>OZ035883.1:76336004-76997946 GCA_964034835.1 Muscina levida
CACACTATTTTTAGATTAACATGCGATCCGATCATCCGATCGAAACGAGGCGCGTATCGTATTTCATGGCTAATCAAGGGCTACATTAAGCTAATTGGATTGGCCAATTTTCGGCTCTGACTTCAATTTTAGTGCACAGTTTACACAAATTATGAACATCGTGATTTAATAATGTCGACGTTATCGAAATAGTCGCGTTAATATGTCGGACCCTCTTAATTCCATATCCATGGATTTAATATTAGAAAAATTTTATGAGCTCATTGAAACTTGTTTTCCTAAATACTTAACTCTGACTCGCCGTAACTTGTTGCACAGTGGTTCACCTTGGAGTACAAGGGAGCTATCAAGGCTTAAAAACTGAAAATCTCCTCTCTTTCAGAAGACTATGTGCGCTCTAAACGCAAATCGACGTCTTTTCCGCCTACGATGATTCATCGTCTGACTATATTGAAATCGCTAATATGTTTGCAGATTTTTTCCAATCCACGTATAGGAATGCTGACTCGAATATTAAATTTACTTTAAACTTTCTATATACTATTTAGTGAATATTAATCTCCTGTAAACCAGGTCCTGATGGTATTCCTGCCTGCATTTTGAGTGGGTGTGCGTCGAGTCTTTGTTTTCTCCTGACTGATATATTTAACAAGTGATGTTGATTCGTTGTTTCTGCTTTCGAGTGTCAATTTCAATGTCTCTTGTAGATTCTCTAGACTCTTTTACCCAATATCCTTACATTTTTATAGAACAAATCTTACCCCTTCCGTAGAATTTGTAATGACTACAACCAATTTCGTGATGTAGTAAATTATAATAGTGATATCGAAATGTTAAAGCTTTGACGATTTTCTGTAGTTGATACTAAATTAATCCGCCAAAGTCCGGACCTTGGTGTGTACGTTGTACCACGTTAAGGGGCAGTGCCCGCCCGGTAGGGGCAAGTAAGTGGGAGGAGGGGGAACGTCCAAAAAAAAACACTTAAATTTGAAGCGAGATTTCAAATCAAACATACGTTTGCTTTGGTGTCGTTGAAATTCTAAATGTCAAAAATAAGCTATCACCCTAACAGAAACAAGTATGTATTCGAAACATTTTTGATACGATGAAATTGTTAAACATTATTGGTTAAAAAGATATCCATGTATACCACAATCATATGAAATTACTATAATGTATGAAAAACAAAGTGATTTGCGTTAAGGCCGCAAGAAATTAAAATATATGAACCTTATTTTTATAAAAAGATGTAGAATTACATAGATATTCTTAAAGATTATTTATTGTTAGAAAATGTTTTTTACTTGTAATACTTATGTCGCATATTAATGCCATTAAGTTATTATTATAGTGTAACAAAAACCAAACATACTTTCGCTTATATTACTAGGGTTCTTAAAATATTATAAAATCGAGCACTTAGTGTCGCTATGTTTGGCTTACTTACATCTCATAGCACAAATTAGGCACCATATCTCTAGGTTAAATATTGTCTATACCTTAGGTAGGCCCCTATCCACCAGTGTGTGCCTAGATGATTTCAGCCAACGAACATCAATGCCGTATTGGTGGTGATGGCGATGGTACGTTGCACATGAACGAGCCAACAATGACGTTATTTAGGCCTAACGAGTCCATGCCCCCACGATGTGTGAGGCAAGTCCGATCAGCTTGTGTGTGTGTGTGTGTGTATGTACGCTGTTGCACAAGGTTTACTTTCACATTGCTTTTATTTGTGTTACGCTAGGGAGATTCAAAAAATAATGATGCAGTCATCGTTATTGCATAGATGCGGCCGTCTGCGACAGTGGTGGCGGCATCGGTTCTGAAATCAGCACAAGAAGGTCATTGCATTTGTTCTCATATTCAACGGATCGTATATTTTTTGGCTGACAAATGCACGTTTTGCTACAAATGCATCTCGTCCATGAGCGGACGCATGTGGGCGTTGTTTTCATTATTGAGCAAAGACAACAAGCAAAAGAAGCACGCACAGTTCTTCTTTGTGTATGTTTGCTAAGCATGAGCGTTTTTTATGATGCGATACTAAAATAGGATTCTAATTATATTTTCTGTAGTCAGTTCCGTATTTAGAGAGCTAGAGCTGGTGTGTGGGAAAGTTGTAAAAAAATATAAATTTAGTTTAAAAACAAAAAAAACATTGAATGACCACATCAATGTTTCCATTTTAGAAAAGTTTGTATGATATTTGATGGAAATGTGCAACCGTATATGTATTTGATAAAAGGCTCTTGTTATTTTGTGGCTGTGAACAGAGGTGTTGATGTGCGACTTCCATGCCGGTGATTTGTTTGATTTCCTAATTCTTTGCACTGTCGAAAATATTTCACATACAAATGTCTAAAGTTGTTTTGTAATAATGAGTAGTTTTATTTAAACAGAAATTTCAAAATTATGCTTCAAATATATATTATTGTGTTTTATGTTTTTTTAATACTTTGTAAGGAAAATATATCGATTCAACCTTAATCGTATGGTGACAGGTTACCTGAGTTAATTATACCATCACCCGTAGGGAGGGTATATATCATTTGATACGAAAAGTGTAACGCATTATAGATAGAGTATACAAACATTCGACTTTTTCGAAAAACCGGTTTCGGTTATATTCGAAATGTACATTATTTCAAAAACTCGGTTTTCGAATACTTTATTAAGAAAAAACCGGGTAACCGGTTATTATTTCGAGTTTTTACTTTGTTCACAAAAACAAGAAATAATGTAACTATTATAAGTAATTTAATTTAGAAATGTCAAAAATAGCGTATGGATGGGAGCGTTTGACAGAAAAAACATCTCTAAATCTAATTCTTCGATATCAGATGTCTGCAGTAAATTTAAAATTTAACGATTCTCGAGTCTTTCCGTGCCCGTTTCGTCCCTATTTCGATAAAAGGAAGAAAACATCGTCAAATGGGACTTTACAGCATTCAATTGCTCTACAAAGATGTTTCTGGGAAAATTTTACATGGGGTGCTCTAAAACCAAAAATCGATATCTCCAACTTTTACTACTCAATTTGTCTCTTTTCAAATCATTGTCTGAATGTCTGTTTTAGTACATATTCGATAGCTGTGGAACTTTTAAACTCTGTATCTCGACACCTTACATGTCTTGTTCGTCCATATTTTGAGAAAAGTGCCGTAAAATGTGACTTTATAACATTAAAATTTCTTACAAAGATGTTGCTTAGAAAAATTTTGTGGAGCTTTTCTAAGACAAAAAAACTTTTCATTTTTTCGGAAAACCGGAAAAACCGACTTCAAAAAACCGGTTAAACCGGTTATTCGAAAATCAATATTTTGTAAAAACCGGCTGACGGGTTTCAACAAAAAAACCGGTTTGCCGGTTTCCGGTTTCGGTTTTGTATACTCTAATTATAGAAGACGAGTAAGACCCCTAGTATCTTAAGACCAAATTCGGTTCAGGAGTTTTTAAGACGATTGAGCTATGTCCGTCTGTCTGGTTGGATGGCTGCTGAGCAGGATAACTCAAGTAAACCTTAACGGATCGGTATGAAAATTTACCAGTATTTATATTTTTTAAAACGAACTAATGGGATTGTACATGGGCTGAATAGCCCCACCCCTTCTGGTTCCTCACATACAAAATTACCTATTTTTGGAAAATTGTAATACTTGTAAATTTTCATACCAAACTGTTAAGGTTTATTCGAGTTATCCTGTTCACCAGCCATCTAGCCAGCCGGACAGACGGACATAGCTCAAAGGTTTTAAAATACTTGGCTATAAATTGTCTCCTTTAATGCGTTATACTTTTTTTCGTATTAAATGATATGTACCATCTACCCTAAGGGTGATGGTATCAAAAGTCTGTTTAGGACAGATGGTGTGGCACCTCCCATGTATAATACTATAGAATACATCATCCGTACTTACAATGAATCTTTTTAAGAAATTTATCAATACAGGTAATATAAACGCTTCATACGACGAACGGACATCACATTGATGTGATTGTAACTTTATCACATTGGTCTGAGTGACTGTACCGCTTTAATACCTAAAAGCTCGAATTTCAGAAGATACGTTCGTATCGCACAACTAAAATGGACCTGTACCACTCTAATTCTATAGGGAGAAATGTCATATACTATTTAAGCTTTAGCTGCTTGGTCTGGGTGATGGTACCAGTTTTATCCCCTTTCAGCCTTTTTACCCCCAAATGTTCGAATTTCTAAAAATCCCATCTGGTTTTTGTAACGCTACCTTTCGTCATTTGGTCTGTTCGATAGTAACATTTGTATCCCTTTTTTCTGTATTTTTACACCTAAAGAACACATTTCAAAAAATTACTTTATACCGCACAACTAAAATATTCACTATATATTAGTACCGGTTTTATCTCTTTTCGGCCTTTTTAAACCTAAAAAGTTCGAATTTCGAAAATCCTCCTTGGTTCATTCTAATTAGCTCTAATTAGCCAAACTTCAACATCCTATCTACAGCCATTTCACCCAATCAGTTAGTCAATCAATTTTAAATATATGGATTACGAAACTATTATTACAATCGTTCCATTAATATGACCGACATAACAATTTTTTCAAATGGGGCGTGGCACCAACGGAGTTTGGGTCTCCCTGCTCGGCGCCGACCTTCAGGATCGCCTTCAAACCACTTTCTCGCTGGAGCATTTACATCCAGCCAGGAAACATATCTCAGCCATCGTAGTCGTTGCATTCTGACTCTTTTATCTACGTCGATGTCGTGGTAAAGCTCATACAGTTCATGGTTCTTTCGATGGCGAAACTCGCCTTCGACACAGATAGGTCCATATATTTTTCCGAGTACTTTTCTCTCGAATACTCTCAGGTTTTGTATGTCCGTTGTCGTAAGCACCCACGATTCGGCAGCATACAACAGAATGGGTAAGATTGGCACCTGATACAGAAGTTTCCTAGTATCTCGAGATAAGAAGGTGTTACGAAAGTGCTGCCGAAGTCCGTAGAAACAACTATTGGCGAGCACAATTCTCCGCTTAATTTCTTGGCTGACATTATTTTTCTTGTTGACGGAAGATCCGAGGTAGGTAAACTCATCTACTATCTCAAAACAATAATTTTTAACTTTGACGCTGCGTCCCCATTGAGAGGACTCTTTGTACGTCGAAATCATTATTGTTGTTTTGTCTTCGTTGACCACTAAACCCATTTTTGTTGACTCCTTTTCTAGCGATGAGAAAGCTGCAGTAACATCCCACAGATTTCGGCATAGGCAAGTGGCATGTGGCTCTTGTGGAATATGGTGCCAGACATGTTGACAGGACAAGCTATTGCCCTGCCTGAGACCTCTTTCCGCGTTGAATGGTTCAAACTGATCTTTACCAATCTTAACCGAGGACTTCGAGTTTTCCAAGGTACATCTGCAAAGTCGAGTCAGCTTTGCAGGAATACAAAATGCAGACATTGCCTCATATAGCCTATTCCTTATCAGAGAGTAGAAGAAAGCTTTGTAGTCGACAGAACAGCCCTCTTAAACCGCTAAAGTTCACATTCGTCTTTAAACTAGTATGTGTCGTTAAGTGAGTCTAATAGAAAGCGTGTTAATTCACAATGACGCGAGAAGGTGCCCCCAACCTTATTAATGGGGTATAAACGGGAATTTTTCATCAATATTATAAAATGTTGTTGACGCTATTATTAAAATTCTGGCAATAAGCCACAGACCCATTGACTAGTATTTTGTGATACTACCAAAACAAGAAATTATTTACATGAATTTTGTTCCAATGTGATATAATCGTTGTTGGCAATGACTGTATTTGGACTGAGACATAAAAGGCTATGCGAACTGTGACCCAAGTTAGAAATATTTACAACACAAAGTGACGATAGATTTGTTATAGACCACAAGATACTGCCCTTTGTCTACATTAAGAACAAGGATAATCGTTAATGTATATAAAACAATTTAGTTTCGCAATTTTAAAATAAACCAAAATTGCAATTTAGGTCAAATTTGCATACCATCATCCTTAGGGATGAGGGTATATATCATTTGATACAACCCAAAAGTGTAACACATAGAAGGAGCCACTTTAGACCCTAGGTTTATTTGAACAAAATTCGATTCATGGCTTTTTAAGTCGTTTGAGCCATGTCCATCTGCCTGTCTGTCTGGGTGTCCGGCTGGTGCGCACGATAACTTTCGAAAGACGCAACCAAATGTTTTGAAATTTTGCACGAGTTAATATTTCCCCAAAACTACTTACGGTATTGCAAATGGGCTACATGGCCCCGCTTCTTCTGGTACCTCCCTTACAAATACATAATTCCGCCCACTTTAGAAAACGAGTAATAATATCAACACACCCAGTGGGATCGTACCCAAATTCTGTACTTAGTAAAGCTTTAACAGGATAAAGTTTTGAAAAAAATATTGGAAGTCTAGCCACGCCCCTTCTGGTGCCTCCCATACAAATGTACCTTTCCGCCCGATTGTACCCAAATTCTTTATTAAGTAAAGCTATGGCGGGAAACAGTTTTTGAAACAAAAACTGGAAGTCTAGCCACGCCACATCTGGTACATCCCATACACATCTGGTACCGCCCACTTTAGTAATCGATTAATATTATTAATAGACCTAACGCGATAGTGCCCAAATTCTGTATTTAGTAAAGTTTAAGCAGGATTAAGTTTTGGAGAAAAAAATCTGGAAGTGTAGACACGCCCCTTCTGGTACATCCCATACAAATGTACCACTCCGCTTACTTTAGAGATGGAGTAATAATATCAATACACTCGACATGATCGTGCCCAAATTCTGTATTTTATTATGTTATAACGGATAAAGTTTTGGAGAAAAAATCTGGAAGTCTAGACACGCCCCTTCTAGTACCTCCCATACAAATGTACCATTCCACTTTAGAAATCGAGTAATAATATCAATATAATAGACAATATTTTGTTTTACTGAGGGTGACGGTATATGTAAGTTGGGTTTCCCGACGGAAACTTTCTTACTGGTTATACATTCAAAACTGTCAACTTATTGCGAAAGGGATTTTCCTTTGCATCCTACGCATAACACATGGATAGTTTCTCGCATTTAAGTGAGTTAAGTTGACGTGCTGTCAGACATAACGATAATAACTGCCGCTCAAACAAATGAAGAGTGTTGTGTTTGTTGTGTTGTGAAGCAGACCGTGACATGATGGTTAGAATACGCGACTGTCTTGCGTGACACCAGGTCGCACCTTGTCAGTCTTAGTCATCTACATTTCTGTGATCGGCGGTCTCTTGATATTTTCAATAGAAACATTGCATTAGTCAAGTCTAGTAAAAGCTTCTCAAATAGCTGACGATATGTTACGTGGTTTATCAGTAGGTCCCGTTGGGCGAGTCTACAAATAGAGACGTGTTACCTGTCTCACATATCTCACTCAGATGATTGAAAGGGACGACACATTTTGTTTACATTAAAATGGCGTTTTTGTATTCAATGTCAAATTTAGGTGCTGGCTATCCATTTCGTACCATTAATAGTAAATTTGTTTTAACTAGAATTAAATGGTACCACAAACAATATCATACTTAAAAAAAAAATGTCCCTTTACACCCCATGAATGATGTATGGGATATCTTCTCGCGTTGTTGTAAATTATCGCGCTTTCTATTTTTAGATTCACAACTAGCGGCACCTACTTGTTTATCGACGAATGCGAACGTCACTTTTGAGATACTTTTACTAGACATGCCGATTGACTCGACACTTATACTGCGACGTTGCTGTCGACAACATCGAGGGGCCGGCAATGAAAGAATTTTTTTTTTTAGATGACTGGAGCCATGGCTTGAACCTGTAATCTCCCGCATGGTAGTCGCATGTTATAACCACCATGCCATTATACAAACAAATACAAAACATGTAATGCAGATTATGATCTGCACTGGGCAAAAACTGACCAATGATACCAATGACGAAAATATGCTTCTTTTTAATAATACCCCATCGGTATTTAGTCAACACATTTTTCTTGTCTTCTCAAATATTATTACTCTTAAAATAAAAACATTCGTTAAGCACATGTACACTTAAACTGTAAATAAATATGATCTTCCAACATTGACCTCCACCTTGAGGTGGCATGTATAAAAATATACACTGTTGCATACCTTCGCTGATATTTGAGTATATCGATGGCACAGTAGGCTGCCGTATTTATGAATTTAGTGTATACATATATATAAGAAAAATCATTAATGTATAAATGATGCATTTGTAATAAACAACATACTGAGAGCTGCTGGAATTGATTTACATATTATTAAAAATACATGACATGACTTAGTTTTCCTCGAAGTAGGTCAACAGTTTATGATTTGTCAGTACTTGTTATTAATTCTAACGAAATCGAGAACGCACTGTACACTAACTGATGTAAAACATTTGGTGTTTAATGTACAGATAGATATTCAAGTGCATACCACCACAAACAGACAGAAACGAGTACACAGACAGCCTGTAAACTTGAACTATATTTACATAAGACAGAATGGATGTAAACACATCGTCTCAAGATGAAAATAAACATTTAAGAATCGACCGTAGTGGTCTCGAAAATCAGACGGATCAACAACAACAACAACAACATCAATAACGTCTTCAGAGGTTAGTGCATTTTGGGATGCCAAAATGTTTGAACACCGAAGGGTGTCATTTGCCATTGATCGGTTCAACAGACAAAAATATCAACAACGATAAAATCAGTCACACACACACACACACAGAGACAGCTGAAGAAAATACAATTAAGACCAATAATAAAAGATACGATAACCTTTACACGTGCTTTTGTTTGTGTGCATGTATACAAGAGATATTATAATGCAATGATAATAAGCAATGTTTTTTTTCTCATGTATGTGTGCGAGTAACGAAATTGTATGATTGTATGTCCGGGAGTAAAAATATTTCATCCTTGTATTGCTATTCATCTATTAATCATCAATATTTATGCTAAATAGTATGTTTAAAAATATTATCTATTAAAAAAAATTAATATTAACTGCGAATTTTAAAACAATTGATAGCCTTGGTTATATTATTGTTGCTTATAATGTTTTTACCAATTCAGGTCAAATATATTAGGTTGTTGCAAGCATACAGTGGTAGGGATGGCGTTTATTAAGTAAACTAAAGTATGTAAAACATGTTTTTTTACGAACGCTCCCATCTCCGCCACTCGTACCCTCATCCCCATAAAGTCGTCATAACGTACGCACTCGGCTATAGCAGCAGTTGCAAAATAAACCATACATACTATAGAACATAGAAAAAAAATTAAAAACAACAAAATTATAACGAACTTAAGGACATATATTTATTTATTTTTCCACTACTGGAATACGATATTGATAACTATAATTTAAAAAAAAGTTTTTACAGACTAAGTGTTAAGATAAGTTATTATAAAAGAAGTCTGACACACATTGAAGTCTGACACACATTATTCGCAGCGGTTCAGATATTGCATAGTTATGACGTCTAAAAAAAATTTAGAGGGGTTTGAAATATCTAGACCTTAATGGGATATTGAGGCAAACTCGTGCAAGAATATATTCCGATCTTATATTACCTCTGAGAATTTTATAAATCGTTATAGAATTTAAAATTTTTCGGCTACTAGATAGATTAGGCAATTTACTTACAGACAGTCTGCTGACGCATGATGGAAGATTGGAGTTAGGATTTCATCGAAGATCCCTGAGACAGAACAGGATAAATTTCTTTTGAACCGGCTCTGACATCTATATATATATAAAAATGAATTGCCGTGCGTTAGTCTCGCTAAAAATCAGAAACGGCTGGACTGAGTTTCAAAATTCTTTTTTTGTTTTGTGTGGAAGTGGGCGTTGCCTTGCCCCCTTTTAAAAAATCGCTCTGACGGCTTTTCTTAGAGACCAATTAAAACGAAACAAAATGGTACTGTTGACCTGAAGATAGTCCCTGCCTATATTTGGTTCTGATTGGATAAAGGGACATGGCACCGCCCATTAAACTTGAAAAATAAAAGGGCTATATCTCATGAACTGTCAGAGGTATAAAGCTGACATTTGGTATATATGTTGTTGGAGCTGTATTGATTTCAGCAAGGGTGGAAGTAAGCTGTGCCACACCCCTTTTAAAATAAACAGTAATAACTGCCCTATGGCATTATAGTATAGTTTGAGGACACATAGTATCTGCGCAGACTTTAACAGTGATATGTTTTTAAATTACTCTACAGGTATGTATTTTTCAATTACTTTTCAGGAGAGCGAATCGGTAATAGCGAATCGGAAAATTTAAGCAATATTCATTGGAGTTGGACTGAAAAACACCTTTTAATTGTATGTTTGGTATTAATTGGATATTTTTTTAAGATCCAACTAATGGATGAATTAGAGCCAGTGGACGATCAATTGATTTTGTTATTTCTCATGTGATTGCAAATCATTGGTAGGAGAAATGGTTCCAACACGACGGCGTAACATGCGCGTTAGACCATTAATTTGTTAAGCCAAACGTTTGGTGACCGAATTTTCTCAAACTAGTAAGGCGGTTACCTTCGGCTATGCCGAAGTTCAGATACCCTTCACCATTTCTAAAAAATGGTGGTAAAACTGGTTATATGCACTACAACTATATTTTATTAAACTTTGTACCACAAAACTGGGGAGTTGGTGAGAAGTGGACGTTACGGACACTCCCAAAAAGAGGGATTTTGTATGGGAGGTGAGAGTAGTTTTTGACTGATCGGTCCCATCTTACTACTCAACCTCCACTTGGTGTAGAGAAGCTTGCATACATAATTTTAGCTTGATGGCCCTTAAACTACAGCTGTAATCGTAGGGACGCCCCAAAAAGAGGGATTTTGTATGGGAGGTGGGAGTAGTTTTTGACCGATCGGGCTCATCTTAGAACTTAACCTCCGCTTTGAGAATAGAAGCTCGCATTCCAAATTTCAGCTCGATACCTCTTAGACTGCGGCTGTAATCGCTGGGACAGACAGACGGACAGACGGTCACCTTTAAATCGACTCAGATTTCGATGCTGATCATTTATATATATATATATTGTCATACCTACCACGCCTCCTTACGGGCGTTACAAATGGAAGAAAAAAATTAATATACCCTTCACTCTGTTCATGCGTATGGTGAAGGGTATAAAAATGGTAATACGCGTTTAATACAAAGATAGTATTCGGGAATATTCTTGATCCGTGGGAGAATAAGATATGGCAAAAGATGTTTCTATGGCTTAAGGCATGAATCTTCAAACAAAATTTTTATTTGCGGTTCATAGGCGGAGACGGTTCTCGCTACTACAGATAAAAATAAATATTGAATTTTGATCTTTAGCGGAATGTCTGTTTCCGATTTGTGAAAGAAGTGAGTTATCGCCCTACATACAGAAAAATCTTAATCTTCATGTCTGCACAATACATATGACTTTGCTGATCAATGTTTTACTGTCGTCATAGAGCATATGATATTAAGCATTTTAAAAATAAAACTTAATTGGTTAACTTCCATGTTAGGGAGTTCCTTAAACTTAGTTACATAAGTTAATTATCTCAACATATTATTGTTGAGCTTAAGAACCGTTTTCAAAGCACTTTGTAGACATACAAATATATAAATTAGCGTTTATATAACATTTAGGATAGTAAGAAATGTGAAATATATAACAAGTTAATATACAATAGCGAAGCATTGCCGGGCCCACTAGTATTAATATAGACATCATATTGGGGATCTCATACAACCGATACATACTCCAGAGTGGGTCTTTCAAGTGACGTTAAAAGTTTCTTCGTAATATACGGGTCTGTAAAATCCTTTCCCAACGCTTTATAAAACAAATAACTCCATATCGTCGGCTAGCCTGCAAGTAGTGTTATGTGTTTTTGAACAGGTTTTCAGGAGAGGCAAAAAACTGATTTATTTTGTCCATTAAAGATATTTTTTTTAACCATAGGCTTAACTGAATGCCTACCACAAATACCAAGGTACTGCATTAAAAGATATCCGATATTGATCTCTGTTACGGAGTGCTATAGGTTTTTTAAGAAAACCTACACATAACACTTTTTGAAGGAACTTTTTTTAAAATATATTCATATGAATTCGTACACATAACACTTTTTGTTTAGATTTTTTATTTTATTATATTTAAGTATTTTTGCCATTAAAAGACGCCTAACGCTAGCAAAATTGGTGGTACAATATGTAAGATGAAATTCATTAACATTTTATTAAAAAAAAATTTAGAAACTTGGATAATTAAAGAAAGAAAACTTAAACAAATACATTTTTAATGTTGAAGATTATCATAAAAGGAGTGGTAATCTTTGTACATATATTGCTTTAATGACTGGAGGTACTTGTATTTGGATTCGTCAAGTTTTAATAGAGTTTCTTGGTTCATTTATTTTAAGTACCCTAGTTCGCTTTTTTGGCTCATCAATTCCCAATTATCGGTGTGGCGCAGCTTGAAATAAACTTCATTGTCTTTAAAAAGCAATCCACGGATGTTGTTTACTTTTGCATCACCTGCACGTTTACTAGGTCTGGTTGAGGGTAAAGTTGCACGGAACGTGTTCGTAATCCTTAAAAAAAAGTATGCTGTGTATGGATGTGTTGGTCTTGCCTGTCTCATGCGACTAACATAATCTAGTGGCGAATATATTGGAGCTGTAAACAAATTTTCTAACGTTGAATGGACACTGTCGACTTTCATCATTGTATGGCCTCTTTCTAATATAATTTGCTCCAACTCTTGTCCAGTAGCTACAGAAAGGTTTGCTAAAGCGCTACACAGTACCTTAATTTTATTTTGGTAGGTACATCCATCCGATATTAGCATAACCTTTTTGTACGAAGCGCAGTAAGTTTTAGTAAAATGTACAATGTAGCTTGTTATATTATTTGCTGTTACTTTTCCCTCGCCATCGTGCCAAACGTTTAAAAAAACGTCTTTGGTATTTTAGACATAAAATGTGAAGTTATGGAGGGCCAGTTTCATTTTATAATATTGTTCAGATACTAATAACTTGGGGGAGAGCAAAACACTTTGCATATCCATGGAAACGACCACAACATCAGATGACATACTCTCAATAGCCAATTTCTTGGAATTTCTTGCTTCATCCTTTTTTAACACGTGAAGTTTATAATCATTTTCAGTAACATTACTTTCCTTGTATCCTACACAAATATCGCACTGATCTTTACGTGGCTTAAAGATTGCAATGTTTTTTTTGTTCAAGATCTCGCAAAATTTTTACATGCAGTTGTGAAAACTCCTATTAATAACTCCTTAAACAATTACTAAAAAAAATAATAATTACCATATAAAAAAACACATAACACCTATTGCAGGAATATTTCTTATATAGGTTACACATAGCACTTTTTGCTATCTTCTAAACCCATTAAGATATCGCAAAACGTCTTGGTAGGCTTATGTATGACCAGTAGAGCTTCACAATGGTACAATAAAAAAAAATTCCAAAAATTACACATGACACTACTTGCAGGCTAGCCGACGATATGCCTTGTTTACTGTTGTTACAATGTGATTATTGAATGTTAATATTCCTAGATCTAGAAATGAGTCAACTAGTTCAAAAGTGGAGCCTCCCAACCTATATTGGGATTAACCAGTACAGAAATTTCAGTCAGTTAAACTGACTGATAAATACCATCACCCAATATAAGATATTGTTTAAGTCTTGTGTTATTGAAATTAACCGATTTGTAATTAAAATCAGTTAGAAAGTTTCAGTCCGGCAGCCCGACTTACATTTACCCTTACCCTCAGTAAAATAAATAATTTTCTATTATATTGATATTATTACTCGATTTCGAAAGTGGGCGGAGTGGTACATTTGTATGGGAGGTACGAGAAGGGGTGTGGTTAGGCTTCCAGATTTATTCTCCATAACTTTATCCTGTTATAGCTTTACTAAATACAGAATTTGGGGACGATCCCCTAGGGTGTATTGATATTATTACTCGATTTCTAAAGTGGGCGGAATGATGTATTTGTATGGGAGGTACCAGAAGGGGCGGGGTCATGTAGCCCATTTGCAATACCGTAAGTAGTTTTGAGAAAATAATAACTCGTGCAAAATTTCAAAACATTTGGTTGCGTCTTTCGAAAGTTATCGTGCGAACCAGCCGGACAGCCACCCGACAGACAGACAGACAGACAGACAGACAGACAGACAGACAGACAGACAGACAGACAGACAGACAGACAGACAGACAGACAGACAGACAGACAGACAGACAGACAGACAGACAGACAGACAGACAGACAGACAGACAGACAGACAGACAGACAGACAGACAGACAGACAGACAGACAGACAGACAGACAGACAGACAGACAGACAGACAGACAGACAGACAGACAGACAGACAGACAGACAGACAGACAGACAGACAGACAGACAGACAGACAGACAGACAGACAGACAGACAGACAGACAGACAGACAGACAGACAGACAGACAGACAGACAGACAGACAGACAGACAGACAGACAGACAGACAGACAGACAGACAGACAGACAGACAGACAGACAGACAGACAGACAGACAGACAGACAGACAGACAGACAGACAGACAGACAGACAGACAGACAGACAGACAGACAGACAGACAGACAGACAGACAGACAGACAGACAGACAGACAGACAGACAGACAGACAGACAGACAGACAGACAGACAGACAGACAGACAGACAGACAGACAGACAGACAGACAGACAGACAGACAGACAGACAGACAGACAGACAGACAGACAGACAGACAGACAGACAGACAGACAGACAGACAGACAGACAGACAGACAGACAGACAGACAGACAGACAGACAGACAGACAGACAGACAGACAGACAGACAGACAGACAGACAGACAGACAGACAGACAGACAGACAGACAGACAGACAGACAGACAGACAGACAGACAGACAGACAGACAGACAGACAGACAGACAGACAGACAGACAGACAGACAGACAGACAGACAGACAGACAGACAGACAGACAGACAGACAGACAGACAGACAGACAGACAGACAGACAGACAGACAGACAGACAGACAGACAGACAGACAGACAGACAGACAGACAGACAGACAGACAGACAGACAGACAGACAGACAGACAGACAGACAGACAGACAGACAGACAGACAGACAGACAGACAGACAGACAGACAGACAGACAGACAGACAGACAGACAGACAGACAGACAGACAGACAGACAGACAGACAGACAGACAGACAGACAGACAGACAGACAGACAGACAGACAGACAGACAGACAGACAGACAGACAGACAGACAGACAGACAGACAGACAGACAGACAGACAGACAGACAGACAGACAGACAGACAGACAGACAGACAGACAGACAGACAGACAGACAGACAGACAGACAGACAGACAGACAGACAGACAGACAGACAGACAGACAGACAGACATGGCTCAAACGACTTAAAAAGTCATGAATCGAATTTGGTTCAAAGAAACCTAGGGTCTAAAGTGACTCCTTCTATGTGTTACACTTTTGGGTCGTATCAAATGATATATACCTTCATCCCTACGGGTGATGGTATAAAAATGGCGAGATCTATCGAATATCACTTTTTCAAGTTAAGCTCCAAAAAGTTAATGGATATTTTCCAGCCATCTGGAAGAGCTCGTATATAATTCCTTTTCATAAGTCTGGTAGCACTATAAGAGTGTCGCCATCCCCAAACCGAATTTGAACATTCTATATTGTTCGCTCTCCACTACGGACCGGTCCGCAGTGTGTACTTTATCTCCATGTTATGGGGAAGAGGATGGGGGTCTAAATTGGTTAAAGTTAGAAAATGTGCTACTGTTTTACATATGAGCTCTTCCAGATGGCAGGAAAACTTCCAAATTTTAAAGAAGCATAAAATAACATAGGCTATGGCTTTGCCAATGTGCTTGAACAATATTTTAAAATAGAGTAGTTAAAAGAATGAACGTGAAGTGTATAAAGCTTGATAAGGTTCGGGGATACAGTTGTGATATGAACAATAATTTAGGGACCTCAAAAGATTCTCAAAATCAGTGGGCTCCTTGAAAATGGTTTCATTAGTTTTTGTTCAACAGCTTACTAATACTTCGTGAAAGTGATAAACTATAAAACTTAACTTAATTTCCCTGTACACCCCATGAATGAGGTATGGGATAGCTTCTCGCGTTGTTGTGAATTAACACGCTTTCTATTTTTAGATTCACAACTAACGGCACCTACTTCTTTATCGACGAATGCGAACGTCACTGTTTGAGAAGCTCTTACTAGACATGCCGATTGACTCGACACTTATACTGCGAAGTTGCTGTCAACAACATTCGAGGAGAGCCGACAATGAAAGAATTTTTTTTTTTAAGTTGTGATCTCCCGCATGGTAGACGCGTGTTCTAATTACTATGCCACGGCCGGTCCCAAGTGCTAAACAATATTCGGCAGGAGTTTTCTCCTGTATGCAAAAATTATACTTTTATTTGCCCTTTTTCCAAACATATTGAGGAAGATATATTTTTTTCACTTTTTTCAGCATTACTTTGGGAGAGTGCAAATTTTTCACTAACAACATTCGCCAAAATTGTAGCCACTGTAACACTAACAACTTTCGTGAACATATCAAGACAGTCTGAACGTGTCTAGGCACCCTAAATTGCCCATAAAAACCTCTATGATACCGATTTTTTGTACCTTTACGCACTTATAAGCCAGAAACGTGGTTAAATATCAACTGATTTTAAGGTTGTCAGCGGATTTGGAAATAAGAGACTGCGGCCTTTCGAAAAATATATATAGTTATATTGATAACCGATCATATCAGTCTGTTTTTGCCTCAAAATCGCAAACATTTTTGATTTTTTCTATATTTTTTAGTTTAAAGATGTTTGTAGCCACAATTTAATAAGGACACCCTTATGTTAACTATTTTATTTAGAATGTGCATTCTTTTGTGAGTAAACGCATACGTGATTGTAAAAATTGGTTAATAATTGGTTATGTCATTCATGTTTTTCGATGGACGCATTTTAATTGTTGAAATGTTGTGTTTCAAAGAATAGTTTTATTGATCAGTTCAACTGACTGAATGTATTATTTTCATGTTCCATAAACACTTATGATGTACTTAACGCTTACTTTTAATCTCATACGATGTCTCTTTGTTTACTCACATTGCATTCCACGTATCCGCTTTATTAATTTCCAATTCAAATAAATTCAACTGTCAACTATAAACAAATTAATTTAATTTCCGTATAGTTACATCCGACAAAAAAAAAACCCAGCGCGGTTTTCAATATGTGGTCGTACGTTCTGATAAAATCAACCATGTAATTAATAAATATTTGACAAATAATTTTTCATGTTGCCACTAAAAAACTGCTCTATCGTGTATTGCAACATTTAACAATATTGAATTACTTATGTGTGTTAAAATTCATATCTACATGCCAAGGCATATTGATGAATACGAGGTCGGTGTAATAGGGATTAGCAAATTGAATTTTTTTTTGTACTACTAAAAAATATAAGAGTTTAAGATTATTAAAACGAATATATCAAAGAGTTAAAGATTGTAACATCGAAATATATTTATGATATTTTATTACTATTTGAGATTGGGCGGATAAACTCCAGTTAAAGTTCGAAAATTTTCTTACTGGTATGGAAAGGACTTAATAAGCAGGCGGAATAGTTTGTTCTTAAACCTTCCACAAATGTTAATAAGTCAGTGGTAGTGCTTTCGATCAGCCAAAGTGTTAATAGCAACTGCTGCTGATTTGAACGATTGATAGCGATCAGATTAAACAGTCTGGCATTATTAATCTTAAGGAAGAGTCCCGTATATATCTGTGAAACTCTTTTATGGGCCCATTTCCTTATTTGTTTACTTATAATTGGGATAGTTTATTAGAAAACTATATCTTACCAGGAAGTAGCTTAATTTAATATTTGTAATCAGTGTAAACTGGTATAGTTTGAGTTATTCTCAGTATTTCGTACTACTGCCCAGTCTTGCTGCGAAATCTTGGAAACTGTTACCAATTTTAAGTTTTGACGTTACCTCATTAATGGATCGCAGAGGTCAATTTGAAAAAACCGATTGATTTTCTAATATAGGGGCTCAAAAATCAATTGAACTAGTTTTTAGTCTCGTTGCCTTCCTTTTAATTGTATGGAATATGTAACCAACTTGTTAATGCAGCCCCTCGCTGCTTCTGCATCATAAATATTATACATTTACGTATGACTGGACAACCATTTTGTTTTTTGATTCTGTTTGTTGAAATTCCACTTTGTATTCTTGCAACAACATGTTGCGGCCACTTGTTAAACATGCGCTTGCATGTCAATGTATTAACGTTTTGTATCGTTAGAATGTACAAAAATGTGTTGTATGTAGTAAGTTTTTATAGCTTATGTTTGAATAACACTTAGTTGTATATGCATGAACGTACATCGCTGGATGTTTGTAGGTGAGTTTTCCTCGCTAGTACGGATATTTGGTATGACTGTCCCATATATTTGTCGTTACATGGGTGATTAAATATTTATTGAGCAGAGTGGGTAAAAGTATCCAACGACTCCTTATATTTTAAAGATTCTTTCATTTAAATTCGATTTAGTGGTTGCATCGTAATGAAGCAATACTAACTGAATTAAAAACCAATAGATAGCAGCTATATCCTTACATCACCATTCTTTATTTAATTTTCTTTACGATGTGTAATTGAAAGACCTTCTTAAAACTACGTTTTAAAATCTATGTAAAAAGGCAAGGAAGGAATAAACGTAACTTAAAAACTTGATTTTTTTCTTATTTATATGTTTACAATATGACTATTATTCATAACATAGTTTCGTTAGAAGATCATACTATTGTCTCAATTATACAAACAATACAATTTATATTTGAAGATGTATACCGAAAAGCTATGGAATGTTTCCGGTAAAGCAAACGCCATTTTTTTTTAAATGCAGGAAAAAGAAGTTTTTATACATTTCAAAATAATTTAACTTTTATTTCTCTTTACACCACATGAATGAGGTATGGGATAGCTTTCGCGTTGCTGTGAATTAACACGCTTTCTATTTTTAGATTCACAGCTAACGCCACCTACATCTTTATTGACGAATGCGAACGTCACTCTTTTATACATACCGTTTGACTGGTCACATTACTGCGAAATTGCTTTCGACAACATCGAGAAAAATGCAAGAAAATGTAGATGACAGGAGACAGGAATTACACCACCATGTTGTAACCACCATGCCACGGCCAGTCCCAAGTAACTAGTAAGGGAATTATCTTCCATTTATGGAAATGGTGATAAAACTAGTTATTTGCACTACAACTATACTAATTATTATATATGGCCGTGTTCGCAGTCTTTCACATTACATTTGTACACACTAATTTGAAAAAATTGGATTAGAATAAGTTAAATGCTAATGTTTTATGCATGGGAATTATAAAGCTTAACAGTGTGCACATTTTCTTCAAAGAAATTTTTTATCTAGGTCCTGTGGTTTTCATGGTATAAGCAGTTAAAGTCGGTCTTTCACATTACAAATTTTGGAAGTCACTTTTGAGGTAGACAGATACTTCCTAAAAGTTCTGCTCTTATAGACAACGGGTTGTCCCCATACTTTTGGAGATAAAAGTTGAATAATGAAGAAAGGAAATTGCATTTCAACGGTTTAAATATGTTGCTTAGAAACCTCAGTAGGACTAAAAATATCAAGTCTTTCACATTACATCGAAAGTCTTTCACATTACATCGTACAAATTTTTGCATTTAAAAACGATTTTTAATGCTTATAAATGCTTCTTAAAGAAATTTTTTTACAACCATACACCAATATTAGGTCTTGGGGCTAAGGGATCGTAATAAATATCATGGTTTGGGAGGTGGGGGTAGAGCGATTTGTGACAGGTGGGACATCAGCTTTTTATGGCAAAAAAAAGAAAGGTGTCAAAAAATTCGAAAACAGCATGACAATATTTAAGGGCGGGCCCACACCTGGCCGTGTTCGCGAAAAATTTTTGGTGTGTTTGCAATAAGAAGAGTCTAAAAAATTTGGCACCAATGTTTTTTTGGTCGAAAATTGCAACCCTAGCATGTTTTTTCTAGTAAGCTTTAAAGTTTTATGTCACCATTGTTCCGCATGCCAAATAAAACTATAACATTCTTTTGAAAACGGTTATATTTGCGGAATTATTAAAAAAATGCAAAAACAAAGTTATTCAAATATTTTTATTTTGTTTCTCTTTTGATTTTTAATTAATTTTTTTATTTTTTATGGTTGATTTTATCCTTCTTTGGAAGTTGAAAAAATGCGGATATTGCCGGACTCTTGCTGTATTTGATGGGCCGACGCAATATCTCCAATATTTTTTGTGTTCAAAAAAAATTTGGCAACATTTAATTTATTGTTTATTTCACAAAAGTTTTCATCAGTGACTTCTTCGACAGAAATGGCTGAAGATGTAAGGTTGAATGCATTTACGTAGTCTTTGCGACGTCTTTCTACAAGAGTCTCACGATCCTTTCTTGGCATTTCACTTTCCTTCAGTTTACGGTTTTCTCTCAATTTACGCATAGCTTCTGCCCTCTTTCTTTTGTGTTCTTCGTATTTACCATTCTTTTTTAGCTTTTCGATAAAATGTTTATTTTTTTCTGCACTCGTGAGTGGATCCTACCAAAAAAAAATTTTTATTATTTTTTTTTCAATTGGTCTTTCACATTACACACATTTGATGGCAATTTAATCTGACAAACCAGCATTAATCTTCAAAAACACCACCCATTCCAGATAGTAGGAACTCCTGCTCAGAAAAAGTTTTGTTTTCATAACAAAACACCAGCGTGCAACCACCGTTATTAAACTTTTTCAATATTAGTCTTTCACATTACACCGAAATTGCGCAGTTTTCATTGCCATCAAATGTGCATTTACAAATTTTTTTAAAATTTTTTTTTGTTTTCAGAACTAAAACAATTCTTTATCTATATATTGCAAAAGAAAACAATGCAATTTTCTGAGCAAAATAGGTCGTTTTTATCTTTTTCTGTGAGCTATCCATTTTGTTTGATATCTCAGTTTAAAGCTTACTAGAAAAAACATGCTGGGGTTGCCACGGTTTTGCAATTTTGACCAAAAACAGATTTTGCCAGATTTATTAGACACTTCTTATTTCATACACACAAAAATTTTTTGTAAAAGTCACGAAAATGTTTTTCCCCTCAGGTTGACATTTTCGTGAACACGGCCATATGGGAAGTTTGTATGAGAGGTTAGCGTTACTTTTATCCTCTCACATCTATAGTTTGTCAGTATTTTTATATCGGTGCAGTGACATAACCCCAAATGGGCACAATCCCCAAAACGATTTGGGGCTTATTTTCGGACAACTTGCCGGACGTAACCACCAATTTCATTGGGGATACTAATCTGCGGATATAAGCACCAATGGGGATTATGACCGAATTTGTTGTTGTATTTAGTATTTCAACATATGAAGAGAACAATTTGAAATATTGTTATTGTAGCGAGGGACGAATGCGTTGGGGGGCACGCCCCCATTCGATTCATGACTTTTTAAGGTGGCATGTCATAACGTCCAAGGACATAATGTCTATGAACATTATGTCGCACCTGAAAATGTCATAATGTCCATGGACATTATGTCACTGTTGTAAATGACATAACGTCCATGGACAATATGTCACTTTGAATTGAATAAAAAAGTGCAAGATTTTTAGTTTTTGAAACATTTTATTGAAATTTTTTCAAAATATTTGCAACACTATTGAAATATTTTCAAAGTTGATGTAACAATTTGCCTGCCTTATGGGCAAAGCAAAGGCGAGTTGTTATGTTTTGACTTAGTTTCCACCTTTTCAAAAAAGTGTGTAGAAAAAGGAGTGGCTATAAAAAATCGGCCGCCGATTTATCTATGTTTGGTGTGGGCAAAGTTAGATAATGTTAAAGAGGTGTGTAGAAAAAGGAGTGGTTATTAAAAATCGGCGGCCGATTTTTTGGCCCAAGCATCAGCTGGTATGTTAAATGTGTTACCTACAAAACGAAGGCCGCAAATAAAAAATTATTATTATTATATTATGATTTTAGGCCGTAGACATTATGTCACTTTTGAAAGTGACATAATGTCCATGGACTTTATGTCACTTTTAGGTGTGACATAATGTCCATAGACATTATGTCCGTGGACGTTATGACATTTCACCCTTTTTAAGTTGTTTGAGCCATGGCCGTTTGTCTGTCTGGCTTGTACGCATGATAACTTTTGCGCTGCGTAGAAAGTTCGTTACACCAAGCTTGGTTAACAGCTCTTTGACATGGTCCATCCATAGGAGTTTTGGTCGCCCCCTCCTGCGCCGCCCATCGAGTTTAGTGCCGAAGAATTTTTGAGCCGGAGCGTTTTCGTCCATTCGTACAACGTGTCCAAGCCAGCGCATTCGGTCTATTTTAACGCTCATCATACAGCTCATGATTCATTTGACGTCGGTACTCGCCGTTAACGATGATGGGTCCAAATATTTTGCGGAGTATTTTTCTCTCGAAGACTCCCAGAATACATTGATCCACTTGTGCCATTAGCCAGGATTCTGAGCTGTAGAGCACGACAGGTAGGATCAGAGTCTGGTAGAGCTGGATCTTTTTTCTTCGAGAGAATGCTTTGTCGTTAAATCGCTTGCTTAGTGCATAGTAGCAGCGGGTTGCGATCAATACTCGTCTTTTGATTTCCAGGCTGACATTATAATTTTTGTTTATGGCGGAGCCAAGGTAGACAAAATCATTTACCACTTCAAAGTTGTAGTTGTCAACGTTCACGCAGCGTCCCAGACGAGTGGACTCTTTGTTCTCTAAAACCAATAACTTGGATTTGTCCTCGTTTATCACCAGACCCACTTCAGCCGACTGCTTTTCAATGCTCGAAAAAGCTGCAGTAACATCTCGCAATCCACGTCCAATGAGTTCTACATCATCAGCATACGCGAGCAACATGCGACTTTTGTTGAAGATGGTACCATTCCTGTGTACTGCAGCCATTCGCATGATCAGCTCTACTACAATGTTAAAGAGATCGCAGGACAGACTATCGCCTTGTCTAAAGCCTCGCTTAGTAGAAAATGGCTCTGACAGATTTTCACTGAAGACTTCGTGTCACTCAGTGTCATCCCCCAAAGTCGAATTAGCTTCGCGGGGATACCAAACTCAACCATAGCATTAAACAATTTCTGTCGTATCGGACTGTCGAATGCAGCTTTGTAATCGATGAACAGATGGTAGTTGTCGATCTGCATTTCTTGGGTCTTCTCCAGGATTTGTCGTGGTGTGAATATCCGGTCGGTCGTGGATTTACCAGGTCTAAAGCCACACTTATAAGGTCCAATCAGCTTCGCCAGAATGGGCTTTAGCCTTTCACTTAACACTCTAGACAGGACCTTGTATGCGGTGGGTAAAAGGCAAATCCCGCGATAGTTGGTACACACGCTTGTATCGCCTTTCTTAAGCATGGGATATAGGACACTCAGATTTCAATTATCGGGCATGTACTCCCTGATCCAAATCGTGTTTCTGAGTTGCATGCATGTTACCAGCTCATCGCCCCTGGCTTTATAAAAGCACTGCCGGAAGTCCATCGGCTCCCGCAGATTTATTATATTTAAGCCGTGCAATTGCCGTGCTGATCTCGGTTTGGCTCGATAATATCAATAAATCCAACGCGTTCGTACCCAAATTCAGTATTTTGTCAAGCTATAACAGGATAAAGTTTTGGACAACAAATTTTAAGTCTAGCAACGCCCCTTCTGGTACCTCCCGTACAAATGAACCGCTCGGCCTACTTTAGAAATCAATATACTAGAAAATTTTGTCAACTATTCCAAGATAATTAAACTGACTAAATTAAAAAAAGGGAAAATTGTTTGGGAGGTATCAGAAGGGATAGCTTCATTTGGACATTGTAGCAGAGCTAACATAAACATCGTTTAAACTGCACAATGCATCTAGTCTCCATCGATTGATTTATTGACGCTTGCTAGCAATATAAGTTCAACGAACGCTCTCAGTTCTATATAGGTTAGATACCTGATTTCATATCGTCTGCTTTGCAGTATTGCAGTATATAGTTCTTTTTTCGACATTTGGAATAATTTGATGATTTTTTATACTTTGCAACCATTGCACAATGATGCTGGCGTGTAATGGCCTCATGCTCTGCAACCAAGTAGTTCTGAAAATCTTATAATTTAGGTACGTCGTTCTCTTGCGGTCTTCTCCAAGATCGTACCCAGCAAGTATAATTTCGTATTTCGCGTTAATTCTTTAGAACTGATTGTGAAGAAACAAAATCAATACTCAAAGCACACGTTCCAAGAAACGGTAACCAAAAAAAATTGATTTCAGTTGAAAATAAAGTGAATTTCTATACATTTTATATGGTGACTACATTTGTAGTCAGCCGGCCAGGGGATGGTCATTTTAAAGTTATGATGTGGAGGCGGCATAAGAATTTTTTATTATTGGTTTTATAAGTTAAATCTGGTAAAAACACTTTTTTAGGAAGCTACTGAAAATTTCGTACCATTCCCTTTTGTAACAAAAAAGTTACAAGAGTTATATTTCAGAATTACTACAAATGTAGTCATCCGAGCACATAAAGGTTAAACGAAGTCATCGAAGGGGCAAGCCCCAAAAAAGGGGCAACTTTTATGGGAATGGGGGAAATTGTTGACCAATGTTGGTCATCTCAGAATTTAACCTCCGCTTGGAGGATAGAAATCTTGGCATTATGCAGTTCAGGAGGTGGGAGTAGTTTTTGGCCGATATTGCTTGTCTTAGAACTCAACCTCCGCTTAGAGGATATAAACTTGCATTGTATAGTTCAGATCTTTGTCTCATAAACTACGGCTGTAATCGCGGCTACAGACAGAGGAATACTCTCCATATCTGTCTGTCTTTCTGGCTTGCCCTTGATGCTTAAATTTTAAAAGTAAACTAATGGGATTAATAATGGGAAAAATAGCCCGATCGCTTCTGGTACCATATAAATGACCGAATTCACCCTCATTGTTTCACTTTGTCATATTTTGCGTAAGATGTACGCTTCTACGTATTTGTCTCCGGAGATAATAAAGACTGTATTGGCTGACTTATCCTTTTACGTCCCATTCAACAATGTCTATTTTTATATTAACCTAAGAAATGTTTATATGTACCTCTCATACTAATGACCGAAATTACTCCCATAGTTCGTTAATCATGAATTTCTTTTTTGTAAGTAAACTTGCAGTAGCTGACCCAGGAATTGTATTTCATGTAAAAAATATTGAATTTCCAGTAACTTTCTTAGTTTGTTTACCTGTTTTTACTAATTTAAAATCAATAGATGCAGTCATCTTGGTTACTGCGAAATACAAAAGTAACCCGGAGAACTTTTAATTAGACGCTAAGTTGTGCACTAGTTTCTGTACAACTCGTATATAACAATTTTACTTACGTATTACTTCAAATCCTTCAAAATAATATGCACCATATTTGTCTATAAATTATTTACAAACATATATTATTCATATATGTATAATTTCAAAATTGCAAGGCATAACATTATATGTCTCTTTGGCAGACGACTGCAAACAAAGAGCTACATGAAGCGTATGATTTACGTTGTACTTATTACAATACAAATTAAATATAACGCATACGCCATAGTGTCAGATACAATCACACAGAATAATAAATGTATTTTGTTTGCTAATGCACTAAAAATGATTTATGATCGCCTCCCTAACAATTTCAATTATTATTATTTATTGCTTTAGAATTTTAGGAAAATCAATTATAACGCTTAAGGGAATAGCACTACTTACATTGTTTTAAAAATATTTTTAATTTGTATAAATGCTGTTGGCACTGAAAATATTTTGGTCATGTAAATGGTATAAGAGTTGAAGAATTTTTATGAAAATTTGCATAAAATATGAATGAAGTGAACAAATGAAATTACTTATTTTGACAGGTTCTGATAAAAAGAATTGGGAGGTAATTGCTATGAAATTCTTGAAGTTGGATTATTATGATATGCACATAACAATACAGTGATAATAAAATTTAACCAGTACAGAAATTTCAGTCAGGTAAACTGACTGATAAATACCATCACCCAATATAAGATATTGTTGAAGTTAAAATTAATAGATTTTTAATTAAAATAAAATTACCTATGTATAATTTTTTCCCTGCATGTGGTGCAAAATCGTCCAAAACTTGCCTTATTTGTGTAGGAGGTATAGGTGCCGGTTTGGAATTTATGTGACAGATATTAATTTTTCAAAACAAGGTAATTTTGATTGGGGGTACGAAAAGGGGTGAATCGATACAGTCCTTATTCATTCCTGACTCAAATTTTCATACGTAAAACTTACGAAAAATTTGACTGGATTCAGTGTGCTTACAAAAAATGATATGTATGTAAGACTATGGGGGTGAGTTCGGTCCTATGTATGGGATGTACCAGAAGGGGTATGTCAAATAGTTAGGTTTTCTGAGGTTTCGCCTCCTATCACAATATAAATTAACCGACTAATTTTCATTACCCCCTATGTGTCCGTTTGGAAGTTATGGGGGGAAATATTAATTTTCCAAAAATAGGTCATTTTGTATTGCAGGTCCCTGAAGGTGTCATCCGATGTAATCCATATTCATTCCTGATTCAAATTTTGTATGGGAGGTACCAGAAAGGGTATGTCGACTAGTTTGGTTTCCTAAGATTTCGCCTCCTATCACAACCAATTTTCTTTACTCCCCAAGTATCCGTTTGGAAGTTATAGTAGAAATATAATTTTTCTAAAAATCGGTCATTTTGTATGGGAGGTACCAGAAGGGGTGTGTCAAATAGTTAGACTCTCTGAGGTTTCGCCTCCTATCACAACATTAATTTATCGACCAATTTTCATAACCCCCCAAGTGTCCATTTGGAAGTTATTGGAGAAATATTAAATTTCCAAAAATAGGTAATTTTGTATGGGAGGTACCAGAAGGCGTGAACCGATATAGTCCATATTCATACCTGAGTCTAATTTTTATAAGCAAACATCATACACACAATTTGAGTGATCTCAGTTTACTTGCAAAAAAGATATGTGTGCGAAACTATAAGGGTCAATTCGTTCATTTGTATGGGAGGTACCAGAAGGGGTGTGGCAAATGTTTCTGATTTCTTAGGGTTTGTCTACTATTGCAAGATAAATAATCTGACCAAATTTAGGTAATTTTGTATGGGAGGTACCAGAACGGGTGAGTCTATTCTGCCCATTTACAATCCCATAAGTTCGATTCAAAAAATATTAATATTGGTAAATTTTCATACCGATCCGTTAAGGTTTACTCGAGTTATCCTGCTGACCAGCCATCCAGCCAGCCAGCCAGACAGACGGACATAGCTCATTCTTCTTAAAAAGTTCTGAAACGAATTTGGTCTTAAGATACTTGGGGTCTCCTTTAATGCGTTACACTTTTTTTCGTATCAAATGATATATACCCTCATCCCTAAGGGTGATGGTATAAAAAAAGGTCTTAAATCCAAATTACTTACCTACTTACTTACTTAGCTGGTACTTATTGGCAATCCCAGTGGATTATATATCGCACGTAGAAAAATATTATAAGCGCCTCGATCTTCTGCGCTTATTCACCAGTTAGTCACACCAAGTTCTGTAAGGTTCTCAGTAACCAAGTCTTTCCAACGGAGTTTTGGTCGCCCTCTTTTGCATCTTCCATCGAGTTCATTGTCGAAGACTTTTCGAGCTGAAGCATTTTCGTCCATGCGTACAACATGACGTCGCCAACGCAACCGCTGCACCTTAATGCGTTTGACCCCGTCAATGATGGGCCCATATATATTACGCTTGCTTAGTCTGTAGTAGCAGTTATTTGCAAGCAGGATTCTTCTCGGGATTTCTAGGCTGAGATTATTTGCTTCGTTGATGGCGGAGCCTAGGTAGATAAAATTATCTACCACCTCGAAATTATAGTTGTCAACGTTCACGCAGTTTCCCAAACGAGTAGATTCTTTGTTCGTTGAAACTATACTTCGTTTTGTCCTCGTTCACCGTTAGGTCAATTTTCGCTGATTCCTTCTGTATACCTGAGAAGGCTGCAATCACATCCCGCAGTTTTCGATCGATGATGTCACTCTTTAAGCTGGAGCTGGTGCATGCTCGTTATCAACTCCTCGCCACCGGACTTGAAGAGCTCTGCCAGCAGACCGTCGGCACCGGCTGCTTTACATTCTTGTCCTTACTGGAGGGAAGACCATTACCGTAGCCATTTGCTCTTACTTTCTGGTAAAATTTTCGGGCCCCACCTCTATCCCTGTATCGCTCTATATCCTCGTTCTCCCTAACCTTCATCTGACGTTTTTTTCGCCTAAATAGCTGTCTCGCCTGTTTTACTTTCTCCTTGTGCCGTTCTCAATCAGCACGGGTTACAATTGGCTGTAACGTTATAACGTTATAAGCAGCATCCTGTTCCTCAGGCGCTATGCGACATTCTTCATCGTACCAGGATTCGTCTGAGCGCCGCTATTCTAGCACGGTTGTTGCGGCGGTTGCCATGGAATGCGCAAAATGCTGCCACTGTGTATGGGGAACGTCAAAAGAAGAGGCGTTGTGTCGTAGAAGTTGGGAGAGCTGGTATGATTAGACAGTGGCTATCTCTGGGGTTTGCAGCTTCGCGATGTCCAGCTTTCTTTGTGTTTGGTTACGTGCGTTTTTCGCTCTGCTCAATCTTGTGCGCACCTTGGCTGCAACCAGGCAATGATCCGAGCCAATATTAGCACCACGGATCACACGCACGTCCATGACACTAGATGATTTTTGGTGGTATCCAAGTTGCCTTGTGGATATCTTCGTGCTGGAATCTGGTTCCACTCACTACCATGTTACTTCCCGCCGCGAAACTAATCAGCCTAAACCCGTTGTCTGACGTGTCGGTATGCAGGCTGAATTTACCGATCGATGGACCAAGAACATCTACCCTTCCTATTTTTGCATTAAGGTCTCCCAGAACAATTTTAATGTCGTGGGCAGGGCAGCGGTCGTAAGCGGTCCAAATTCGTGTCTTTCTGCATGACAGCTGTAAAAGATGTTTTCTTGTTTCTTCTTTTCTTCGTGTTTACATAATAAATAATTTTGTTTAAGGAGAGTGGCTTATTAGGCCGCCGCGCCCGATCCTAGTTTCTTGGGGCTGCCAGAGCTACTAAGAAAGGCCGTGTTGAGCTTCAGTAACTTCTGTTACCTAATTCCTAAGACGCATCGGTGGTAGCATGCCGATTAGGTTGCCCGGGGAATACTTGGTCTAAGACCGGAAGTAGTTAGAAGCTTGGACAGTGCCACGAAGGAATTGCTTCTGGTCACTCCCAAGTGAGTGACCATCGGTAACTTTCCATCTCTGGGCAAAGTGCCCAGGTGGAAATTTGACCTTTTTTAAAATTTGTCTCTCACAGAAAACGGAGGACTACTAAGTGGTCTTGCTATCTAAATTGAGAGGGTCTGAAGCAAAGTGACAAAAATTAAGATAAGTGTGCAGCTGTGTTCTTTGACACCATTACTGTCTACTAGCATGAGATGAGATTGCTTTTTATTACCAGTGGTGATATATAGCGAGAAAACAGTTAAAGTAATACCTGAATATGCAATTGAATTTTAACTTTGAAGTCGAATATCCCGAAATGTACTTTTTGCCATGCATCGACTGCAGATTTTTTTACGTTAATCGAATACAAGGAGAATTGATTAAAAACACTTGAAACGTTGACATTAAATCTCTGTATTTAGAACAATGTTTTAGTTTTTTTATATATACCTATATTAAATAAAATGCTTAGTGGCCAATTTTTTTTTTAAACTTGTACATAGACAATGTTAAAAAAAATATAATATAATAACTATTTTTGCTCAATATTTTTTTGTTTAATATTCAATTGTCGTTTAACACCACTCGCGTTGCTGTCAACATAAGTTGTTTGTTAACTAGCTGTGCCGCATTGTTTATTTTCGTTTGTCTGTAAAGAAATCCAATTGATTTGTAATCTACGGTTTTGACTCGTTTTCGTACAAACCATTTTAAAATTGTTGTGATTTATTTACTGAACTACATATCAAATTCTGTCAAACAAGTCAATCTTATTGCACTCGGAGTAACGCTATCAAATATACTACTTCTCATGTTGAGTCATATTTTGACTTAATAGAAAATCACGTCTTTACATTGAATTTGGTTGGTGGAGGGTAATGATCTCATTGCAAATGACGGAAGTGAGCTCATTTTATACCAACACAAAATTATACTCATATATCAAATTCTCTTGCCATTTCACATGAAAACGTATGGCGTAAAAGCATTTTGCGGAAAAGTAATCGTTTTTGATTTTTGACGTATTACTATGTTGAAAGATATAATTTCAAAAGAAGGAAACGATTTGATTCGAAAAATATGTTTAATACGTACACAAAACTACATACACCATATTTTTTGAATGAGCGATGATTGAATTGTACAATTTTGGATTTGATATTTATAAGGCTTATTTATCAGTTAGCTCAATTTATGAAAACGTCGGTGTGAAAGAAATGTTTCTACGCAATTGCAATTGAGGAGTAACCTCCTTCGTGGTGGCACCTGGGCAACGGTGTTCGTGGCATTTTTTATCACGAACAGCGGCTGATAGTGAGCGACGAACGCTGATGGTAGGGCTAGCCACCCGCCTTCAGGTCCTTTACTGGCTATGAAAACACGACAAAGAAAAAGTAACAAACGGAACCCACCAAATGTTGACGACCCCCGCAAACGAAACAAGGACCATAATTTTAGGATATGCACCTGGAACGTCCGCAGTCTCTACAGAGAAGGTGCCACTATCCGACTGGCGGATGTCCTCAAAAAAGATAGCGCTGTCATCACCGCCATCCAGGAGATGAGATGGACAGGACAAGGATGCTCGCGACGTAAAAATTGCGACATCTATTACAGCTGCCATGCCGAAAAGCACGAATTTGGATGTGGATTTGTAGTTGGCGAGAGATCCAGACATCTTGTCTTGCGATTCAATCCTGTTAGTGATCGAATAGCCGCAATCCGCATCAAGGCGAAATATTTCTACATCACGCTGATTTGTGCTCATGCCCCGACGGAAGATAAAGACGATGAGATTAAAGATGCATTTTACGAGCGCCTAGAGGAAACATACGACCGCTGCCCTGGTCACAACAATAAAATTGTTCTGGAAGACTATAATGTTAAAATAGGAAGGGAAGATGTTTTTGGTCCATCGATCGGTACATTCCGCCTGCATACCGACACGTCAGATAACGGGTTTAGCAGCTTCACAGGAAAATGGTAGTGAGTGGAACCAGATTACATCACAAAGATATCCACAAAGCAACTTGGCTATCCCCTGATCAAAACACCAAAAATCAAATTGACCATGTGGTAATTTATGGCAGGCATACATCTAGTGTCATGGACGTGCGTGTGATCCGTGGTGCTAATATTGGCTCTGATCTTTACCTGATTGCAGCTCAGGTGCGCACAAATACGACGAAAGCTGTGAATTGCGAAGCTGCAATCCCCAGAGATATCCACTGCCTATTTTAACCAGCCCTTCCAATTACTACGACTCAACGCCTCTAATTCTGACGTTCCCGATACACAGTGGCAGCATATTTCGCATTCCATTGGCAATCGCTGCAACAGCAGTCCTTGGGTATAAAAAACGGCGGTTAGACGAATCTTGGCACGATGGAGAATGTCGCATAGCGTCTGAGGAACAGGATGCCGCTTATAGGGCAACACTGCAGTCAATTGTAACGGCACAAGGAGACTGTAAAACAGGCGAGACAGCTATTTAAGCCAAAAAAAAAACGTCAAATGAAGGAACGAGAGAACGAGTATATAGGGCGCTACAGGAATAAAGGTGAGGCCCGAAAATTTTACCAGAAAGTAAAAGCAAAAGACAGCGGTAATGGGGTCCCCTCCTGTTAGGACAGTGATGGAAATCTGGTTACATATACGCAGAATGTGCTGCATATACGGAGAGAAAACTTCCAGCAACTGCTGGTTCCAGAAGGCAGAGCTTGTGAAGGTATCACGCCAATTGTCGACGACGGCTCAGATTGCACACCACCAAATCAATCCGAGGTAAGAAGAGCAATATCGTGGCTGAAAAATAATAAAGCAGCCGGTGCCGACGGACTTCCGGCAGAGCTCTTCAAGTCCGGTGGTGAGGAGTTGATAACGAGCATGCAGCAGCTCATACGCACGGTTTAGCTTAAAGAGAGCATGCCCGACGATTGGAATTTAAGGGTATTATGTCCTGTGCTGAAAAAAGGTGATTCAAGTGTGTGCTCCAACTTTCGCGGGATCAGCCTTTTACCCATCTCAAATAAGGTCCTGTCGAGTGTGCTATGTGAAAGGCTAAAGCCAGCGTTATCCAACCTGATCGGGCCTTATCAGTGTGGCTTTAGACCTGGTAAATCAACATCTGACCAGATATTCACACTTCGGCAAATCTTGGAAAAGACCCAAGAGAAACAGATCGACACATACCATCTTTTCGTCGACTATAAAGTTGCCTTCGACAGCCCGAGACGGCAGAAATTACTCTAACCCATGGCTGAGTTTGGTGTTCCAGCGAAGCTGACACGCCTTTGCGGAATGACGTTGACCGACACGAAGTCTTCAGTGAAGATTGGCAAGGACCTTACGGAGCGATTCTGTACCAGACGTGGCCTAAAACAAGGCGAAGACCTATCGTGTGATCTCTTCAACATAGTGATGGAGATGATAATGAGGAAAGCTGCAGTAAACACGAGTGGCACTATATTCAACAAAAGCCACATGCTACTCACGTACGCTGATAACGTAGACATCATCGGTCGAAAACTGCGGGATGTGTCTGCGGCCTTCTCAGGTATACAGAAGATATCAGCGAAAATGGGTCTAACGGTGAACGAGGGAAAAACGAAGTTGTTAGTTTCAACGAACAAAGAATCTACTCGTTTGGCAAACTGCTTGAACGTTGACATCTATAACTTCGACGTGGTAGATAATTGTATCTACCTAGGCTCCGCTATCAACAAAACAAATAATAACATCAGACTCGAAATTCAGAGAAGAATCCTGCTATTTAATGGTACTACGGACTAAGCAAGTGATTCAATGAAAGAGCCCTTTCTTGACGAACAAAAATCCAGCTATACCAGATACTGGTTCTACCGTACATCAAGGTTCAGAATCCTGGGTTAAGACACAAGCGGATGAATCGGTTTTGACAGTATGCGAGAGAAAAATACTCCGTAAAATATATGGGAGACTCATCGTTAACGGAGAGTATGAATCATGAGCTAGCTGTACGAGGTGCACACTGACAGTGACTTGCAGCGCATTAAGTTGCAGCGGTTGCATTGGCTAGGTCATGTTATACGCAAAGAAGTGCCAGCTAAGGAAGTAAGTAACTTAAATTTCTATTTTTAGATTCACAACTAATGGTGCCTAATATACTTGTTTATCGACGAATGAGAACATCACTGATTGAAACTTTTACTAGACATGCTGATTGACTTGACGCTTATACTGCGAAGTTGTTGTCGGCAACATCGAGGGGGCTGGTAGTGAAAGAAAAATGTAGATGACTGGAGGCGGGAATCGAACCCGGGATCTTCCGCATGACAGTCGCATATTATAACCATCATTTCAATTTGAAATTTTCAACATTTCAAAAATGATTCCAATATATTTCTGAATCATTTTTGAAAATTTTAAAAAATATTTCAGAAATATATAAGAACCATTTTTGAAATTTTTCAAGAAAATAGATAATAGTGATGTGACTTTATTCCTTAGGAGGGCAATATACTAAGCCTAATCGCCCTTTATGGAGAAACAAAATACATATATTAATGTTATCGCCTTATATGCACACAGTCATATCTATACAGTCACTGGGGTGCAACATATTTATTTTTGTGGTCCTGGCGAAATTGCCGGATTTGACGTTTTTTCAATTACTTTATTATTTCTTGTCCAATTTTTAAGTTCTACATATCGTGGAAGATGTATTAACATGAGCTTTGTAAGTCATATAAATGGGTAATTCCAAAATATTTTGACCCATTCTGGATTTTGATGGCTTTCGATTTTAATGAAATATAGCACTTTTATTCTCCTCGTTGCTGCCGATACAATGCCGTTTGTTTTTGGTCGAAAGCATTTGGACATCTGCAGAATTTTTGTGAAAAGATACTTGAGTTCATGTTGGGGTTACTTCTGACTGCAACATCGGATTAAGACGATCTTGGTATCGCCTGACAGGTCTCCGACTCCACTTTAGGAATGACGGACAAAAATTAATGGTCGCTGTGGGTCAAAGACATTAAAATTTGAAAAATGTCCTTCGTCCTTGAATATCCTGCAAAAGTTTTAGTTTTGTTCTTTAAAAAAATATTTGATTTTCTTCATTTTAAATTTCAATATTGCGAGTACTTTTCTTTATAAGATGTGCAAATTTCAAAATGAAATCTCCATAGGTTCAGAAAATATTGTTTTAAGAGTGATATTATCACATTATCCTAACAAAAAAGGAGAATTTGTATGGGTTTTTTCATATAACATTACACGTATTTGTTTATTTTGTAATCAATTCACATAAAAACATTAAAGGTTTCAGACAAACAAAAAAAAAAAAATGATTCGTGCACCCTACATGCGGCTGTTCCGGATTTTTTTGTTGCCATATTTGTTATTTCGTGTCCTATCGAAACCAAACTCATATTGTTGTTCATGTTTTGTCAATGGAACAACTTTTCTCTTTGGCCTCTTTTAACTCCGAAGAAAAAACTTTCTTCACAAACAATATGAACTCCTATCTATACAGACAACAACAAAACTTTATCTACCCTAAGTTCATAGCAAAATAAAAGATGTCCTAAAAGTGGTTTAATAGGCATATTGTCTTTAATAGAGTTAAAAAATCCTTTTCTGTTGTTGATTTTTTTTAACACCCGTTTTTATGCTTTCACAAAACCAGCCAAATAAATGAACATGACTGTCGTGGTGCCAAATGATGAGATTAGAATTCATGTCCCTCAACCCCCAAAGAAAACGCCAGGATGTAGGGGGTGAAGGCATAGCTAAATGTGTTGCCTTATCTTTTTGTTGTTATTGTTGTTGAAACGATTAAGGTGATTATTGTTTGTTTATGCTAATGATATGGAAATGTGGTCGACACTGTCGTCCATGTGTACATGCGATTGTGTGCAATCTGTGTGTGTGACAGCAATTATAAACAATTCAAAAGGATTAACCAAGTGTAGGAAGGCAGACAACTCACGTTGTGTGGCTGTAGGAGACTCTTGTTGATAAACACAACGGCTATGTGTACAACAAAAGGAAAAGAACATCAATTAAAACTTAATTCATTGTTTTATTTCCTCCTTTCCTGTGACAAAACCATCTTAAGTGTACTTTGTTTGAGACAACAAATTAATAAAAAAGATATACAAGCTTAAATCTTAAGCTTAAATACAAGAACTTGGACAAAATGTATTTAAAATGGAATATTATTGCATTATTTTCCTATTTTGTTTAAGGTTGATTGAAAAGTATAGATGGAAGTTAGTTTTAGACCCAAATTGACAAAAATCGAGATAAGTATGTTGTTGTGTCCCTTGAAACTATCTCTGTTTACACGCATGATATGATATAAATTTTTATTAGCAGTCATGATATCTAGCCGAAAAACAGACCAACTAATATCTGCATTTGCACATGAATTTTAAACTTTGAAGGCGAATATCTCTTTATCTCTTTATTTACTACTTACTGAATAGTAAATTGTGTTTTCTTTGGATTAATGATTGATACCAGTGGTAGGCATAACCGAACGCGCACACAACAATATGGTGTGCTTGTGTGGAGGCTGCTTTTAACCAGCTATGGGCAGGGAGCTCTCTCGGAGCTTCAAGAGCAAACGAATTCGTATAGATACGCATTTCTGCGCAAAACTTCTCAGCTTATTGTCATATAAATAATTATACGAATAACTAGTGAGGTAATTATCTAAGGAGCTGAGAATATGAGCTGAGAATATTGTTCTGAATTGTTAAACCCCCGAAAAGGGGCAGTTTTGTATAAGAGGTGGGAGTAGCTTTTGTCAGATTTTTCTCAATTCGGAACATAACCTCCGCCTAGAGGATATAAATTTTAGCTCCATAGCTTTTAAACTACTGCTGTAACCGCGTGGACAGACAGACGGACACCATAAAATAGGAGTAATTTGTATGGGAGGCTCAAACTCCGTTTAGAGAATATACTAGGGCTGTAAACGCAGGGTCAAACCCCGAAAAGGGGAGATTTGTACGGGAAGTGGGCTTGTTTTTGACCGATCTTGCCTATCTTGAAACTTAACCTCCGCTTTGAGGATAGAAGCTAGTATACCAAATTTCAGCAAGATAGTACTTAGATGTAGTTTGTAATCGCAGGGATGGACAAACCGACACCCGTAAAATAGGGGAAATTTGTATAGGAGGTCAGAGTAGTTTTTGTCCAACTTTACTCAATTCAGAAATAACCTCCGCTTAAAGGTTGTTAGTTTGTACACCAAATTTTAGCTCCATAGCTCTTTATCTGCGGCTGTAATCGGGGGACAGACAGACGGTGTGCAGTCCGACTATCATATATTTATATCATTTTACTGCCCAACACCATAAGTACTTTTTCGTTCCATACCTGTTCCCATAATGTCATATTACCAAACCTGTTAAAACTTTAACATACTACGGACATACATTCGATTACATAGATATTTGTAATCTAACATACATTCATTACATTCAATAATAACATGAATGTAATTCTCTGCTGCAAGATCTTAAAATGCTTCCGTATATCAGTCCTTGGTATAATGTTACATTTTAGACACTGCAAAGTCATGGGCCAAAATAGAGCGGTGGTTAGAGATATGGCTTAGAATCTCAGGGTCCATGGTTCGAATCCCCGTTCAAGCCAAACGAAATTTTTTTTTGTGCTATTATCAACTTTTGTAGTTAAAGCTTTGGTTTACTAATCGGCAATTTGTATAAATGTTAATGCAATAGGTGGAAGTGAGTACGCTGCCTGTAGTAGCCCAGCAGTGATAACTGTTTTTCATTTTTTGTATTCCTATGGTAGCTTAAAAAGACTGGTAAATGGCATGATTTTTGTAGTTTGGGAATGACTAGTTTAGAGTTAGAGAGAGAGAGAGTTTGCACTGGAATGAACGATTGTAGCTTAGCTGATTTAGCTTAGGTTTAGTTATGCGTAGTTAATAAGTGATAAGTCTTTTACTTGGTAGCAATTCGACGGTGCAGATCTAGTAAAATTGTGCAACAAGCTACTTATCAACGAAACTGTACAAAAATTAATTCCGGAATATTGTCTAAAGTACAAGAAAATTATACAACTTTTGTGACCAGAAAAGAAAAATTTTACAAATTTAATTGCTTGATTACTTGACCGTGTAAGCTGGGAAAAGTTCAAGACTCCCCAACATTCCCGAAAAACCGAAAAAAATCTTTGCTAGATCTACCGTCAGAAAAATATTTTTTATTTTTTTTTTTGCCACGAGTTGCGCGAATTATCTTTGACAAATCTTAATTTCATCATTGGAAATGTGGAGTCCAGCTGTATTAAAGAGATTGCCTTAATACTGTTTTACCGGCAAACTATATAACGCTAAAGTCACTGCGGATCATATATTACCTACCAGAAGGCTGAAATTATCCCGTAATTAAGTTCTACCTACACTGGAATTTTTCTCCAAAGGAATAAATACATCAAATCTAAATACTGTATGGTTACGCTCGAAAAATCGATTGGGCTTACAACTCTTCATTCTGTCGCTTGAACCAGACACGTGATGTAAAAGTTACCTAACTGAGGATGGAACCGGCTCTTTATGTATAAAATTCTCCGACGTTCAGCTTAAGCCATCTTTAACCAGCCATCATTATTTTAAGAATAGTCCACCAGATAAGATTTCACATTTTTTTTATTTTTTTACGATAAGCAAAACTTAATTATTATATTTGAACAAAAATTTAGCCTACGACACAACCAGAAGGAGTTTACCTGATCAACGAGGCTTCGGAGTTCTACGTAATTCATCCGAAATTTGGTGAGTGAAAACACAAGTTTTTAAACGTTGCTTATTTGTATTTAGTTTGTTTAAATTTTGGTGAAATCAAAAGAAAATCAATATTTCAATTTAATATGCGGAAAGCCACAAGAGAATTGAAATACTTATTAACCAACTTGAATCAGTAAACTCAATTGACTTATCGAGAAACCTTAAATTTTTATTTTAAACAAAAAAATTTGAAATCTTATATTTTTCTTATTTAAACTTTTAAAGTAATAGTTAAATTAAGTTAAAAAACGAACCAATTGTTACATAATGTAATTCTGTAGCAGATTCTGAAAGTGCAAATTCTAATAGAAACAATGTTAAAAGTGCCAGAATTACTTCCACTTTTGTTCAGCACAGGATTGATTATAGGAGTATAAATTATAGTTATGTTTTCATATTCATAAATCATAAAATTAAATTTAACATTAATTCTCTTTTCGAAGTGCGTTTTCCATTATCTAAATTACAATTAATATTAGTATGTTAAGCTAAAATATGCGTTTTTTTTCTTTCTATCTTTTTTTACATAACATTTACGATTACAATTAGCCACTGTTAAAAATAACATTATCTTCACTGTTAACTATCATTCTCTATTTTAACTATGTTAAAGAACTAATGTTACTCCCACACAATGCGGTTAATGTAATAAGTCTGCTCATAATATGTATTATAGAATGTTAAGAATGAAATATAGAATGTTAATCTCTGTGAGAACCATATTTTTCTGTTAAAATAACGTACATTTCGATCACCATATTTCGTTATCCAATGTTAGGTAATTTCTGATTAACAGAATTCTTATCGTTAACAGAATTGTTTACTATAAAATCATGAATCACATTAAGAATAAAACTATGAATGTTTGAATTTACAATATGAAACTTTAAACTTTAACCTTAGTTTTCTTACTGTGGTAAGGTAGTTATGTGGTAACCTTGTCAAATTTGGGATCTTAGTTTAAAATTATCAGCTACTGAGATCAAGGTAGGGAAGGGTTCAGATGCTGGATCTCCAATAACAACTGGAGTATTATATTTATACGGATTAGTAACCTATGACTGACATTGCTTTGTTTCTTTATTTCAAATTCAACTATGACCACAGTTGTTTGGTCTTAGCTAAGTCCATCTCCTGTCAATTTTCCCTTTTTGATACCTTAAATATCTGGAGTCTATAATAAAAATTATTTGTGTCCAAGGTTGTATGTACAATTACAGATCGAAGGGGAACCCGAATCCCCCCACCCGACTGAAGCTAGCATAGCAATGGCTCCAGAGTTCTTCTTCGCTGTGAAAATTTAGTTTTGAAACATCTCTCATACATCCTCTATTCAAAACGTTAAGACCATTGGTTAAAGTTAGGCAGTTCGTCTGGTTATTTGGTTTAATCCAATATACCTTTGAAAACAGTTTTAAACAAGAATTGCATTTTGGATATTACATAAATAAAATGGCGCCCAACGTGGGGCCGTGAGATTCACAATAAAATAGACCTTTAGGCAACATTTGCCTAACAAACTTGTTATGGAAATGATTATTTGTGTTTTAAACGACCTCCCAAAATGAATACTTAATTTTAAAAAAAAATTTAAAGTTCACCAAATCAAATAGAAGCTATTGATTAACTTGAGTTTGTTGAAGATTAGTAGTTTGAATACTTGTCGTTACGGCTTTGGATATTTAGTTATAGGATAGGTTCCCTTAACTAACCAAGATGATGACGATAAGACTTTCTCTGCAATTGAATGCATTCGATAGATTTGTCTTAAGTTTCTAAAGTAGAAATTAAAATATATTTAAATACTGGATTTGGCGGAGTTACAGGCATCCTGAGACGTGTTGGAATTACTTCAATATTGCAGTCTGCAAATTAAAGTCCACATATTTCGGTGTTAAAAGACAAATTCAAGTATGCTTGTTTGCATTTTCTTTTGGTTTTAAACATATTGCCAAATTTCTACTCCATAGTCCAAATTTGTTTTTCCTTCAGTCATATAGTTACTAATTCAACAATTACCTCAAATGCCTTACCAACAAAAGTAAGAAAACGTACGAAATAACTGTTATAATCCACCGATATATTTAATTTTTTCAGTGTTTGACAGATTTTTTTTTTTGTATATATCAACACAATGACCTCTCGTAGTCCTCAAACCAACTCTTTTGCTCCCTCCGTGAGTTTAGGAACTACAGAATATACCTGCTCCGTATGCAATTTGGTTGTGAATTTTGATAACCAAGAAAGCTATATTATTTCAACCTGCAAGCATATTTTCCATCGGATTTGTATAGAACAGGCTCTGTCATCATCATCAGAATGTCCAGAGTGTAAAATGCCTTGCGAATTGTCTGATCTTCGCAAATATACTTTACTTCCGGCATCATTAAACGAGACAGCTACTCAGACTGATACCAACAAAAAATTCCGTCCAGCTTGTCGTGGAAAGCCTCGCGGTGCCCTTGTTAATCGCCCACAAACACGAAGTATAAGTAGAAACATATTTGCAGGAAATGCTAATAATAGCCTGGACTTAAGTCCTCGTAATGATTCATCAAATTTAGTCGATTTGGGCAATGAATCACCTTCCCACCACAACCAAAATAATTCACAAATATTTTCACATCTCCCCTCTGCTGCCAGCCAGCAAGAAGCTTCACGACCACCTATTGCAGTTAACGCTGAGATTGACTATGCACGGATCAATCAGATGGTGGAAAATAGTATAACCAGAATACTTCAAGGTATGAATTTGGGGCCAAATAATACCTCGAATGCTCAGGGGCAAAATCTTACTGGAGAGCACAGGCCAAATTCTTTTGTGCCGCCGCACACCATACAACCACCTCCATTTAGTCGCCCGAATAGTGGTAACAGCACGTCTGCTAATCCACGAGAAAATTCTTTTAATATACGTCCAGAGAAGGCCACTTCTATAATACAAAACTGGAATGTCAAATTCAGCGGTGCAAGCTCTGATCTGACCGTAGAAGAATTTCTGTATAGAATTAAGTCACTAACGGCCGAACATTTTAATGATAATTTTGAAATTATCTGTAAAAATCTTCCAGTACTTCTTTCTGGAAAAGCAGATAAGTGGTATTGGAGATACCACCGTCAAGTAGAATGCGTTCGATGGGAAGAGTTTTGCGTTGCTTTACGCTACCAGTTTAAGGACATGCGAACTAATTTCGACCTTAAAGAAGAGGTTCGTAATAGAAAGATGAAAGCGGGGGAAAGCTTTGAAACTTTTTATGACGCAATATGCTCAATGGTTGATAAACTTGATCAACCTCTAACGGAAGAAGAATTGGTAGAGATATTAGTCAGAAATCTGCGCATGGATATTCGTCATGAACTGTTGTATGTGCCCATATATTCCATTGCTCATTTGAGAAAGCTTGTACAAATGAGGGAAAATTTACTAAGGGACGAAACTGGGAAAAAGGCCCTATCTATGAAACCAACATTCACCCCCCACAGTAACATCCGTCGAAATATCGCGGAAATTCAAAACGAGGAGGAGGAACTGGATGTCAACTCTTCGCCCGATTCCGAAATAGCTGCCATTGGTCATGGAGTAATTTGTTGGAATTGTGACGAAAAGGGGCACTTTTGGGATAATTGTCTTAACGAACGTAGAGTGTTTTGTTATGGATGTGGGGAAAAAAATGTTTATAAACCACAATGCACTCGTTGTGCCCAAAAGAAAACTTCTACGGTTTCAAAAAACGTATTGCGCCAAGACTTACTACCCAATCGGCCGTAATACCTGACTTTACAATGTCAGGCGAAATATCTTCGCCTATAAACCCAAAAATTACCATCTTAAAGCGGGAACACGGTAACAATGATAGTCGTCACAAGATATTATACCCAATTAGTCCATATCATGAACGATATGAAAATTATATGGCTCGACGAAATGAAATTTTTACTGTCTTTAAGGAACCAGAGTTGGTATTAAAGAAACCCAAACGATCGACTCTTCGATTAAGAAAATTCTTTAAATTACGAAAGTTCAATGCTAGATATGTTGTGTCCTCTATTATAAATAGTTCCACTGATAAACGGTTTTATGCCAAAATAACTTTTTTGAATTTTAGTGAATATGGTCTTTTAGATACAGGTGCCAATATCTCCTGTATTGGTGCAAATTTGGCTAACGAAGACTTTTCTAAGTTTAATCAATTTATTCCAGCTAAATCATGTGTGCGTACTGCGGACGGCAATGTACAGAAAACGATAGGGTATATAGACGTTGACGTAACTTTTAAAAATGAAGTGCGTCGGTTAAAACTTTTAATTATACCAAATATTACACAGCGTCTAATATTAGGTTTAGACTTCTGGCGGGCCTTCAAACTTGCACCAGATGTTTTCGAGGCAGGTGTTGTCTCTGATATGAACTCATCGCTAGGTATGTCTAACCATGGTTTTGATGTTGCTTCTATAGATTCGTCTCTTACCTCAGCCGATGACAGGTCTAAATTAGAAAACGAATGTGCTTCGGCATATCCACTAACTTCAATAGAGAAAGCACAGCTTACAGCAATTATGGATTTATTTCCAAGCTTTACCAAACAGGGACTTGGCAGGACGAGTCTAATAAAGCACGAGATTGATGTCGGGGACTCAAAACCCATAAAGCAGCGATACTATCCCGTATCTCCAGCTGTCGAAACTTTGATGTTTCAGGAGATAGATCGCATGCTCTCCTTAGGTGTCATAGAGCCATCTACATCCCCATGGAGTTCGCCTATGCGTTTGGTTCTTAAACCTAATAAAATACGATTATGCTTAGATGCTAGAAGGGTCAACCAAGTAACGAAGAAGGATGCGTATCCTCTTCCGAGCATCGAGGGTATATTTGCCAGACTACCCAAGGCCAATATTATCTCGAAATTGGATCTAAAAGATGCATATTGGCAGATTGGCTTGGCTGATGATTCAAAAGCGTTAACAGCTTTCACGGTACCTGGTCGACCCCTGTACCAGTTCGTTGTAATGCCCTTCGGCCTATGTACAGCTCCTCAGACAATGTGCCGCCTCATCGATCAAATTATTCCAGCAGACCTAAAACACTGTGTATTTGGGTATCTCGATGATTTAGTTGTTGTGTCTGAAGATTTTACTAGTCATTTATCCGTCTTAGTACGTATTGCAGAGGAATTTCGCAAAGCAAATTTAACATTGAACGTAGAGAAAAGTCATTTTTGTGTTACCGAGGTAAAATATCTCGGATACGTAATAGGAAATGGAGGAATCAAAACTGATCCCGAGAAGGTAGAGGCAATTGTAAATTGGCCTATTCCAAAAAACATTAAACAGGTTCGAGGTTTTCTGGGAATTGCGGGTTGGTATCGAAGGTTTATCGAAAACTTTTCATCGATTACCTTCCACATCTCAGAAACCTTGTCTAACAAAACTAAATTTAAATGGACGCCTGAGGCACAGCAAGCATTTGAGACTGTCAAAAACCTCCTGACAACGGCACCAGTGTTGACCAATCCAGACTTTGCAAAAAAATTTTACCTGCACTGCGATGCGTCCGATTATGGTATCGGTGCAGTACTTGTGCAGTTAGATGAGAATGGACAGGAAAAGCCAATCGCGTATATGTCGAAAAAGCTTAATTCATCACAGAGGAATTATAGCGTGACAGAACGTGAATGTCTAGCTGCAATTGAGGCCATAAAACGTTTTCGATGCTATTTGGAACTTCAAGATTTCGAAGTCATTACAGACCACTCGTCCCTACGGTGGCTAATGCAGCAACCGGATCTTACAGGAAGATTAGCACGGTGGGTATTCAAATTGCAACCCTATAAATTTACAATAAGTCATAGGAAGGGAAAAGACCATGTAGTACCCGATGCCTTATCGCGAATTCCAAATGACGAAGTTTTGGCAGTAGAACTCATACAACCAGAAATTGACTTAAATTCACCTACTTTTGAGGACCCGGATTATATAAAATTACGACGTAAAATACAACAAAATGCATCTGCCTTTCCGGATGTTAAAATAATAGATAGATACGTTTATATTAGGACTGAACACTATACAGGGGATGCTGAACAAGAAACTCTTGCGTGGAAGCTTTGGATACCGGAAAATCTACGCGAATCGGTAATATTTAGGTTCCATGACACTCCCATAGCAGCTCACGGAGGAATGTCCAAGACCCTAGATCTCATCCGTAGAAATTTTTATTGGCCCGGTATGGTGACAGATGTGAGAAATCGTTTGCGTAATTGCGAGGTGTGCAAAAGCACAAAACACCCTAATATTGTTCTTAAGCCTGAAATGGGAAATCAAATTGTTACCCTTCGGCCATTTCAGAGACTATATATAGACATTCTTGGTCCATATCCTAGATCCAAGAAGGGTAATATTGGTCTTCTTATAGTTTTGGACCATCTGACAAAATTTCACTGGTTGTGTCCACTGAAAAAGTTCACTTCATCTGTTATCCAGGAGTTTTTATTAAAGCACATATTCCACATATTCGGAGTGCCAGAATGTATCGTTAGTGACAATGGTTCCCAATTCAAGGCGAACGATTTTAAGGCTTTTCTTACGGAATACGGTATTAAACACGTTTTCACTGCACTTTATTCACCTCAAGCCAATGCTTCTGAACGGGTTAATAGATCTATAATAGCAGCTATTCGAGCATTTTTAAAAAAAGATCACCGAATGTGGGATGAGCATATAAGCTCAATCAGTTGTGCCTTGCGCAATTCTATACATCAGACCATAAAATGTTCTCCCTACTTCGCCACATTTGGATTCGACATGATTACACATGGTGATACGTATCTTTTATTGAAAAATCTTAAGCTTTTAGAAGAACCAATAATTCATGTAAATCGTACTGATAAGTTACAACTTATTCGGAAGGACCTGCAAAAGCAGATCGCAAAGTCCCATGAAAATAATCGAGACCGATACAATTTGCGTACTCGGCCAATATCCTATGATATTGGTCAAATTGTATATCGACGGAATTTTGCCCAAAGCAGTATGGACAAAGCTTTTAATTCAAAATTAGCACCTGTTTTCATACAAGCTCGGGTAAGAACTAAGGTCGGAAATAACTACTATGAACTTGAAGATTTAAGTGGTAAATTGATGGGCACATACCATGCCAAAGATATAAGGCCCTAAATCGATCTCCTGCTAATATTTTTACCAAAAGGTAAATATTATCCGGTTTGTGCAGTCCGACTATCATATATTTATATCATTTTACTGCCCAACACCATAAGTACTTTTTCGTTCCATACCTGTTCCCATAATGTCATATTACCAAACCTGTTAAAACTTTAACATACTACGGACATACATTCGATTACATAGATATTTGTAATCTAACATACATTCATTACATTCAATAATAACATGAATGTAATTCTCTGCTGCAAGATCTTAAAATGCTTCCGTATATCAGTCCTTGGTATAATGTTACATTTTAGACACTGCAAAGTCATGGGCCAAAATAGAGCGGTGGTTAGAGATATGGCTTAGAATCTCAGGGTCCATGGTTCGAATCCCCGTTCAAGCCAAACGAAATTTTTTTTTGTGCTATTATCAACTTTTGTAGTTTAAGCTTTGGTTTACTAATCGGCAATTTGTATAAATGTTAATGCAATAGGTGGAAGTGAGTACGCTGCCTGTAGTAGCCCAGCAGTGATAACTGTTTTTCATTTTTTGTATTCCTATGGTAGCTTAAAAAGACTGGTAAATGGCATGATTTTTGTAGTTTTGGAATGACTAGTTTAGAGTTAGAGAGAGAGAGAGTTTGCACTGGAATGAACGATTGTAGCTTAGCTGATTTAGCTTAGGTTTAGTTATGCGTAGTTAATAAGTGATAAGTCTTTTACTTGGTAGCAATTCGACGGTGCAGATCTAGTAAAATTGTGCAACAAGCTACTTATCAACGAAACTGTACAAAAATTAATTCCGGAATATTGTCTAAAGTACAAGAAAATTATACAACTTTTGTGACCAGAAAAGAAAAATTTTACAAATTTAATTGCTTGATTACTTGACCGTGTAAGCTGGGAAAAGTTCAAGACTCCCCAACATTCCCGAAAAACCGAAAAAAATCTTTGCTAGATCTACCGTCAGAAAAATATTTTTTATTTTTTTTTTTGCCACGAGTTGCGCGAATTATCTTTGACAAATCTTAATTTCATCATTGGAAATGTGGAGTCCAGCTGTATTAAAGAGATTGCCTTAATACTGTTTTACCGGCAAACTATATAACGCTAAAGTCACTGCGGATCATATATTACCTACCAGAAGGCTGAAATTATCCCGTAATTAAGTTCTACCTACACTGGAATTTTTCTCCAAAGGAATAAATACATCAAATCTAAATACTGTATGGTTACGCTCGAAAAATCGATTGGGCTTACAACTCTTCATTCTGTCGCTTGAACCAGACACGTGATGTAAAAGTTACCTAACTGAGGATGGAACCGGCTCTTTATGTATAAAATTCTCCGACGTTCAGCTTAAGCCATCTTTAACCAGCCATCATTATTTTAAGAATAGTCCACCAGATAAGATTTCACATTTTTTTTATTTTTTTACGATAAGCAAAACTTAATTATTATATTTGAACAAAAATTTAGCCTACGACACAACCAGAAGGAGTTTACCTGATCAACGAGGCTTCGGAGTTCTACGTAGTTCATCCGAAATTTGGTGAGTGAAAACACAAGTTTTTAAACGTTGCTTATTTGTATTTAGTTTGTTTAAATTTTGGTGAAATCAAAAGAAAATCAATATTTCAATTTAATATGCGGAAAGCCACAAGAGAATTGAAATACTTATTAACCAACTTGAATCAGTAAACTCAATTGACTTATCGAGAAACCTTAAATTTTTATTTTAAACAAAAAAATTTGAAATCTTATATTTTTCTTATTTAAACTTTTAAAGTAATAGTTAAATTAAGTTAAAAAACGAACCAATTGTTACATAATGTAATTCTGTAGCAGATTCTGAAAGTGCAAATTCTAATAGAAACAATGTTAAAAGTGCCAGAATTACTTCCACTTTTGTTCAGCACAGGATTGATTATAGGAGTATAAATTATAGTTATGTTTTCATATTCATAAATCATAAAATTAAATTTAACATTAATTCTCTTTTCGAAGTGCGTTTTCCATTATCTAAATTACAATTAATATTAGTATGTTAAGCTAAAATATGCGTTTTTTTTCTTTCTATCTTTTTTTACATAACATTTACGATTACAATTAGCCACTGTTAAAAATAACATTATCTTCACTGTTAACTATCATTCTCTATTTTAACTATGTTAAAGAACTAATGTTACTCCCACACAATGCGGTTAATGTAATAAGTCTGCTCATAATATGTATTATAGAATGTTAAGAATGAAATATAGAATGTTAATCTCTGTGAGAACCATATTTTTCTGTTAAAATAACGTACATTTCGATCACCATATTTCGTTATCCAATGTTAGGTAATTTCTGATTAACAGAATTCTTATCGTTAACAGAATTGTTTACTATAAAATCATGAATCACATTAAGAATAAAACTATGAATGTTTGAATTTACAATATGAAACTTTAAACTTTAACCTTAGTTTTCTTACTGTGGTAAGGTAGTTATGTGGTAACCTTGTCAAATTTGGGATCTTAGTTTAAAATTATCAGCTACTGAGATCAAGGTAGGGAAGGGTTCAGATGCTGGATCTCCAATAACAACTGGAGTATTATATTTATACGGATTAGTAACCTATGACTGACATTGCTTTGTTTCTTTATTTCAAATTCAACTATGACCACAGTTGTTTGGTCATAGCTAAGTCCATCTCCTGTCAATTTTCCCTTTTTGATACCTTAAATATCTGGAGTCTATAATAAAAATTATTTGTGTCCAAGGTTGTATGTACAATTACAGATCGAAGGGGAACCCGAATCCCCCCACCCGACTGAAGCTAGCATAGCAATGGCTCCAGAGTTCTTCTTCGCTGTGAAAATTTAGTTTTGAAACATCTCTCATACATCCTCTATTCAAAACGTTAAGACCATTGGTTAAAGTTAGGCAGTTCGTCTGGTTATTTGGTTTAATCCAATATACCTTTGAAAACAGTTTTAAACAAGAATTGCATTTTGGATATTACAACGGACACCCCCAAAAGTGGAAAGTTTTATATGACAGGTGGGAGTAGTTTTTGTCCGATTTTGCCCATATTATAACTTCACCTCCACTTAGAGATTAGAAGCTTGTATACCAAATTCTATAGCTTTAAAACCACTGCTGTAATCGCAAGGACAGACAGACGGACACCCCAAATGGAAATTGGTATCAGTTTTTGACCGATCTTGCCCATCTTAGAAGAAAACCTCTGCTTCGAAGATGGAAGCTTGCATACCGACTTTTACCTCAATACCCCTTAAACTGCGGCTGTAATCGCAGGGACAGACCCCAAAAAGGGGAAATTTGAATAGGAGGTGTGGATAGCTTTTGATCGATCTTGCCGATCTTAGAACTTAACCTCCGATTTGAGGATATAACCAAAATATCTCCTCAATATCCCTTAAATTTCGGCTGTCATCACGGGGGCAGTTAGGCGGACACCCCAAAAAAGGGGGAGTTTGTATGGGAGGTGGGAGTAGTTTTGGACCGATTTTGCTCATCTTAGAAAGTAGCCCCCCTCTTAAAATACCCCAAAGAAGGAGAGTTTATATGGGAGGTGAGAGTAGTTTTTGAGTAGGAAAGCTTGCATACAAAATTTCAGCTTGATTGCTCCTAAACTACAGCTGTCATCGTAGGAACATACCCCAAAAAGGGGGGTGGGGGGGTTTGTATGGGAGGTGGGAGTAGTTTTTGACCGATCGGGCTCATCTTAGAACTCTACCTCCACTTAGGACAGCTCCATAAGCAAGCAAATAATACTTAAGTAACTTCAATAACAATTCGGTTAATTTCAATAACTCAAGACTTAAACAAGTGCGACAGAGTCCTCGAATTTAAAGATCCGACGCCGTTCTCAACATGTCGGTCTCTGCCCTCCACTACTTGGAAAATTTCGAGAAAAGATCATGGCCGGCACCCATATATGTAAGATTCAACGAATCTCTGCCATGATGATGCATATTTCTTTAATGAGCTACAAACTTTGTTAGCAAATAGGGCTTGCATGCCCCAATACTTTCGAGGTTTCAATTCCTGTAGTCTTGGAATATTATAAGAATGTAAATTAAATTCTGTAAATTCGAACAGCTATGGGCAGAGTGAGGGCCTGTAAGTACTGAAATCCTAAAACGGAAATGGTGCTGGATTAGATATGTCCTGCTAAGACCTCGAGTCGACATTACAAGAAACGTATTTGAGTTTAAACCACTAGGCAGCAGCAGAAGAGGTTGGCCAAGTCAAACCTGGCGTCGACAACTCGATACCGAAGCATCAACGATCAACAAAATCATATATCATAAAATCTACAGCTCGTCTTAGCTAACGATTCTCATGTAGACAGACTTCAGATCCATTCTGTACTTAACTTCGACTTAGTTATACATTACATTTTAATAATTGAAAATATTAATACAACACGCTTTACGATAAATGTTTAATATATACCGCATGCGATTAAAAAAAAACAAGATTTTATATTTGGATTTTTCTATGATAACAAAATAGAAAAAATTAATTCTGGCAAGTGGTAAAAGTGTGCATTATGGAATAATATAAAAATATATATATATAAAAATATACGGCCTTATACCTAAAAAAATTTCTAAAGTAGGTATGAAGGGTTCTCTAGCTAAAGTATTCTTTAGCTCTAAAACACCTTTAATACAAAATTCTATTCATAAACGTTTTTTTTTATCAGTACTTTAGCTTTATTTGTTGTGTGGCATACAAAATACAAAAGCTTTATAATCGGTTACCAAACATTTATTTGCTCTTATAATAACTATGAACATAATTGTAGCTCAATTTTACATAAACTACGCTTCTCATGATGGTGAGAAAGACGTTAAATTAAAAATGGCATTTAAAGATTGGATTTTCCTTTCCTCATGTTGAAATAATAATCGGATACCGATTACATTATTTTCTTGTTTTGATTGTTTTTACATCACGAATATAATTTCATTATTTACAAAATATTTTTGAAGATTTTTGAAGCTATATTTTTCAAAATGGAATTCATGAATGAAAAGTGTCTATTTAGATAATTTTCTATGTGCGGAATGATTATGAAGACAATTTCCTACACAATGAATACAAGCAATGACTCTTTCTCATATTACAAATGCCGAAAAACTCAAAATAAAGATCTCAAAGTCATAAATATACAATAAATTGTACAAACGTCAAGTTATAGCATGCTTAAAGTAGGGACAACCCTACTTTAACTTATTGATGATGTGAATCTTTTATGAATACTGTTTTCTCGCAATTTGCTTAAAAATGGTTTATAAACCTCTTATAACTTTTTATGAATACGGCCGATAGTTTTTAAGAACATTAATTACAAATTTGTAAGTTTCGAAAAACAATGCTTGTTCAATTTAAACATTCCAGATTTTTAGGCAAGATATGTACTGTTGACTTTGAAAGTATTGTGTATCTTTTGACATTTCAATTTGAAGAGGTTTGACGAATAACCAGTTAAACACCGTCTATGTTTTAAAAGCCTCTTTCCATCCTATTGGTGAGAATTTAACCAAATGTTATTTTATTGCTCTCAGTCCTATCGTTTGCTTAAGTACAACTTTAGTTACATTAAACCTTAATGATTTATTCCTGCTGCGTAATATAATAATGTTCATTATATCTACTACATCAACTAGACATTGTAATTATTTTAACTAATGTCCCTAGCCCTAGCCAGAGTCTGAATCCAAAAGAGGCCTTTTAGAGACAACAGTATATTTAAATTGATTCGTTGATTACAAGCATATTATGCATTTGTAATTCGAATTAAACAAAAAAAATAATTTTCTAACGGGTGGCCCCTCAACACAAGGTCATATTGAACACAGTGTATTTTTATACGGGAACACAATACCTGTCTACTACTAAAGCCCCTAAGCCTTAGCCAGTGTACGGATTGAAATTGGTATTAACTCCATTCCCTTACTCTTGAGAGTGTTTGAAGGCATTTGCCGTGACTCCTATTAATTCCAGTTGTTTGCGTATGTCCACAAAGTGTTAGTGTAAAATGTTTCTCTTTTACTGAGTTATGTGCCGATACATATGTACGAGTTTGTGTGCGTGAATCTAGGTCGTCCTTGTCGTTGTTGGGGCAGTAGTATTCGAAGTTGTACTGCGTGTGTGTATGTATGTACGTGGCGTTGTAGTATTTTACACATTTTCATTGGGTTAAGGGAACACTACCAATGACGTCATTAGTTGTGCTTTATGCTTTGCATGGCTGTACTTATTGACATACACCCAAACACTCATACATACACAGCGTGTTTGCAAAGAATGAGAGAGGTAAAATATTATCCTTAAGGATGCTTTAAAAAGAAAAACATAAAAATATAGACTCTATTGTGATGCAGAGGGCAATAAATAAAAGGAACAGCGTAGTTTTGTAGTAAACTCAACCAAACAACTTTCTCTAATATCCACTGGAATGGACGTATTAGCTTCGAAAGAGATTTTGCCTGACACTTGCGTAGTTGTCACTAGAGAGTCCAAGAGAAAGTGTGTGTGAGAGAGAGAGAGAGTGAGCAGCGAGAGCAGACTATTATCATTTTGCTTTTGGTAAACTCCAAAGTTTTCTTCTGCTAAAATATTCGAAGGATTTTTAATTAATATGTATTTGTGTGCCGCCGTACATTTCCCTTTAACTTTGTCAGTGTCTGCGCTTTTAGCCCAAAAGTCGGGGTTTTGATGTGTCTGCCAACCAGAACATAACGAGTGTGTGTGTGTGTGTATAATTTGTTTTAGGTTTTCAAAGTGTAATTGTTATTTATTTCGCTTTCTTTTTCATTTTGTTTTTGATCTTTTATATGTTTGTTTTTGTTTTGTTTTGTTTTCCATTCAAGGCTCCATTTCTCTGTATCCTGGAGTGAACAAGGACACAAAGCTCACCGCGCCCAACGGTGACAGCAATAGTCTTGTCTTTGCGCTGCTGTGTATGTGCCACTAGTTTCTCCCCAAGTATGTGTCCTGTTTCCTGTGGTAACAAAATGCGTCGTACATCACCCATTTTACTTCGTATTGTTTTGGTGGCCTCAACAACATCATTTGTGTTACAGGCAAACATTGTCATATATACATTAATACATATTCTTGTATGTTATGGTATACATTTGGGGGTATCCTATTACAGACAGTTAGTGGTCAAAACAATAAGAACGAATCAAAGGATACCAAAGAATATATACAAATGGGCCGAAGAGAATTAGGCTGGTCAATAATTGCATATCTATATATATAAAAATGGTGGCAAAAATGTATAGTAATTCATCAATTGAGAACGGCTGAACCGATTTTGTTGAAATTTTTTTTCAGTTGTTCGAAATTACCAGGAGAAGGTTTATGTGAAAGAAAATTTTGGGAAAATCCTCCGGAAAAGCCGGAAAATTGGAAAAACCGAAAATTGATTTTTTGTATGGAATTTTATGTGCAAGTGTTACGAATGATTTTTCGAATGGAAAAATAAAAAAAATTTTGTTGGAAAATTCGGAAAATTTCGGAAAAATTCGAAAAATTTTAATTCTATTTTTCGACGAAATTTTGTTTTTTATTGTATGATTTGATAGTTTTGAACGATGTAACTGCGAAAAAATTCAGATTATTAATCCAAAATTCTTTCCGAATGGAAAAATACAAAAATTCTCGGTGGAAAACTCGGAAAATTCTGGAAAAATTCGAAAAATTTGGATTTTTTCGGAAACATTTTGCATCGCAAATTGAATTTTTGTATAAAATTGTGCGTGCTATTGTTCGGTAATGGCTTTTCGATTAGAAAAATAGAAAATTTTAGTTGGAAAATTCGGAAAATTCCGTAAATTTTTTTTTTTTTTTTTTGGCGAAATTTTGTATGATATAATAATTTTGGACGATGCAACAGTGAATAATTTCGGATAATTATTCCGAATGGAATAGAAAAATTCTAGGTGGAAAACTCGGAAAATTCCGGAAAAACTCGAAAAATTTTGCATATCATCGTAAGATTTGAAAATTTTGGATGATCTAAATGTAAAAAATTTCGGATAATCATTTCGAAATGACTTTTCGAATTCGGAAAATTTCGGTTATTGTGAAAAGTGTATAGTAATTCATCAAGAGAGAACGGATGGCCCATTATGCTCAAATTTTTTTTTTAAATTTTTCGTAATTGCAATAAATTTTGAGAAAATCCTTCGGAACAGTCGGGAAATTGGAAAAATAGCTTTTTTGTATGGAATTTTGTGTGCAATTGCTACGGAATGGCTTTTCGTATGGAAAAATAGAAAATTCTTTCGCATGATTTGATGATTTTGATCGAGAAAATTTCGGATAAAAGTTGGTTGGAATATTTAGCGAGATAAATAATATTTAGATAAAAATATATATTTATATCCTATGCAATACTTATCAATTTGATATTTTTTTCAGAAAATGAGTTTATGTGTGAAAAATTAAGTTTTCCAATTGGATTGCGGGCATTCATTCCGAAACGACTTTGTAGTTTTTTAGGGAGAGTTTTTTGCTTGGCTAACGCCCCCTATTAAACGATCAAATCTTAGATAACGTAAATGTCGTACAATAGTTAGTCAGACTATACACAGTTCATCAACGCCAAGGTGTATGCTTATATCTTTGCTATCCTTCAATTCCCTGCGTACTGAGGATGGAGTCAATGCTCACCAATGCGACCGTTTCTGCGTCAGCGATTCAAATTCGTACATTGTTTGCTCTCATCGTGCGGCAATCTGCTGTCGATATTGAAAATGCCAGCGCCAAATCGTTCGATGCAAACTGCATTCGATCGGGAATTTTAACCCTAGACGGGTAATCTTCGTCGATTCGACGAACACTGTTGCTTTTTTTTCAAATATCTCTCATATTTTTTACAATATTCTATTGCCTTTTGCAATAGCGTTAGTTTGTGATGTTTTCTTCAAGCTATGCTGGCATATGGCAGCATTAGTTAAGCGTAATTGTTATATTTTTGCAATTAACAAAAACTCGCGTCGTCGAAACGACGAAGGTTACCTTTTGTGTGACTTTTTGCTCTTGCAAAAAAGTCACCAAATCAAAAAATATTTTGATTTTTTTAATTAAAATATTTAAAATATCGGAATTACCAGATGATTTAATGAAAATTGTGAAAATGTTCCTGAAGGCTCCAATTGCGATTCAATGATCGAAGAGCAAATTGAAAAATATGTCGAGGAAGATGTATTTTTGCATGAGGAGGAGTACGACTGCGATGACGATATTATACCAAATCGTGAGCCACTTAATTTGTTCCGAAATTACTAATAATGTGTAAAAAAAAACAATTCGTGAGAAACAAATACAATTTTTGGTCCACTAAAAATAAAATGATTTAGGGCGTGGAATAAATATATTGCATCAAAGGTGAGAACCGGATAGTGAAGCAATTGGCCGAACTAACCCCTTATTGTACTTCTAACAATTCGAATGCGATGAAATTTCCGACGAAATTGATAATTAAAAGAATGTTGAAATTGAGAATCCCGTTCAACGACACGAGTTTTTGAATAAATAAATTCTGGCCTTTTTGAGCCTCTTTAATCAATAATAGAAGAAAACAATACTGAAAACAACTATTTATGAAATTAGCGAATGTTGGAAACGAAAAAGAAGTACAAAAAAACGCTAATTTTGTAAAAATTGTTCTTGCGAAAAAAGAAAAATGCAAAAGATTGTTTGTTATACCTGTATGTGGGAAGCACAAATACTAACTTGTGCCTACTATACAAAGAAACAATTTTTCGAAGTGTTTTTTTGTTTCAATTGATAAAATTAAGTGTATTGTAAATTTTTTTGCACAAGTTGAGAAGCCATGTCTATTTTATTTTATACTAAAGAACTATTTAAATACTAGTATCTACTAGAGACCAAAAAAAATGGGCTGAAAAGAGACATGCTCGAAATTAAACCAAAAAGCTTTAAAACTATACAGTTTTTGTGTTTTCTTCTTCGCTAGAGTCTAAAATTGATTAAATGTGATATTTCGGACTGGTACGCTAGATTTTTTGCTAAGAATTTCCAAGTGAAATAGGACTTCGTCGATTCGACGAAGATTACCCCTAGTGTGTGTAAAATATGATTACCCTTCTAGGGTTAACGGGTGTAAGACTAGAATCGAGATAAGCTGACCGACAGAGTTCCAACAAACGTGACGAGTACAAGAACATGTACGATTCGCTGATGAAGGTTGTTGACAGGCAAGACATTTTTTTTGTTGACTCTGACATTGTTGGAAGGCAGTCGTACTGGAAACTCTGTTTTGAAACTGACGATGAATCTTCTCACGGTTGAAAAGCCAAAGTACAAAATGAACAAGAATTCGGCAACAGCGAAATTGATGCTAGAATGCAAAATCAACATTTGGGATGAATGCGCGAAAACGAATAAACGAACTTTGGAAGTAGTTGACCGAACGATGAAGGATTTACGAGGTGATTTTAAACGATTTGGTGGGGCTATGATTCTGCTCACGAAATCTATTTGAAAGCCGTTTTTGCGGCAGAAAACTAATCCAAAACTTTGTTTATCATACCACTCTCTACATAGTTTATCTAAAGACATTTAATTGGGGCGAGACAAAGTTCGCCGGGTCCGCTAGTTATATAATATAACACGGATACATATGACGATACGTTAATTTGCGTAAAAGTTTTTAAATTTTTGTATTCATTATTAATGATTGATTTATTTCGGATTAATATAATATATAACTTTTATTTTATAATTCTATCAAGTTCCTATAGAATTTGTGTTGAAGCAAGCCAATACTCACCTGTGCCGCCTTTGTGATATTTTATACAAGTGAATTTTTCATAGTGGTTAGAACATGCGACTACCATGCGGGAGATCCCGGGTTCGATTCCCGCCTTCAGTCATTTACATTTTTCTTTCATTGCCGCCCCCCTCGATGTTGTCGACAGTAACTTCGCAATATCAAGTGTTTATCGGCATGTCTAGTAAATAGCTTCTCAAACAGTGCCGTTCCCCTTCTTCGATAAACAAGTAGATGCCCTTAGTTGTGAATCTAAAAATAGAAAGCGTGTTAATTCACAACAACGCGTGAAGCTATCCCATACCTCATTCGTGGGGTGTAAAGGGAAATTTAGTTAGGTTTTAAGAATTTTTGAATGAACTTAACTTTTTTCCTGCCTGATGTGGATTTTTCTACAACGAATTTAACTGCTATAGATATTTCTAGTCCAGCATTGTTTACCATACTAGTAATTAATTTATTACTTTTAAGAAATTTGTTTTTATAGTACAGAATATTTTTAAATAAATCTTACTATAACATATTATTTTAATTTCTCTTCTAGATCAACACAACTTAAACCAATTTGCCTGGTGCTTAAAAATATTTGTTACTATGTGCTGTAATGGACGTGTGCATCGAGCAGATTAATATATGTAAGTACACATATAATTTAGTTATTAAAAATTTGTAGTTGTAAGACCATTACACCAGCTCACATCGACGGTAGGAACAACGTAAACACTTTTAATATATTCAAAGCGGGGTGGTCGGGTTTCCTGAGAATAAAAGAGATCGCCTGTAATTAGTCCTGTCAATAGCAAGCTTTAGATAATATATTACAGTAAAATAAATGGAATAAAAAGTAAAATAAATGTAAATTTGACATTTCATAAAATTAATGTTTATTGACTTATAGCAGTCTTATATCTTATTCTATCCGTTGAAACCATTAACTTCGTTTTGTCATCGTTCACTACTTTCTTAATAAATATTTATAAAACGCCACAGTTACTACTCTTATTCTTAAAATAATAATATAAATATCATCAGCATACGCAAAGTGCATGTGAATTTTAATTAAGATCGTCCAAGACATGTTTACTGCAGCATTTCGCATTCCTTTTCTGTTACAATGTTAAATAGAGTTCATAAGTGACCCTCACATTGTCTGAGGCTTCGTTTGGTATCGAACGGTTCGGTAAATTTCTTAAGAATATCTTTCTAAAAAGTTTTAACAAGATGGTGTGTGTCTGGTGCCCAGGATACCATTATGTGATCTTTGTCGTCCTCTAGTTCATAGTCTTGAGAATAAATATAATATAAAGAGATCTCTTGGCCTCTCCAACCAATCACAAGCTTTACATTATGACTTACATCCCCTTGACACCCAATCTAACAAAATACTTATTAGTAATATACTTACCAATTAATGAATATCCTAATATAACTCGCCGCCATTTCCCAAAATTTTGCAAAGCAATCATTATCACGATTTCGTTAATTCAATTCTTTTCCTTTCAATCGATCTTAATATTTTGACCATATGCTATATATACATTTATGCTTTGGCCATGTTTACGTATTAAAAATCATGTCCCCCAATTTGGATGTTGTTATTATCATGGCTGCTGGTATTGTTGTTTTTGTAAGATAAATTGAGATTTGTTGTGCTTATCCATTTTGAATGACCTGCTTAAGAGCTAAGTCCCGAAACATACCCCGCTGCCTTCGCATCTCATAGTATAGATTTATTTTTGTACATTTATTCAAAGGAAAGGTACAGAAAAACATAGGATTGGCTTTTGAAGTCAAGCCAATGATTGTTAGTTTTCTTTCAAAACAATTCGAAATACCAAAATTATACATTTGTATCGATTTTTGTTTATGTATGTATGTGTTAAGGTTTTAGGTATGTAAATATTGAATAAAAGGTTATGCATTTGCGTCTGTTACATTATCTTAGAATAGTGTGTTTCGAAATGTTCACTACAAAATATACAAATTGTTATCGAAAGTTCCGCATAATTATTTTAATGTCTTGCCAGTAAAGACATTTTAAATCATACTTTATGACCCTTAATGTAATCACATATTGCGTTCTAATTATATATCGGTCCACTCATATCTACAGTAAGACTGACTGATTGAAATGGCTTAACCTAGAATCACCAAAATTGGAGTGAACATTCTTTTTACAGATTTGATGGTCAATAACAAGAGATTTTTCGAAATTCGTACTTTTAGGGGTAACAAGGAATCGGCCCTGGTATGATGGTTAGAACACGCGACTATCATGCAGGAGATCCCAGGTTCGACTTCTGACTCCAGTCTTCTACATTTTTCTTTCATTGCCGGTCCACTCGATGTTGTCCACAGCAGCTTCATAGTGTAGTGTCGAGTCAATCGGTATGTCTAGTAAAAAGCTTCTCAAACAGTGACTTTCGTTAATAAACAAGTAGGTGCCGCTAGTTGTGAATTAAAAAATAGAAAGCGTGTTAATTCACAACAGCGCAATAGCGCAGTGGAAGCGACGTAGATTTGCAATCCAAAGGTACGAGTTCAATTCCAGGCCGGGGCACTTTTCAAATACTTTCGAGTTCTCCAGTCAACAAAACTCATCCTAGATGCTTTCACTACAAAAAATCCAGATTTCGCAAGGACCAAGGACAAAGGGAAAAAGTTTTATCCAAATTTTTAAAATATATCAATAAAACCAGCTGGCGCCATCTATTGGAGGAAAAGGGTGGTTAAAATTCAAAATCAACAACAAATAGCAATCCTTGACAAAAACCTTGTTATCTATAAAGGAACGAAACAGAGTTGCCAGCAATGATCGTATGATAATCGGATTACATGCCCGATAGAGTGCCGATAAATTGAAAATCGGTGTAAAGAATTATAACCCCAGCTACTTCCATCAGCTCTTACAACAACAACAACAACAACGCGAAAAGCTATCCCATACCTAATTCATGGGGTGTAAAGGTAAATTAAGTTTCTTATGTTAAGGGGTAAAAAAGGTCCAAACAGGTATAAAACTGGTACCACCACCCAGACCAAACGGATAAAGTTATGTTCGCGCTAATCTACACAAGCATGCGTCCTATGCAATTAGAGAGCTACAATGTGATTTTTCGAAATTTGTACTTTTTGGGGTAAAAATTACCAAAAGGGGATAGAACTGGTACAATCACCTAGACAAAATAGCTTAAGTTAGAATTGTGAAATTAGGATTCAATATTTATCTTTCGGGATTGTTGTGCGTTTTGAGGGGATTTTTCGGTTTTTGGGGTAAATTGGTACCATCCCCAGATAAACGACTAAAGGTAGAATCTCGAAAATGGCAGTAATTATTAATTTTTTTGTAATAGTTGTGCGATATGAAGGGCCGAAGTAGGATAAAACAGGTATTATTACCAAAGCTAAACTGCTCAGGGTAGAAACGCAAAAATTGGGGTAAACATTTTTTTTTGAGTAGTTATGCAATTTGAAGGTATTTTTCGAAATTTTTACTTTTAGGGGAGAAAGGACAGAAAAAGGTAGAATCGTAGACATTTGGGTCAATACTTAGCATATAGGGTAGTTGTGCGATATAATGGGATTTTTCGATTTTAATTTTTTAGTAGGAAAAAATCCGAAAAAAGTATAAAACTGGTACAATCATCCAGGCAAAATGACTAAAAGTAGAATCGCGAAAGTGGGAGTAGATAATTATTTTTTGGAGTAGTTCTGCGGTATGAAGTTTTACGGCGAAGAAGGCCCAAAAAAAGGATAAAATTGGTACCGTCACCCAGACCAAACGGCTTAAGGAAGAATGGCGAAAATGAGATTGAATATTTATTATATGGAGTAGTTGTGCGATATAAAGATATTGTTCCAATTTCGTTCCTTTAAAGGGGAATAAGTCCATAAGGGGATGAAACTGGTACCCTTGTCGAGACCAAACGGTTGAAGGTAGTATCGCAAAAGTGGGGCTGAATATTTATTTTTTGGAGTAGTCGTGCGAAGGACTTTCGAATTTCGTACGTTAAGGGGTAAAGGCCGAAAAATGGATAAAACTGGTTCTATCATCAAGACCAAACGGCTGAAGGTAGAATCCCAAAAATAGGCGTGAAAACTCATTTCATTTCAGACTCAATCGTCTAAAAAAATTCTTAAACTTATTTTATCATAAGAAACTTGAGGTCCAACTCCTTCAATGCATTACAATTTCTATACTATCACCCTTAGGGATGAGAGTATATATCGTTTGATACTATGAAAAGTGTAACGCATCAAAGTATAGACGTAGTCGTATAAGACCCCAAGTATCTTAAGACAAAATTCGGTTCAAGACTTTTTGAGACGATTGAGCCATGATCCTTATCGTTTTACTTACATATATATTGAAAGTACACTGAATTCAGTCATACGTGTGGTTAAATTTTAAGGGCCGATGTCGACTTTAAATAAAATTTAAATTTATTTTTATTGAATATGTTTTTCATTGTTCGGTTTGAGATCTATTCTATTATTGCTAATAGAATTTGTTTATGCAAGAGTTGTGTGAAATGGATTATGTTGACAGCTGGCAGGGCAGATAGCTATTTCGATGGTTGCCAAACCATCATCATCACTGCCGTTTGCTGTGCCTTCTCCACTCATTATCACAACCTTAAGTGTTAAAACCTTCACACAATCAATGTGAAGCTCACACACACCGGTGCGAAAATGGTATCAACGAAGACAACGTCAACATAATCAACACAAGCTCTTGTCTATGCTTTGTCCATCGGACAAAATTGCATAGAAATTGTTTTTGGCATCAAATGCCAACCCAGTGTACCTCCCGTGTATGTATTCTCTTGTTTGTTTTTATCGATCTGTGCAGAATATGAATATGTTTTTCATTGTTCGGTTTGAGATTTATTTTTATTGTGATAATATTGGTATGGTTCAATTATGTATGAAACTAAATATAGACCAAATGACCGCCGCGACCTCGGCGGCACATCTCCATCGGATGCACAGAGGGTTGAAATGTACCAAAAGTGAGGATTAATTCAAAAACTGAAGTTTATCTTGCACTAACATGTTTGGAATTACTGCTTTAAGTTAATTAGTTTACTGGCAGTGAGCGGTCAAAGTTAAATAATTTTTACAAATTGTTTGTGATATGACAATAACAGAAAATTTAGATATTTCGATTACTTATAATATTTGTTAAGTCTTCTAAAAGTAAAAATATTTTAATGGAACCATCAACTTCAGGTATTTGAGTATATAATTCGATATATTTTGTTTAGATAAATGTTTTCCAAATATTTTTAATGTTTTTCTTAAAAGTGCTCCATAAATGTTGTATTTTCGATATAAACATTGAGTTTTAACTAGTTTCTGTGTGAGATCAAGCAAATTTTATTAAAAGAACCCCTGTTGTTAAAAACATATGATGATGATAATGATGAAGAAGATGATGATGATGATCATGATGATGTTGATAATGACGATGACGGTGATGATGACTATTATCACAATAATACCTAAAAAGGTTTCAATCCATATATATGTACAAATTTGTTTTCTCTTATTTTTTTAAATAAAATATGTTTTTATAAATTTTTTTCAAAAACCATTTTTTTTACTAAATGATGTATAGTTATTCCAAAAAAATATATATATCAATAATAATGGGCTTCCCTGAAATAATCTCCAGTTTACCTATGTTTCGACCCACTGTGCGATGGTCCAAATTTTCGATGATGCTGAGGCATAATTCAAGTTCTATGCCGTTAATGTGCCGAATTATCTCATTTATTAGCTCTTAAATTGTTGCTGACTTATCGACTTTCGCCGTTTCTTTCAAATAACCCCAAAGAAAGAAGTCTAACGGTGTCAAATCACATGATCTTCGCGGCCAATTGAAATCGCCATCACATGAGATAATGCGGCCTTAGAATTTGTCGTGGAAAAGAGCCATTGTTTCGTTAGCTGTGTGGCAAGTGGCACCGTCCTCTTGAAACCACATATCGTCCACATCCATATCTTCCAATTCGGGCAATAAAAAGTTTGTTATCATCTCACTATAGCGAACACTATTCACAGTAACTGCCTGACCGGCCTCATTTTGGAAAAAATGGAAAAAAGACGAGTTGAGGTGGACGGTTCTTTAGTCACACTATCGCGAACAGCAGCAATATTTTCTGCAGTACGAGCTGCAAGCGCATGCACTGGTGTTTTCACATCTCCAACAGACCCGGTTTGCTCAAATTTTTGCACGATTTTGTTAAGTTTAATTTTTTGAATACGATTTGTAGAAAACAAGTGAATTTTGCTCGCTTTTGCACACAAAATAAATAAATTTTAAAAGTGAATTCGGATTCCTCAGCTCAAATTACAAGCAATTCATTACCGAAATCTGCAACTCACTCTTAGTGCAATCTCCTTGATATAACCACATCGAGATTTATGTAAATAACATTAATCGAAATTTTCAACATCAATCAAAAAGCCATATATTTTGCGGAGTTGGATGTGCCGTTAAATATTCCTACGTGTAGAATGTAATACATTTACTCTATTGTAAATCGAAAGATTTGATTACACAAAGAAAATCCATAAACTTAAATCATCACTGTACATTGTTATATTAAATCCTTTTTCAGTACTATCACTCTCTCTCTCTCTCTCTATCATGTTTCACAATGAAAGTACTGACAATGCGTATTTGAGGTCATACTTGACATTAGCCCATCCATGAAAAAAAACTTAACTCATAGAAGCCAAATCGGCAGGATATTAATGAATCCTTACGATGAAAACGACGAATCTTGTCTCTTCAGTTACCGCAGCTACAACATCGTTGGCATTAAGTGGAAATGCAAGGGAGTGAAGCCAAATACATTCATCAAGAGGCTTCCCACAATAAGAATGTTTGCTCACTCACCCAACGCTATGAGTGATTGTGTAAGGTAGCGGCTGTAATTGTGTGTGTTTCAAAAATGTTTTTCAATTTCCTGTGGAAATTAATATTTGAGTTGGGTTGTAAGTGTGAGATATTAGGATTTGCTACACGAAGATGATTTTTAAAGTGTTTAATGAGAAATTGAAGGTTATATAAAATGATTCAGTAACTTTAAAGCAAATGCTTTAAAATAAGATTTACAGTTTACACTCGTATTGTTGTGGTTTTGTAGGGTAAACTTTGTGCTACATGAATAATTCGGCTTTGATTTTAGATTGTATTGTCGAGCGTTTAATCAATACGGCACAATCTTAATTAGAGTTGAAAATGTCATTATGGAAATATTTGATGATTATGACTTAATGATATTATTTGCAGTGGTAAATTTAATATCAGAAATGTGAAATATAAAATGTTTTGGAATCTACGCCTCAAATTTCGTCATCGAAAAAGAAAGCGTTTTAACTCAATAGAATTTGCATTGCTTATTAAACAGAAATAAACCAGGGATAGTTTTCCCTGGATATGAATTTAACAACATTTATTTTGTACAAGACCTGTTCTTCTTCTTCTTTAATGGCAGCAACAACAGAAATTTATCCATCAGTAGCGGCACGTAGAAAAATCGCACGTAGCAAGTGTAAATTGCTATCAATACTCGCCTTTTGATTTCCAGGCTGACATTATTGTTTTTGTTTATGGCGGAGCCAAGGTAGACAAAATCATCCACCACTTCAAAGTTATAGTTGTCAACGTTTCCGCAGCATCCCAGATGAGTGGACCCTTTGTTCGTTGAAACAAATAACTTGGTTATGTCCTCGTTTATCACCAGACCCACTTCAGCCGACTGCTTTTCAATGCTCGAAAAAGCCGCAGAAACATCTGGCAATCCACGTCCAATAATATCTATATCATCAGCATACGCGAGCAACATGTGGCTTTTGATGAAGATGGTACCATTTATGTATACTGCACCCTTCCGCATGATCATCTCTGTTATGATGTTAAATAGATCGCAGGACAGACTATCGCCTTGTCTAAAGCCTCGCTTGGTAGAAAATGGCTCTGTCAGATTTTTGCCAATTTTCAATGAAGACTTCGTGTCAGTCAGTGTCATCCCGCACAGTCGAATAAGCTTTGCGGCGATACCAAACTCAGCCATAGCATCCAACAATTTCTGTCATATCAGACTGTCGAACGCAGCATTTTAATCGATGAACAGATGGTAGGTGTCGATCTGCATTTGTCGTAGTGTGAATATCTGGTCGGTGGTGGATTTATCAGATCTAAAGCCACACTGATAAAGTCCAATCAGCTTCGCCAAAATTGGCTTTAGTTTTTCACATAACACACTAGACAGGACCTTATATGCGATGGATAAAAGGCTAATGCTGCGATAGTTGGTACATACACTTTGATCGCCTTTCTTAAGCAAGGGACACTAAGATACCAATCATCGAGCATGCACTCCCTGAGCATGCACCGGCTCATAAGGTGCATGCATGTTACAAGCTTATCGCCGCCGGCATTAAAAAGCTCTGCCGGCAGTCCATCGTCTCCCGCAGCTTTATTATTTTTAAGCCATGCAATTGCCGTGCTGATCTCGTTTTGGCTACGTGGTGGACATTCTACTCCATCGTCGATGATTGGTGTGATTACGTCACTTATGCTGCCTTCGGGAACGAGTAGAGATTGAAAGTGTTCCCCCAATATTTGCAGCACACTCTGAGTGTCCGTGACCAGATTTCTGTCTCTGTCCTTACAGATGTCCTGTTCCAAAACCTTTACTTTTTACCTTTTGGTAGAACTTTCGGGCCTCAACTATCCCTGTAGTATCCTGGCTCTATCTTTTCTTCCACAGACGCTTTTTCCGTCTGAACATGCGTTTCATCTCCCTCATTTTCTCATTATAACGCTCCGTCGCCGCACGCGTCACCATTGGCTGTAGTTTTGCCTTGTATGCAGCATCCATTTCCTCAGACATTTCGCGACATTCATCATCGTACCAGGGCTTTTCTGAGAGTGGTTTTTCATAACCCAGTACATTCGTTGCGGTAGTGGTCAATATGCTGTTACTGTGTGTCGGGAGCATCAGAGCTAGTGGGGTTTGTTTGGAGTAATTGAGAGATTTGGTTGGAGTAGGCATTGGCTATCTCAGTGGTATGCAGCTTTGTGATGTCTAGCTTCCTTTGCGTTTGATTACTAGTGTTTTTAGCTATACTTAATCGTGTGCGTACCGCTGCAACTAGGTGGTGATCCGAGTCGATATTTGCACCGCGCATCACACGCACGTCCATAACGCTTGAGACATGCCTTCCATCAATTACCACGTGATCAATCTGATTTCTTGTATTTTGATCGGGAGATATCCAGGTTGCCTTGTGGATATCTTTATGCGGGAATCTGGTTCCACTTACAACCATGTTTCTTGCCGACGCGAAACTTACCAGTCTGAATCCGTTATCGGAGGTGTTGTTGTGTAGACTGAATTTTCCGACTGCTGAACCAAGAGCATCTTCCCTTCCTATTTTAGCATTAAAATCTCCCAGAACAACTTTAATGTCATGTGCAGGGCAGCGGTCATATATATCCTCCAGGCGCTCATAGAATGCATCTTTGATGTCATCGTCTTTGTCTTCCGTCGGGGCGTGTACACAAATCAGCGTAATGTTGAAATATTTCGCCCGGATGCGAATGGTGGCTATACGGTCACTTACAGGGTTAAACCGCGAGACCAGGTGTCGAAGTCTCTTCCCGACTATGAAACCACATCCAAATTCGTGTCTTTCTGCATGGCAGCTGTAAAAGATGTCACAGTTCTTTCGTCGTGTGCATCCCTGTCCGGTCCATCTCATTTCCTGTATGGCGGTGATGGCAGCCTTGTATTTGTCGAGGACATCAGCCAGTTGGATAGAGGCACCATCTATGTATAGAGTTCGGACATTCCAGGTGCATATCCTTAATCATGTTCCTTATATCGTTTGCGGGGGTCGTCAACATTTGGGGGGGTTGGGGTTCTTGTTTTTTCTTTTCTTCGTGTTTTTATAATAATTGTTTTGTTTAAGGAGAGTGGCTTATTAGGCCACCGCGCCCGATCCTAGTTTCTTGGGGCTGCCAAAACCACTAAGAGAGCCTGTGTTGAGCTTCAGTAACTTCTGTTACCTACTTCCTACGGCGCATCTGTGGTAGCATGCCGATTAGGTTACTCAATATTTCGCTTTCTCACATTTGCTATCACTGAACGGATGTTCAGTGGCATTGCCCGGGAAATACGTGATGTCTCGGACGTTGTGAGCTGCATGATAACCTCCAAAGAGAGCTTCTGGTTATTTCCAAATGAATAATAATCAGAAAGACTCAAATTAAAAAATACCGCATTCCTGCTCCAGGAAAATATACTTCTTACAATATTAAAATTCCAGTCTCCATTATCATGCCGATAAAACATATTATAAGAGCTTCTAAGCTCAATGAGCGCCATTGGCAGAGTATGTAATTTTGTTGAAATTTAAAATGGAGGTGGTTTATTTTTATTTTGCACATCATGTAGTCATAAGAGCTATTTATATTCATTTATTTTGATTTTTTTCCTATTTGTGTGTAAGAGTTTCTAAAACCTTAAAAATAACACTCATACTGAGAAACTAGACAAATTATTCCTTACGACGCACAGTGGGGAAAAAAAAGTTTTTTTGGACATTTGAAATTTTAGGCCGCAATTCTTGACCGATTTTCAAAATTCTTTTTTTGTATTATTAGAAACCAAATTGTGCACAGAATGTACGTTTTTTTATTCTGAATTCGTTACCGTTATTTTTTTTAAATTTTTCAAAGTCGATGAAAAAATAATTTTTGACTTTAATTTCGAACTGACCTCAATTAATGTGAACATATGTTACAAATTAAACTCAGTGAAAAAATAAGACAAAACAATTTTTTTGGCTCAACTGCAAGTAAATATGTGGGTGCACTATTTTCACACTTTAGCTCGGTGTCTTGCTTATAATTATTGTCCGATTAGAACAAAACCTAACATATAGCCAGCAAAAGTTTTAAGAAAGTCGTCTGTAAAAAATAAGCCAAATCGGACAATAATTAAAAGCAGGACACCGAGTTAAAGTGTGGAAATAGTGCATCCACATAGTTACTTGCAGTTGAGCCAAAAAATTTATTTTGTCTTATTTTTTCACTGATTTTAATTTGTAACATATGTTTACATTAATTGAGGTCAGTTCGAAATTTTTAGGACAAGTAGTCCAAAAAATATTTGACATTAAAGTCAAAAATTATTTTTGCGTCGACTTTGATAAATTTTAAAAAAATAACAGTAAGGAATTCAGAATAAAAAAACGTACGTTCTGTGCACAATTTTGTTTCTAATAATACAAAAAAAGAATTTTAAAAATCGGTCAAATGTCCAAAAAAACTTTTTTTTCCCCACTGTGCGACGTTATGTTACAAACCTAACTAAAATGTCATACCCTCGATACTGTAATACCCTCCAGGCGCGTTTCTAAGCTCCTTTATTCTTCATACAATCTTAACTTCTTAAATGGTACAAAATCTTCGTATCGTCTGATATATTGTATGATGTATTCTACAGTTACATTAAAAATTTTTTCGATAACTCCCGCTTGTGGTTTCATAGTCGGCAAAAGACTTCGATACCTGGTCTCGCTTGTTATATCTAGTTTCCATTGAGTTTATTTGGACATACATGGTTAAACTGCGATACCAGATGTCAAAGTCTCTGGTGAACTATAAATCCACATCGAAAAGTGTGTCTTTCTCATGGCAGCTGTAAAAGATGTCACAGTTCTATCATCCCTATCCCGTCCATCGCATTTTCTGTACAGCAGTGATATCAGCTATGAGTTTGTCGAGGACGTCCGCCAATTAGGTAGAGCAATCATCTCGGTAGAGTGGTCAATTGCATATTCTTAAGTCATGGGTCTTATAACGTTTACGGGGGTCGTCAACATTTGGGGGGTTCTTCTCAGTAACTTCTTCTTGCTTCACAACATGGCGCTTTATAACTTTTGCTACCACGTAAACGTTTTTTCGGTTACATTTCCCGGGGAACACATAACCTATCGGACGTTGAAAGCTGCTTGAGGACCTCCAAAAAGAGATTCTGTTTATTTTCAATAATATTAATAACGATCAGTAAATTGAAATTGGAAAATTCCCTATTCCTATCTATATCGGACATTTATATCTCGAAATATTCATAAATAAATATATTTATAAAGGTTATTGTTGTAATTTTTTCAGAGTGTGAATGATCATGCGACTTTAAAAATCATTTATAAAAAATGTTTGACTTTAAAATAGATGTCACTATTTTGGTTGGACAAAATGTGGACAAAATGTTGTTTGCAGTAACTGAAACCAAATTATAGACAACAGCTGTAGTGAGAACGAATTTATAATAATTCAGTTTTAACCACCATCGTGTTTACAAAATGACCTTATTCTAACCGAATTTCAACTTTGGAAAACAATTTCTTCTATAACGACCACAATTCGGTTGGCGGTCTCAAAGTTTAAGTTTGCTTCAAAAGAATTTGGTTTCCTGAGTTGCATAAATAATTTAAAACAAAACTGTTCAACTATCAACAGGAACATTAAAAACATTTTACTCATATACATGTCCCATTTTAAACGCTATGGCTAACTTTAACGACAAATTAAAAAATTGTTTAAACTAATTTGAATAATGATATCTAGTACTAGATGCAACTTGCTTCAAACATTGCACGACTGCCTATTGCCAATGATATTTGCTCTTGGCCTTTTCTATGCCAGAGTACATTTTTCGCACTTATTTTCTGCCACAGTGCTACGTTGCTCGTTTAGCAGGAACAGATAATTGAAAGTTTCAGTGCGTTAATTAAAAAGTTTTTCAATTAAATAACAACTTGTATGCTTTGTTGCCTTACTCTTGGCTATTATTTCTACCACAGCTAAACAAGCGAAAGCGCTGTGGAGATATTTTGTTGGTATATGTTGTGGGTTTAATTGAAGCCACTGATGCTGTTTTGGGGCATTGACAAAAAATTGGATTTGGTTTAAATGCTCAGTTGTCATTTTGTACTTTGTGTGTGTGTGTGTGCGCGTTTGTTTAAGTTTGAAAGTAAATTACAAAAAAAAGTGTTATACTAAAGAAAGTAAAATGACAATTTGGCAATAATATTTGTGTTTCAGTCCAACAAAATAAGAAAAGCTGCTAAAAGCCCACAATGCCCGCCAGCTTACGGAAATAACGAGCTTCAAGCGGTTTATCTGTTGTCTGCTATTGTGTCGAAATACTTGTATTTATGTATTACATCAGCATCATGTAAATATTCACATTTGTTGGTTACTTTTCAGCATGTTTCAGTTCCTTCGACATGTTGTACTTTACGGCGGTTTCTTCTTTTTGTTTGCTTGTGATTTTGGCTTCAACAGCAGCGTCCTTGTTGGTGAGATGTCTTGTAGTTATTGTTGTGCAATTTATTCCTGGGTATATACTTCAATTTCCACAGCATGTGCTCCTCTACGAGTATAAAACAAATCCATTTTTAAACATCTTCCAAGATAGAAAAACGCCAACGAAAAGAAAGCCTGTGGTGCACTGTGAAAAGGATAAGAGACTTTTACCACAAACCATGCACAAAATGTCGTTTTACACTTGAGCAACTCTATAGAATGACAGCAGGACAAAATATTTACAAATGTTTATGTGTACGTATGTATACATAGTCTTAAAATGTTTATATTTCAGTTTCTGAATTAAAGTTTCATAGAAGCAGTTAACTACAGGGTGGCTGTGTATTCGAAGTGTGCGTTGTTGAGTTCGGCAAATTTGCCCTAATATCCCGTGTCAATTAAATGGATCTTCTGATGATTTATAAGACCATTATTCAGGGTGCACATATTTTATATTTTACGGTACAAAATGTATATATCCATCTTCATCTTTAAGTATACACCGTCGTGGTAGTATGAAATTACACAGTAGCACATTTTCCAACTTAAAAATCTTGGACCAATTGAGACCCCCAAAATCTGAAAGCTTATGATAGTAGAAGAAAAACCTTACTGGGTTTTGAATTATTAGCTAAGGTTTTTTTTAAATTCATTTTTAAAGTTTTTGTCTGGGAGGAGGATTTTAGCAAATTTTTTAAAGAATATGTACTTTAGTCCATATCTCGTGAACTATTCGTCGATTAACAAGTAGGTGCCGTTAGTTGTGAATCTAAAAATAGAAAGCGTGTTAATTCACAACAGCGCGAGAAGCTATCCTACACCTCATTCATGGGGTGTAAAGGTAAATGAAGTAAGTAAAAGCGGAAAGATTTAAGGAATTGCAATAGAAGTTCCCGGCAACATGGTTAATGTAAAATATCTTTGTCAAATATGTGCACTTGGATTGGAATTCCCTACAGATAGACATAAGTGATTCTTATTCCACCTTTTTCTGTATTTTGTCATTTAACTCTTCCTTACCGGCTTGACTGGTTTTGAAAAGTTTTTTGTGTGTATTTAGTGAGTATATGGACAGTTAGGTGCACTGAGATCCGTCCGTATTTGCGTTTTGTTTGTTTGAGAGTCAACCACTTCTAATAATACTTCGTAAGCGGTTGGAGCTCTATCTGGCAATTATCCCTGTCTTATTTTGATTCTACCGGCGGAATGGGCATTGGACATTTTTTTGACAACATGGTGCTCATTTAGCAACCATACATTTGATACATTGATAGTATTCAGCTTTTCTTCTTCTTATTTTTAGCAGCAAAAGAAATTTATCTATCATTAGCCGCAAGTAGAAAAGAATTTCAAGCGCTTTGGTCTTTTGCGCTCCGTAGGTAGTTTTTTTTATAATTTTTCATTTGGTTCTGTTTTACATTATTATACAATTTCATAGAAAATAGTGTTTATTGACGAAGATCTTTCGAGCTGGAACATTTTCATCCATTCGCACAACGTGTCCAAGCCAGCAGAGTCGGCGCAGTCAACGCGCTTGAATACGTTGATTACATTGCACAGCTCATACAGCTCGTGGTTCATTGACAATGATTCTCGCCTTTAACGATGATGATCTGATCTGCTTGTGTCATTACCCAGTATTCTGCACTGTAGAGCAAGACAAGTAGGATCAGTGTCTGGAACACTAGAGAAAATCATCTACCACTTCTCAACGTTCACGCAGCGTCCCAGACGAGAAGACAGTTTGATCGTTGAAACAAATAACTTGGTTTGTTTTCATTTATCATCAGCCCCACTTCCGCCGATTGCTTTTCAATGCTCGAAAAGGCCGCAGCAACATTCCGCAGTCCTCGGCCAATGATATCTATATCATCGGCATACGCCAGCAGCATGAGACTTTTGTTAAATATGGTACCATTCCTGTTTACTACAGCCTTCCGGATGATCATATCCATTGCGTTGTTAAAGAGATCGTATGGAATACTATCGCCTTGTCTAAAGCCTCGCTTGAAGGCTTCGTGTCAGTCAGTTTCATCCTGCAGAGTCGTACTAGCTTCGAGGGGATACAAAACTCAGCTATAGAATCTGTCGTATCGGACTGTCGAATGCAGGATTGTCTTGGGTCTTCTCCAGGATTTGTTGTAGTGTGAATATGTGGTCGGTTGTGGATTTACCGGGTTCAAAGCCATACTGATAAGGTCCAGTCAGGTTTGCTAAATTGGTCTTTAGTCTTTCACATAACATACTAGAAATGACATTGATCCCTGGGCTGATCCCGCGATATTTGGTACACCCATTTGGATCGCCTTTCTTAAGCACAAGACATAGAACACTCAGATGCCAATCATCAAACATGCTTATGAGCTGGTGCATGCACGTTGCCAGCTCATCGCAGCCGGCTTTAAAAAGCTCTGTCGGCAGTCCATCGGCTCCCTCAGCTTTGTTGTTTTTAAGCCGTGCAATTGCCGTGCTAATCTCGTTTGGTGTGATTTCGTCAATGATGCTGCCTTTGGCAACGAGTTGAGACGGAAGTATTTCCTTCATATTTGCTGCACACTCTGAATGTCACTGACTATTTTTATACGCTCACACTACGGGTAAGAGGGTATATATAATTTGATACGACCCAAAAGTGTGACGTATAGAAGGAGTCACTTTAGACAGTAGGTTTTTTTGAACTAAATTAGATTCATAACTATTTAAGTCGTTTGAGCCATGTCCGTCCGTCTGTCTGTCTGCACGAGTTACTATTACCCCACAACTACTTATGGCATTGCAAATGGGGTACATGGCCCCGCCCCTCCTGGTACCTCCCATACAATTACAGCTTTCCGCCCACTTTAACAATCGAGTTATATTATCAATACACCCAACGGGATCGTACCCAAACTCTGCATTTAGTAAAGCTATAACAGGATAAAGTTTTGGAAAAAAGTGGAGGTCTAGCCGCGCCCCTTCTGGTACCTACATACAAATTTACCACTCTGCCCACTTAAGTAATCGGGAAAATTTTATGTTTTATTGAGGGTGAGGTTAGTGGTGTAAATCGGGTTTCCTAACTGAAACTTTCTTACTGGTTCCGTCTCCGTCCTTACTGGTGGGGATCCCTTTTTGCTTTTGCTTTGCTTTTTTCCTTTTGGTAGAACTTTTGGGCTTCACCTCTATCCCTATAATTTTCGTTATCCTGGCTCTATCTTTTCTTCCGTAGACGCTTTTTCCGCCCGATGAGTCGTGTCATCTCCCTCTTTTTCCCAATCTTACACTCCGTCACTGCACGGGTTGCCATTGGCTGCAGTTTTGCCCTTTATACAGCATCCTTTTCTTCACACATTTCGGGACAATCCGCATCGTTGCAGAGCCTATCTGAGCGTTGTTTTTCATAAACCAGTACTGTCGTTGCGTCAGTGGTCAAAGAATTCGCAATATGCTGCCATTGGAAACATCGGAATTGGGAGGTTGGTTCGAAGTAATTGAGAGAGTTGGTTGGACTAGGCATTGGCTACCTCGGCGGTATGCAGTTTTGTGATGTCTAGCTTCCTCTGCGTTTGCTAACAAGCGTTTTTAGCACTGTTATATCGCGTGCATACCTTGGCTGCAACCGTGTCAATATTTGCATCACACGCACGTCCGTAACACTTGAGACATGTCTTCCATCAATTACCATGCGATTAATCTGGTTACTTGTATTTTGATCTGGGGATCATGTGCATCCTTGCCCTGTCCGTCGCATTTCCGGTATGGCGGTGGTGTCAGCCTTGTATTTGTCGAGGACATCCGTAGTTGGATAGAGGCACCTTTTCGGTAGAGAGTTCAGACATTCCAGGCGCATATACGTAAATCATGGTCCCTATAACGTTTACGGGGGTCGTCAACATTTGGGGGGTTCTTGGTTTTTCTTTTCTTCGTGTTTTCATAATAATTGGTTTAGTTTAAGGAGAGTGAAATATTCGCATTAAAAAACCAATCCAATATTAAAAGTCCGCATGACCGAAAAGATGCCACAAAACCAATCAATAAACTCTTCTTATTTATTCATACTTTTGATTCTGTAGGTGGAAATTAATTCACAAAACTCATATCAAGAAAAATATTATATTTGAAAACAAAGCGAATTTCCGCTAAACAATGTTTTGCAATATTTTTCTAATCCCTTTTATGTATATTCTCAAATAAATAAATTTCTGATTAATTTGACGTCTGCCATAAATAATTCTATAATGCTGAATAATCAAATATGCCTATCAAAGTTGAGTTCGCAAAATACGCATACATACTTTTGTTACACCAAAACTATTTATCATGTCAATTCCAATGTTAAGTTATACATTACCTTGCCTGTCTAGTCATTAATCTTAAAAGTATAAAGCCAAAAATTATGTTTCTTCAACATTAAAATGAAAATTTTCCAAAACTACCATCCTCATAACTTTCAGCGGAAATCGAAAACAAAATCATATTTTTCCATAATTTCATTTTGTTTTTCTATCATTTTCCGATATGAACATAATATATATATATGTGTGTATAAACCAATATCATGATGTGCACACAAATTATAAGTATTCTTCATAAAGTAATTCAAAATGTGAACCATCATTATAATAGCGATTAAAGATCAACACACATATTCACTACAAAATAAATACCGAAATTTTTTTTTTATCGAATTTTGTTTATACTCTTTCGTGTATATATATTAATTTTTGTTCTTATCCATAAATAAACATTGGGCATTTAAACATGCTTTTGAAGAAACGATAAAAATATTAAATTGTTCTCCAAAAAAAGAAGAAAAAAAAAACGAGAAATACTTTGTTGGCATTTCGCATGCACGTGTACGTGTATGAGATTTTGCCAAATAGTGGGAAAAAAGCTGATAGTATTTTCTGGATCAATGCCAAGAAATATCATCATCATTCTCATCATCGTCATCGTCAGCTCAGAAAATCTGAGGGAAAAAAACTTGTACACATTCCGAAAGGCAGAAGGCAAACGCCAGAAAATCAAACGGCAACAACAACGACAAAAATAAAAAGTCAAAACATACGCTGGCATTTTAATTACGTCATTACTAAGGCATCAGCATTCAAAGTTAAGTGAATGTTTCTTTGTTTGATTCGGCGCGCATTCAAGTGACTTTCTTAGCACAAGTAGAATGCCATCATTATCACTTATACGCCCCTTACAAGTGCAAGCATCAAATTTTATGGCACATTATGTACGTAGAAGAGATAAAAATGTTTGCGAGTTTGCGGTACAGTGGAACTGCTTAGCACGAGCACAGCTAAAGGTTGGTATATTCGGTATATTACTAACGGTGTAGTTGAAAACTAGTGCAAATTAAAGAGTAAGAAATGGTAAAGAACTGATAATTTTTTAAATCTGTACACAGGGTGGCTTATTGATTTTTATACATTAATAAACTGGAATAAATTTTTTTGTAACCCATTGAATTTATTCAATCTTTTTTCATTTGAAATTCCATTGAATTGTATTAAAAAGATTTTAAAAATTATTAAAAATAATTGAATTTAAATGCCCGCCCGCTCGTTGATGCATCTAGATGCATCTTAGAAAAATCTTCTTTATTACTGTCCCCCAAAGTTGGGGCTGCCAGCTGTTGTATCACGAATTGAAGGGATTGACCTATGTAGACCATATTTTTGCCTAAGCGTACATCTTACGCGGGACGGGCCGTGGCATGATGGTTAGAACACGCGACTACCATGCGGGAGATTCCAGGGTCAACTCCTTGTCATTAAAAAAAAAATCTTTTATTGCCGCCCCCTCGATGATGTCTTCAGCAACTTTGCAGCATAAGTGTCGAGTCAAACGGCATATCTAGTAAAAGCTTCTCATATAGTGACGTTCGCATTCGTCGATAAACAAGCAGGTGCCGTTAGTTGTTAATCTAAAAATAGAAAGCGTGTTAATTCACAACAAAGCGAGAAGCTATCCCTTACCTCATTCATTAGGTGTTTAAAGGAAATTAAGTAAGTTTTTTAAGTTACATTTTTCGCAAAACTTTACTGAATTCAGTGTATGTATGTAGTTACAAAAAAGATGTGTTAGTAAAACCACGAGGGTCAATTTGATAGTTTGTGTGGGATACCAGAAGGGGTGTGGCTAAGATTTTGGTTTTGTGAGGGTTTATCTATTACAACCAGGTTATGAAACTGAACAAATTTAAATGACCTAAAGCTGGCCGTTTCGATGTTATGGAAGAAATGTTAAGTTTCCAAAAAAAGGAAATTTTGTATGGGGGGTACCAGAAGGCGTGAACCGATATAGTCTATATTCATCCCTTAGTCCAATTTTAATTAGCGAACACGTCTCCTTTAATGCGCTTCTTTTATACCATCACCTTAGGGATGAAGGTATATATCATTTGATACGAAAAAGAGTGTAACGCATTAAAGGAGACGAGTTAGACCCAAGTATGTTAAGACCAAGTTCGTTTTGGGACTTTTTAAGATGATTGAGCTATGTCCGTCTGGTTGGCTGGCAGGTGAGCAGGATAACTCGAGTAAACCTTAACGGATAGGTATGAAAATTTACCAGAATTAATATTTTTTAAAACGAACTAATGGGATTGTAAATGGGCAGAACCCCACCCCTTCTGGTACCTCTCATGCAAAATTACCTATTTTTGAATAATTAATATTTTTTCAGAAGTTCCAAACAGATGACCGGATGATATTTGAATTTGGTCAGTTTATTTATCTTGCAAGACAAACCCTAAGAACACCGAAACCTTTACAATACCCCTTCTGGTACCTCCCATACAAATGACCGAATTGACCCAAAACGTTTAACATACATATCTTTTTTGTTAGTAAACTGAACTCGCTCAAATTTTGCGTATGATGTTCGCTTATGAAAATTGGACTCAGGAATGAACAGGGACTATATCGGTTCACGCCTTCTGGTACCTCCCATACAAAATTACCTATTTTTGAAAAATTTAAATTTCTCCCATAACTTTCAAACGGACACTTGGGGGTAATGAAAAGTGGTCGGTTAATTTATCTTGTGATAGTAGGGAAAACCGCAGAGAGCCTAACTATTTGTCACAGCCCTTCTGGTACCTCCTATACAAATGACCGAACCCACCCCCATAGTCTCACATACATATCATTTTTGTAAGTACACTAAATTCCGTAAAATTTTGTGTAGGGTGTACGGTTATGATGATTTGAATCAGAAATGAATATGGACTATATCGGATCACCCCTTCTGGTACCTCCCATACAAACTTACCTTGTTTGAAAAATTAATATTTCTCCCATAACATCTAAACCGGCACCTGGGGGATAATCAAATTTGGCCAGTTAATTTATCTTGTAATAGGAGGCAAAGCCTCAGCAATCCTAACTATTTGACACACCCCTTCTGGTACCTCCCATATAAATAACCGATATTTTCCCATTTTACGTACATATCATTTTTGTATGAACACTGAATTCAGACAAATTTCGCCAAGGTAAGTGATCATTGAACGTTGATTTACGAAAAAAAATCAGACACATTGTGCTGCCCCTAATGAACCTTCTATTAAAATAAGTCAAATTTTTTACGGTTTTGCTCCATAAGCAGACAAACGACAATACATAAGTAATTTTAATATGATTAAATATCTATTAATTTCGATAACTCAAGACTTCATCAATATCTGATATTGGGTGATGGTATTTATCAGTCAGTTTATCTGACTGAAATTTCTGTACGGTTTTATATGTAGATTTTCATACATATCACGCTTCCTTATGGGTGTGGTGAAGGGTATAACGATTATTTTAGGCTAAACTAAGTTTGCCGGGTCGGATCAGTTAAACAAATTATAACTATAAAAAAATATAACTGACCAAAACCACACTGGGGTGTTCCCTACTTGACTGTTTTTATATATAGGAGGGTATATATCATTTGATACGACCCAAAAGTGTAACACATAGTAGGAGTCACTTTAGACCCTAAGTCTCTTTGAACCAAATTCGATTCATGACTTTTTAAGTCGTTTGAGCCATGTCCGTCTGACAGTCTGTATGTCTGTCTGCCTCTCCGCCTCGTCCGCACGATAACTTTCCAAAGACGAAACCAAACGTTTTGAAACTTTGCACAAGTTATTATTTCCCCAAATAACTTACAGTATTGAAAATAGACTACATGGCCACGCCCCTTCTGGTATCTCTCATACCATTCCGCCCACTTTAGAAATCGAGTAATAATATCAATACACCCAACTCAATCGTACCCAAACTATGTATTTAGTAAAGCTATAGTAGAATAAAGTTTTGGAGAACCAATTTGTTAGTCTAAGTACAGCCCACTTTAGAAATCAATTAGTATTATTAATACACACGACGCGACCGTAACTAAACTCTTGTTTTAGTAAAGCCTTATCAGGATAAAGGTTTGGAGAACAAATCTGGAAGTCTAGCCACGCCCCTTCTTGTACTTCCCATACTAATGTACCGTTCCGCCCACTTTAGAGATGGAGTAATAATATCAATACACCCAATGCGATCGTGCTCAAATTCTGTTTTCTATTAGGCTATGATAGGATAAGGTTTTGAAGAAAAAATCTGGGAGTGTAGCCACGACCCTTCTGGTACCTTATATAAATGCCCACTTTAGAAATCGAGTAATAATGTCTAAACACCCAACACGATCGTACCTAAATTTGTAAAGCTATAACAGGATAAAGTTTTGGAGTAAAGGATTGGAAGTTTAGCCACGCCCCTTCCGGTACCTCACATAAAAATGTACCACTCCTTCCACTATAGAAATCGAATAATAATGTCTTAATACTGGAGAATTCAATATTTTACTGAGGGTGAGGGTACATGTAAGTCGGGTTTCCCGACTGAAACTTTCTTACTAGTTTTTTTTTTCAAATTTTAATAAGTAACCATATATTGATGCATTGAATAAGTATCATTATTCATTTTTCCAAGTTTTAATTTGATGTTCCACATTTCAGAAAACGCACATACTCATTGCAGTTCACTGCCTCGTATACAATTTTTTTTATGTATTATCTTTTATTATACAATCGATATCTGCTACAAGTTTAGATATTTTAAACATTTGTTTGGTTGTTTATAAAATCTCAAACTGGACAATAACAAATATTAAGCTTGTTGTTATTTTCGTCATTTATTGAACCATTAAAAATTATTCTTAACTGTTGGAAACTAAAGGCGAAACTATGTGGGGATGTTTTTTTGTGAATGTTTAATAAATAACAGAAAGTTTGGATTTGTTTTACTAACAAAAAACCGCAAAATGCCATAAAATGTTGGAAGTTTTATGTTTACGGAATTTTAAAGCAAATCGCCAGCAGCGTCATTTCCACTATCATGCATGCCGATTAATATTCAGTGTCAATAACATATTCTTGTTTTTTTGTTTGCCAACATTATTGAGATGTTAGCCCTAACAGCTTAGTAAAGCTAAACAAATTGATCAAATAGTTTGCACGTGCTACTGCATATACACAAATGTTTGTTTTTCACTTTATCCAAGAGCAAATAAATTATGCACTAAATGTAGATCTTATCTTTTGAATATACATACATACGTCACGGTAAAAACTAAGTAAATATTAAAAGCTTTTATAGCGGAAAATTACAAAAGGGAGAAAGTAATTGTTACCTTCGACGTTGAGCGATATGGGATAGGTTTACATTTTACTCAACATTTTCATGGAAAACAATGATGAAATGGAAACAACAAATAAAGTAAGGTAATGCAATGAGACAACAAATTTCATATTTGACTATATCTAAAGCTCAACCGAACTTGGGTACGAAGATAAATGCTCGGACAAGCACTGGTGCGTATGCACTTGCAACCTACTACCAGGGTGTAAAACTGGTGCTACGGGAGGCCAGGTTTGGCCAAGGCAGTTTGCCTTTGGCAAGATTACCTGCTTATCACATAGTTGATGTGGTTATATTTATATTTAAGCAAGTAAATTAAAAGCTTATACTCGAGTAATGGTGGTCCGTATACTTTGATATGATCTCACATTTCTCATGTGTATCAAATATCCTTTAGTTTGAACAATAATTTAACAAGGTTGTACCTATCTACCATCTAGAAAAATATGTAAATTGCATCGCGTTGGTGTTTTACTGATGGGAAAAGAGTGGTTTATTAAATATGACACATACTTACGGTTCGTTGAAAATTTTGTTGGCAGCCGACTAGTATAAGTAGAACTAGACAGAGAGTGCTGATTCTACTAATACGATGAACGCCAATTTTAAATGCTGACGGCTGAGTAAACACGCTGAGATCGTAAGATGACTACTCCTAGCATAGCGGTAACTGGCCGATGTTGTTAGTTATAATTAGGTAGCCAAAACGAGGTTTCGTTTGTGAACCGGGAAGTTTGAGAATTGTAGTCGATTCTAGAGTTGATTAGTGATCGACTTGAAGTGTATTGTGCATGATCTTCGCTTAGTCTGCGGACCTGGTACTGTTATGAGGTCGATAAATGTTCGAGGAGTAGTGTCCAATGACGTTGCTGGAGTTGATTGATCCAAATAAGATATACGGATAGACGATAATGCGCAAAGCTACAATAAACTCTACTGGTATTATAAAGCTGCCACTAGCTGCTTGCTTACGCCGAAGGCATAGATGTCATTGGCCGAATATTCCGGGACGTTACTGCCTTACTTAAAGTATTTACAAGCAGTCGGCAAATGTGGATCTTGTGATAAACGAGGAACAAAACTAGTTATTTAATTGAACGTACAAAAGTCTATTTGTCATAATGCTCCAAATCTATCCAACTTATCCAAACTTGGTGTGACGATATCTTACTTACTTACTTATGTGTCCAATTACAACTTACGAACGTGGTTCATAAATTTGAGGCCTGAAGTTTTAAAGAATTCCACACGCTTCGGTCTTCTGCGTGTGTTCTCCAGTTAGTCCTACCAGATGGTGGCACGTCGCCTACCACTTGGTCCTTCCAACGGAGTTTGGGTCTCCCTGCTCTGCGCCGTCCTTCAGGTTCGCCTTCAAACACCTTTCTCGTTGGAGCATTTACATCCATCCTGGCAACATGTCTCAGCCATCGAAGTCGTTGGATTCTGACTCTTTTAGCTACGTCGATGTCGTGATGAGCTCATACAGGTCATGGTTCATCCGATGGCGAAACTCGCCGTCGGCACAGATAGGTCCATAACTTTTTTGGAGTACTTTTCTATCGAATAGTCCCAGCAGAACGGGCAAGATTAGCACCTGGTATAGCTGTTTCTTAGTATTCCGAGATAAGGTCGTGTTACTAAAGTGCTGCCGAAGTCCGTAGAAACATCTATTGTCTAGCACTATTCTCCGCTTAATTTCTTGGCTGACATTATATATCTTGGTGACGGAAGATCCGAGATAGGTAAACTCATCGACTACCTCAAAACAATAATTGTCAACGTTCACGGTGCGTTCCCATCGAGAGGACTCTTTGTCCGTCGAAATCGTTATTTTCGTTTTGTCCTCGTTGACCGCTAAACCCACATTTGCCTCCTTTTCTAGCGATGAGAAATCTGCAGTAACATACCGCAGATTTCGACCAATGATGTCTATATCATCGGTATAGGCTAGTGGCATGTGGCTCTTGTGGAATATGGTGACAGACATGTTGACACCAGCCTTTCTCATCACCTTCTCCATAACTATATTAAATAGTGTACAGGACAGGCTATCGCCCTGCCTGAGACCTCTTTCCGTGTTGAATGGTTCAGACTGATCCTTACCAATCTTAACCGAGGATTTGGTGTTGTCAAAGGTACATTTGCAAAGTCGAATCAACTTTGCAGGAATACCAAACTCAGACATGGCCTCATAAAGCCTATTCCTTATCGGAGAGTCGAAGGGAGCTTTGTAGGCGACAAAGAGGTGGTAGGTGTCGATCTGCTTTTCATGGGTTTTTTTCCAGGATTTATCATAAGGTAAATATTTGATCCGTCGTAGATTTACCAGGTCTATGCCGCACTGATATGGTCCAATTAGCTTTTCTACAATTGGCTTTAGAAGTACACACAATATGCTTGAAAGGACCTTGTACGCAATTGCTAATAGGCTTATTCCACGGTAGTTCTTACATTCAATACGATCTCCTTTCTTGTATATGGGACATAACAGACTGAGACTCCAATCCCCGGGAATGCTTTCCTCTAGCCAGATGTTTTGCATGAGCTGATGAATGCTCCTAATCAGCTCCTCCCCGCCAGCCTTTAACAATTCAGAAGGGAGAACATCGGCTCCAGCCTCTTTGTTGTTTTTAAGGCGGGAGATTGCCATACGTATCTCGCTCTGGCTCGGAGGTGGACAGTTAATACCATCGTCATGGATTGGAGAGGGGTCTTCTTGAGTGGTGTCCGTATCCAGTAAATTTCTGAAATGATTTCTCCATATGCTGATTTCTCTATCCATATCTTCAGCATCCAGAACACTCGATGCGTGCCTTCCATTGACTACCACGTGATCTATCTGATTCCTCATCAATTGATCTGGAGATAATCACGTTACCTTATGAATATTTTTATGGTCAAATCTTGTGCAGCTAACAACCATATTTCTTGCGGCAGAGAAATCAATCAGTCTGATGGCATTGTTTGACGTTTCGGTGTGCAGACCGAATTTTCGGATATAGGCTCAAATGCGGTATATACATATACATTTTCTAGGCTCTCGTAGAACTCGTCTTTGTCCTCATCGCTTTTCTCTTCTGTCGGAGCATGGGAACATATAAGTGTTATGTGGAAAAACTTTGTTTTGACCCTTAGGGTGGCTATACGTTCACACACCGGATTGAACCTTGAGACTAAGTGCCTCAGTTTCTTGCTAACCATAAATCCACATCCAAACTCGTGCTTGTCCGCATGGCCACTATAGTAGATGTCGCACGTCTTCATGCTACGTGGAGGTACTCCGTCCGCATTGGTACCACCAATACGTAGCTCTGTGAGTAGACTTGAAGTGCAATTGGCAAGGATTACTCTGGGTTTGTCAAGTTAAACCGATCAGAAGCTTTACCTTGCATTACACTCCCGACGCCTAGCTATATCTTATGTAGGCATTTTTAACAAGCGAGGCTTCGTACAGGGCTATAGCCTGTAATGCACGTTACTGCTTTACTTCAAATATTAACAAGCATTCGGCAGAGGTGGATCTAGTGATATACGAGGTCAGTTATTGAATGAATCATGAGCTGTATAACGACATCGCCGTAGTCAAGCGTTTCTAAATGGAGCAAAAGTGCTGGCTAGGATATGTTAAGTTATTGGATAAAAATGATTCAAGTCATTGGTAATAGACTTAATAGGCGGCTTAAGAATGCAAATGTCCGAAGTGATTAGAATCCTTTTGTGCAGCGATTGAAACGTATACAAGATCTCGTTTTTCAAATAAGGGGTGTTTTTTTTTAAAAGTGAACGCGGTGGCCAGTTCACAGGTTAATTTATTAAGATAATTCGAACACAAACGTTTGGCTCAAGAAAGCGATGACTCCGCGCACTGTATGGCAAGTTGGGCCATCTTGTTGGAACCATTTCTCTTCCAAATGATTTGTAATGCCATGAGAAATAGAAAAATCATGAATCATTTGCAGGTAGCGTTCGAAAATTCACAGTAATGTTATCATCGGTTTCGGCTTTAACTACAATTTGGACGATGACACGGCTTTCAGAATGTAATTGAGTCTCAAGGGTCTCATGAGGATTGTGCTCTCTCCTTTAACGACAATTTAGCTCAACATAAATCTTCATGCTTCTCAGCGTGAGCTAGGAATTGATTTTACACACATAGTTTCTTTGTGAAATTTTCTTAGAATTCATCGTAGATTCCGATTCTGGGGGACGCTTTTTACACCCACTCCTAGGGGGTCATCTTTGAACCCAAGTGGTCCCTATTTTGACCATCCAGGGCCCTATTTTTTTTTATCGATGCTGCTGAGTACAACAAGAATCTGTTTTACAAATTTCTCAAAACTTTCAAGATATTGAGTTACGGGTAAAAAAACGGGTTTTCGGATCTTTACACACGTATAAGCCAGTAAAGCAGAAAAATATGAACCGATTTTAAGTTTCTCAGAGGATTTGGAAAGAATAGACTTTCCAACCATATATATAGTTTGTTTTGTTAAATTTTAACAAATTCATTATATGATTACAATAACAAAAAGTTTAATATATAGCAATTTTATACTATAAAATCGTCCATCCTTCCGCTGGAAGTACCCATATATATTAAACATAATATAAATAATTTAGTTTTCTAGCTGACATTATTCCGTTTACATTACCTCACTTTCTTATTTAGTTGTAGAGTACTATCCAAAATGAAAATATTTTTAGCAATCCTTACACACTCTATTAAATTATAATTTATGACCTGAACGTGACTTCGACACTTGATAACAAAACTTTTTCGTGTATAATATATTTCACATAAATAAAAAAAAAATACATACACGAATCTAGCAACAATTCCAACCACAATAACAATTAAAAATGCCAATTTTAACCTCATTTTGGAAATTTCGGCTAATTGTTTCTACCACAACCAAAAATATATTTGCTGAAACGAATGTTTGTCCGTCCATACATTGGCTGCTGTTGCCAGTCTCGTTTATGGTTTCCTTTCATACACTTTTGCTGCCGCAGATTGAATGTTATCGCGTGCAAACTAATAGGAATGAAAGTCAAGTTAAGTCAGTTTCCATAAGCAGCACGCCCATTTAATAATGTTTAAACAGCAAACGAAATTAAAGTGTAAATGATTTTGTCATTATATTAATTTAAAATGAAACGAAACGATAACGTGACTCTGTATTAAAATACGAATACGAATCTACTTTTTTTAATGGCAATTACATATTTTGTGCACATTTAATAAAAAAAAAACAGGAATTTCGTTTATTAATTTTAAATTTATCGTTTATATTTGATAAAATGCTTATTTTTTTTGTAAAAAAAACACATATGCACACAAACACACATGTGTGTGTCGTCCTTATACTCGTACATACTAGTGAACAGGGACATCGTGTATAAGTCTTTTGCTTGCTTGCAACCAATTTCTACAACACTTACCCTTTGGCAATGTTGCACAAACTATTGTATTTACAACAATTTATATTAAAAACGTTAAGTGTTTAACAAAAGCAAAAAAAAAAAAAGTTTCCTTTGTGTGTTGAAGTGAAGAAAGTGGCTGTTTGGCACAAAAGCCAACGGTCAAAAACAAATGTTAAAATGGAATAGAATTTGTTTCTCGAAATTTCAAGTGTTCATTCGCGAAAACATGAAGTGGTTAATTTGACGGTTTTTTCGTTAGTATATCTATGTGAAAGCGAATGTCAATGGTGTAATTGGTACAATAAATACAATTTAATAACTAACTTTTAGTTCGCACTTTTGGTGGATGGTTTTTTGACTAGTGGAGAGTAATGGATCAACATGTCGATGATATGTAGCCAGATAATTGATATTGTATAGATAGAAACTATTCCAAGTAATATTATAGCAACGAATAATAAATTAAAGTAAAATATTCACATATTGAGTTAAATAAATTGTATGGGTAATACAACTATTTATTAGAGAATTTTCCTATGTCTAAGTACTTTTTTCTAGTGAATTGCCAATAAGATTATAACGCATATATACATCCACTAAACGGTTTAGTTCGATGTGATAATTTCCTAGTTTACAGATAAATGAGCAAAAAAACCAGTAAGAATGTTTCAGTCGGGCAACCCGACTTACATGGTGATGGTACATATACCATCATCCCCAGGAAAACAAAATAATTTCTATTTTATTGAAATTAATACTCGATTTCTAAAGTGGGCGGAAAGGCACATTTGTATGGGAGGTATCAGAATGGGCGTGTCTAGACTTCCAGATTTTTTCTCCAAAACTTTGTCCTGCTTCAACTTTACAAACTACAGAATATTGGCACGATCGCGTTAGGTCTTAACTTAAACTTAATTTCCCTTTGCACTCCATGAATGAGGTATGGGATAGCTTCTCGCGTTGTTGTGAATTAACACGCCTTCTATTTTTAGATTCACAACTAACGGCACCTACTTGTTTATCGACGAATGCGAACGTCACTGTTTGAGAAGCTCTTACTAGACACGACGATTGAATCGACGCTTAATACTGCGAAGTTGCTGTCAACAACATTCGAGGGGAGCCGACAATGAAAGAAAATTTTATTCATTTTTTTTCTTTTAAGATGACTGGAGCCAGGTTTGAACCTGCGATCTCCCGCATGGTAGTCGCGTGTTCTAACCACTATGCCACGGCCGGTCCACGCACGGTCCACGGCAGGTCTATTAATAACATTAATCGATTTCTAAAGTGGGCGGTACCAGATGTGTATGAGAGGTAACACATAGGGCGTGGCTAGATTCCCATTTTTTTTCTCAAAAACTGTATCCTGCTATAGCTTTACCAACTAAAGAATTTGGTTACGATCCCTGTAGATTTATTAATATTATGTTATTACTCCATCTCTAAAGTGGGCGGAAAGGTACATTTGTATGGAAGGTACCAGAAGAGGCGTGGCTAGACTTTCAATTTGTTTTTCCAAAACTTTATCTTGTTATAGCTTTACAAAATACAGAATTTGGGTACGATCCCGTTAGGTGTATTGATATTATTACTCGATTTCTAAAGTGGGCGCAATGATGCATTTGTATGGGAGGTACCAGAAGGGGCGGGGTCATGTACCCCATTTGCAATAACGAATGTAGCTTTGGAGAAATATTAACGCGTGCAAAATTTCAAAAGATTTGGTTGCGTCTTTCGAAAGTTATCGTGCGTACCTGCCGGACAGCCAGACAGACGGACATGGCTCAAACGACTTAAAAAGTCATGAATCGAAGTAACTCCTTCTATGTGTTACTCTTTTGGGTCGTATAAAATGATATATACCCTCATCCCTAAGGGTGATGGTATAAAAAATACTTCTAATATATTTCAAAAGTCGTCATGGTGAACCAATCCTAAAATGAGATAAGTTCAAATTTTCGAGGAATTTGCCTTAATTTTCAACACTAAACAATCAAAAATTTCTAATATGTCTCTTCAATTTTTTAGTATTTAATATGTTGCGATTTGTCAGATATTAATAGAGTAGGTTAGGTTAATTTGGCAGCCGCATTCATCCCACCTCACATGAGTCCTAGTATGAGTCCAGTTGTGGTACCACTATCCAAATTTCCTCACCAAATATTCCTATTCTGTTTGATCAAATTTGCTCTCAAGCCATAGATGTTCCGCAAATCGCCTACTGATAGACAAGTGTTGTCTATAAGTGTCCGATGACCAGGATTTTCATATCTCAGGTCACCAGAAGCAAAAACATAGAGGATGATCCGCGATCTCCTCTCCTTCCTCATAATTGCAGCTTGTACAAAAATCTTTGAAGGAAAGTTTCAACTTCTTAGCGTATTTACTCACCGGCCAGTTGTTGTTGTTGTTTTTGTAACAGCTGGAGGAAGTAGCTGGGGTACTAATTCTTTTTACCGGTTCTTTTATTTATCGACACTCGTTCATGTAATCCGATTGACTTACGATCATTGTTGGCAACTCTGTTTCGTTCCTTTGTAGATAACAAGGTTTGTGTCAAGGATTTCTAGTTGTTGTTGTTTTTGAGGTATAACTGCCATTTTCCTTCAATAGATGGCACCAGCTGTTTTTTTATTGATTTATTTTTTAAGATGTTGATAAATCTTTTCCTTTTGTGCTTGATTCTTGCGCAATCTGGATTTTGAGTTTTGTTGGCTGGAGAACCCGAAAGTATTTGAAAAGTAATTTTTCATCAATGTTGATGCCAGTGCCCCGGCCGGGAATCGAACCCAGCACCTTCGGATTGCAAATCTACGTCGCTTCCACTGAGCCATCGAAGTCCACACCCACCGGCCAGTGACCGGTGTTTACGGCTATGATGTTCCTCAGATGGACTCTAGACAGGCTCAGCACAAATATTGTCCTCTGGTTTGTTTGATCACCGTGCAAGTGGATTCTCTTACTATCTCTCCTTAGCAATGAGGTTCAGTTTCCCCCCAATTAGCTGTTTTCCGCTAATGAGAGGAACACCAATGAGACCGCAAACCTAGCCCGACTTCACTGTGGTGGTGACCCTTGCCAATTTATCAGCCCTTTGGTTACCATATATGCCCCCATGTCCTGCAACCCTGTGAGGATTACCGTTGAATATCTTGCTATCTCAAAAGACGACCGGCATTCTCGAAAATTTCTCGAAAAAGTGTACACGTTCTCTATGGATCTGATAGCCGCTTTACCATCTGTAACAATATGAATAATGCAGCGCAATATCCCACGATACTGAACTTTCTCTACGGCTATTCTAAAGGCCGCTTATTCGGCCTGAACTATACTACGGTAGTCTGAACGGTAGTTGCAAATTCAACTCCTTCGAAAAGATTTCAAAGCCTGCTCATTATCTTTATCATCAAGGTAGGACCTATCCGAGTGGTTCCTTATGAAACTCGGATCGAAGACAAGTTCTGGTATGGTGTAATATTTGTGACAGCTCACATTGATTATGTCCATGGCATGGCGTTTGTGGCGTTTAAACGCATTGCGGTGTTCCCTGCTGTTTTCTCCGTCTTAATGTCCCTGGGTAATCAGTTTAGGATTGTAAACACAAATTTCAGTCAGTTGAACTGAATGATAAATACCATCACCCATTGGGTGTATTGATATTATTACTCGATTTCTGAAGTGGGCGAAATGGTTCATTTGTATGGGCGTGCCTAGACTTTTTGAGTTTTTTCTCCGTTGTCCTGGTACAGCTTTACTAAATGGAGGATTGGCCACGATCGCGTTGGATGTGTTGATATTATTACTCGATTTATAAAGTGTGTGCAAAGGCACTTTTGTATGGGAGGTACCAGAAGGGGCGTGGCTAAACTTCCAGTTGTTATTCTAAAACTTTATGCTGCTTGAGCTTTACTAAATACAAAATTTGGGCACGATCATGTCGAGTGTATTGATATTATTACTCGATTTCTAAAGTGGGCGGAACGGTAGATTTGTATCGGGGTACCAGAAGGGGTGTGGCCATGTAGCCCATTTGCAATACCGTAAGTAGTTTTGGCGAAATATTAACTCATGCGGTTTCAAAACAATTGGTTGCGTCTTTCGGAAGTTATCGTGCGTACCAGCCGGATAGACAGACAGAGGGACATGGCTCAAACGACTTAACAAGTCATGAATCGAATTTGGTTCCACGAAACCTAGGGTCTAAAATGACTACTTCTATGTGTTACACTTTTGGGTCGTATCAAATGGTATATACCCTCCTACCCGTAGGGTGAAGGTATAATGAACCAAAATAAAATTTCATGTGCTATGGCTTATTTCGTAAGAACAAAATTTTCCCATTAACTATGTAATCCACTTTCATTCAAGTGGACCTTGCTGATGGTTTCGGGCTGTAGCCATAGCCTTACCAACTCGCTCTTGCTTTAATGTGGAATGTATGCTCACTAGGTGTAAGCGGATGTTTTGTTTTCAACATCCCTTTGTCCACAAATAACAATAACAAAATACACGAAAAATGCTTCTTGTTCTCGCACATTTCTCCTCATATTTGCTAATTTTTCCCCTCAAAAGAGAAAAGTTCTATGGCTAAAGCTTAATAATTGCTTGGATGATATTGGTCTTAAGTTCTTCATTCGCCCAAAGAGATCAATTTCCAGCTCCGAGGCGGTCAATTGACTTCGCGAAGACAGTTGATAACACGATTTGGCAATTTGGTGCGCAAAACATCGATTGATCAAGCATAAAGCGACTCATTTCATATTTTGGAGGTATAATATTTTGGAGCGGGAAACATCTGCCAGTGCAAATTTATCCGTGATTTAATAAGAAATTTGTATGTGTCCCACCCTGTATATGCAGATACATTGCAGCATGGTAGATGTCACTTGGCTTGTCGTCGAGGCATATATGACAGTTACGATTGTTGCTTAAAATTACTTTTCGAAAATTGGGGTCCTCTTCCAATTGTCCGAAGTTTTATCAGCGAGCAAGAAGTGTTGTCTATGGTAATTTACTTTAAGCTCTTGTACTAGTTAGAATTAAGTCAGGTGCAAGCCAAAAACCCGCAACAAATTTGTCACAACAAATTGGCCAACAATAAACTGCCTTTGAAGCCGAGTAGTCGTTTTGAGGGCAACAGGATGAAGAAATGAAAAATTTAGAACATGTGGTCCAAGTGTAAAGGTTTTTCTAAAAATTATATATACCCTCACCCTACGGGTAGTAGGGTATATACCATTTTCTACGATCCAAATGTGTAACACATAAAAGGATTTACTTTAGACCCTAGGTTTCTTTGAAAGTATGGGATAGCTTTTCGAGTTGTTGTTAATTAACACGCTTTCATCTTTTAGATTCACCACTAACGGCACCTATTTGTGTATCAACGAATGCGAACGTCACTGTTTGAGAAGCTTTTACTATTGATTGATATTGACTGACTCGACACTATAATGCGAAGTTGCTGTCGACAACATCTAGGGGGCCGGCAATGAATGAACAATGTAGATGCCTAAGTCGCGTGTTGTAACCATCATGCCACAGCCGAACTGAACTAGGGTTTTACTCACCTTCGGTAGTACTACCGAACCTGCATATCCGTTCGGATCTATTTTTTGGATAGCATACTTGTAACTTTTAGGACCGGCCGTGGCATAGTGGTTAGAACACGCAACTACCATGCGGAAGATCGCAGGTTCAACCCTGGCTCCAGTCATCTTAAAAAAAAATTGTTCTTTCATTGTCGGCTCCCCTCGAATGTTGTTGACAGCAACTTCGCAGTATTAAGTGTCTAGTAAGAGCTTCTAAAACAGTGACGTTCGCATTCGTCGATAAACAAGTAGGTGCCGTTACTTGTGAATCTAAAAATAGAAAGCGAGTTAATTCACAACAGCGCGAGAAGCTATGGGGTGCAAAGGGTAATTAAGTTTTTTTTTTTTACTTGTAACTTTTATAACACATGGTAAATGCCATTGCATCTAATCAATGATATATGGAAGAGCTTCACGACTTCAGTAAGTGTATAAGTAGACTCACTGAATAGAACTTATAGTACAACTCCTATTTAGAACGTTATAGATTTGAGATACTTTTACCAAACAACATTTTCGATTTAATTAATCAGTCCTCTTTTTTTAATATTTATTACTATTAGCTAAACTATATAAAACCCTCTGAAAATCCAAAATTGATTCAATTCCAAGCAAGGGCGTATCCAGGATCTAATGTAGGGGGGGGGCAGTCAGTTTTACATTTCATGGTAATAGTATGTTTACAAAAAAAAAGTACCTAACGAAAAATCAATACTCTTTGTTTTGACAATATTTTTTTTAAACAAAGGTAGACTAATTTTTTTTTAAAAAATTTTAGGTAATCGAATTCCCATAAAATAATTTTTATTCATCTTTGTTTTTTTTTTTTGGATATATGAAAATTTAAGCGATTTTTAAATATTTTTTTTGTATTATTTAAAACAAAATTGTGCACAGAATGAACGTTTTTTTTATTCTGAATTCCTTATCGTTAGTTTTTTTTTTAAATGTGTCAAAGTCGATGAAAAAATAATTTATGACTTTAATTTCAAATATTTTTTGGGGTTTAAGGGCTCAAATCGATTTTCGCAGACTATAGTTTTCGGATATGCCGTCTGCGACAAAGTTGTTTTAAATAAGTCGTACTTATCCGAAATCCCAACTATAGCTTGTCGAAAATCTATTCAACCCTTTAAATCACTACTCAAAGTAAAAAAAAACTTTCCAAAAAATTTTTACGAAACCGTCATTGCAAATCAAAAATCTGATGATGCAATATGATTCCGAAGTCGAGTTCGGTCTTCTTAATTTTTTTCGACTACCAGAGAGTTCTTTTTTACTGAATGTAATCTACAAATCCAAAGAACTAATTAGTTTAGTCTCATGCCTTGTTAAAAGAATCGATTCAGAAATCGAGTACGGAATATTTTTACTGTGTTTGTCTAAAAGGCTACATCCGGAAGTACCTCATTCTGTCACCCCAATTTTCCGCGACCTTGTTAAAGCCCTCGGACTGTAGCTCACGGATTGCTTTGATGATATTGTCCTTAAGTTATGGGGTGTAAAGGAAAATTAAGTTTTTTTATGATTTTAAAATTAACTTGTATTTGGTCCACCTTCTATATCATTTGACAAGAGTGTAACGTGTTAAGGGAGACACGTTGGACCTTAAGAATCTGAAAGGCGAATTCAATTCTGGAAAAGTGTCCGTCTATCTGGGCGGCTGGCTGGTGTGTAGGAGATCTCGAGTAAACTTTACAAATCCTTTTAAAAATTTAACAGTTTTATAATTTTTCAAAATTTAGTTTAACTTCCTAAATAAAAACATAACTTCCTAATTAAAAACTGGAAAATACTTCAATTTCGTACATTTACATACATACTAAGTATCTTTCTTGCAAGTGCACTAAATACAGTTCAAATTTTGCGCAATCTATTCGCTTATTCTCGTTCTGCGTATAAGTACTTCCAATACAAGGAACAGCTTTGATACATGCTTGTATCAAACGGCCAACAGCACTGCACAAGCATGACAATAACAATACATAAGTACTTTTACTTAAAAAACAGTTAATTTCATTGACTCAGAGTTTAAAATAGAATAGAATATTGATTGAACGAACATAGGCTGAAATTTTATATTAGTCAGTTCACCTTAGTGAAATTTCAGTACTATTTTATTTTAATTTTCTGGGATTTTGACAGATTTTCCAATCTGTAGGGGGGGGGGGGGCAGCTGCCCCCCCCCCTGCTCCTACCTGGCTACGCCCTTGATTCCAAGTCTAATTACCTCAGTTTCAAACTACGACACACACCTACTTTACGAAAGGGTTTTCTGTGAGAATATCTTAAGCATTTAAATGCCAGCAGCTCTGGAAAACCCTTAGAATGACACTTAATCTTTTGTGTTATGTACTCAGTGCATCTTAAGACCAATCTCAGTGTCTCATCAGTGGTTGTGGCCAGTGGCAACATTTCGTTAACAATCACCAACAACGGTGATGTCGTTAACAAAAAAAATAGAACATCTGTTGTGCAATGCTAGTGAAAGTTCAAATCTAATATGAAAGCATTAAAGGAAAATGAAAAACAAAAGACACGAGTTCTTGCTAAATTTGTATAGTCTGTACAAGAGTAATTGGACAATTAGCCACGCGTTTAGTTTCTCATCATAAGTTAAATCATTATAAAAAAAACAAATACCCTCACAAGTGTACGAAAGGTGTGAAATTAAGCAAAGTAAAAATTATAATAGTTAAGACATTTGTAAACCATTTGAATTAATTTTCACACACTGATAAACTTAGTTTTAATATGATTATCTAAGTATTAGCTGCTATATTCCCCTCAATTGCAGTTTCTACATCTGGTCGTCACGGTTTGTATAGTTTTATATCTTCCTGTGATTAATCCACCATTTCTACACAGTTACAGACTTGTGCGTACAAGATATACGATTGATCCGATAACGTTAAATTTTACAAAGTAAGTTTAAAAACGCAACAAGCGGGACACACTTCAGATAATCCAAATTCCTTTACTCTAAAAACAGTGGTGTCAAACCTTTTTCTATGTTAGCTTTTGTTGAAACTATATCGATATCTTCGGTTACAGTTTGTGAGGCATTCCGCCCATTTCCCCCCATATATACCAAATGTCTTTTGCAATCGAAAGAGTTCTCGAATAAGCAATACAGTTAACCCTTTGGAAACTTTTATAATTATCATCCATTGTGGCAAGCATTGCTGCTGTGACAGCAACAGTTTATTATTATTACTCGAAAAACATGTCCTGAGTTCTTCGACTAATGTATTCGCATTACTTGAGAGGGTGCTAGATGGCATGTATGGTATTTCGGCACTCCGTAGCACGTGTGATTGAAATTTGGTCAAAACCAACACTTTTGTAAGTGGTAAAATTTCGGAAACTTATTGTGGTTTTGCATGCAAACATTTGGCCATTGGCCTTGGTCAGGATTTAGAACGTTCGTCTTAAACTGTATTTTGTATGCTATAGTTTCGTTTCTGTTGCGTCAATTTTAACTTAGCCATTAAAAATATTTTCATTTTTTTCCCACCAACCCAACCCCTAAAGTTGGAATTGTGTTTACGAGAGCATGAAATACTATGTGGAGTATAACGTCAGTAGTGGGACATTTAGGCATTACTATTCTTTGGCATTTGACGTGGCGATTATATTTTCATTGACCAATTTTCTTGTGTGTTGTGGCCATGCAAAGCATCGTTTTCATTCCAGTGCAAATTTGGCTGTTACGTTGGTATTATACAATAGATTGTTTATCCTTCAATTAAGCTATACAAAAGTTGTTACACATGACTCATTTTTATGTAAATTTTATGGTTTACGATAAACATTGGGTAAAGTCAGTGTTGGAGAATTAAGTGGATTTTGTTACAAAGATTGCAGGAGAGTGATGACCTTTAAGTGTAAGTTAAACTACGTTCGTGGAAATGGATTAAAAACTTATTTAAGTGTGTCGTATATTACGACATATTACGTCTTGTAGGAAAATATGGAATATCAGATATTATAAGACGCACATAAATCTATAATAAATTTGTGTAAAAGATAGTTCCTATTCAAACTTATAATACATAATCTTTATATATGAAAGGCTTGGCTGACTGACTGATCACTCCACAGCCCAAACGGGTAAAGATAGAACTTTAACTAAGATGGGATTTTTGGAAATTCGGACCGCAAGGTGGTGTATGGACGTGACACCGCCCCTTACAGCTCGTATTTTGAAATGACTGTATCGCATAAGTCATTGTAGGTACGAAGTCGAGATTTGGTGCATATGTTGGCCGTACAAGAAAAATTACATTGTTTGTGGAAAGAGGGCGATGGCACTCGCCTTTTTAAAAATTCATCATTATGGCCAAATAAATGGACCGATTGCAATAAAATTTTCACCGTGTGGTACTGTACATATGGCCTCTATAATAGGCTACATGCAAACATAATTAGACAAAGGGAGTGGCATCGCCCCCACACAGCGAAATTTGAATCGATATTATCCTACGAGCTGTTAGAGATATGAATATGATATTTCCTACATATGTTACTGTTACAAGGAGAATTATGTCTTGCTGCGAAATGGGAGGTGCCACGCCCCTTTTGAAATAATGTAGTATTAACCGTAGGGCCTCTACCATAGGCTACATGATAACATAACTAGACAAAGTGACGTGGCACCGCCCACACAAACTTAAATTTCAATCGGTCATATTTCACGAGTCATCTATGGTATGAAGATGAGATTTCATACATATGTAAAGGGTACATGGGGAATAACGTCTCGTTTATTTTATTATGTATCGATCATATTAATAGAACGATTGTAATAACATTTTCATAATCTATATATTAAAATTTTATTACTGGCTGTAGACAGGATGAAAAAATTGGGCTGGATGTTCGCCTTTTCGAGTAAACGTCAGCTAAAATGGGTTTTTGGAAATTCGTACTTTTAGGGATAAAAAGTACCAATAAGCGATAAAAGTTATACCATCATCTAGAGTCTAGATTCTAGATCAATAGGCTAATGCTATATTTCTGGGTAAAAAAATCGAAAAAGGGGAAAAGATTACTATCGCCCAGACAAAACGGCTAACGATATAATCATGATATAAATTATTACTCCCTATGGAATAAGAACGAAGCATGGGAGGGTTACCTTTTAGGTGTAGAAAATGCCAAAAGGGATAAAACTGGTACTTAACGGCTAAAGGTATAGTCGCTAAAATTGAAGTGAATATTTTAGTTGTACGATGTGAAGTAATTTTTCGAAATTCCTTCTTTAGTTGTAAAAAGACCGAAAAAGGGATAAAAGTGCTACTATCGCACAGTGGGGAAACAAAAGTTTTTTAGGACATTTGAAATTTTAGGCCGCAATTGTTGGCCGATTTTCAATATTCTTTTTTTGTATTATTGGAAACAAAATTGGGCATAGAATGCACGTTTTTCTTATTCTGAATTCCTTACCGTTATTTTTTTAAAATTTGTCAAAGTCGAAGAAAAAAAAATTTTTGACTTTAATGTCAAATATTTTTTGGAATACATGTCCTAAAAATTTCGAACTTACCTTAATTAATGTGAACATATGTTACGAATTAAAATCAGTGAAAAAATAAGACTAACAAATTTTTTTGGCTCAACTGCAAGCAAATATATGGAGGCACTATTTTCTAACTTTAACTCAGTGTCTTGCTCATAATTATTATCCGATGAGAACAAAACTTAATTTACAACCTGGAAAAGTTTTAAGAAAGTCGTCTGTAAAAAATAAGCCAAATCGGTAAAGGTCACCATGCAATTTTTTTGCATATGTGCCAAAATAATGCATTTTTAAAATTAAAATAAAATAAAATTTTGTGTTTACAAGTAGCCTAAGTGGTGTGCTATCCATTTAAAAAACCAATACCATTATACGTTACATCATCTGTCAAAAAGAGAAAATTTATTAACCCTGCTATTATGTTGGGGTCATTTGATGACCCAAATCGTATTTAACGCTATATTATTCCTACCTGGTAGGATATTTTTGAAAGTTCTTACTGCTCAGTGCATAATTTTTTGAAATACATAGAACTTAATTAATTTGAACGACATTTTAGGCTAAGACCACTTTTTATTGCAAGTGTACACACTTATCATGTTAGGGTCATATTATGACCCCTTATACATTTTGCAAGACTGATAATAAATATGTATTGTTATACGTCTATTTTATATGTAATTTATTTTCAATTTTTCAATAATGTTTGATCAGCGCTATTTGGCATTTGTCTTTGACTTCTTATGTGTTCTTACATGACAGCGAAACAAACAAAATATGATTGGTAGACAAATTGCCAACAAAAAATATGGTTTTAGAAAGAGAAACGTCGCGACGTATGAATGCAACATATACCCTTAGTACTTTTCACCATAAAAGCTATATTTTTGAATATCAACAAAAAAGATTTTCGGAAATAATTAAATACTACAACTCGACAAAAGTCGGATTCGACACAAATGGTTTGAACATTTTCGTGCAAAAGAAAAGCCAATCGGTGGCCAGTTGTTCTGTACTCTAACTTGCAGGATATTTCTGCTCTCAACTCTTTTATAATGTGGGTCAAAATTAACCCACCCAAAAGGAGCATATTTTTAGAGCAAAACAGCTAAGCCTTAGTCAAAGATCATATCAAAAAGCCCAGTAGAATTTCTCGCGCAGAAGCCTATGCATTGTTAGTACAAATAATTCGACCAGAGGACAATGCGTCGCCATCTGCGCATTCGAACGGAAAATGTGCAAATTTTGCCCGTCTAAGATAGTTTCAGTCTGGAAAATCGCCTTACATATACCCTCACCCTCATATTTGTATGGGAGTACAAGGTGAGGCTTGTCTAGACTTAATTTTTTTTTTTAAACTTATTTCTGCAAAAGCTTTACAAAATACAGAAATTTGGGTGCATTGATATTATTACTCGATTGCTTAAGTGGGCCGAATGGTACATTTGTATGGGAGGTACCAGAAGGATCTTGGCTAGACTTCCAGATTTTTTCTCCAAAACTTTATACAGCTTTAGCTTTACTAGATATATAATCACGTTGGGTGTATTAATGATATTAATAGATTGCTAAAGTGGGCTGAGTGGTAGATTTGTATGGGAGGTACCAGCAGTGATGTGGCTAGGCTTCTAAATTTTTTTATTCCAAACTTGATCCTGCTTTAGCTTTGCTCAATACAGAATTTGGGAACGATCGCGTTGTTTTTCTTAATAATATGAATCGATCACTAAAGTGGGCGGTACCAGATGGATATGGGAGATACAAGAAAGGGCGTGGTCATGTAGCTCATTTACAATGCTGTAAGTAGTTTTAGGGAAATATTAACCCATGCAATGTTTCAAAACAATTTGTTGCGTCTTTCGAAAGTTATCGTGCGTACCAGTCGGACAGACACCTACTACGAGTAGGGTAAGAACATAACAAATACTTTTACTATAAAATAATTAAAACTTGTTTGTCCACCACACCGACCCACAATTTCTCTAACGACAGCGTATTGTTATGATCGCATGCTTTAAACATTTTTTTTAAACTATAGAAATTTAAAATTTCTCATTAAAACTATACGGGGTCATAAAATGACCCAAACATAACGTGTGTGATTTTTTTCTAACATAGTAGCAGGGTTAAACACATATACAAAATTCAAATATATTTGCAATATATGGGGCTTAAAATCGCAATATAAACATTTCATATGTATTAGTAGGCTTAATTATGTATGCCTTGTGATATTTTGATACATAAATGAAAATAAGAGAGTGTAACTAAAATTTTTCCAATTTCTTCAGGAAATTTATCGATTTTTGGGTTAACTTTAGTATTGAAATTTAAAAAGTTTTTAAGCCTTTCAAAAATTTTCTTATTTTGACAGATGATGTAACATATTAAGGTACTGGTCTTTTTAAATGAAAAGCACACCACTTAGCCCTTCTTGTAAACACAAAACTGTACTTTATCAAAGTTTAAAACTGCATTATTTTGGTACATATGCAAAAAATTTGCATGGTGACCTTTACCGATTTGGATTAGTTTTTACAGACGACTTTCTTAAAACTTTTCCAGGTTGTAAATTAAGTTTTGTTCTCATCTGCTAATAATTATGAGCAAGACACCGAGTTAAAGTGTGAAAATAGTGCCTCCATATATATGCTTGCAGTTGAGCCAAAAAAAATGTTTAGTCTTATTTTTTCACTGATTTTAATTCGTAACATATGTTCACATTAATTAAGGTCAGTTAGAAATATTTAGGACACGTATTCCAAAAAATATTTGACATTAAAGTCAAAAATTATTTTTTCTTCGACTTTGACAAATTTTTAAAAAATAACGGTAAGGAATTCAGAATAAAAAAAACGTACATTCTATGCCCAATTTTGTTTCCAATAATACAAAAAAAGAATATTGAAAATCGGCCAACAATTGCGGCCTAAAATTTCAAATGTCCAAAAAAACTTTTTTTTCCCCACTGTGTATCGGTACAATAAAGCCATAGGTAATAAAGCCATATGGCCTTATTTCCCATTCGATCTTCCTGTGGTACCGGAATTAAGTCTCCGTTCAAACCTCGTAACATTAGTATCACTCCTACAGTTAGGCCCGTCAAACGTATACAGATCGCTAGGGTAATTAAGCAAGCACGCTCCTTGTGAAACCAGCCATTCACTTAGCATCTCACCTCTAGTGTGATTCAGATGCCGACAGAATGCCGGGACATCTTGCTGAACCACATGGCAGATAATGCGTTCGCATCCACACCTAGGAAGAGCGGCGTGCTAATCGCCTGTGGTAGCAGCGCTTCCATTTACGTTATATAGGGCTCTAACGGTTCACACAACTTACAATACACACTTGCCAACAAAACTCTTCCAAAATCACCCTCAACAGAAACACACACCCCCTATTCACTCACACTTACAACCATACATTCAACTTTTGCATCATTCACAACTACAGCAGAATTAGCATTTTGATCCGGATATGTGCGGGTAGTCCCCTTACGCAACCAGAGGTAGCGTAGGGTTCCTGCACTAAAACAAATCTGCTTCCCGATTCACACAGGCGTTTACCTAAGTCACACATGACTGGTTATGCCTTTTGACAATTTATTTGAATAAATTGTCCAGCCATACTAATGTCTGGCCGCCGCCCGCGCCAATAAACCGACATAATAAGGGCACTCCGCAGACACCATAAGATGCTCTGATGGCCTACCCTTAAATGCACAATTTCGACAAGAAAGTGCATTGTTGCACCCCTTGGCAATGTGCCACGCCTGTCCACAATGATGGCAGACATCATCACTAATCCTGCACTCATTCACCCTATGGTCAAAACTCATGCACCTATGACACGACATCATGATCTCATACTCCCTCACCCGATACGAAAACCATTTCAGGTAAACCCATTCTGCCCTCAACAGGGCATTCATAGCCATCCACGGCTTCGCACTCCTCTTAAAGAGGTCCAATGTCATCTTGTTCATCAAGTATTTCTCGTATAGTTCACTCATGAACTCGTCAGGAGTAAACTCCAGTCAACTTGTTGGACCACCAACCTTGGACCTAGCTAGCGTAAGCCGCAATTTTTTTCCCTCTCCGCAACATTCATAGCGGACACTGTCCTCCTTATCGGGGAGGGAGACCTCCCAACCTTGGCCGTCTTGGCCACCCGGTCATCCTCGGAGTCCTCAGAGTCCGTATAACGGACTCTGGACTTAATACCCACACTCCTCTCCTTCATGTTCTCCTTCCCAGATGCCTTGGGCGGCATACTGATTCAATAGTCAGTACTAGTGGTACCTATACGAAATAGGTATCTACTGGCACAAACGAACTGACATACAAATTAGGAACCAAAAACTGGTGCCAGTTATCATACACACCCTTAACGGTAGTCTTGATTAATTCTATACAGAATTAACACAAGAATAATCCACAAGTACCTATTGGTACTTGACTCGCAAAAATTATTCGAAGTACAAATTAGGAATTCGTCCGCTAACAAGTCTGTTTGGTTTAAAGATGTGAAATAAAGCCATTATGGCATTATTTCACCTTTGACAATTTCTTGAAAGCCATTATGGCATTATTTCACCTTTGACAATTTTTTGAAAAAATGTATCTAGTATGTTTGTTTTGCGCGCCCTAGTCTAGCTGCATATCCAGTCTCGCTACTCTCTGTATCTCTGTTCATGTTTATAAGTCGATAAATATAGTAGTGTACTAGAGAACACATTGCAGTGAGAGACGAATGCGGTGGGGGTCACGCACCCCGCCGCATAATTAGCCTCGTTGCGTACTAATTCTCGCTACTCCGTCTTTCCCAATCGAATGGGAGAATGCCTTATGGCTTTATCGCACGGCGCCGCTACTATCGCCCAGACCGAATATAGAATATAGAATTGCTCCGTTTAGATTTAGAGAGCTGCCAAATCGGGTTTTTAAAAAATTTAACATTTAGGAGTAAAAATAACCACTTAGCGAGGGGGGTACCAGTCCATTTTAGTTGTGCGGTACGAATTTATCTTTTTAAGTTCGTACTTTTAGGGATAAAAATAGACTTAAGCGGTACAATCACTTAGACCAATGGGATAAAGCTACAATCACGTAAATGGTGTGTCTGTTCTTCTTATGAAGCGTAAATATTTATTGCATAAAATTCATAAGAAGATTCATTGTAAGTACGCGTAAAGCAACGGGTGAATATATTTAAAAAAAAAAACAGGCACAACTTTTAGTGCCAGGTTTTCATACCTAAAGATTAGATAACACAGTACAACACATGAATTGGGTGGAATTCTAGTAAATTTTCAAGTCGCAATAAGCTATTCATTAAAGTCATAACCAGGGCAACCCGAAATATGCTACAGCATGGTTTTTTTTACAACGAGATATTAACAAATGGGTAATGTATTTACATGTTTCATGGTCCTACAAGTGTTTTGAGACCTATTTGTTAGAGCTTATTTTGGCATATTTTACCCATAAAGTCATATTTTGGCAAATTTTGTTTTTAGGAGCATAATTTAAAAAAAAACCTCCTTTTTTAAAGAATAATTTACATTTTGTAGGCCATATTTTTTCAAAAATATCCCTTTGTAAGCATATTTCATGTTTTTCACATTATTTTTTTGTTTGTAAAAACAAGTTTCTTAGCAACTTTGGTTTTTTAAAATGTAACAGCCAAATCTACGACATGTTTTACACAACTGTGAAATGTTAAACGTTTATTAATCCTGTTTTATTCAATAAGTAAACAAAACATAAAAAAGAGGTGCTTTTCAACCACCACCGATTTCGACTCTGGACTTAATGCCTAAAGCTAATCCGACAAAAGCAGCATAACTAAAGGCGGTTGTAGAAAAGTTTCTTGACTTACGAGCTGATGGTGGATTCCTCTATTCTAAAATCTGCAGCAAAGATATTACAGCAGATCGCAGAATTCTAGTGAAGCAAAATGTGGAAAGTGGCAAACATATTCAACTAAAAAATTTATACAACGACTGCATGGAAAATATATGAGAAAAATTAAAAAATTAATTTATATGGATCTCAATCGATGAAACTATAGATGCAACAGAAAGGAATGTCAACTTTTTTAGCAGGTGTATTAAGGAAATTGCAAATGAGAAATGTTTACTACATACAGCAGCCTTGGAAAGGGCTAATTACTCAACAATTGCTCGACTGTAGGACGACGCCATCAAAAATCTGGACGCCAATTTCAATAAGAATAATGTTTTTCTTTTTGTGACGGATGCTGTTCCATACATGGTGAATGCTGCAATGGTAGAGTGGCATTTTATCCGAAAGTAACGCATGTGACATGTATTGCTCATGGTGTCCATCGATTGTGTGAATGTATTAGGAATTTATATAAAAACGTAAAATAAACTATTACTAATGTGAAGAAGGTATTTTTAAAAGCTCCAGTAGAAAGGAACTTTTTAAACAAATGTTTCCAGACCTTCCATTACCTCCAGAAGCTATAACAACACGATGGGGAACATGGCATTTTAAAGGTCCAAAGTGCATTAAACGATGAGGATGCACAATCCATTAAAACTGCAAAGGATGTCTTGGCAGACCCCCAAACTAGATCTGACTTGATTTATATTGTTTAAAATTACGGTTTTATTGCAAAACATATTATAAATTTGCAAACATCAGGTCTTACTCTTATTGAACAAGTTCAGTTGAATGAAGACACTTTTAAATTGATTGATAATGTTTCGGATTCCGAAATAAATTTAATAGTAAAAAAAATTAATCAAATTATATCAAAAAACGTTGGCTTATATGAAGTGAACAGTATTTTAAAGAATTGTGTGGATATGCGCCAATATTAACATCAAAATACGAAGTAAAGGAAATACTGTCCCTTAAATTCGCTCCAATTACATCTGTGGATGTCGAAAGATCATTATCAATGTACAAAAACATTTTACGTTGTAATAGACAAAATTTTTTATTCGATAACTTATCTCAATGTTTTGTTGTTTATTGCAACAACAATCTCAAATAAGATTTTCAACATACAAAAACACCGTGATACTTAGGAAATATGGTTTAAGATTTTTGTTACTTTAATGTTAAATAAATTCATGTGAAAATTTTTAAATTGTTCCTTACATAATAATACTTAAATATTTATTTCTATTTTATTCTACTTACTCAACATTTGTGTATGTAAATTTACAAAAAATACTTACAAAGTCGGAATTTAAAATAATATTGATTGTTTTTTTTATTTTTAAGCTGTTTTTTTATTTTAAATAAAAATATTTCTAATTCCTATGAAGAAAATTGTGTGACTTTAAATTTTTAGGGCATGTTTTTGTTGATTTTAATGTCATATTTTGCCATTTTTCAGGTCATATTTTATGCGCATAAAACACGATTTTTAGGGCATATTTCCGGTTGCCCTGGTCATAACATCCCAGCAGCGGAAAAGACGAGGCATTGTAAAAATATACCTGCAAACATGCCTTCAAAGGCAGTTTGTTGACATTCAAATACGCCTTCCTTTTCCAGGCATGTATACAGTCTTTAATAAGTCCTTCACTTAGCCTAACAAAAAGTTCCATACCCATGCACATTTCGCTTCTCAAATGAGACCTGCAATGAGGCCTCTTACTAGGGTGAGAAAAGATCCCGCAGACATGCCTCTTTCCCTTCTAAAAACTGGCCTGTGAGCAGCCCTACTGTGTACCCCTCAAAATACCATAGATGTGCACAAAGGGCATGCAAACTTTCTTGCTCTAAACAGGCCTGTGCTATTAGTAGAAAGCAGAATTGACGTTCAAAGCCATGCACTTGACACTTCTCCGATTAGCCCTGTAGACAGGCCTCTTAAGGGAAGGAAAGACAGATGCTGTTGTTTATGAGAACCACATTTGTGCTATTTGCCGTACAACAACTATATCACATGATAGCCGAGTAGGTAGCATGCCCAACTAGTGAGTGCTGAGGTCGCGAGTTCGATTCCTAATGCTGGAGATTAAAAAAAAAAATAGTTATTACAAATTGTAGGAAATATTGTATTAAAAATTTATAAAAAGTGCGAAATCATTTAATGTGGAAATAATTCGCATATGTTTTTTTTATTTAAGTCCTTCTATAAATGCTCTTTTGCAGGCCTGCAAGCTGGTCTGCAGTAGCAATGCCTCATAGAAGGCCCTTGTTATTAGAACTCCAAGCAGGACATACCAGGCATGCCTACTGAAACGCCTTCAATGAGAAAGGGAATGTGCAGGCCTTGCCTGCCTATGACACCCTATGTTAATTTGAAATGAAGACTGCATTTTAAGGGTAGGGCTTCTGACTGCCTGAAAGAAGGCATGCAAAGTCCCATTTTTTGCTGCTGGGATATTATGTGACGATATGGGGTTTACCCATGTAAAAGCGTATGAGTTGTGTGAAATTTTATTTATTACTCATACGTAAGTCCGTATAAATGAATGTAAGTGTAAAGGCGCGTTCAGACACAAGGAATCTGTCGAAAAATGTGTCTGTCAGGAGTGTTATCGATAACGAATTGCTATGACATTCTAGTTGTCGACAACCGTTCACGTATACAAATTTTCTCGCACCGCCTAACACATAAGTTGACGTATTTCATATACTATTCGTGTGTATAAAGGTAAGTATATTTTAGATTTTTTTTCCACGAAAGTAACAAAATCACGTTTTTGTTCTTATAAAGGCAACACAAGCACAAAATTAAATATTTTTAAGAGGAAAACCTCAGCTCATGTCCTTAAACCTATAGGTTAATGGTGAAAAAATTCCCATTTTTTCGATTTCTAGAGCACTGATGCACTGTTTTCAGGTAGATTTGTTCCGTATTTTTTTACTATTACATATCTACAACTTAGCCGCAGACACAAAGAGATATTCCGTATGGAATACCTTGAGCAAAAAATGGATATGGCGATTAAATTATTAATGCAACATGACAAAACGAATGATGCAGAAGTTCTTATTTATGGGGCTAAATTCACGCGCAATTCTCAGAATTGAATTCCAAATCAATGAGCTGAAAAATTTTGAACTGTGTAAATTATTTAAATTAATGTTATTATGTTTTAATATTATTCAGCCCGTATATACTGTACGGGTATAAGGATCGAATAGAACGAATCGTTTTTAAACATGAAAATGGGTGGAAATTCTATTTAATTTGCATAAAAAGATATAAACATAACAAATTCAGTGTGTGTAGTAGGAAGCGCTCTCTTAGTCTTTCACAGGTAATGCTACCAATGACAACACTATCAAAGTTAAAGTTTATGCGTTAACATTTGTTTAATAAAAAGTATATACGCACCTTTTATAGGCATTGTTAAAGAAAATTTAAATTGTTGGGAAAACAGATACTTTAAAAGACAATGCAATTAAAAATTCATAATTTTTAATTTTTTCGATTTCTTCACCTAATTACACCCTGTATTTTTCCCACTGTCCATTTCCAAAGTTCACTGAAATCGGTTACAATACATTGACTTTGATACAATTTTATTGCTGAACTTTTATACGACATGTGGCTTTAAATTATTACCCAATTGTAATATGTTAATTCGTGATGAAACTCGATGGCAAAGACTAATTACCTGTCTGTCATGCGACTTGTTGCAAATGATATTATACTAAAACTTTTCACTGTTTCCCCCTTTTCGAGAACTCAGGTACAATCAAAGTCCTTAAATATTTATAAAATAAAAATGTCTACACAGTCATGTCTCTTGTGTTAAAGACCTTTCAGTTCGAATAGGTGGTACCACATGTGTCTGTAAGTATGTACGTTCTTAGTCTGTCTTGTGTGTCAGTGACTTTTAATGAAATTGGAGTTAATGAACCTCAAGGCATTGACATACACTTCAACAATAATTTCCATATACCAAAATATATATCACAGTGCAGTGGTACTCTTTTTATACTCACATGTCATTGTCGAAGTGGTGTTGTGAGGAAATGTGTCTTTCATAGGGGCTAACAGGTGTCTGACTATATTTATTGTACACATGGATTGAACAAGAAAAAATATTTAAAATTTTGTTACTTTACAAACGCAATGTCATTGTAGTCGCATATCTGTGCTAAAAGTGGATATGTCCGTTACTGTTTTTTTTTTCAAATGTGTTTTTTTACTTGATATGTCCTAGAGGACTTTTAGAACATGTTGGCAAAGGATGATATGTCTGATATATGTGTGAGTCTATTAATCTTGATTATATAAAGCAGCAGGAACAGAAATTCATACATCAGTAGCCACGCCTAGAAAATAGTTAAAAGCGCTTCGGTTTTTTGCGCTCCGTAAATAGTAAACATTTTGCGAAGTATTCTTCTCTCGAAAACTCCCAGAATAGATTGATCCGCTAGTGTTGCTACCCATGATTCTGACAAGTAGAATCGGTATCTTGTAGAGTTGGATCTTTGTTCGTCGAGAGAGGGGTTTTTCATTGAATTACTTGCTTAGTTATTTTTGTTTACGGCGGAGCCAAGGTAGGCAAACTCATCTACCACTTCATAGTAGTAGTTGTCAACGTTCACGCAGGTTATAAACAAATAACTTGGTTTTGTCCTCATTGATCACCAGCCCACTTCTGACACCTGCTTCTCAAAGTTCCAAAGTTAACCATAGCATCTAATAGTTATTGCTGTATCGGACTATTGACTGCAGTTATGTAATCGTTAAACAGATTGTGGGTGTCGGATCTGCATTTCTTGGTCAGTCGTGGTTGGTTTCAAAGGTTTAAAGCCACACTGATAAGGGCCAATCAGGTTCGCTAGGATGGGCTTTAGTTTCCCACAGAACACACTAGACAGGACCTTCTTGTTGATGTTTATGAGCTGGCCTTAAAAAGCTCTGCCGGCGGTCCATCGGCTTCTAAAGCCGATTCTTAAGGCGTTCGAATGCAATTTAAGTCATTCACATAGCACACTAGGCACGACCTTCTATGCGATGGGTAGTTGGTAGTTGATAGACACACTTGGATCGCCTTTCTTAAGCACAGGACTTATCATATTCTAATCATCGGGCATGAATTCCTTGAGCCAAATCGTGTCTATGTACTGGTGCATGCACATTGTCAGATCATCGCCGTCAGCCTTGTTGTTGTTGTTGTAACCGCTGGTGGTAGCAGGGGTGATAATTCTTTATACCGATTTTCAATTTATCGGCACTCGATCGGGCATATAATCCGATTATCATACGATCATTGTTGGCAACTCTGTTTCGTTCCTTTGTAGATAACAAGGTTTGTGTCAAGGATTGTTAGGTATTGTTGTTGTGAGTTTTAACCGCTAAATTCCATCAAAGATGGCGCCAGCTGGCTTGTTGATTTATATGCGATTTTGGTAAATAATTTTTTTGATCCTTGCGCGATCTTGACTTTGTAGTGGAAGCATCTAGTATGAGTTTAGTTGGTTGGAGAACTCGAAAGTATTTTTTTGAAAAGTAATTTTTCATCGATGTTGATTTGGTCAGTGCCCCGGCCGAGAATCGAACCCGGCACCTTCGGATTGCTAGTCTACGTCGCTTCCACTGAGCTATCGAAGGCTGTCAGCCTTAAAAAGCTCTGCACGAAGTCCATCGGCTCCCGCAGCTTAAGTTTTTTAAGCCGTGCTTAGATATTTTTGACTCGCTGATGGGCAATCTAATCCATCAGTACAGTACGAAAGTGTTCCCTCCATATTTGAAACACACTCTGCGAGTTCCTGTCCAGATTTCCATCTATGTCTTTACATGTGGTGATCCCACCTCCAAAATCTTTGCGCTTTTTTCACTTGAAGAGGCGTTACATCTCCCTCCCCTTTTCTATATATCGTTCACCGTCACTGCACGTCGGGGACTTCCGAGCAACTAAGATAGTGATTGCGTTGAGATTCGGTAATATCAGTTACCTACTTCCGGTGATAGCATGCCATTAAGGTTGCTCAACATTACGACTTCCTACATTTGCTACCAAAGAATGGATGTTCAAAAATTTCGTATAGCATATGTGTATCATAATTATTACTATCTTGCTGGTACTAAAACTTCACTTTTGCCACGCCCCCACCGCCCACTGACTGAAAATACAAATTTCGTCTGCATATCGGTATGGGACCGGCCTTGGCATAGTGGTTAGAACACGCGACTACTATGACGGAGATCCGTGGTTCGATTCCCGGCTCGAGTCATCTACAGTTTTCTTTCATTGCCGGCTCCCTCGATGTTGTCGACAGCAACTTCGCACTATAAGTGTCGAGATAGTCGGCATGTCTAGTAAAAGCTTCTTAAACAGTCACTTTCGCATTCGTCGATAGACAAGTAGATGCCGTTTGTTGTAAATCTAAAATAGAAAGCGTGTTAATTCACAACAACGCGAGAAGCATTCCATACCTCATTCATAGGGTGTAAAGAAAAATTAAGTATTGTTATATGTATCGGTAGTGTCGATTAATATCTGTTTACACCATTGGCTGTTACTGTTACACGTAGCACGATTCGAGCGCCACCCTGTATTACATTAAAAATTGTGTTAAAGTTTATAAGTAAGGCTACATATCCATTCACTACACTATCTCTTTAAATAAATTTCCCTAAATATATTAGCCCTTATTAGCACTAACTGAAAGTAAAGACAAAACCAATTTGTAAGTTTACTTTTTTTTTGTTGTGAAAACAAAATTTAAATTTAGAGCAAAAACTTTACATACCTTTGTTTTGTTAGTACTACGACCACACTCTCTCTATCTTAAAACCATAACAAATGATTGCCAACTTCAAAAAGAATTGGTAAAGTTGTAACCTAACATTAGTGTTATTTTAGTGCAACATTTAATTTGTAATGTTTCCGCTTCTACCTAGACGGTATAAAACCATTTGCAAAAATTTACAGTTTTGTTGCAAATTGCGACAGCGAAAGAGCCGACATTACAAGGTCAGATCAATTTGACCGGCCATAAGCCGAGAGAACAAACGTTTAAATGGCATGAAGTGTTGGTATATTAAAGTAAAGGGATTTCTTTAAATGGCCTAAAAACATTAAAACATTTACTGCATTTTGTGATGTAAGGCAGCGACATCGAGGTCAACTGATAGCAGACCAGGCAGTCAAGTGTTACAAGTTCATATGCATTGCAATATATCAAATAGTAAATACAACATATTTGGAGGTTGTATTGAAAGTTTTAGGAATTTGGTGGCTTCTTGCATATTTCAAACATATTTATGTGATTTCATAAGATTTTTTTGTAAGCCACAAAGTATGGATGCAGATTTACAATCGGCATGATATCTGAAGGTTGGTTAAACGTCCGATGAAAACTCCTTACCAGACTCCCTGGGTTATTTGTATGAGCGCTGCACAGTGTTGCGATATTGAATTTTTTGGGAAATAATTCTATAAATGCTGATCGGATAGAGTTGTCATGGTTAAAGCTGAGGTGTTTTTGAGATAATTTGGAAATTTGGAAAAGGAGGCTACAGTGTGGCCTGCCTCTGTTAGTTACCTCGGGTGTCAAATTTTAAAACGCTCATAAAATGCAATTATGGATTGATTTAATATATTGTTTGCATTCAAAAAGTGCTTGTGAAAGTATTTATTTTTTAAAGTTGCGGTCTCCTTTACAACTTACACGTACTGAGCAAACGTATATTCATTTTGTTTTTCCATTTGTAACGTCCCCTTGCAGGGAATGGAACTAGCTTACAACTAGATAAATTACTGTCTCCAAGAGTACAGAAATAGTTCCGCTTCTATCCCCTCGCAATGCGTTTAAGAAGCTACTTTAACATTGACATGTCATTGGACGAGGTTAATTGTCCCCCATTTCCATTACCAACGTGCTAGTACATTAGCTATTGCACAAGTAATAGCCACTTGACTAGTCAGCAAGTCCCCACTGTGTGTCGTAAAGCAAAACAAAAACCAATAGGAGCCAAAAAGAACGGTATTTTTTCGTAGAATGTCCAAATACACAATTGTGATCGTGAGGGTGGGTTGCAGATCTACAACAGAATACATATGAAACCTGTTTAACTGTCCCCTCTATGCATTACCATAGGACTAGTGAAGTAGATAGATGTTTATGAGCTAGTGCAATCGACAGCGCTGTAGTGGAAATTGTCACATCAAAAACTAGAGGGCCGTAAGGAGGCGTGGCAGGTATGACAATATCTATATATATAAAAATGGTGTGAAAAATGTATAGTAATCCAGAAATTGAGAACGGCTGGACCGATTTTGCTGTAATTTTTTTCAGTTGTTCGTAATTGCCAGGAGAATGTTTATGTGTAAGAAATAAATTGGAAAAATTTTAAATTCCTTTTTTGTATGGAATTTTGTGTGAAATTGTTACGAATGGTTTTTCGGATGGAAAAATAGAAAATGTTTACGGAAAAACTCGGAAAATTCTGAAAAATTTCAAAAATTCTAATTTTTTTCCGACGAATTTTCCTTTTTATCTCATGATTTGACAGTTTTGGATGATGTAACTGCAGAAAATTTCTTATAATTATTCCGAAATGACTTTCTGAATAGAAAAATAGACAAATTCTCGGTGGAAAACTCGGAAAAATCGAAAATTTTGAATTTTGCATTGCATCGCTTGATTTGATGAAAATCGCAAATTAAATTTTTGCCGCTTTCCGAATGAAAAAATAGAAAATGTCGGTTGGAAAATTATTGAAAACTCCAAAATTTAATTTTTTTCTCGGCAAAATTTTGCATTTTATCGTGTTTTAATAATTTGGGGCGATGTAAATGTGAAATATTTTAAATAATTATTCAGAAATGACTTTTCGAAAAGAAAAATAGAAAAATTCTTGGCGAAAAACTCGGAAAATTCCAGAAAAAATCCAAAGATTTGGACGTTTTCATCGGATTCCGAAAGTCCTGACCGATGACATGTGCGTGCTCATGTGCTGCAATCTGCTGTCGACATTGGGAATGCCAGCCCCAAATCGTTCGATGCAAGATACATTCGATCTCGAATTTTAACGGAAGTAAAAGTATAATCGAGAAGAGCTGACCGAAAAGGTTCGAACAAATGTGCCGCTGTTAAATGTCATGCACAAAAACGTGTACGATGTGCCGATGAAGGTTGTTGACGTTGAAACGTGAGGCATTTACTTTGTCGATGCTCCGGGTGAGACAGGCAATACACTTTTTTTTTGATGTGCCGCATAATTTACTGATAAAGGTGCGGAATCTGAATCAACCGAAATTGAGCAACGGTTGTCCGTCAAGTAACTGATAAACAATGTGATTTAACCGACGATCATCAAGGGCAAATTCAAAGAAGAGAAAGTCCTTCCCCGTTCGGTTGGATTTGGCAATGACAATCAATAAATCGCAAGGTCAATCGTTGGAAGTATGTGGGATTAAACCCTTATTTTCCTGTTTGTCGTGCGGTAAGCTGAACGTTGCCTTTTCACCTTATGGAGAACCGCCTTCGTTGTTGTTTTTGCGGCGGAAAACTAATCGAGAAACATTGTTTATCATATCACTCTTTACTGAGTTTACTGAATGCATTAAATTGGGGCGAGACGAAGTTCGCCTGGTCTTTAAGTCGATTTCCGCGATTACAGTCGTAGTTTAAGGGATATCCAGAAATTTGGTATGTAAGTTTCTATCCTCAAAGCAAAGCAACTGGTGTAAGATGAGCAAGATCGGTCAAAAACTTATCCAACCTCACATACAAACTGATCCTTTTTGGGGTCAATCCCCGCGATTATTGGCAAAGTTAAGGAGCTATCGAGCTGAAATTATGCAAGATTATATCCTCTATGCTAATTAATTGTTGTACGATGAGGACAAAGAGTACTCTTACCTCCCATATAAACTCCCCCCTTTTTTGTGGGTATCCGTCTGTCTCCCACCGTTATTAAAGTCATAAAACTTACTTACTTAATTTCCCTTTGCACCCCATGAATGAGGTATGGGATAGCTTCTCGCATTGTTGTGAATTAACACGCTTTATATTTTTAGATTCACAACTAACGGCACCTACTTATTTATCGACGAATGCGAACGTCACTGTTTTGAGAAGCTCTTACTAGACACGACGATTGAATCGACGCTTAATACTGCGAAGTTGCTGTCAAACAACATTCGAGGGGAGCCGACAATGAAAGAAAATTTTATTTATTTTTTTCTTTTAAGATGACTGGAGCCAGGTTTGAACCTGCGATCTCCCGCATGGTAGTCGCGTGTTCTAACCACTATGCCACGGCCGGTCCTAGTCATAGTATTATATAAATAGAGCTGACATTCGGTATGCAATCTTCAATCCCTCAAGTAGAGGTGAAGTTCTTAGATGAGCAAGATCCGCTAATACTACTTCCACCTCTCAAACAAACTCCAACAAAATCGAACAAAAACTACTCCCACATCCCAAACAAACCCCGACTTTTTAAGATGTCCGTCTTTTCATCTAACACAGGTAGTAGGCTAATCTTTTATGAAGAATATTCACTACTACCGATGTAGTAATCAAAAAGTCATATCTTAAGACGATATTTCAGTTTCTGCATTACCCAAATATATGTCATAAAATATAGTTTTTCTATGAACTCCAATTTTGTTTTTATTTTTTCTATTGTAAAAAACAATATCTCTAAATATTTAAATATTACGAGAATATTTTACGAGTATGTATTGGAATTTGTTTCATGTTCATGATCTGTATTCAATGAATAATACTGTCATTCGTGTTTTCTTAAATTTTGTTAACTGCTTAAGCTATACGCAAACATTCTTACAAAAATCCCATAAAATTACGATTAAACTATATAAATTTGAAACGCCTTTGTGATACCATTATAGCAATACTTTCATAACTGCCACCATACAAAAACCCATATGCATTCCTTACATTTCGACAAACACATCACTGGGTGTTAGAATGTTGGACGAAATAGTTTTCGAAATATTTATCGTTTTTTTTTGCGGAATGCCCAACTTAGTTTAGTTATATCCGTTCAAAACCAACAAAAGTTTGCTGTAAATATTTTGTTTACCCCTACCACCCTTAGGGTAAACTATCAATGTGTGTGTGTGTGTGCGTGTTAGGTTATACGGTTATATAAACCTATACACCCTGGTATAGTATTTACTTGCACGATGCAGTAAGACAATAAAATTTGAATTTAAATGCGTTTTAATGTATTTAAGTTAATGTCATGCCATAAGTCACCGGCTCCATACAATGTTTGCTATAATGTAAGTTTTGGCACTTTTATATTAGGGTGGTCTCTTTTTAACAGAGTTTAGTTTTGATGTAAAACTATCATATTTATAAGAATACCAAGAAATACAAGATGGAGTCAATATGAACTTTAAGCCTGTCGAATTTTTGTTCCACTCTAGCATTGTGTGTTTCCTATATTTTAGGACGAACTTCTTCTCAATCGGCAACAGCAACAAAAAATCATCAGTCAGTAGACGCACGTTGGAAAGAATTCCAAGCGCTCCGTCGATAGCTAGTCACAAGAAGTGTAGGCAACAGTTCTTTCACATGGTCCGACCAACGAAGTTTTTGTCGCCCCCTCCTGCGCCGCCCATCGAGTTTATTGACCATTTTCATCCATTCATACAACGTGTCCAAGCCAGCGCATTCGGTCAATTTCAACGCGCTTGACTACGTTGATGTCGTCGTACAGCTCATACAGTTCGGCGTTCATTCGACGACGACACTCGCCGTTAACGATGATGGGTCCAAATATTTTGCGAAGTATTTTTCTCTCGAAGACTCCCAGAATAGATTGATCCGCTTACGTCATTAGGATTCTGCGCTAGGATTCTGCGCTGTAGAGCAAGACAGGTAGGACCATAGTCTGGTAGAGTTGGATCTTTGTGCTTTGAGAGAGCGCTTTGTCATTAAATCCCTTGCTTAGCGCATAGATGCAGCGGTTTGCGATCAATACTCGTCTCTTGTTTTCCAGGCAGACATTATTATTTTTGTTTATGGCGGAGGAAGGGAGACTAAATCATCTACCACTTCAAAGTTATTGTTGTCAACGTTCACGCAGCGTCCCAGACGAGTGAATTCCTTGCTCGTTAGAACAAATAACTTGGTTTTATCTTCATTTATCACCAGACCCACTTTCGCCGACTGCTTTTCAATGCTCGAGATGGCCGCAGTAACATTCTGCAGTCCTCGGCCAGTGATATCTATTAAAGATGGTGCCAGTCGTGTTTACTACTGCCTTCCGCATGATCATCTACATTATGATGTTAAAGAGATCGCATGACAGACTATCGCTTGTTAGATTTGTTTCTATTTCACTGAAGACTTCGTGTCAGTCACTGTCATTCCGCAAAGTCGTATTAGCTTCGCAGAGATACCAGCTGTAGCATCTAACAATTTTTGTAGTATCGGACTATCGAATGCAGCTTTGTTGTCGACAAACAGATGGTAAGTGTCGAACTGCACTTCTTGGGTCTTATCTTAGTGACTTGGGATTTATCTTACTGTGAATATCTGGTCGGTCGTGGATTTACCAGGTCTAAAGCCAAACTGATAAGGTCCAATCAAGTTCGCTAAAATGGGCTTTAGTCCTTCACATTACACCCTAGACTGAACCTTGTATGCGAAAGGTAAATGGCTGATCCCGCGAAAATTGATACACCTACTTGAATCTCCCTTCTTAAGCACAGGACATAGAACACTCAGATTCCAATCATCGGGCATGTATTACGTAGCCAGTACATCACCGCTGTCTTTAAAAAGCTCTGCCGGCAGTTCATCGGCTCCCGCTGATCCCGTTTTGGCTAGGTGGTGGAAAGTCTACTCCATCGTCGATGATTGGCGAAATTTCGTCACTTATGTTGTCGTTGAGACCGAGCAGAGAACGATAGTGTTCCCTCAATATTTGCAGCACACTCTGAATGTCAGTGACCAGATTTCCGTCTTCGTCCTTACAATTGGGGTTCCCTGGTCCAAAATCTTTGCTTTTTACCTTTTGATATAACTTTTGGGCTACACCTATATCCCTGCAATTTTTGATGTCTAGGATCTATTTTTTTATATAGACGCTTTTTCCGCCTGAAAAGGCATGTCATCTTCCTCCTATTATCATTATAATGCTGCGTCACTGCACGCGTTTCCATTGGGTGCAGATTTTCCCTGTATGCAGCATCCTTTTCTTCAGACATTTTGCGACATTCCTCATCGTACCAGGGCTAGTCTGAGTGTGATTTTGCATAACCCAGTAAGGTCGTTGCGGCAATGGTCATAGAATTCTCAATATGCCGCCATTGGGTGTCGGGAACATCAACATTTGGAGGGTTGGTTCGAAGAGTTGGTTGCAGTTGGCTTTGGCTATCTCGGTGGTATGCAGCTTTGAGATGTCTAGCTTCCTTTGCGTTTGGTTAAGAGCTTTTTAAGCACTGCTTAATCGCGTGCGTTCCTTGGCTGCAACTTGGTGGTGATCCGAGTCAATATTTGATCGCGCATCACACGCACGTCCATATCCGCCAGTTGGATAGAGGCACCTTTTCTGTAGAGAGGTCGGAAACTTTTAATGTTGTATGAAATAAAAATCTGATTTATTTAAAAAAAATTATTTTAAAGTTGTACATATTTCCTCTATAGTTCACAAGAATGAAATATGGGACAAACTCTCGCATTTAAGTGAGCTAACACCCTTCTATTTTTAGACCTACTTAAAGGGACCTGCCATTTAACCACGATTTCAAACGTTAGCTTGACTTGCCTGCACAGAAGTTGCTAGCGACAACACCAGAATAGTCGTCTGAGCAATGGGGTGTAGATGGCTGTTACGGGGTGCGAACCGCATGATAGTCGCTTGTTAAACTCATAATACCACGGACGGATATAACCTACCCTTAAAACCCGCTGTTTCCTAACAAATTACCTTTCCGATGTTGCAATGTATGTAATTGTTAGGCGTGTCTAGATAATGATATTTACATTCACAATAACAGCATTTTAGTACATATACTTTTCTAACTGCAGCTGATTTTATACATATTCAAAGTACCAAAACAGTCTATAGGTATGTTTGTACAGAAACTTTTCCAACTGCTGTGATTTTACAAGTTTATCTACAAAGTTTGAACATATATAAGTACACATAAGGTCATTCAACGACTTTATGGTCTAATACAAAAAAACTGTTGTACACGATTAAAACACAAATGTACCCACCCTATTGATCTTCAAGTTCCTTATCCTGCATAAAAGACCAGTACTCAAGTATGACCTTTAGATATTCAACAACTATGAAACAATAAATTTTGTTCAACAATAGAAACCTTTTAAGATGTACAGTATACAAAAAGGGGACCATGGCGAATAGTTGCAAATAAGTTTCTCGATTAAATAAACTTGCAACAGGAGAAATAGTACACTTTCACCTTTTAAAAACCACTTTAAACCTCATGGAAAACCATATAGATTCCTTAGGCTATGTTTGCACTTTACGCACAACAATGTATACCTAATAGAATATCACAAGTATTTTATCAATGTCATGATATTGCCCTTTGTTGTCCACTGTTGTGTAATAGTACGGTACCAGACGACTTTACGTATAAACAAACATACCAGATGCTAAGATACTAAGTTTGTTGTAGCCATAATCGCTAATTACTACAGTAGCAGTTTGTACTTATTATGAGAGCAACAGTCATCAGTTTCGATGTCTATAATGACCCCCCCAAGAAAAGGATAACACAGTGTCCCCCTAACAATGAGCTGCACTTGAGTAGTTTGGTATCAGTTTTTTTGTAGTAAAGCAACATAATAAAAGTATTTTCCTGATTTAGCAGCAAAAACCACAAGACAACTTGTGCAAAAATGCACAAGGACCCTCAAGAAAATTTGCAATAACCACTTGTTATTGACGTCACATTGTCACTTTAGCCGGCTGACCCAAATGATAGTATTACACTTTTATGCATATTTATATCAGCGCACAAAGTCCAAGTCCATAATTTGTTAGGCGACCAACCAAAGTAGGTGCCACAAGTTGTCATAAGTTGAATACGCTAATTACTACGGTAGCAATTTGGAAACATTATGACGGTCATAAAGTTTAATTCGTTAATGACCCAGTGAAGTAAACATATGGATTTTCCATTTGTATGTATGTATAGCGAAACATTTAGTTCAGAGTAAAGTGGCAGGCATAGAATATTGGTGATTTTAGTTTTTGCTGTAGTTGATACCCAAACGTCAACTTGAGTGAAGTGTAATTTACTAGTAGCTAAAATAAAGTTATTAAGAACAGGCTAAAAAAAATCAGTTCGAACAGAGAATATTTGAATGATATGGAAGTTTGATCAACAATAGTGAAGTGCAAATTACTAATAACGAAAATATTGTTATTAACAAAAAGTGTAAGTTTGAACACCGAATTTTTCATTGTAACGAAATAACATAAAATCAATTCATAGTTACTAACTGACTAGTTGACAAATAAGTTTGAATTATGTTGTTCTTACAGATTATAGAGCAAAATGGCTTAATTTTGCTGCTTTGACAATGCAAACTAGACAACCCCTAAAATTTTGCTTAAAATGTAAATAATAATGTTTTGTAATGTTTTAATAATGTGGGCGCACTTAATAAAGATGTAGTCGTTTATATTTTATAAGTGTCAAATTAAAGTTGTATCGTCACTTTATTGAATACAGTCATGCAAATGGGCTATAGAGCGTTACAAAAAAAAACTAGTATTGTGATATTTTAATAATGGGCTAAATGCGAATCTAGCAAGATTCTTTCGAACAGTTTTGCAGAAATATTCCGCGAAATGTTCTTACTGAACTAAATTTTTTTTTTTCCAGAATTGTGGACGCAATTTTCAAAATGTTTTAAATATAAATTGCTGCTGTAGTAGGTAACAGTAGTTACTGAAGCTCAACACAGGCTCTCTAACGGCCCTATTCTAATAATTTGGTTACAAAAATTTGTGACTGTAAATTTGTTACAATTTTGTAACCAATTCTTGTTACAGGTATTCTGGCAATTTAGTAACAAGGAAAAGTTCACCTTGTGGTGAAATGTAAATTATTGACAATTCACAGCTAATTTTTGAATTTTAAAAACAAAAAATGAAAACACAATACACAGAAAACTAAACATATTTTTACTTTTTAGATATTTATACACATTTGACTGAGCATAAGGAGACGACACATATCCCAGTTAAGTGGACAGTCGAAAATGTTGGACAAATACTGTGCCATGGAGAATTTATCACAGCCGTCCCACAGGTTTCATGGCGGTTGTTCCCTTTCCATACATTTTGCCACTGCATTTCCATAGAAAAAAGGTCTAAAAGTCTTTTACCTACGACTTCAATAATTTAACATTTTTTTTACATCTCAAAATAGCATTCCAAAGAGCTGAAACAACCTTGTTACCTCCTTTTTGGCAGGTAACAAATTTTGTAACAATTGTCACGATAACAAGAATTCGGAATACCGATTTTTTGATTTTGTAACTAAAGTAGTCTATTGTAACCGTGGTGACTATTGTAACCACGTCAGAATAGACCGGCAAGTGGCTTTGGCAGCCCAAAGAAACTAGGATCGGGCGCGGTGGCCTAATAAGCCACTCTCCTTAAACAAAACAATCATTATGAAAACACGAAGAAAAGAAAAAACAAGAACCAATAATGCCTACTCCAACCAACTCTCTCAATTACTCCAGACAAATTACCCTAGATGTTCCCGACACACAGTGGAAGCATATTGCGAATTCTATAACCACTGCCGCAATAACCGTACTGGGCTATGAAAAACCACGCTCACACAAGCCCTGAAACGATGATGAATGTCGCGAAATGTCTGAGGAAATGGATGATACATACTAGGCAAAACTGCAGCCAATGGCGACGCGTGCGGTGACGGAGTGTTATAATGACAAAAGGAGGGAGATGAAGCGCCTGTTCATGCGGAAAAAGCGTCTGTGGAAGAGAAGAAAAAGCCAGGATATCGAATACTACAGGGATCTCTATCCTCTATCCTCTCTGAGGTTGGAAATATCCCCACCTATAAAGACAGAGACGGAAATCTGGTTACACTCAGAGTGTGCTGCAAATATGGAGGGAACATTTTCGGTCTTTACTCGTTCCGGAAGGCAGCATATGTGTCGAAACCACACCAATCATCGACGATGTAGTAAACTGTCTGAGGTTGGTATCCCCGCGAAGCTAATAAATACTATCAACGATTGGCCTTGCGATTTATTGATTGTCATTGCCAAAGCCAACCGAAGGGAAAATTGGAATGGATGATAAGTTGGAATAATCAGAATTCGTAAGATAAGGACTTCCGTTTATCAGATTCTTGACGGACAACCGCGTACCGTTGCACAATTTCGGTTGATTCAGATTCCGCAATATGATTATGATCGATCCCACCTTCATTTGTAAATTATACGGCACATTAGGGGAATTAAAAAATTCGGTCGGATTGTTGGTCGCATCATCCTCGTCGGTCACATTTTAAACAGATTTGTACGAATGTAGTTCTCCAGCGATTAATATTACCGAGATTTTTATAATGTTCTGCAATGTGATGAGTTGCTCTTCCGACGATGTGAACTCGGAAAAATATGAAGGGAATCATATCAATTCAGTCGAAACATCAACACGAATTTGGTCATTGCCAAGCGCCAGTAGTTGTCTCTAGAATTCAGCAGACGATGGGAGGTTTTGCGACGCGGCTCTCATGTTCCTGGCCAATTTCAACTTCTTGACATTGACGACGATTTCAAACATGGTTTAAGTAAATCAGCAGCAGAAGATTTCGAGAGCAAAATCATAGCCCCACCAAATCGTTTTAAATCACCTAGTAAATCCTTCATCGTTCGGTCAACTACTTCCAAAGCTCTTTTATTCGTTATCGCGCATTCATCCCAAATGTTAATTTTGCATTTTCGCCTCAAATTCGCTGTTGCCGAATTCTTGGTCATTGTGTACTTTGGCTTTTCAATCGTGAGAAAATTCATCGACTGTTTCAAAGCGGAATTTGCAGTTGGACTGACTTCCAATGGGGCAGCCATGTCAGAGGATGCAGCGGCCAATGTTATATGAGATCTTGTCCGAATTGTTGCCAGAATCAACAAAAAAATTCTTTCCTGTCCCACCCTGAGCATCTAGAAATGCCTCCCTCTCAGTCAATTTTCGAGCACATTTAAATTTTGGCAAGACTCCAGAAATGCGGCGCACAGAACACCATCCACAGTACGCAGGGAATTTAAAGATAGCAAAGATAGAAGCATACCCCTTGGCGTGGATGAACTGTTTACGTCATCTAAGGTCTGACCAATTATTGTACGACGTTTACGTCATCGAAGGTTTGATCGTCTAATAGGCATTAGCCAAACATTAATTCTCCCTAAAAAACTACAAAGTCGTTACGGAATAAATGCCCGCAATCCAATTGCATACTTCGTTTTTCACACGTAAACTCATCTTCTAAAAAAATTATCTAAATTTCGTAACTATTGTGCACAAAATTCCATACAAAACAGTAATTTTCGTTTTTTCCAATTTCCCGACTTTTCCGAAGGATTTTCCCAAAATATCTTTCATAAAATCCTCCTACCAATGACGAGCAATTGAACAATTGAGCAAAATGGGCCAGCCGTTCTCAAGTGATGAATTACTATACACTTTTCATACCATTTTTATACCATCACCCTTGGGGATGAGGGTATATATCATTTGGTACGAAAAAAAGTGTAACGCATTAAAGGAGACGAGTTAGACCCCAAGTATCTTAAGACCAAATTCGTTTCAGAACTTTTTAAGAAGAATGAGCTATGTCCGTCTGTCTGGTTGGCTAGATGGCTGGATGGCTGGTCAGCAGGATAACTCGAGTAAACCTTAACGGATCGGTATGAAAATTTACCAGTAGCAATATTTTTCAAAACGAACTTATGGGATTGTATATGGGCTGAATAGCCCCACCCCTTCTGGTACCTCCCATACAAAATTACCTATTTTTGGAAAATTAATATTTCTTCCATAACTTCTAAACGGACAACCGGAGGATGTTTGAATTTGGTCAGTTTATTTATCTTGCAAAAGTAGACAAACCCTAAGAAAACCGAAACCTTTGCCCCACCCATTCTGGTACCTCCCATACAAATGACCGAATTGACCCTTATAGTTTTACATACATATCTTTTTTGCAAGTAAACTGAGATCACTCAAATTTTGCGTATGATGTTTGCTTACAAATATTAGACTCAGGTATGAATATGGACTATATCGGTTCACGCCTTCTGGTACCTCCCATACAAAATGACCTATTTTTGGAAATTATATATTTCTCCAATAACTTCAAAACAGTCACTTGGGGGGTTATGAACATTGGTCGATAAATTTATGTTGTGATAGGAGGCGAAACCTCAGAGAGCCTAACACACACCCCTTCTGGTACCTCCCATACAAATGACCGAATTGACCCTTATAGTTTTACATACATATCTTTTTTGTAAGTAAACTGAGATCACTCAAATTTTGCGTATGATGTTTGCTTAAGAAAATTAGACTCAGGTATGAATATGGATTATATCAGTTCACGCCTTCTGGTACCTCCCATACAAAATTACCTATTTCTCGAAAATTAATATTTCTCCTACAACTTCCAAACGGACTCTTGGGGGGTAATGAAAATTGGTCGATTAATTTATGTTATTATAGGAGGCAAAACCCTAGAAAACCTAACTATTTGACGCACCCCTTCTGGTACCTCCCATACAAATGATCGAACTCACCCCCTTAGTATTACAAACATATCTTTTTTCTAAGTACACTGAATTCAGTCAAATTATGAGTAATTTGTACACTTATGAAAATATGAATCAGGAGTGAATATGGACTATATCGGGTCACCCCTTCTGGTACCTCCCATACAAAATTACCTATTTTTGGAAAATGAATAATTCACCCATAACTTCCAATCGGACATTTGAGGGGTAATGAAAATTAGTCGGTTAATTTATATTGTGATAGGTGGCGAAACCTCAGTAAACCTAACTATTTGACACACCCCTTCTGGTACCTCCCACACAAAGGACCGATCTCACCCCCATAGTCTTACATACATATCATTTTTTGTAAGTGCACTGAATTCAGTCAAATTATTCGTAAGTTGTACGTATGAAAATTTGAGTTAGGAATGAATAAGGACTGTTTCGGTTCACCCCTTGTGGTACCCCCTATCAAAATTAATTTTTTTTTGAAATATTAATATTTCTCACATAAATTCCAAACCGGCACCTATACCCCCTACACAAATAAGTAAAGTTTTGGACGATTTTGCACCACAAGCAGGGGAAAAAAATACATATGTAATTTTATTTTAATTAAAAATCTATTCATTTCAATAACTAAAAACTTCAACAATATCTTATATTGGGTGATGGTATTTATCAGTCAGTTTACCTGACTGAAATTTCTGTACTGGTTATACATATAGATTTCACAATAATTCGAAACTTCCCAAGCATCCCAACAAATTTTCCACCTTTACGTCGTCTGAAATCATCAAATCAAGCAAAATAGTGGAAAATTTCGTCGAAAAAATCAAAAAACAATTGCACGAAAAATTTCATACAAAAAAGGAATTTTCGATTTTTCCAATTTCCCAACTTTTCCGAAAGATTTTCCCAAAATTTTCTTTCACATAAGCCTTCTCATGGCAATTGCGAACAACTGAAAAAAATGTTCACCAAAATCGGCCCAGCCGTTCTCAATTAATGAATTACTATAAATTTTTACACCATTTATATATATATAGATTTGAAATTCGTGAAAATTTTAAGAAAATTTTGCACAGTAAAAATTTGTTTCATTTCGTATGAAAAAAGAGCAATATTATCCCATATATATGTATATCATTTCATATGATAATAAACATTTACTATTATTGAGATATGTTATCTATGAATGTGCCTTATCCAAATTGAGGTTGAGTATAATGAAAACCTTAACAATATTGCAGGTTTTAAACTATATATTTTTTTCTCCGTTCGGATCTTCGTACATATCTTTCTGTACTTAAATTATAATTTTTTACATTCTGTATATCTGTTCGATTTAATCGATGTAATATAATTTTCTGAATTCACCCTCTACACATTTCTATCGTTTCAGAAACTGATTGAAATGTTGTTGAATATCTGTAACAAGAAACTAATTACACGGTATTAATATCAGCTTAGTATTTTGTGTGTTTAGATTATAAACCTCACATTAGAAGCCGTAAAACATATTGAACAGTAATGAAAGAAATTTTAATACCATGTATTTACGTTGCTTCACTGCTGCATTAAGGTATGAGAGCATTTAACTTAAAATAAAATTAACCTTGAAATTGGAACCACAAAACACCTGCACAAAGTGGTGGTTACGGTGGAATAGTTGAATTTATCCCTCTGTCTTCAATGCTCGTATTTATAAGTTACCATATATATTAAACACCCACTAACTGTAAGCAATGAAATGTACCTGTATATTTCAGCTGATAATCTGGGTAATAAATTTAACACATGACTAATGAGAAAGATAAAACACCCATTTAACCCCTTTTAAGAGATTAAACGGTTATCAAACGGAATTTGCCACCACCGTTTGAGTTTCAGTTATCGTCCGTCCCCATGGCAATTTGCCACCCCGATAAGTGAACATCATTTATATTTACAATTGCGCTTGCATTTACAACTAGTAGTAAATATTATAAATACAACGATGATAATAAGTAAAGCCATATTTCATTTGTGTGATATTTTTCTCTGTCTATCTCTATCGCTCTATCGCTCACTCTAACTCTCTTTCTCTTGTTATTTCCAGAACAATTTCATCATTTTCATTTGAAGGACGCCCTGTGTCTGTTCCGGACGCTTGGTCATTTTGACAGTCAGTGAATGAAAGCTGCCAAGAAATAACAAAAAAAAAAAAAAACAAAAACAAAACATTTCAAGAGAATTCATTGTAAAATAGTTCATACAACCGTTTGTCTTTGTCCTAAGAATCGTCGGGATAACATCATAATATCGCATGATTTATGAAACCAAACTGTGATTTAATTTAGAACCTAACAAAAAGACACATTTACTTCATCCACTCCGTCTGGCAATGCGAGAGTTATAAACTACTTTGAAAGGGAGAAAGGAGAAGAATAAGGATACAATTGAGAGACAATTCATTTCGCTCGAGCAACATCTTCAAAGTATTGGTGTGGCTGGTGTTAAAGAAAAGAGGGAACAATAGATGAAATGTAGCGGTAAGTTAACAAATCAATAGATTTATTTTTCAAAATTACGTTTGAAATAAGATATGATGAAATCTTGTAGTAACAGATGGTAAGAGAGAAAGGGAGAAAAAAAACGCTCGGAATTAGTGGTTAGATGGTTAAATGATACAGTTTGTTTATGTTAGCTGATGTTGTAAGTTGCAATGTTTATGACATATCTTTCAGATTATGTGTGGATTTGTAGCACTATATATTAGGGGCGTTGGATTTTTGTTTTGCACACAGCGTATCGCAAAAGCGTAATCTATAGAATATTCAGAAAAAGTTTTGGCAAAAAAACTTTAAAAACCTACAGTAAGCAATAAGAAAAATAAAAGCAAGCAAACTTGTACTTCTATACGTGACAAATAATTTACCATTAACGAAATTAGAAACGTTGATAATTTATATAGTAAAAGATTGCATACAGGTGCACTTCAGCATTAAGCTCTGCCCTAAAGGAATGTACACGACAAAAAAACTGTGTCATCGTTTATAGCACTCATGCAGAAATTTATGAATTTGAATGAGGTTACATAGCCGGCAAGAGACTTCGACATTTGGTCCCGCGGCTTAACCCTGTAAGTGACCGAATAACTACTATCCGCACCTTTCTCGCTGGAGCATTTCACATCCATCCTGGCAACATGACCCAGCCATCGCACTGTGGTGGCGCCCATACGACAAAAATAAAAAGTTCGAAGTTAAAAAAGTGGACAGGTAACGATAAAAGTAGTCGGTAATCACAGCAAATTCCACTACACTGAAGTTCTTTTTTGGATTTCTAATGGGACTTTTGAAATATAAGCTACAGAAGTATAGGTATGCATTCAAGTGGTCAGTGGATTGAAAATAACACAAAAAATAATTCAAGTTGCAATTGTAAGGAACTAAATAAAAAAGACTCAAAATTTAAGATACCAATAATGGAAGTGAATGTGAATGGTATTAGCATAAATTTTAAATATATATATATATTGAAATGAGAGTGTAGTTTTAATAAAATACGAAATTTTACAAATAGTTTTTTAACGTAATTTTTGGAGTCTACTCAAATTTTTCTTAGAGTTTTAAATGTGTTCCCCCCCGATTCCCACGACAATTTTCACTTTTTTATACCGGTACATGCCTGTATATTATGAAAAAGTTTAGTTGAAGTGCCAATATTTGCCAGAATTTGTTTAACGTGTAATATAGTAACACAACCTCATTGTTTTAAAGTTGAGTTTTTTGTGTGTGTTATATTACGTGCATGTTGTTAGTGTTGTTATTGATACATATAAATGAGCAAAAGTGTTATTGTTGTTATCAAATGTGATTATTCTTTTCTTTATTTATTTTTGGCTATAGGTACATCTTATCAATGCGTTTTTTCTCGATTGTTCGTTTTTGAAATTTGGTGTTCTAAAAAAGGGAAGGATTCTCAGAAGGCTCGACAGGTGTTCGATGAAGTAGTCACGAAGATTGGAATAGAAGGTGGCAAAGAAATGTTTTTGAGTTATTAAATCGTGTCAATATCATTTGTAAGAAAATTGTAGCGTTTTGGCAAAAGAACAAAAGCACTAAAACATTCGTTTTAAATAACCATTCCGAATGGTTGGACTTTAGACATTCAGTATGTTACCAAGATATGAGAAGGTTTTAAAGGAAAAGAGGAAAAGTTATAAATAATAAAATTACCGTGAGTGAATCGTATGCAGAAGTTGAGCTAAAAAGTTTGTTTGATCACACTGCTTCGCGTATATTAAATCTCCAAAGTAAAGTGCAGGATGATATATCTGATGAATCCGTAAACAATCTTGTGTTGATAGGAAAATGGGGATTCGATGTATGTTAAAGTGCACGGAGTATTTTGCTTCTGAAAGGCAAATACACATCGAACGCAGCTTGCAATTGACTATGGCGGATGGTCAAGTATGTAACGCTTTAAGTCAAACTTCATCTGCTAAATGTTACATATGCGAAACAAAACCGACATAAATGAACGACTTAGAAAAATGTTTGAAAAAACGGCCCATAAAGAAAGTTATGAGTTTGGATTATCGCCATTACACTTATACATTCGGGTTTTCGAATATTTGATACATGTTTCGTATAGACTGGACATTAAAAAATGGCAAATTAGGTCGGAAGATGAACAAATAGAAATGTTAAAAAGAAAAAAAAAGAAATGCAAACAAAGTTTAGAGCAACAATGGGGTTGCTAGTAGACAAACCAAAAGCAGGGGGAAGTGGGACATCAAATGATGGGAATACAGCGAGACGATTTTTCAATAATGCGGAATTGGTTGCTGAAATAACGGGGCTTGATAAAGACCTAATTCTCAGATGTGCAACATTACTGCAAGCTATGTCATCAGGGTATGCAATAAATGCAGACAAATTTAACGAATATGCACTCGGTACTGCTAATGGACTGGTAGAAAAATATTCCTGGTACTATCTTCCACCCTCAGTACACAAAGTTTTAATACATGGTTCCGATGTTATTGACCATGCATTAGTATCAATTGGTGAGCTTTCTGAGGAATCTGCAGAAGCTAAAAATAAAGTTGTAAAGAGATTTTTTTTATAAAGAGATGTTTATTAGCTTTTCCTTTTAGTTTTCATATATATTTAATTATGAAATAAATTTTATGTGCTTTTTGGTCAAACTAATTTAAAACAGTTGTAATTATTTTAAGATATTTTAACCATAAATAGGTGTTAGGACATTTAGATCACACCCATTTATACTGATAACTATACATGGATGTCCCAGAACATATTCTGAAAATTTCAGATCGATACCTCTATTCTAACTATTTTTGTCGCAGCTCCCATACAAATGCATCCACTGTGCATCGTAGTCGTTGCATTCTGACTCTTTTAGCTACGTCGATGTCGTGGTAAAGCTCATACAGCTCATGGTTCATCCGATGGCGAAACTCGCCGTCCACACAGATAGGTCCATAAATTTTTCGGAGTACTTTTCTCTCGAATACTCCCAGGTTTTGTATGTCCGTTGTCGTAAGCACCCATGATTCGGCAGAATACAAAAGAACGGGTAAGATTAGCACCTGGTAAAGCTGTTTCTTAGTATTCCGAGGTAAGGTGGTGTTACTATAGTGCTGCCGAAGTCCGTAGAAACATCTATTGGCTAGCACTATTCTCCGTTTAATTTCTTGGCTGACATTATTTTTCTTATTGACGGAAGATCCGAGGTAGGTAAACTCGTCGACTACCTCAAAACAATAATTGTCAACGTTCACGGTGCGTCCCCATAGAGAGGACTCTTTGTTCGTCGAAATCATTATTTTTGTTTTGTCCTCGTTGACCGCTAAACCAATTTTTGCTGACTCCTTTTCTAGTGATGAGAAAACTGCAGTAACATCCCGCAGATTTCGACCAATGATATCTATATCATCGGCAAAGGCTAGTGGCATGTGGCTCTTGTGGAATATGGTGCCAGAAATGTTGACACCAGCCTTTCTCATCACCTTCTCAATAACTATATTAAATAGTGTACAGGACAGGCTATCGCCCTGCCTGAGACCTCTTTCCGTGTTAAATGGTTCAGACTGATCCTTACCAATCTTAACAGAGGATTTGGTGTTGTCTAAGGTACATTTGCGAAGTCGAATCAGCTTTGCAGGAATACCAAACTCAGACATGGTCTCATAAAGCCTATTCCTTATCGGAGAGTCGAAGGCAGCTTTGTAGTCGACAAAGAGGTGGTAGGTGTCGATCTGCTTTTCATGGGTTTTTTCCAGGATCTGTCGTAAGGTGAATATTTGATCCGTCGTAGTTTTGCCAGGTCTAAAGCCGCACTGATATGGTCCAATTAGTTTTTCTTTAATTGGCTTTAGACGTTTACACAATATGCTTGAATGAACCTTGTACGCAATTGGTAGTAGGCTTATTCCACGATAGTTCTTACATTCACTACGATCTCCTTTCTTGTATATGGGACATAACAGACTGAGACTCCAATCCCCGGGCATGCTCTCCTCTTGCCAGATGTTCTCCATGAGCTGATGCATGCTCCTAATCAGCTCCTCCCCGCCAGCCTTAAATAATTCAGCAGGGAGACCATCGGCTCCAGCAGCTTTGTTGTTTTTAAGGCGGGAGATGGCCATACGTATCTCGCTCTGGCTCGGAGGTGGACAGTTAATACCATCGTCATGGATTGGAGCGGGGCCTTCTGGAGTGGTGTCAGTATCCAGTAAATTTCTAAAGTGGTCTCTTCATATATTCAGAACGCTATCCGGGTCCGTCACTAGCTGACCATCGCTGTCCTTGCAGGAGGGCAACCCTGTTCCACGCATTCTCGCTTTAATTCTCTTGTAGAATTTTCGGGCTTCCCCTCTACTTCGGAACAACTCAGTGCACTCATCAGCCTCTTCTTCAGCTCCTTCTTTTTTCTTCTAAAAAGACGAGTTGCCTCTCGTCTCTTCTCCCTGTGCCGTTCACGAACAGATCGCGTTGCCATTGGCGGCAGTTTTGCCCTGTATGCAGCATCCGTCTCTCTCGTGGCATTGCGACATTCATCATCCTACCAGGCATCTTCTTGAGCAGGCTTTGAGTACCCAAGTACGCTTCTCGCAGTCCGTTCTATGGGGTCGGCTATATATTGCCACTGCGAGGTTATATTATCAGGGGTTGGAGCATTCCGCAACAGTTGAGTTAGGTGGTTGGAGTAGGCATCCGCTTCCTTTGTATACACGCTCCGACTAAAGGCAAAGATGAATACATTAAAAATGTATTGTATGAGCACCTAGAGGAAATATATGACCGCCATGACATTAAAATCTTTCTGAAAGATTTTAATGCTTAAATAGGAAGGAAAGATGCTTTTAGTTAAGCAGTAGGAAAATTTAGTTACCACTACAACTCCACCGATAACGGATTCACAATGGTTAGTTTAGCTTCGGCAAGAAAAATGGTAGTGAGTGGAACCAGATTCACGTTTAAAGAGATCCACATGGCCATATGGATATCCCAGGATATAAATACAATTGGTAAAGTTGTAATCAATGGAAGGCATTTCACAAGCGTTATGAACGTGCGTGTGCAAATATTGACTCGGATCACCACCCTCGTAACTATACGCAAAGAAAACTAGACAGCACACAGCTGCATACCACCGAGATAGCTAATACCTACTTTAACCAACTCCCTCAATTACTGTAAGAAAACCTTCCTAAATCTAATGTTCCCGACAAACAGCGGCAGCATATTGAGAATTCTATGAACATTGCCGCAACGACCGTATTTGGTTGTGATACAATCGTGGGATCAGCCTTTTACCCATCGACGTCTGTAAAAAGTGTAGTATGTTATGTGAAAGACTAAAGCCCATCCTATCGAAACTGATTGGATCTTATCAGTGTGGCTTTAGACCTGGTAACTCCACGACCGACCAGATATTCACACTACGACAAATCCTGGAGAAGACGCAAGGAATGCAGATCTGTCCATCGATTACAAAGCTGCATTCGACAGTTCGATAATACAGGAACTATTATACGCTATGGCTGAGTTTGGTACCCCCACGAAGCTGATACATCTTAAGACATTAAGTTTGAAGTATAAATATACAAAAATCTGACACAGCCATTTCCTATCAAGCGAGGCTTTAGACAAGGCAATAGACTGTCATGCAATCCCTTTAATATGATAATGGAGATGATCATGCAGAAGGCTGCGGTAAACTGCGTGATCACTGACAACTATAACTTTGAAGTGGTAAATGTTGTTGTCTTCCTTGGATCCGCCGTAAAAAAAAAGACAATGTCAACCTGGAAATCAAGAGACGAGTTTTGATCGAAAATTTCAGCTACTATCGGCTAAGCTAGCGATTTAATGACAAAGCCTTCTCTCGACAAACAAAGGTGCAAATGTACTAGACCCTGATCCTACCTTTCGAGCTCTACAGCGCGGAATCCCGATCAGCGCGGAATCCTGATATATTTTATTCAATCATCGTCGTTGGAGAATGATGTGTTTTCTATGGAGCGCAAATTACTGAAGTGTAGGAACTATTTTCTACGTGCGGCTATTGATAGATGAATTTCTGTTGCTGCTTGCAGATCAGAAGAAGAAAAAGCTATTTGTTAGGGTTTTCCACCTTATAAAATCCATTTTCTGAATAATATAATAAACATTAGGGGACCTAAATAAAATAGTGGATAAAAAATCCTTCTAACTTAAAAAATTGTGAAAAAATTCACAAAAGTTTGCGATTTCGAGGCAAAAACAGACAGATGTAATAAGTTATCTATATAAATGTACTAGCTGACCCGGCAAACGTTGTTCTGGCATCAAATTTCGAACCCGGCGAACTTCGTCTCGCTCCTAAGTTAACGCTCTCATATCATGTCCAGGGTAATATTAAAACACAGATAGTTCAAATTTTAATGTAATTTATTTTTATTTTTATTTTATTGAATTTAATCAAAATCAGTGAAGAGCGATTTGATAAACAATATTTTTCGACTTGTTTTCCGGCGCAAAAACAAGCAATAAATTTGTCATTGATGATCGCCGCTTTAATCACATTGTTCATCAGTTTCTTGACGGACAATCGCGTACCATTGAACAATTTCGGATGATTCAGATTCCGCAACATGCTTCTGATCGGTCATACCTTTAACTGTAAGCTATGCGGAGAAATTCCTGGCACATTTAGGGAGTTCAAAAATTCTGTACAATTTTGTGCAATGCCGTTGAAAACTTTGGTGATGAGTTCCTCCTTCGACGATGTAAACTAGCAAAAATTTGCCGGGATCGCCTTCATTCCAGTTGAAACATCAACATTAATTTGGCTATTATCAAGCTGTCTTGAAAATTCAGAAACCGATGGGTCGTTTTGCAACAAGACTCTCATGTTCGTAGACAATTTCAACTTCTTGACATGCCGCCACAAAGACGACTTCAGGCATGTATGTATTAATTTCATAAGCAGCAGTAGATTTTGGGATAACGATAAATGTTTGACGAAAATCGCCGGGCAGCAATACAAATCGTCTCGAATCACCTCGTAAATCCTTCATAGTTTGGTCAACTGCTCCAAAGCTCGTTTATGTGCCATAGTGCTTTTATCCTAAATGATGATTTTGCAATCTCGCAACAATTTCGCTGCACGTTGGCTTGTCAACCGTAAGAGGATTCAATGGCAGCTTTAAAGCGGAACGTGCAGTTCAACCGCCTTTCAACAATGTTGGAGCAATACCAGAGGATGCAACAGCTAACACAATTTGCGATCTTGACCGAATTATTGCCAGAATCAAAGAAATGACGAAAGTCTTGAGAATATAAATGCCACCCGTTTCATCGTCAACAACCTTTATCAGCGAATCGTACAAGTTCGCCTGCTCTGCATTCAACGGCGGCACATTTGTTCGGATTCTTTCAGTCAGCTCATCTCGATCAAAGTCTTGATCTTAATGCAATTCGCGATTAAATGCATCGTGCATCGAACGATTTGGCGCTGGTATTCCCAATCTCGACAGTAGACTGCCACACATGAGCACGCACATGACTTCGATCAGAAGTTAATTTCAAGATCGATGTTGACGTGTGAACTCTGTGCAAAATTTCGTCAGCCATCTCGTCCTTGTGTTTGTCCCACATATGCGCTCGGGTTCGGCAGATGACGCGCTGCTATGATGATCGCAAACAACGTACGAACTTGATTTGCGGGAGCAGAAACAGTTGCCTTGGCGAGCGTTGAGTCCCAATGCGTATCGTTTTCGAGCAAATGTAAACGTTGGCGAGCTTTACGAAATGTGGCGACTGAATGAAACGAATAAAATTGAGACGATCCATTTCAAACTTGACGTACATGTTAACTCAGTAACCATTTTATTCGTTTCTTCTCCTGAAATACGAGTTCGAACTTAAATGGAGAATGAAAAAGAAGTGATGACTTGTAAACAAACCTTCCATTTTATTCACCAACTTTAAATTGAGGTGATAGCCATTCTCTCCACGACAGAACATCAACGGGTATCGAAGTACATCATATGACCGATGAGTCTCGTACACGTGTACAATATCGCGTGATTCCACATTCTTCCCAACAATCACCACTGCGACTTCATTCATAGTGGGAGCATTGAATTGTCTTGAATGGCATCCAGAGGGTATTTTGTCAGCTCTGATAATGATTACACTGTGCTACACACAAAATATACAGGGGTTCTCATGTATCATTTCTATTAGACTGGAGTCCATAGAGTAAAGTGATACTTTTAGTTTTTCTCGGTCACTTCGTTAAGTAATGTTTTTATAGCAAATTAAGTAAAATGGCGATATTCCTAAAATTACAAGTTCCAAAATTCATAAGTCTTCTCTTTGTAAACCGATCTTCAAAAGCTTACATCTGTTGTAAAGCTATGACTTTCACCTTTTAATAAAAAAAATAATTTTGAAAATCGGTTATAAAATAGTGAAACGGCGGCTGTTTAAGCAAAACCACCTCGAAAAAAAATTGCGAATTCTCATTGATCTCTCAGTTGATCATGAAGCAGCGCAATGTATATTTATTATTTTTGTATTATGCTATATTAAAGTAGCTTTCTAAAATAGGTAAGTTTTTAAGAAACGGTTGAAAAATGAATGAGTTATGCTAAATGAGAACCCCTGAATATTTTTTTCCTTCACATTTGTATCACTGTGTTATTATTATGGATCAATAGGTTATGCTCATGCAGAAGATTTTAAAATTATTCGATCATGTCGCGTCTAATCTTTTAACATAATAAATTTCGCAATAATCCGAAATTTTCCAAGCATCATAACAAATTTTCCACCTTTACGTCGACTGAAAGAATTAAATCAAGCGATACAATGCAAAATTTCGTCGAAAAATAAAACTTTTTCGAGTTTTTCTGGAATCTTGTCCGAAATTTTTTACATTAACATCGTCTAAAATTGTCAATCATACGAAAAAAATGCAAAATTTCGTCGAAAAAATTCAAGTTTTTGCCAGTTTTCCATTCGAAAAGTCATTTGGGAATAATTTTTCAACATTTTTCACCGGAATTTTTCATCAAAAATTTTCTATTTTTCTATTCGAAAAGCCATTCTGTAACAATTGCACAAAACATTCCATATAAAAAGGCAATTTTTGATTTTTCCAATTTTCCGAATCTTCCGGAAGATTTTCCCAAAAAAATTTTTCACATATACCTTCTCCTGCCAATAACGAACAACTGAATTAATTACTATAAATGTTTTACACAATTTTCATATGTATAGATATCTTGTTGGAAAGGTCTAAGACTCTTCTTTCCAAAACTCGGTTAAGAATTGGCTGAGTTATAAGCATAAGTGAGGAAAGATCCGAAAACCCGATTTTTGAACCGTAAGTCAAGATTTTGAGGGTGTTAGGAAACTTTGGTATATAGGTTCATGTTGTACTCCACCAGACCTACAACATGCACTAGGTTACTCCCCAAGTTCCTTATTTTTTTTCCATTTTGTCACAGTGTGTTATTTAATTTGAACAACGTTTGCCGGGACAGCTAGCAAGGTCATAAAAACTTAAAATCTTTAAGCTGTTATTGTACATTTTTTAACTTTGAGTGGCTCAAAAAGTGGGAAATAGATTTTTTTCTAATTTTTGACTTTGAAAGTTTTCGTATAAGAGCCTTCCCAACAAATAGGCTTTACTCACATACATTTATATAGGTATAATATTATTATCTCTTTTGTTCTAATTTACAGCGGATCTATGGTCGGCGAACGTGATAGAGACCGTGATACGGTACGCTGGGAAACGGGTGCAACAACGCCACCGACCCAATACAATAATGGAGTATTACAAATGGTGGGACAATTGCATGGTGGACAGGCTACAAGCCAACAACAACAGCAGCAGCAGCAACAACAACAACAGCAGCAGCAATTGCCAATACAACGTGATCAGCAGCAACAACAACAACCGCCACAGCAAATTCTGCAAAAGCATAAACAATTGCAACAGCAAGATTTCAACTATCAGCAACAAACCAACAACTGGATCGAAAGCGAAACACTTGGACGCAACAGTGCAACATCAACCACAACAACGGCCAACATCGGAGACGGCTGTGATAATCAGCCCTACTACGACACCAGTGGCAATGTGGATTGGAGCCGGGCGATGGGAACCGGTGGAACTGGTGCATACATTGGCGGCGATGGATCTCTCCCAACAGCTGGCGGTGTTATTTATAACATTGGCCAAAGTCCTGCAAACGCCCGAGCAGGCAGCGCCCTCCATCCCGTCGCCTCTATTGGTGGCAACATCGATTATATTGATGGCGGCAGCATTGCTGGCGCATCCGCCGCAACTACGCACACTGCTGGCGGCATGCCGGGCGGCACTTCTACCGCTTCTGTCGGCTGGGCGTCAGACGCTACAAACGCTCCTACCACCACGGCCATTACGACCGCCACCTCGGGCACGGGCACGGGTCCCAGCAAAGAGGTCCGCTACGCTCCATTCCCTATCCCCTCACCAACACATTCGAATCCCACTACTTCCCAGTTGCACCAGGGCGCCATCAATGCCGGCGCTCTCCAACGGACACATTCCAGATCCATGTCCTCCATCCCGCCTCCAGAGCCTTTTATGATAGCGCAGTCGAAGCAAATGAACAATCGCGTCTCCATTAACGTTGGAGGCGTTAAGCACGAAGTCCTCTGGCGCACCCTCGAACGCCTGCCACATACACGCCTAGGCCGCCTACGCGACTGCACCACCCACGAGGCCATCATTGAGCTCTGCGACGACTACTCGCTGGTCGACAATGAGTACTTCTTTGACCGTCATCCGAAAAGCTTCAGTTCCATTCTCAACTTCTACCGCACCGGCAAGCTGCACATCGTCGACGAGATGTGCGTCCTGGCCTTCAGCGATGATCTCGAATATTGGGGCGTGGACGAACTCTATCTGGAGTCGTGCTGCCAACACAAGTACCACCAGCGCAAGGAGAATGTACACGAGGAAATGCGCAAAGAGGCCGAATCGCTGCGGCAACGGGACGAGGAGGAATTTGGCGAAGGCAAATGCGCCGAATACCAAAAGTACTTGTGGGAGCTACTCGAGAAGCCCAACACTAGTTTCGCAGCGAGGGTAAGTTCGATTGTTTTTCCATACGATATTCAAGTATACTTCTACCCGATAAAGAAAACATATATATATATTTTTATTTTTAAGTACGAAATAAATTTCTAAGTTATTGAGTCTTAAGTTCTATTCCATTTAGTTACCAGTTTTAAGTTCCCTTCCAATTTATTTTTTGTTATATCATAACGAACAAATTGGGCATGCAATGCTCACAATCTTAGTTACATTTCCCATTTCCCCCCACAAAGTGAATTCGATTATGAAGCGGACGATTCACGATGGCTTCTTGGTAGAAGTGATTGTGATGAGTTCTACGCTTTTTCCAAAACCAAATATTATAATTTAAAAGCACTTGAGAAAATATCATTTGCTCACTGGCATAGTGTAAAATACTACAAAAGATAAAACAACCTGCCATCCATTTCCATATTTCCCCGCCCTTATATAGTTTCCTTTTGATTTGTCACATTTACTTCCTTGTCATCATCGAAGACAGAAAGCTGTAAATTATGCCTTACTTCACCGACTTTACACCGACAACAACTAATCAATCAATGTCTATTATGACGAACTTTTCGGATTTTCTTTTGTTTCCGTTTCCGTTTCATTTGTTACAAATAAGTATCTACATCCATTGTGCTATTGAGTTATTGTTATGCTTTGTTGTTTGTTGTGCGATCGTGTTGAGATCAGTTTTGATATTTACAATCAAAAAAAAAAAAAATAACGTTGTCTACCAAAAGAAAATTCGAAATCAAAACATTTTTTGTACAAAATGCATTCGTAAACTAAGTATATAATCCACGTATATACTTGTTCATCTGTATACATTTATATATACATAATTTCCTTCTTTACTACTATTACTACTACATTTGAACTTCCTAACAAAACGCTATCACAGCTTATGAGAAAGCTCATTCTCCAAGCGACCACGACTCGCTGTCAAACGCTGCTGTAAATAGCATTCTACTTATTGATGCTGAAAATATTGTGGATTTACTTTATGTATGTTGTTTAATATGTTAAGTTATTAATGTTTGTTTATCATATACACATATGGGAAATCGGTGATTAATATACGTATAAATGTGTGACATTATAGTTTATACATGAGTACCCTAGAACAGGGGGCTGCTGACTTGAACTGCTGCAGTGTTGGTGTGGCGGGTAAATTGTTAAAAAAAACTTAATGCGACCGAGGTCGAAAATATCACAACCAAATCAAAAATTTATGTCAAAAATAGAACATAATCTGAGGACCCAGGACTACTTTAAATTTGGTGGTAAACTTATGATTTAACATAATAGAAAGTAAAATATTATAATATTTTATGATGACTCTTCACTACTCCTGATGTAGTACTCAAGAAGTAATGAAAATTTTATTCAATGATGAGCGGAAACTTTTCATCAGGAACATGCAAATTATTTAAGGTTTTTAATATAATTTTGATATCTTTAAAAATCTTTTAAATTTACAGGACCTGTAGTGCGATTCAGTAACTTTTAACACTTTAGCAGGTGTTAACTTTAACCAACCATTTTAATGTTTGCACTAACCACCATGTTATTCGCTAACTTATTTTTAACCATGGTAAACAGTTTTATTTTTCTCTGTATGTAAATTTTTACAAAGTGGCAACTTTGTCAAGTGAAATATCAAAATAGGAGAAAATAACAAAGAGGAATGTGAAAAAACCAAACAAAAACCTTGTGGTTTAAAAATGTTATACAGTTTTGTACAAAGTAAGTAAAACAATATAAATGTTTACTATTTTATTAATTTAGTAAATAATTTTAGAATTTAAAATATAATTATTCAGCCAATTCCGGACTTAAACTGAAGATCACACCGGTTGACTGAAGGAGCATTATTAACTGACTCATTCTCCAATAAAATATAGGCTAAATACTCCAAAGTCATTATATAAAACGATTGTATAAATAAACACTTTTCTCAACGAAATAAACCACACCAAAAATGCTGGTGTTAATAAACCACAGTTTGTTTCGCTAATAATAACAGCTGACTGAAACAGCTGGCTTTTACCTCCAGCAGATATCGTTTAAAATGTTAGTGAATAGCAAAATGGTTAAAATTGTGGTTAACATTTGTAAACGAAACAATTGTGGTTAAAAAAGCATAGTGAATCGCACTACTGCTTTAAAATCGGTGATTTGGTGAATAGGTCTAGAAATTTTGAAAAAACAGAAGATCGGCGATTTTAACAGCATAATTTAAGAACCTTCTCATGTTTAGACATATGATAACTAATTGAAGAAAAGGATTTAGTGTCCAATGTCTTCTTTTGACTCTCTCTCTCTCTCTCTGATCTCTTAATTTGAAAAACGTTTTTAACATTAAAGAACCTTCTAGCAATTTCGTGTTGGACTTAAATATCTATTTGGGTTGTCATCCCACACACTGAGGTAAATAGGAAAAAAGCAAGCCAAAACGATTTTAGCTAAATATGAAACACCTACACATATTTGATATTTTGAAGCCTCAAAGATAAAATGGTTACTGTAGAACAGCGCACATTGACTTTGTGTAGGAACAAATATGACATTTTTGTTACATCAAATACATGGGCCGCGCAATGGCATGTTGATTGAAACTCGCGAATATTTTGCTGGGTTCGAACCCTGGTGACATTGGCGTATGTGAGCAGCTTGTATATTATATATGGTACCAATCGTTTTTACTGCAGCTTTCTGCTTGATCATCCTCACTAGAATGTTAAAGAGATCGCATCACAGACTATAACCCTGGCTAAAGCTTCGGTTGGTAGAAATTGCTCCGTCATATTAATGTATTTTTTCACTGAAGACTTGGTGTCGGGCAGTGTCATCCCGCAAAGTCATATCAGTTTCGCAGTCTTACCAAAAACACAGTCATGGTATCTGTTATAGGATCTTTTTTCAGAGATTTATCCTGGTGTAAATATCCAATCTGTTGTGAATTTACCAGATCTTAAGTCACAATCGTAGTTTCGATTCAGTTTCAATAAAATTGCTTTTAGTAACATAACACACTCAACAGGATCTAATATGTAATGGCATAAAGAAGACTGATGCCGCGATAGTTGGGGCACACACTCAGATGGTCTTTCTTAAGTACGTTGTGTTTATCGGCTGATGCATGTGAGGTAGCAACTTAGTGCTGCCGGTTTTATCAGCAGTTCATCGGCGCACGCCTTTTATCGTTCCTTCACCGCACCACGCGTTACTAGTGGCATCAGTGCCACTCAGATTATGCGAGTAACAGTGACTTTAACGTTGTTTTGCATACACAAATTCAAGTAATCATGGAATGGACAATGTGAAGCCACTGTGTAGTTTCGTAACGTCCCACCTTATATTCTCTTGAAAACTCCTATGATAAATTGATTCGCTTGTGTCATTACCCAAGATTCTGCGCTGTAGAGCTACACAGGTAGTATCAGTGTCTGGTAGAGTTGGATCTTTGTTTGTCGAGAGAGGACTTGGTCATTGAATCAATTGCTTAGCGCATGGTAGCAGCGGTTTACGCCGCCTTGTCTAAAGCCTTGCTTAGTAGAAAATAGATCTGTCAGATTTTTGCCTACTTTTACTAAAGAATTCGTGCAACAAAGTCTTATCAGCTACGCGGGGATACCAACTCTGTCGAATGTGGCTTTGCAATCGATAAACAGAAAGAAGGTGTAGATTTGCATTTCTTGAGTTTTCTCCAGGATGTATCGTAGTGTGAGTATCTGGTCGGTGGAGGATGTACCTGGTCCAAAGTCATACTGATAAGCCCCAATCATGTTCGCTAGGATGGCCTTTAGTATTTCACATAACACACTGCACCAGGGCTTGTCTGTTCATGACGCTTGAGACAAGTCTTCGATCGAGTTTGGCGCTACCTATTTGCATGTGTACCTTGGCTGCAACTAGAAGTGATATATATGTATATGTGTTCGTCTAACTCCCATTGGAGCATAGGGCGTCAAACGACACGTTAGCAATTTAGATTTCAGGAGATGTGGGTTGCTAACCCTCGTCTTCTATATTGGTAATAGGTCTGCTATTGCGCGTCCAATCCCACGATGCAACCATGCTTCCGCGGTTTAGGCCTACTTTCATGAGAAAGTAGAATGCCTTCTAACTCTAGCTTACTTTTAAGCGGTTGCTTTAAAGTCATTGCCCGGGGACTACTTGGTCTAAGACCGGAAGTAGTTAGCTGCTTGGACACTGCCACAAAGGAATCGATTCTAGTGAGTAACAATCCCAAGTGAGTAACAATCAGTAACTTTCCACCTCTGAGCAAAGACCCATTCCCCAACTAGAAATGACCCCAATCAATATTTTCACCTCGCATTACAAGCACGTCCAAATTGATTGGGACATGTTTCTAATGTGGCCAATCTGGTTTCTTGTTTTCTGATCAGAGGATATCCAGGTTGCCTTGTTGAGATCTTAATGCATGAATCTGGTTCCACTCACTACTATGTATCTTGCCGACGCGAAGCTAGCCGGTCTGAATCCGTTATCGGTGGTCCTGTTGTGTATACGATAATTTCCGATTGCTAAATAAAAAGCATCGCTCCTTCCTATTTTAACATTGAAATCTTCCAGAACAATTTGAATGTCATCGGCACAGCAGCGGTCATATATTTCTTCCTGGCGCTTATAAAATGCTTTAGTAAACTCCTCGTCTTTGTCTTCCCTTGTGACGTATTCACAAATCACCATAATGTAATAATATTTTGCCTTGATTTGGATATTTTGGTCACTAACAGGGTTAAACCGCGAGATCCGATGTTGAAATCTCTTGCAGTGTACGTATCTGTCCCGTTCTTTGCATTGCCTGTATGGCGCTGATGTCAGTCTTGTATCTGTCGATGACATACGCCTATTGGAGAGAGGCACTATCTCTGTAGAGAGTTCGGACATTACGGGTGCATATCCTTAGATCATGGTTCTTATACCATTGGTATATACCATTTAAATGTAAATATTCAGGTATTTACCTTGGGTTCTCATTTCTCTTACCCTACATAGCAACGAGTGTTTGTTATTCAAATGAGTATTTACCCGAAATTAGATAATTACCCGAGTATCAAAGTGGGTATAAATGGGTAAATACCCAGGTCTAAAACCATCTCTAATAACTCCACATAACTCCGAGCCTCATACATTTTGTACTCCATCTTAACATTGCATGTCCTTACGGGCGAGCACTCCTTTTGAGCTCTTAATGGAGTACAAGGGGATTTTTGTTAGCGGATGAAAGAGTAAAATTGTTTATTCCCTAAAAGAGCACGAAGAGAGTAACCTTTATTATATCCCGAATGAGTACAAAACATTTAAAATGTGTTTTTATACTTTGGAGACAAATAAGAAACGGAAAAAAGAGGCAAATAAAGCGAAAATTTCAACAAATAAAAGTTATGTCAAGAAATATTATAAAAAAAAATGCATTGTTGAGTATTTTTTTTAGTAAAACAAGACAAAACGCTTCGATTGCTTGCATATTACTCCAAGTGGATTTGAAGGTCATTACTTCCTTATTGCTCGATTTCGGCTGTACTGGGAAGGTGTTCTTTGTATTTTTTTCTTCTTTCCTACCTAATAGTTTTTTATTGAGCCAATGCGCCCGATTCTAGTTTCTTGGGGTTGCCAAAACCGCTAAGAGAGTCATTAGCCCTATTCACAATGTTGTGCATTTATGATTGTAAATGTATGAAATTGTAACTATTTGCCGATACAATTTTATCGACGGCGGCGACAGAACAAGAGGTTTTTTAAGTCGCCTTAGCTTTTGAGTGAAATTAACCATGTAGTGACGGTTACATGTGAGAGGTTAGAGACGGCGTTTAGCCACCGAGTGCAAGCCGTCAGTGCTTTGCTGTATATTTCGTTGGTGTAGAGTAAAAATATACTACTATAGCAATTTGCAAATGCTAAGATGCAAGATCATTTGCACAAGATTGTGAATAGGGCAGTTGTGTTGAGCTTCAGTAACTTCTGTTAGCTACATCCTACATCCTAAGACGCATCGATGGCATGCTGTTTAGTTTGCTGCACCTTCTTAACTTCTCTCATGGCCCGGGGAACGTTGTTAGCTACTTGGGGGAACTTCAAAGAGAAATTCTAGTTATTCGATCAGAAAACACAAATTAGAAAATCCCCCATCCCCTTAACTGCTACTGTTACAGAAATAATGTTTGTTTTTAACAAATAGGTTAAACTGGTAAAAAATTTCGCTTTTATAATAACTTATTAAAATTGAAAAATATACGCCTGTGTCATGATGTCTTGACCAGCGTCGATGTTAGACATGAATAAGGTGATTTATAAATGCATTCAAAAGTTGTATCATTGATTATAGCCTATGCAGTTCAAGTCACCAGTTAATTGTCTGTCCCAGTACTCATGTCATTAACTTATCAATCACAGGGTCATAAAGCAACTACAGGTCTTATCAATTGGTAGTATTGGCCAGTAGTCGATTTATGATCCTTGGGCAACATAATCGTTCGATGTTTTATGTTGTGAATTATCTGTTAATTTTCTATAACTATTTATAATTTCATTTTGTTTAGTTTATTTAAATAACGTACTAATAAACAACAAGGGCAACGAAATTTCGTAACAATCGCGTTTTGATGCGCGTTTTCCATACTAAATCCTATAACGTACACGGTTCATCACGCGTTTTCTAAAGAGTAAGGTATGAATGGCGATCATTTGAAATGTCATGTTATCCAGTAAAGCATCAACGATTTATATTTTAATACTCCTTTTGTGTTATGATTTTTTTAGTATAAGCTTTATTTGTTTATGTTACATTTAATTGAATATTTTTAATTTTTTTTTTTGGTTTGAGTTTGTTTTCAGAATATTTTAATTTTTTTCGTAACAATTAAAATACTCCTTAGTAGTACAAAAATAGCAAAATATTTTTATATTCACTTAAATATCAATAATAGTTAGCCTAAGTATTTCGTTATTTGCTACAATTATTTATTACCTATATAACTAATATCGATTAATAATAATTTTTAATGCAAAATATTAACTTTTTCCAACAACCATAACAACAAGAACCATATTAAGAATTTTTAAGAATATCTAACCAAAATATCACCGCACACAATATAAGATTTATAACAAAAAAAAAAAAACAAAAGCAAACAAAGCGTTGGTTTCTGTTGAAGCATAACAGAGCCAGCCACATGTTGAACACGAAAGAATGTGAACGAATGCAACAACCAACCAACCAACCAAGCTAATAACAAAAAACAAAAATGTAACCAATCAACAATGTTTGGGAATGGGCAATAAGCGATATGACCAGGCGGCAGGTGTGCTGTAGAAATCCTCGAAAATATTGTAGAAGAAAGACCTCTGGGGAGAAGTGGCCAAATTCGTGTTGTAATACATTTCCATTTCATTGATAATTATAAAAGACCCCCTGACCTATGGGAATTAGTACGCCGCTGTACAATTCTGACCCATGAACCCGGCTCAACCACTGCTTAAAGCTTAAGCTTTGTCTGTAAATAAAACGCTTTCGACCAAAAGCACAAGCAATGGAAACCATGGCCCATTTCGAAATAACTCCACCCTGTCTCACCGACTCTCTCTCTGTCTCCCTCTCTATCTCTCTCTCTCACTGTCTCAGTTTCGTTAGTCTGATATTCTAAGCAGAATTTTAGATGTTTTTTTTTTTTGATACATTAAGTAGCGCTTATTAACCCCCCCTGGACCCAGAAATGGAAATAATTACAACATATTTGGGGGCATCTCCTATAATTTTTCCTTTTTGGTTATCAGTTTTTTTAATTAATCCTAAGTTTTTTTTAAACACTTGGTTTAAACATAATTTTCTTTGAATACTCATTGAGAATATGATCAATCAAACCAAATCACCAACAATAATTGGCAAAATAAAAAACAAATGCAAACCAATAACATATTGCAAATTATCACAAGAAAGTTTCTTGCACCACGATGTTTATTTTCCCGCAGACAAATTGGAAATTTTGTTATGATAATGTAAGAGCAGGAAAAAAAAACAACAATTTCGCATTAACGAATATAAACTATTACTTATTTTAAGAAAATAAAAACAATTGCATGTTTATTTTGGATCAAAAGAGGGTGCGAGCGTTGATGGCAGGTCATTATTATATATTTAAGGCAACAAGAGTGAAAAAATATAACATTTTGTGTTTATTGTTATCTCTTTATATCCCAATAGTAGCAGACTACCAATGGGGAGGGGTGGAAATCCCAAATAAACTATGGGGTGTTTCAATATGAGCATAGATTTTCTTTTATAACTAAATTTATTTATTAAACATGTTTCGTAGTCTAGGACTGGCCATGGCATAGCTGTTAGAACACGCGGTTCCTGGCTCCAGTCATCTAAATTTTTTTTTCATTGCCGACCCCTCGATGTTGTCGAAAGCAACTTCGCAGTATAGTATTGAGTCAATCGGCATGTCTAGTAAAAGCTTCTCAAAAAGTAACGTCCGTATCTTTGATGCACAAGTAAGTGCCGTTTGTTGTGAATCCAGAATAGAAGCTACCCAGCAAAAAACCTGCTTACTATTCTGCAATTATGTAAAGGAAGGCCGAAGGGGTTAGCGCTTACCATAGCGCTGTATTCATTAATGATTTTGTAAAGAAATGTCCCACTTAAATGCGCATGATTTATGTATCCAAAACTGCGCTTTGATAATAGCAACTTGAATGGTGTGAAATAATTGCAACTGAAATGTAATAAAATCATGTATTTATAAAAGTGCTTTCGTATTTGCAGCGCAAATAGTGCTTATTCAGCAAAGAGCACACACGTCAATTATACCTAAATGAATATTGCAAAAAAAAGTCTACTAATAATAAGAAAGCTTACATGATATTAGGTTAGTAAAAAATGGAAGCAATCTTAAGTATCTAGCAATTATCTTAACAAAATTAATAAGCAGTTAATAAATTAATAAACAGTTAATTAATTAACAGTTATTTCTTAATATAACAAACTTTCGTGGATACACCCGCTCTCTATTATGACTAAGAACAAACTAATTGGGTTTTTGTATTACGCAACTCTTCGTCGTAAATAATACTTTCTAGTCGTGTAATATCGGTAAAGATCGTTGAAAAAAACGAAAACAATGCTGATATACATCATTGAAACTTAGTAAGCGAGATGGATTGCAGTAGAACACAGCTCGCTTACGTGATTGCACCAAAATCAGCACTAATTACTGCATTCAAATATCGTTTCTGTTTCATTGTTGATAGAAAGCTTTTCATAACTGCCTTAAATATCTGCGTACATTTCAGCTATCAGATAAGTGAGTTTTCATTTATCTCCCTTACTTAGTTAAGGAAAAAATGAGCAATGTTCTGCGTTAAAAGGCAGCGCATAAAAGTAGTGCAACCGGTATGGAAGCAATATATCTACTGCTTCCAAATTGCAGAAAATTTTTTGCTGGGTATCCCATACCTCATTTATGGGGTGTAAATGGAAATTTAGTCTTTTAAGTTTTTAAATTTAGTTCCTAGTCTAGGGCATTTGTATGTAACGTACACAATATACGTTTAAAGCCCACAACGACTCCGCTGCCAACAAAGGAAGCAAGTATCAACAATTTTGCATCATTTGAAATGTTCTTCAGCTACCGTGTCATCTAAATTCGAGAAACGATGGTATATAACATTCTTATAATTTAGTCCCAATGAAAATAGCAAGACATCGGCGTTCTATAAACCTTGTTGTTTCTTGAGATAATACATCCTGGGAACCTTATTATCAATTGCAACACTGTCTGATGACGGAACCGGCCATGACATGATGGTTTAAACTCCAGCAGCAGGAATCGAACTCGCGACCTTAGTACTCATAGTTAGGCATGCTACCTACTCGGCTATTACATGATATAGTTCGTGTACGACAAATAGCATACATGTTGTTCTCATAAACAACAGCATCTGTCTTACCTTTCCTTAAGAGGCCTGTCAACAGGTCCAATCGGGGAAGTGACGAGTGCACGGCTATGGGCGTCAATTTTGTCTTCTAATAATAGGCCAGTCAACAGGCCTGCTTAAGCAGTATGAAAGAAAGTTTGCATGCCCTTTGTGCATATCTATGTAATTTTTGTGGAGTACTCAATAGGGCTGCTCAGAGACCAGTCTTAAAAAGGGATAGATGCATGTCTGCCGGATATTTTCTCACTCTAGTATGAGGCCTCTTTGCCTCGAAATATGCATTAGTACGAAATTTTTGTTAGGCTTAGTAAAGAACTAATTATAGCCTGAATATATGCCTGTTAAAGGAAGGCGTACTTGAATGTCAACAAACTGCATTTGAAGGCATGTTTGCAGGCATATTTTTACAATGCCTTGTCTTTTCCGCTGCTAGGAAGGGTTCGATATCAGTCACAATCATCGACATTTCTTTAATCGGCGACCTTCTTCAATGTTAGCGATATGTCTAGTAAAAGTAACTTGTTCGGATTATTCGTTACACTGCAAGAGTCTTAAAATAAAAGCGTTCTAACTTTTACCCACTATAGGCATCCCATAGCCTCGCGAGGCCGGTAATGATCGTTTCTAACACAGACACGATAGGCAATTCACATGTATTCGAAAGTTTCGTTTGATTCAAAGTAGTCAGTTTCTGCTTGAGTGTTATAAAACTTGTTTCGCATCCAAGTAGGAAGTGTCTGCAAGACATCCTCAAGGATAGGTGCACGACCATAGTAAATCGTTGATGACACGTAGGGGACCGTCCATACAAATCGTCGACGAAATTTTCATACAAGTGTCCGCTTTGTCATCACGACCTGATGAGCGACAATGTCGGTCAAATTGTCGTTGATGCCTAAATAAGCGACATGTCGCCCACACAATCATGCATGACGTAATGACCGACAATGTCGGTCAAATTGTCGTTACCGGTGCTTAATAATTTAAAATAATAAAATTGAAGTAGTTTTATTGAAAACGTGCGATACATGAACTGTCACGCACTGCTGTTCCCAACAAACTGAAAATGTTTTACTTCTACTTTCCTCTCTTCAATTATATGTCGTTATTGTTCCGTGACATTGAACTTTTTTGTTTGATGCACGACAACATTAGTATTTTGTCGGTCAGCTTGTCGTCAACCGAGTGTTCTGACGACAAGTACATACATTTTTCACATTTTGTCTTGAGGACAGCGTTGACGACAAAGTCGTGTATGACGATACTTCCTACTGGGATTAAACACACTTAACAGACACAAGTAGAGATAGAGAAAATATGTTTAACGATTGTTGCTAGAGCACGATTGTTAGGAGAGCACAACATTTTCACGCTTAAATGATATCTAGGCTTCAGCTCCGGTGTTAAGTTAATATTGTAGGTATGTACAATAGATCCTTTGTTAAAATACGGCAAACGGAGCTATGAAATGTGCAATTGCTGGGCACCTTTCGTTTCACAGTAGCAATAATTTCGGCCAAAAGACCTGTAGGAGGCACACGGGTATTGTTGAGATTTATACGACTTTCTGCCTTAAATACCTGATTGCGGATTCATAAGGCCTTTCCGATCACTTATACGCGTTGTGCAACTATTTAAGTATCGCTCCATGGCTAAATTTGACAAAGCTAATAAAATACTTTACTTCTCATTCCAATAAGGGCGGGTCGATGTTGCAGTAGACTAAAGCAAGCCGTGTGGAGCTATTATCAAAGTTTATTTAAAAGCCCCATATATTGCATTATATGCAAAATAAAACATCTTTGAAATAACTGTCTTGGCCACTATCTGTGACAGATCCGGAGTGGTCTAATATTCAATGACTCTGTTGCATGAGAGCCGGATCGAAATATAGTGATGGCTTAGGTAATTTGAATTTAAGGGGCGTCAATCCATCGCAGCTTTTAAGGAGAAATCCGTGACTTCAGAAAACCCCTTAAGAAAAAGTCTAGTCTCTTTCCGCCACGTCTGAGCGTGATAACCATACCCTCTAATTGTTTTTGTAGAAAAGTAGGTGCAACGCGCTTTTCTTTAGCATTAACGAATATAATTTTAATCATTTGGACGTCCTGCTTAATCGTCTGACCAGTCATGGTTATTTGGCCTCAGTGATGAACAAATAATGAATACGTTAGACAGACTCCACAAAAAAAATAAACATTGCCGCCACAGGCTGCCCGCTCTTTTTGAAAAAGTTACATGAAAAATCTAGTACCCGCAGCGGTAAAATGCGCATTGTTATATTTACATCCTTTTGTTTAATTTTTAACGATCCAATAAAATTATTACATTATCCAGCGATATTTATTAAATCTACAATTGTTACAAAGAGCGACCAAAGATGCTCTGACACAATAAAGTGAATAAAAGTTAGTGTTCATTATATAATCGAATCGCTTAGTAAAACAATGAATGAACGTGTATTGTTAATTATTTTTTTTTTTCTCTACTAATTATGACAACATTTCCAATGTCTGATATTGTGTTTTTTTTAAGGGAAAACATTATTAATCTCTGCAATATGTTCTATCACCACACAATTTATAATATTTAATTTTGTTCCTGAACATTTTACTTTTTTGAACATTACTTCTTACATGTTTGTCTCGGTTTTTAAATGTTATGTTCCCTTATAAGAAAAGCGAAAAATTTCCAGAGTTCTTTGCCAGTTGTACCTTTTTCTATATACGATTTCGTTTAATTCGTTTTATTTTTTTTTTTTTGGAGTCGACCTCTTGTCGTCTCCTTAGTCCTGTAAAACTTTTTGTTCAATATAATTTGTCAAAATTTCACAAATATATGAATTTTTCATACAAGTCCATACGTTTTATCAACAAAATGAGTTTTTCGTCTCATTTTTCGGTTCCTAAGTTGTGATTTCAGTTCTTTTGAGTTTCAAATTAATATACCGCCTAAACACATCCTTTTTGAGAATAAGACAAATATGAGAACCATTTAAATTGTATATGATATTAAAAACCAAAAAAAGCAACAAAAATATCTATGTATGTTAACAAAAAAAAAAAAATACAAAAAAACTTTATATTTATTTGATTTTTCTCTTTGCGTTTTGGCAGTATTTCGTTTCGTTTTCGTTTCGTCGTTTCGTTTCGTTCGAAAGTACTAATGCAAACTAATTTTGAGAAGAAAACTATAATTAAAAATATATAACTTAAAAAAAAAAACTAATGAAACAAACTCCTTACAAAGACCACCATGAATATGAATATACCCGAATTCTACCTGATACCACAAAAATATAACATGTTATTGTTTTTTTTTTTTGTTCTTTTCGTCTTGAGTTACAAACAAGGTAACAAACAACAACTACATTTTGCGTTTCAATTTAAGATTTTTCGTTTTACGTTTGATTTGAGTTAAACGACAACAAATCTTCTTTCTAAAGAGAACAAGAAAACAAGAACAGAAACAACGAAAACAACTAGAGCTTTACTTTCTTTCTTACTCTCTTTCTTTCCTGATTTATTTGTTTTTCTACTATTTGTAACAGTGCCAATGATAGTGTTTGAGTTACGTACTTTCCGTTTCCGTTCGATTTTCCGTTTCAATAATAGAGTTTCCTTTTGAGTTTCTTTAGATTGTGGTAATGTTACGATAATCAGAATCAGTTAATCTGTGTGATGTGCATATGTATGTACTCTACTCTATATAAATATGTATATGTCTTTCTACCGATGTATGTATGTATGTATGTGTATATACAGCGAACATGCCACCTACCACTAATTACTATTACTACTCTACTAGTATATTTGCATATTCATATACTAAATGTATGTATATGTATAGCGCTATCCACATATACATATAGATATTCATATATGTATACATATATATATGTATATCTTGAAGTATGCCGATATTTCGATTAATAGTACTACCTAATTTCTTTTTTAATTATTAATTATGTTCGTTCCTTTCACTTTATCTTTTTTCGTTTCGTTTTGCGTTATCAAAAACAAAATCAATGAAACTAAACAAATAAATAACATAGAAGATGTCAGCAACAACATCCTTTGTTGGACACTCTTAACGTTAAAACGCTAACAGCAACTAGTGCTGTTAGCAAAGAATCGAAAGTAACAAATACGATACGAAAATAATAATAATAATCTCCCACCAAATTATCGCAATTTGAGATTGGCTTTGGTCATATCTGTATGTATGTAGACTATACATGATGATACAAACTGTGCTCAAACTTATGATTTTAAGTTTGCTAAAAAATTTAAACTGAAATTCAATTCCGTTTGTCTCGAATTTTGTTTGTTTTTTAGTAAGGTCGAAAAAAGTATGTGAACCCATATAAAAACAAAACAAAAACAATCAAATTTAAAATATAAAACGAAAAAAAAAAATAAACACATTCTATCTACATAATTGCAGTAGAGTTTATTGTTTCATTTCATTTCTTGCGTAACCGTTATCGTTTCCGTTTACGTTTTCGTTTCCGTTTTTCCATATGTAGTCCGTATTTGCCAAAGATGGAGTGCCCTTGTCTAATTCGTAAATCCCTTAAGATTCTTTATTTTTCAGTTTAAGTTTTTAGTTTATTTTAATTTTTATTATTATATTTATGTTTATTTTCTGGTTGTTGTCTTAACTAAACCTTTTTAGTTGTTTCCCTCTCTCTCTCTCTCTATATCTCTATCTCTCTATACTACTATTATCTGTGTGTCGCTGTATTTATGTAATATTTAATAGTATTAACGTTATAATTTCGATTACTGTATATTTAATACCTCATTTTGGTTAGTTTGCGTTTGTGTATCCTTTATAATTGTATTAACATTTTGTGTTTTTAAGTGTTTGTGATTTTTTTGTAAAGTCATCATATGACCATAATTATGCAATATGACTGTAATGGTAATAATAATAATTATACTATTATTATTATTGTTTTGTAAAATCAATATCATAATGACGATGTAAATAATTAATCATATTATAAAGAAATAATATCATATAAATGAATATTAAATCAATGTCTTAATGTCTTGTACAGTGGGAGAGATTTGTATAAATGCATTCCAAAATTCAATGTACTAGTATTGAACTTTATCCGAATTGTAATTGACTATGTTATTGTATGTGTGCGTAATGTTTCAAATATAAATTTCAGCCAATAAACAATGAATTGAAGAAGGCATTTTTTTTGTTATAGCTGAAAAGTAGACAAAGTGTACAGCAATTGCAGTGTGGATGTAGTGGAGTTGATTTCAGTTTGGTTGTATAAATTTCAGAAAATAGTAAAAAAAAACACGCGACTATCATGTAAGAGATCCATGGTTCGATTCCTGTCTCCAGTCATCTACATTCGCATCAACTTCGCAAGTATAGTGTCACTCAATCGGTATGCCAAGTAAAAGATTCTTAAGCAGCTAATGTTCGCATTCGCCTGTAAACAAGTTGCTGCCGCAACCAACAATAATAACACTATGTCAAATGTTTCTGTACCCGGGACATTTAGTAATTGACCTTATTCAAAACACTAAAAATGAAAATTTGACGATATCTCAAAAACCGTTTTACTTTTACATATCTGACACCAGAATTCAGCATGAAATTTTACATAAGGATCAACTATTTAGAAGCCGGGATCAAAAATTTGTTGCATTGTGTAATTATACTATTCGTCCCCATCGTTGCACACGTCCACCAGAAACGACTTATTCGGCACTCCACACTAATATCACCAACGGCACATTCGACAATCGCCACGAACGGTGAGGCCGCCTAACATTTTCAGGGCAAACATTGAATGAATTAATCTTTTGTTTAATCGGACTTCGGTCTGTTGAAACCAACTTCGTTTCGTTGAACCTAACTTTGGGTTTAACTCGACGTCGGTCGGTTGAATCGGACTTTTTTCTGTTGAATCTTACTTCGGTTATTGCATAAACGACTTAATCGGCACTGCAGACAACTATCACCAGCGACACATTCGACAATCGCCACAAACGGAGATGCCGCCTACCCGTTTAAGGGCAAATACTGGTAGAATTAATCTTTTGTTGAATTCAATTTCGGTTGGTTGAACCGAACTTTTTGTTAACTGTACTGCGGTCAGTTTAATCGGACTTTGGTCTGTTGAAACCAACTTAGGTTATTGCACACGACCATCACAAACAACTTAATCGGCACTGCACATGACTAGCACCAACGACACATTCGACAACGCCAAGAACTGCGGCGATTCCGGTGAAAGAATTAATTTTTGTTTAACTGGATTTCGGTCTGTTGAAACCAACTTTGGTTTGTTGAACCTAAAATTTGGTTTAACTTGACTTAGGTCGGTTGAACCGGACTTTTGTCTGTTGAATCTTACTTCGGTTATTGCATAAACGACTTAATCGACACTGCATACAACTATCACCCACGACACATTCGACAATCGTCACGAACGCAGATGCCGCCTGCCTGTTTCAGAGCAAATACTGACAGAATTAATCTTTTGTTTAATCCAACTTCGTTTGGATGAACCGAACTTTTTATTAACTGTACTGCGGTCGGTTTAATCGGACTTTGGTCTGTTGAAACCAACTTAGGTTGTTGCACACGACCATCACAAACGAGTTAATAAGCACTGCGCGCAACTACTACCAACGTCACATTCGACAAAGCCACGAACGGCAATCCCGCTGAAAAAATTAATCTTTTGTTAAATTGGACTTCTGTCTGTTGAAACAAACTTCGGTTTGTTGAACCAAACATTTTGTTTAACTCGACTTCGGTCGGTTGAACCGGACTTCTGCCCGTTGAATCTTATTTCGGTTATCACCCAAGCCACATTCAACAATCGCCACGAACACAGATGCCGTCTGTCCGTTTCAGAGCAAATACTGACAGAATTAATCTTTTGTTTAATCGAACTTCGGTTGGTTAAACCGAACTTTTTGTTAACTGTACTGCGGTCGGTTAAATCAGACTTCGGCCTGTTGAATCTTACTTCTGTTATTGCATACGACCATCACAAACGAGTTAATCGGCACTGAGCGCAACTACCACCAACGACACATTCGACAACGCCACGAACGGCAATCCCGCTGAATTAATTGGACTACGGCCTGTTGAACCCAACTTTGAATGTTTGAACCTTACTCTTGGTTTAACTCGACTTCAGTCGGTTGAATCTAACTTCGGTCTGTTAAATCCAACTTCTATTGGTTGAACCCCACTTTGTCGGTTTTGCAGATTTCGGTCTGGAACATGAAGATACTCTTCGTTCCTGTAATTAGGTTAGAAATTATCACCGTAGGGTTTTGCTACTTACACTCCGTCGGGCAATATTATTAATTCGATCGCGAAATTCATATCAATACAATCCTAAAACGGCGACACGAACGGCGATGTGGCCTGCCTTTTTAGGGCAAATACTGAAATTAATCTTTTGTTTAATAGGATTTTATTCTGATGAAACCAACTTCGGTTGGTTAACCCAACTTTTGGTTTAACTCGACTTCGGTCGGTTGAATCGTACTTCAGTCGGGGGAAACCAACTTCGGTTGGTTGAACCTAACTTTTTGTTAACTCGACTGCGGATGTTTTAATAAGACTTCGGATATTGCACACGGCTGTCACAAACGAATTTAACGGCTCTGCACACGACTATCACCATCTACACATTTGACAATCGCCACTAACGGAGATGCCATGCTGCCTGCCATTTTCAGGGCAAATACAGAAAGAATTTATCTTTTGTTTAATTAGACTTCGGTCTGTTGAAACCAACTTCGGTTGGTTGCAACTCGATAGAATCGGATTTCGGTCTGTTAAACTCTACTTTGAATGTTTGAACCTTACTCTTGGTTTAACTCGACTTCGGTCGGTTGAATCGAACTTCGGTCTGTTAAATCCAACTTCTATTGGTTGAACCCCACTTTTTCGGTTTTGCAGATTTCGGTCTGGAACACAAAGATACGTTTCGTTCCAATATCAATAGGTTAGAAATCATCACCGTAGGGTTTCGATACTAACACTACGTCGGGTAATATTATTAATTCGGTCGCGAAATTCTTACCACGATCCGATTTGCGAACACGAAGCCATGTTGCCGAAGAATACGAGCTACTGACACGATTATGAATTGCAGATACGAATCTGAATTGCAAACAACCCCGAGTCATCAATATTATCCCGAATCGCTGATACTAATCTGAATCGTCAACAAAACCCGAATCAAGAAGACGATGCCGTTTTGCTGATATAAATCTGACAAACCCGAAACATCAATACATAACCGAAATCACCTACAGACTCGAACTATCAATGTTTTTAGGAATTGGTGATATTATTACATCAACTAATATAAAAAATATTTTGCGGATGTAATACAAGGTGTCGCAAAAGTAAACTTCCGATGTTTTTTGGCTGTAATTTAAAAAAAAATGAAAAACTTTGATTCTTTTTGTGGATTATTTTCTTTTAATTTTTTTTCATCAAGTCGAGAATATGATGTCATGTAAATGGCCGCCTCCACAGTTGATTGTCATTTGAGCCCTTTTTATGGCATTTTCCATCACTTTGGCCAAAACTTCCGGCGATAGGTCCTCACATTCTTGACGGATATTGTCTTTAAGAGCTGCAAGAGTCTGAGGCTTGTTGACATAAACCCGCGACTTTAAAAAGCCCCACAAAAAGAAGTCTGGAGCGGCAAAATCAGGCGATCTTGCTGGCCAGTGCAAATCGCCAAAACGGGAGATTAGGCGCCCGGGAAATGCATTCTTCAGCATATCGGTTGTGGCACGTGCAGTGTGTGCCGTTGCACCGTCCTGTTGGAACCACATGTTTTCCAATCCCAATTCATCAAGTTGCGGCAAAAAGAACTCGTTGATCATTGCTCTGTAGAGCTCACCATTCACAGTAACCGTTTGGCCCGCGACGTCTTCGATGAAAAAAGGTCCGATAACTCCTCCAGCGAAAACAGCACACCATACAGTGACTTTGAGCGGGTGTAATGGCTCTTCGTGGGTTACACACTGATTTTCAGTGCCCCATAAGCGTAAATTTTGCTTATTTACGTACCCGCTAAGATGGAAATGGGCCTCATCACTCATGATTATTTTTGATGAAAAATCATCTTCCTCTTGGTGGTGATAAGGGATGGCTTGAGCGTATGTTAGACGCGATTGGCGGTCAGCAGCTAACAGCTGATGCACCGTCTGGACTTTGTACGGAAACATCTTCAAATCTTGCACCAAAATTCGCTGTAAAGACCGTCGACTGATACCCATTTGCGGGGCACGTCGTCTGGTCGATGTCGACGGCGCTTCCATGACATCCTCGGCTACAGCAGCAAGTTCTCTGCAGAACGGCTACTCCGGGGTCTGCCACGCCTGGCAGCATCTCGTGTTGTGCCAGTTCTCTTCGTCGCAGTGTTTCACCAGTAGGCGTTGGACGGCCAGGAAATCTGCGACGAAATTCACGTTGTGCCAAAGTCACCGACCGATTATTGGCCAAATAAATAGTCAGCAATATTCCGCGTTCTGGAGCAGTGTAGCGTAACATTGTTTATTAACGTGTATTTCGCATGTGTTTACTACACAAATGTCAAAACATAACTGACATTAGGGGCCAATCGCAAAATGTATAGCATTTTCTGATAGGAGGATTACTCTTGCGCCACCTTGTATAATCTGAAAACATCGCATAATTGTAATGATTTAAATCAATTCATTCAAAGATCGGATGAAAGTATATATATTAACTAAGGTAGTGCAGTATCAATGCAGTTGTAGGCATCATCCAATTTGTCTTAGACCAGCTGTTTGTAATCGTGTTAATAAAAGTCTTCTTTATTCACCTTCAGAGATGTGGTAAAGAGATTCCATAGAAAAACTTTCAACAACGACTTTACCAATACCGTCAAAGAAGCACTGATAGAAATCACCAAGGACACTCTGTGTTGAATTAATGTCATTAGCGTTAGAATAATTTTACATAATATTCACAACTAAAAAAAAAAATAAAAGCAAAACATCCAACTGCCAATTGCGGTACACTAGCATCATTTAAAGAATATAACAACAATAAAATGTCCGTGTAACACACGTTAACTTATACAATCACATTGTTGATAGCATAATGCAAAAATATGACAATGTGTCACACACACACATTTATGTTATGGTACAAAACAATGATTGACGTCGCAAATGGAAAATTTATATTTGAAAGTGTAATAATTCTCATTAATTTCCCTCAAATCATAATCATTTCTATTTTCCCAAATACGTAGTATCTATATGCAAATCAAGGTGCCCTTATTCAAATTTCTCGTACTGTATAATCAATAATGAATTAAATGTTTTGTGATTTATGCTCAACTATTTTTATGTTTGTTTTAATTTCAAACACTCACACGCACACATACACACCCATATATTCACAAACCGTCAACAATTTTCTACACACACACACACACAAACGTACACACACTTTTAAAATGTCAATTGAATTGAAGCACACATACAATTTTGAAAATCCTCCCCCACACACAACTTCACATTATTTATCATAATTTCACTATGTATGGATGGGCTTACTGTAAGTAGTAGACACATTGCACGTTCTGTCTATAAATTCCCTATGTCGGGAGCACATTGCTTTCAACCTTTTCCCTGCTCCTTGAATTCCCCACCCCTCCCAACAAACCATGGCCCCTGTAACCTAATAAGCTAGCATGTTGGAATGCTAGATCTAGCTCTAAAATGAGTGATTTATTTATTTTGTAATGTTGCAATATTTGAAAAATATAATTTCCCTTTAGTTTAAGTTAACACATTGAGGGTACTTCAGCAATCCCTTTTGGGGAATTGGTATCCTCTGTTCGGCGGGTATCGCTTGCAAACCCGATTTCAGTCTGATTTGAATGATTTATCTATTTTTGTTGTATTTGGATTGTTTGAAAGTTTCTAAGGGCTTGAATGCTTACGTAGCAGCAGCACATATTTTATTTTCGATTTTGTTTTTGTTATCTTCCGTTTGATACCTTGCGTTGTTTTATGATTAAAGAACAATTTTGTTTTCTTGTCTTATCTTTAGGTGATTTTTTGAAAGACGTTTCATTTTATAAAAATTTAAAGATTTTTTCGATTTTTGATGTTTTTCCGTTTTCAACTTTAAACAGATACTTTTATAATTCTATTCTAGAGAAACAAAGACATATTACAAAAAAAAGTAAAACCAAAGTTAATCAACAGTTACCCAACAACAGCTACACACTACATTCGACTTGATGTAATTTTTTTTTTACTTTGATTCTACCGAAAGTTAATTGATTTTATCAGTTCGAAACAACATAAAGAATCTTTGAAACATTTACTTATTTAATTCGAATTCCTTTAACATTTCCAAATACTACTCTTACTACATAATTATACGTAAGCATGTTTACTACTCCTACTACTACTCTACTCTCCTACTCTACTCTAACTCTACTCTGTTTACAACTCTTATATGTACTGTATTGTATGCAAATTCCATACATCCCCCGCCCCCCTTTTGAAAACCTCAACTATACAAAAAATTAAAAAAATATCTAATCATTTTCAACTGATTCACTTGAGAAATGATTGAATTTGTTATACTAAAAATACTTACGCCAGATACAAAAAAAAAAGTACAAAACAAAAAAAAAACATAATGATATCCATGAAATCGAACAATCAAATTGAAATCCCTCAGATACAACTAACTAAATTACTGCGTGGTTGCGTACAGTGGTCTCCATGGTAGATGTGGACACAACGAAGATATTAACATATTCCCAAAAAGTATGTTGAGATTGTTAACGATTCCGCCTTGACCCCAAAATGGCAGGGATGTCCTTTTTTTCTACTACTGCTGACAGTTTTTTCCCCTATCTTTTATATGGAAATGTAAGGAATAAACAAATATACACATTTATTTTTATTATTTGTACATTATCACTTTTTTGCATAGGAGAAAATTAAGTTCTGTAGAAAAAACAATAAAACGATAGTTATACAATATTGGACAATACCATTAAGAACTATACGACTACATATTACAACAAGTACCCAACTACAGAAAGAAATTCAATAATGTTTTGTTATATAGTATGTATTTTAAATATTTTTTAACTTTGGGCCACAATAAAACAATTTGAATTTGTCAAACCAAAAAAAAAAATAAAAATATAAAACAGAATTAGAAGTCGAGCAGAATATAATAAACACAAAATGACAATGAGTGGAAGTGGCCATCAAGATATTATTTATAAGTTAATGTGGACCAGTTGGAATAATCAAGCTAAGAGAATGCATTTTCTTAACTCATAACAAAAAATTCAGGGTGGACCAAAAATTGTTGTACTTTCAAACGATGGTAAACGAAAATAATCATAAATAACAAAGTTTATACGTTATGAAAGTTCTCAGAGATTTATTTTTGTTCTTGATTTTGTTTTTTGTTGATCTGAATGAATTATGATATTGTCATAGTTCGGTTTTAGATAATTTTCTATAGGCAATTATTTATTATTGCCAATATTTTTTTTCTCAAGAGCTGTGAAATGTATTATATGACAGCAGGTTAGGCGTATGACGTCATTTCGACATTCACCACAATGTCTCGTCAGCGCCCTTTGCTGTGTCTTCTCTTCTATCATCACAAACCTTAAGGGAAGTAAGCATCTCAAAACTAATGAGAACTTTAGCCCACGGTGCGAAGAAAGCATCCTCGTAGCGCACAACATGCCAGCATAATACACACACAAGCACTTGCCTATGCATGTGTCCATTGGACACAATTGCACAGGAGTTTTGTTGTTGGCAAAAGTCCCAACCCCGTTATGTGTACCTTCAGTGTTTCGTTGTTCTTGATTTTGGTTTTTGTTGATCTGAATGAATTATGATATTGTCATAGTTCGGTTTAAGATCATTTTTTTTATTACGTTTTTTTTTCTCAATTTTTTTTAATAACATTATCCTTACCTGACTCTTGATTATTTTTCCTATGCTTCAACATGGAGTGAACAATTTCAATGACGTCTTAACAGATATATTGTATATTGTAAAATGTATTGTGTGATCACTTGCTCAAGAGTCACTGGGTTGCTGTTGAAAAATGAACTTTTAAAGGATACCTTAAGGGAAAAAAATCCATTGTAAATAAATAAAAAAGTATGGTGGCCGAGTTTGCCAGTTGATGTAACTTATTTGTAATATCACTTTGTGCTTAAAAATTTAGCGAACTGCATCCCATGTTAACACAACTTGTTACATGTTAACACATCTTGCTGATACCATTATCGTTGCTGCAAATCATTTCAATTCTGTAACGCAAGAGCAAAATGGCGGTATACCGCTCTGTATTCAACATAACAGGTTATCTTCTTTGATCTTCATAAAAATTGCTGGAAAAGCTGTCCATATAGTTACCTTAAGTGAATGCATGGTTTTGATGCTGCAATTTAGGTCTAGTCTTACCCACATTCCAGCAATATTGGTATAGCTGATGAACCACTAAGGCATTTTGATAGCAAACTGGAGCCTGCGAGCATTATCTTAAGGCTTTAATTATTCCTACTTTATTCGGCCAACATCGCTCTTAATCCATTTCGTTGCTCTGATGAAGGCATGGATGTTCCGCAAATCGCTTGCTGAACAGGTATTTTCCACAAGTGTCCGTTAAAAAAATCTTTCATATATCAGGTCACCAAAATCAGGGCAGTGACATAGAAGATTCTCCGTGGTATCCTCTTCTTGCTCAACATTGCAGCTTCTACAAAATCATTGTTGGAAAGTTTCAACCTCTTAGCGTGTTTACCAGACGGCCAGCAGCCGGTTATTACAGCTATGATATTCCTCAGATAGCAAATCATGTCCTCTGTAAGGGCACATTTGCTTGGTCGCTGATCTCTCACCCATTTTTTCTTAGCAATAAGCAATAAGGTTTAGTTTACCCGTAATTAGCTGTTTCCCCCTTATGAGAGGCACAATAATGTGACCGTTAACTTTGTTCGACTTCACGGTTGTGGCGGCCCTTGCCGATGTATCAGCTCTTTGGCTTCCATATATGTCCACATGTCCTGGAACCCAAGAAAGAGTAATCGTCCAATGTCTCGCTATCTTCTCCAGAGACACCGGTATTCTCATATATTTCTCGAAGTGGTCTTCTTTGAGAAAAATGCGGATCAAGTATGTTATGGTAGTAATTAAGACGTTAAACCGCTTTCAGATAGAGAGGATAGATTGGTCTGGAACTAAAGCTCTTACACACGAATCGATTTCGGCGATTCAATAGAATCAAAATCGTTGTTTCGATCGGACATGCTCATGCAGAACGCACGTTGTGCTTCGCTGAATGACGCCATTGCACTGATTTCTCATTGACTGTTCTAGCATTTTCGGGCCGGCCGCAGCATTGTGGTTAGACCACGCGAATGTCATGCGGGAGATGATTCGATTCCTGTCTCCAGTCATCTACACATACTTTCATCGGCGGACCCCTTAATCTACTAAAAGCTTCTCAAACAGCTGACGTTCGCATTTGTCTATAAACAAGTAGGTGCCATTTATTCTGAATCTAAAAATAGAAAGCGTGTTAATTCACAATAAAGAGAGAAGCTACGCTAAAGCTCATTCACGGGGTGTGAAGGGAAATTAAGTTTTTTTAAGTTCTTGCATTTTGTAACCACTGCGCAACACCCGCCCTTGCTAATTAATTCAGCTACCGATTTAAATGTAAACGAAGTTTTGGAACACCCTGTATAAGTATTTGAAATACATGTATTCATATATTAGAGGAAATTAAAAATCTGTGAGATAGCTTTATGAAGTAATTTTCTGCAGATCCAGTTTTGGAAAATCGATGTTATTTGATAACTACACCAAAATTTAAAACATGCGACGTAGTAGTCATAAAAATAGTTAGGATTATATAGGGTGATTCATATAGACGATTTTTTTAATTCAAAATAAAACGCTTAACAATTAATTATATGTCATAATCTTACCTATAATTCGAAACAACAATCTCTGGCATTTACTATTACTCATTCAAATGTTGACCGTGTCTTAATCATAGTTAGTGTATTCGAACGATCGCAAAGGGCTAGATGTGATCTTTTGTGACTGAAATTTGGATGCTACTGACAATAATAGACACAGAAGGTCGCTTAGTATAGTGTGAAGAGCATAAGATACTTATTTAATATACCGCTAAATATCGTGATACAACTATATAATTTAGATACCTCCCAGCTTAATATTTTGTTGCAAAGAAACAATTACAGAACAGCTTTTACTGAACAATACTAAATAAAAGCTAGGTAATAGCTAAACGCCAGTTAGACGTGATGCAAAAAATAACTCATGGATTAACCCCATGGAGTTTATTGTCGAAGTCTTTTCGATATGGAGCGTGTATATCCATTTACATAACATACAGCTTTCGCTGTATTTGGACGCGCTTGATTACGACGGTGTCGTTATACGGCACATGGTTTATACTATGGCGGTGGGCCAAATATTTTCGAGTTTTTTTCTTTTGAAAACCTCTAGAGTCAGAGATGTATCTAATGCAGTTGGATTTTTGTCTATCGAGATAAGGCTTTGTCAATCAAACGTGCGATCGGTTGAGCCAAGGTAAACAAATTATCTACAACTTCAAAGTTTTTGTTGTCACCGTTTGCATATCGTTCTAAATCAGTAGTCATTTAACTTTTATCTTCTCGTTTATCGCCAAACCCACTATAGCCAACTGCTTAGCAATGGTTGAAGTGGCCGCAGTAACGTCGAGAATGTTCGAGAATGCCGGTCGTCTCTTGAGGAGATAGCAAGACATTCGACGGTTACCCCTACAAGGGTTCCAGGACATGGGGATATATATGGTAACAAAAGGGCCGATACGTTGGCAAGGGCTGCCACAACCGTGAACTCGGGCGAAGTTTACGGTCTCATTGGGATCCCTTTCACAAGGGGGAAACAGCTCATTACAAGGAAACTGAACTTCATTGCTGAAGAGAGATGGGCAAGAGAACCCACTTGCAGGGCGACCAAACAAATTTGACCTACAATAGATGTAAAGAGGACACAGAGTCCACTTGAGGAACATCATAGCTGTGATAACTGTTCACTGGCCAGTTGGTAAACACGCTAAGAGGCTGAAACTACCCAACAACGATTTTTGTAGAAGCTGCAATGATAAGGAAGAAGAGGAGACCACGGAGCATCTTCTATGTCACTGCACTGCTTTTGGTGACCTGAGATATGAAAAGTTTGGTCATCGGACACTTCTAGACAATACCTGTCTATCAGTAGGTGATCTGCGGAACATCCATGCCTTCATCAGAGCAACGAAATGGCTTGACAGCGACGTTGGCCGAATAGAATAGGAACATTTAGTGCGAAAATTTTAAAATGTTATCACAACGGTACTCATACTAGGATCCAAGTGAGCTGTGTTCAAGGTGGCTACCGAATTAACCTAACCTAACGTCGCGCTGTTCTCCACCAATATTATCACGCTGATAAAGTCCAAGTTCGCAAAACTCACAAGTCAGGACCTTGTATGCTAATGGTAATAGGTTGATCCAGCGGTGTTTGGTGTGCAAAATCTGACCCCCTTTCCTGGGAACAGAACAGAACAGAACACTAAGATGTCAGATGCATTCATTTATCCAAACCTTGGTTATGAGCTAATGCCGGCTTTAAAAATTTTGACAGCAGTCCATTGGCACTCGCAGTTTTTTTGTTTCTCAGCCGTGTAATTACCATATTAACCTCGTTTTGTCAGTGGTATCCAGACAGTGCCGGTCTGATTGTGGTTTTTAATATCCAAGTACAGTCCTTGCGTCAATAATCATTGTAAACGAAATTTCCAGCCACTGTTTGTCATCGTTACTTCAGGTTTTTTTTTTTAGCAGTAATTGAGAGATATGGTTAGAAGAGACGTTGGCTATATTTGCGATATGCAGCCTTGCAATGTCTCGCCTTCCATGTGTTTGGTTACGAGCATTTTTCGCACTGCTAAATATCGTACTTACCATGACTGCAAATAGGCGGTAATCAAAGGCTATATTGGCTTTTTGATCACGTTTTCAATACATATGTAAGAAACTCTGGATCCACTCACGGATGCGGAACCAAAAGCGATTTCCCTTCCTATGTAGGCTTTCAAAATTCCCAGAAAAACTTAAATTCATGGGCAGGGTAGCGGCCATATATTTGCTCGTGGCGCTCATAGAAAGTATCTTTAATATCCTCGTCAACTTAGTGTTATATAAAAAATATTATACTTCGATACAAATACATAGTAGATATCTACATATGTCTCCTTCCAACTATGATTCCATACTTTGTATAAAGGATGCCACAATTCTTTCGTCGTGTGCATCCTTGTCTAGTGCGTTCTATTTCCTGCGTGGCGCTAATGTTAGCTCTATATTTGCCGAGAAGATCCGCCAATCAAATAGATGCATCATTTCTGTAAAGATTTCTGAGATTCCAGAAGCTTATCCTCTAATCATTGTCCTTATAAAGTTTGCAGTGTTCAACGACATTTGGTCGGATTCTTCTTCTTTCTTATCTTTTTGGTTTCATAATTTTTTTTATAGAAAGTGACTTATTAGAACTCCCCGCCCGATGTTTGTTTTTTGAAGCCGCCAACGTCACTAAGAGAACTGTCTTGTTGAGCTTCAGTAAATTCTGCTATCTATTCTCTGAGACCCATCGTTGGTATCATTCCGTTTAGGACTTTCAACATTGTGTCTTCTTACATTTTCATTGGCTGGTAAAACGTTGATCTATTGGTCGTCGGAGGCTGCTTGGGGACAAAACGTTTGTGTATATTCCCAAGTGAATAACAATTAGGATTAAATTATAAAATCAATGAAGAAGTTGTGGCCTTGTAAGTCCTACCTTGACGATATCTCAAACGGTTCTGAATAAAAGTTGAATGACTTCTGGACTCCAGTCTCACGAAGTCTGTAATGAAAACCCGATGAAAAATCCTCTATGTAAATCACATTTTACCTGTTCGTGAGTTTGCAATTTGACAAAAAATAGTCGAGCAATGTTGTAAACTTTATTATAGATATAATTTCTAGGCTATTAATAGAAATCATGATTTTATGGCAATTGCTGTACTTGTAAGCTCTATATATATAAAAACTTTTCACAGGGTTATGTAGAGTCACCATTTATTTACCCTATCTGCAGATAGTGTTACTGCTTCTATGTAAGCTAGTAAGTAATCAATGGCAACTAAATATTGGTGGATGGTGTTGGCCGTAAACATCATTTGCATTATTTTTGTGATGCTCGAAATAATTTATATTAAATACATATTTGTCGACACTTGATTATTTTACAACTGTCAATTATTCCGTAACCGGCCGTGGCATAGTGGTGAGACAAGCGTCTACCATGTGGGAAATGCAGGGTTCGATTCCCGCCTCCAGTCATCTACATTTATATGAGTCGATGTTGTCGACAAAAACTTCGCAGTATAAGTGTTGAGTCTAGTAGGAGCTTCTCAAACAGTGACGTTCGCATTCGTCTATAAACAAGTAGGTGCCGTTTGTTGTGAATCTAAAATAGAAAACGTTTTAATTCGCAACAAACTCATTCATTGGGTGTAAAGGGAAATTAAGTTTTTTTTTTGTCAATTATTCTTCACCAATGGTCCACGAATAAATACGTTTTAAATCTAAGAATTTATTTTTGCTTCTCAAATAAATACGCTTAATATTTCTATACGAATATTTTAGAATCTGATAAACCTATAACTTAATGTCCACCACATTCATTTTTTTCTCCATTTTTTGCTACTAAGCTGATTAATTCATAGATTCCCGGCAATAATGACGATCAATTTAAATTGTTTTATGATGTGGCTATCTAAGGTTCCTTTCCTTCATTTCCTACCTTATGTTTTTCGTAGTATTAGTCAACGAATATTTAATTATGTTGTTTCGTTTTGTTTCTTTGATTTCGTTCATTATAAGGAATTCACAGGTTTCCAAAATGATGTGAGAGTAAAAAAGGTGACCATGGAACGAATTGATTATCGTGTTTTGTTTCTTCTTTGTTTTGTGTTTATTTTTCGTTTTAAGAGAGTTTTGTCAATGTTTGTTAAATGAGCTGTTTGTTAAACATTATAATTATACCATATAAATTGATATCATAACTAAGTGATGAATAACTAACTAACTACATGTCCTTTGGTTTTTGTTTTCTATTAATTTTCGAATTTTCGTTCCCTCCATAGAATGTGGCTATAACGTGTGTTGAGACTTCTTCTTCTTCTTCTATACCTCTTGTGTTCCTTATGCCGTTTCATTTAACGAGTTGACCATTTTGTATAATATCATTCTGTGTTTTCATTTTTCTTTGTGGAGTTGTTTCACTCCCTTTGAAACGCTTCCATTTGGTTTCTTTGTCGAATTTGTTTACATAGTTATTTTCCTTTCCTTTCTTACTTTGGATTTTAGAACAATCAAAAAAAGAAAAAAAAAAACAGAAAAACAAAGTAACCACAACAGAACATTAGTATCACCAAACCCTAACAACACTCTTTTTCCAATCAAGCAAAACATTATTGTTTTTTAACAAAACAAAACAAGAAAAATATATAATATATGATATGAATCAAGAACAATAAAAACAATGCTATTATCTATCAATCTATTAATCAAACAACCAAATCAACCAATGGCAATAAACATTGTTGAAATCATTATCAAATCGACTGCAGACCCGGATTTGTAGATGCTCGTATTTAGTAGTTGAAGCAACGACACCTCAAAAGAAATTGTGAGTCCCACTATTCGCTGTGGCCTCCAGTAATCATGTAAGGCACCGCGCGGGGCAACTCGCCCGGCAGCACTGGGGGTCAATTACTCTTATGCACCGGCAAATGGCGAGCTTACAATATTCTTTGTGTGTATGTGTAGATTATCATTTCGCCCTTTTTAAGTAAAAACCAATTGTAGAAGAATAGCTATTTCTTCTTGCTCCTGCTCCTCCTCTATTACTGCGTCTTCTTTTATATTCATTTCGTTTCAATTTTTTTTTTTCGTTTGGTGTGTATAACATTGACAACAAACTCGTACACATCCTCCAACTTACCAACCAACCAACCTATATACCTACCTACCAACCTATCAACCCAAAGAAAGAACATTTAGAACTGTTTCCAATGTAGTTTTGTACCAGAAACCCTACTCACTGCTCTTTATCTTTACCTCTACCTCTTGCTCTATCTGAATTTCCCCTCCTATCTCCTCAGCTCCCCTTAACGAAATCTCTAAACTTTTTTTAAATTTATGTTACGGTTATTTTAGAATTTTTGTTTTTGTACAAGTTTTCCCTAATGCCCTGCCTTTGTGTTTCTATTAGTCCCGAAGTTCATTTGGAGTCCATTGACCGAACTGAGTTTACTGTAATTAAATTTAGTTTTTGTTTTAGTTTTAAGTGGACGTCTTTTTACTGTTGTTTAATTTGAATAATTTAAGTTAAAGTTTAAACGTACATTTATTGTTAAGTTGAACAAATGACACTATTATTTTGTGTGACCCCCCAGCATTTATACTTTCCACAATTCCACTCACTGTACTCTCCACACGACCTACACCTCTTTAGTGAACACTACTGAACGTTAAAAAAAATAAAAATCGATCACACACACACACACGCTCAAGGGGAGAACTTCCCCTACACACGAACAAAAACTATGAATGATAAACCTAAGTGTTGTGTTGTGTTGTGTTGTACACCAAACATCTCACTGAGGAATATTGTCCCAGCAAGATGTTGATTCAACGTTTAAGACAATTTTAAGTTAACGAATTATTCTGCTACGATTTTATCACACACACACACACACACACATATGACTTATAATATAATCCATAGGAAATCGGATATGTATGTATTAGTATAATGTTCTTAACAGCTTAAAGCTCACAAAATTATATCATATTCTATCAAGGAACGAACGATCAAACGTATTGCATCGTTCGTTATAGGTAAAGTAAAATTTCGATGCATTAAAAAAACTAAAATATCGCATTTAAATCAGTTTTGTGATGGCTCATAAACATTTAGAAGTGAAAAGTTTTGGCTAGCCAATTGTTTAATTTCAATTTATGCACGTCCAATAAATTTTTATTTCGACACTAAGCAAATAGTTGAAAACAATGAATGTTGTTTGCCATCACTCAAGCGAAGCGCTACAAATCAATATAAAAATTTAATTACAAATTAATAGCTATTAGGCAAAAGTGAAACATTGGTTTTGCTTTTATTACGTATATTTATGGTATTAGAGATAGATTGCAATCGCTGTAAAATCTTGTGGAAAAATTTGGGTATAAACATGACAATTTTATTAAAGATCATATCCATTTTATATCTTAAAAATAAATAGAATTTGTGTGAACGAATTTACTCTTTACTGGGTAGTTTTAACGTTCTCTAAAGTAATGCTTAAACTACAAAAAACAAATATCATAAGCGTGGGAAGGCGTTTGTATTTTATACTGAAGAGATATAACCCATTTAGAAGACCATTAAAAACAAAAGACAACATTTGTAATTCGCTCATACACTATGTGCGGCAAAGGATAATAAATGTTAAGTAAGGATTAGTGATTCAACTTTACATTTCCGTGTCCAAATGTAATAACACGAGGCAATACCAAAAAATCCCAGTAGGAAGTATCTGCAAGACATCCTCAAGGATAGGTGCACGACCATAGTAAATCGTTGACCGTCCATACAAATCGTCGACGAAATTTTCATACAAGTATCCGCTTTGTCATGCAAGACCTGATGAGCGACAATATCGGTCAAATTTTCGTTGATGCATATCGTCACCCACACAATCATGCACGACATGATGGGTGACTATGTCGGTTAAATTGTCGTTGATGACTATATAAGCGACACGTCGCCTACACAATCATGCACGAAAATGTCGGTCAAGTTGATACCTATGTATATATATATGTAGCTTTTTATTATTATGGCAAATTGAAAACTAGAAAACTACTGACCAAGGGAGAAGTGAAGGATACAAACTTTTATACGGCATTCACTTTTATTCGAGATTTCAAACTATAAAATTGCCTGTGTTAACTCGTCAGTTTAATAAACATTTTTTTCCCCCTTTGATTTTGTTGAATGTGTTTGATGCACGACAACATTAGTATTTTGTCGGTCAGCTTGTCGTCAGGCGAGTGTTTTGACGACAAGTACATACATTTTTCACATTTTGTCTTGGGGACAGCTTTGACGACAAAGTCGTGTATGACAGAACTTCCTACTGGGATAACAAGATTCGAATATAGTCGGTTTTAAAAAAAAACTTGTTTATTAAAATATTAATTTTTGAAAAGTTTGTTTCACTTATTTGAAAGGATAAAAGCTTCCGCTTAAAGGATAAAAGCTTCTACACCTAATTTCAGCTCGATACATATTAATTGCGGGGACTGACTCCAAATAGGGGTTTGTATGGTAGGTGGCAGAGGTTTTTGACCGATCGGGCTCATCTTAGAACATAATCTCCGCTTTCAGAATATAAGATTGTATTACAAATTTCAGCTTGATAGCTCTCAAACTGCGACTGTAACCGCAGGCATAGAACACCAAAAAGTGGTAATTTGTATGACAGGTGGGATTAGTTTTTGTCCGATCATGCCCATCTTAGAACTTAATCTTCGCTTAGAGGATAGAAGCTTTTATACCTAATTTTAGCTCGATACATAATAATTACATCTGTAATTGCGGGGATTGATTCCAAATAGGGGTAGTTTGTATAGTAGGTGGCAGAGGTTTTTGACCGATCGGGCTCATCTTAGAACCCTGCGTTCCAAATTTTAGCTCGATAGATCTTAAAGTGTGCCAGTAATCGAATTTTTATGGCAGGTTGGATTAGTTTTTGTCCGATCATGCTCTTTTTAGAGCTCAACTTCCAGTAGGAAAATACGATTTAAGCTCGAGAGCTACTTAATTACAGTTGTAATCGCGAAACACACTCCAAAATAGTGAGGTTATTTGGCTGGTGGGAGTACTTTTTGACCGATCGGACCTATCTTAAAACCTAATCTCCGCTTTGAGATTATAAGATTATATACCAAATTTCAGCTCGATAGCTCTCAAACTGCGACTGTAACCGCAGGCACAGAACACCAAAAAGTGGCAATTTGACCGATCTTGCTCTTCATAGAACTCAATCTTCGTTTTGAGGAAATCAACTACGGCGGGTACATGAGTCGTTTGTGTTTTACATCTAATATCGTCGCGTAGAACTGACCAGTTGGTGGGCTCCACCCTACTAAAACCAAAAACTATGCGGCTGTTATCGCCCGAAACTAATTCTCAATAAGCCACGAAATGTTCAAATTGTGCATTACTCTTGTGTGGGGGTATTAAATTGATTGACAAGTACAAGCTCGAGGATTTCACTCCCTCCGATGTGATCCCCCACTGTTATTATTAGCTACTTGATATTGTTATGTTCCACCACCAGAACACCGTAGTATTCTCTCATCAATACTTCGTCACCTTTTGCTAGGAGCAAAGCTCCCCATCTGGCTGACCGCAACAAACCACCTTCTGCTAGGTACTATTGGTACCCCATCCGGCTTGCATCATCAATTTATAACAAAAGGTTATCACGCTTTGGACATCACACAAACATAAAATGAATGGTTACTGCCCGACATGATAGGAAGAGCTACATGAGTCTGACACAATTATATTATTTCGCTTTGTACTGGAACTAGTTCGTAACAACGTAACAATGTTACTGCAATCGCCGTTACACCCAGTGATGACACGATTAATCGAAAAATTGGTAATAATCGATTATTTTCTTTCAATTAACGATTTAATTGTGTCGTGAATTCTCCTTCGATTAATTGAATTAACCGATTATTCCAAATAATAATCGATAGACATTCAGGAACAAAAAAGAATCGTCGCCAGCCGCCAAATGTATTCATTGAGTTTTGACGGCTAACGACGAAAGACGTAGAACTGCAACCTAATTTATTAACGGCATTGGGAGCGGCAGTGAAACGTCTTCTGTTGGTGATACTGAATTTTATTTATGGGCGCACTATAAATATTTAGCTCACACACGAAGAAGGAAGGACAATGACTCAACACTTCCTTAAGATGAACTAAGCTTTTTTGTCAATGCTCCATTTCTCTCGAATATCAAACTCTTAGTTTACCAGAGTTTCTTTTGGTCTAACCTAAGCTACTATGTGGCACAGCAAAGCTGTTCCTTACCCAATTGACCAGGCAGGCGGTTTACCTAGGACAAACCGCCCTGGGCATACCTGACCTCCCGAAGCACCATCTTTAGACTCCTTAGTCGGAGCTTTGCAGGGCTATAGAAGAGGTCCACTGGTGGTTCCCTCGGGTCCGTGGGGTCGGTAATCCCCAAAGGCTTCCCGGAGAAAACTCTCTGCTGGGAAATCGCGAGGACAGTCGGACGCACAGACGGACGTCCTTAAATCGAGTCAGAATTCTACGCTGATCATTTATATATCTAAATATCTTCATACCTACCAAGCCCTCTTACGGGCGTTACAAATGGAAGAAAAAAAATTATATACCCTTCACAACGACTACTTTTGTAATAATACAATAAAACATCAAGAAAATATAGTGCGAATACTGATGTTTTTTTAGTGTTGCGTAGTCTTGGGCAAATCTATAATATATATAGGTGTTCCTCTTACTCCCACCCTCACCTCCTAGACTAGTGATAGTGATGCTATCTGAGCGTCTAATCCCACTGTGCAGCCATACTTCAGCGGTTTTTGTCTATTTTTCTGACACGTCTCTCTGATCATTCAGAATACATGGTTGTAATGTCTTCTAACTCAACTTACTTTTAAGCGGTTGCTTTAAAGTCAATGCCCGGGGAATACTTTGTCTAAGACCGAAAGTAGTTAGCTGCTTGGACAGTGCAACAGAGGAATCGATTCTGATCACTCCCAAGTGAAAGACAATCAGTAACTTTCCACCCGTGAGCAAAGTCCCATTCCCGAGGGCTAGGTATCCGACTTGCATTAATAAGTTGGAACAAAGAAAAACATTGAAGTGTACAAAGGGAAATACTTGGTCTAAGACTGAAAGTAGTTAGCAGTTTGGACAGTGCAACAGATGAATCGATTCTGATCACTCCCATCTGAATGACATTCAGTAACTTTCTACCTCTGAGTAAAGTCCCGTTCCCCAGTGATAGGTATCCGACTTGCAGTTATATGTTAGCACAAAGGAAAACGTTACAGTGTGTAAAGTCTCAATGGAGTAAGGTAATTTGCACCAACGTTGCCAGTAGGAGTGGTATAAAATAACCCACTGACACATGTGATAAGATACTTTAAGATTAATTTGATACTTTCAGGACATCTAAGCGCCCGAACATAAAGAAACTTGTAGGATAATTATCTTCAGATACTTTTCACCATGCGAAAAAATAGTGATACAAATAATAGGGATATTCACGATCATAAAAATTCGGTCAATTATTGCAGAATTTTTTTATACCATCACCCTTAGGGATGAAGGTATATATCATTTGATACGAAAACCAGTACAGAAATTTCAGTCAGGTAAACTGACTGATAAATACCATCACCCAATATAAGATATTGTTGAAGTCTTGAGTTATTGAAATGAATAGATTTTTAATTAAAATAAAATTACTTATGTATATTTTTTATACCCTGCTTGTGGTGCAAAATCGTCCAAAACTTGACTTATTTGTGTAGGGGGTATAGGTGCCGGTTTGGAATTTATGTGAGAAATATTAATTTTTCAAAAAAAATTAATTTTGATAGGGGGTACCACAAGAGGTGGACCGATACAGTCCTTATTCATTCCTAACTCAAATTTTCATACGTACAACTTACGAATAATTTGACTGAATTCAGTGCACTTACAAAAAAAGATATGTATGTAAGACTATAGGGGTTAGTTCGGTCCTTTGTGTGGGAGGTACCAGAGAGGTGTGTCAAATATTTAGGTTTTCTGAGGTTTCGCCTCCTATCACAATATAAATTAACCGACTAATTTTCATTACCCCTCAAATGTCCGTTTGGAAGTTATGGGTGAATTATTAATTTTCCAAAAATAGGTAATTTTGTATGGGAGGTACCAGAAGGGGTGACCCGATATAGTCCATATTCACTCCTGATTCATATTTTCATAAGCGTACAAATTACTCATAATTTGACTGAATTCACTGTACTTAGAAAAAAGATATGTTTGTAGTACTATGGGGGGAGTTCGGTCATTTGTATGGGAGGTACCAGAAGGGGTGTGTCAAATAGTTAGGTTTTCTAGGGCTTTGCCTCTTATAATAACATAAATTAATCGACCAATTTGCATTACCCCCCAAGAGTCCGTTTGGAAGTTATAGGAGAAATATTAATTTTCCAAAAATAGGTAATTTTGTATGGGAGGTACCAGAAGGCGTGAACTGATATAGTCCATATTCATTCCTGGGTCTAATTTTCATAAGCAAACATCATACGCAAAATTTGAGTGATCTCAGTTTACTTACAAAAAAGATATGTATGTAAAACTATAAGGGTCAATTCGGTCATTTGTATAAGAGGTACCAGAAGGGGTGTGTCAAATAGTTAGGCTCTCTGAGGTTTCGTCTCCTATCACAACATTAATTTATCGACCAATGTTCATAACCCCCCAAGTGACAGTTTTGAAGTAATTGGAGAAATATATAATTTCCAAAAATAGGTCATTTTGTATGGGAGGTACCAGAAGGCGTGAACCGATATAGTCCATATTCATACCTGAGTCTAATATTTATAAGCAAACATCATACGCAAAATTTGAGTGATCTAACTTTACTTGCAAAAAAGATATGTATGTAAAACTATAAGGGTCAATTCGGTCATTTGTATGGGAGGTACCAGAAGGGGTGTGTCAAATAATTGGCTCTCTGAGGTTTCGCCTCCTACCACAACATTAATTTATCGACCAATGTTCATAACCCCCCAAGTGACTGTTTTGAAGTTATTGGAGAAATATATAATTTCCAAAAATAGGTCATTTTGTATGGGAGGTACCAGAAGGCGTGAACCGATATAGTCCATATTCATACCTGAGTCTAATATTTATAAGCAAACATCATACGCAAAATTTGAGTGATCTAACTTTACTTGCAAAAAAGATATGTATGTAAAACTATAAGGGTCAATTCGGTCATTTGTATGGGAGGTACCAGAATGGGTTGGGCACAGGTTTCGGTTTTCTTAGGGTTTGTCTACTTTTGCAAGATAAATAAACTGACCAAATTCAAACATCCTCCGGTTGTCCGTTTGGAAGTTATGGAAGAAATATTAATTTTCCAAAAATAGGTAATTTTGTATGGGAGGTACCAGAAGGGGTGGGGCTATTCAGCCCATTTACAATCCCATAAGTTCGTTTTGAAAAATATTGATACTGGTAAATTTTCATACCGATCCGTTAAGGTTTACTCGAGTTATCCTGCTGACCAGCCATCCAGCCAGCCAGCCAGACAGACGGACATAGCTCATTCTTCTTAAAAAGTTCTGAAACGAATTTGGTCTTAAGATACTTGGGGTCTAACTCGTCTCCTTTAATGCGTTACACTTTTTTTTCGTATCAAATGATATATACCTTCATCCCTAAGTATGGAATTGTGAGCTACTCCCAAAATGAACTAGTTTCCAACTATTTCGAACCAGTTAAACGTTATAAGCTGATTAATAACTGACTTATTTAGTTTTTAAATAATTTCAGAAGTTATATTTCAAAAAGAAAAATTATTCCAAGTGACTTTTAGGTGAATAAAATTTAAAAATTTCAATTATTGTATATTATATATATATAATATATATATAGTACTAGCCCCAATTTTCTAGAATAATACTAGTTTTAACTAACATTTAGTAGTTCCAAACTAGTTCAAAGGAGACAATCAACTACCGCCAAACAAGAAATTCTGAGGTAGTTCTATTCAAGTAAAAAAGGGACAATTCTCTTCAAGCCTTAGACAACTACGTGTTAAATAAGACAATCGCTTCTATGGAAGGTGAACTAGTTTACTGCCCTATGGAGAACTAGTATTTTACTAGTTCCGAACTAGTATTTCTCTGAATGGTACGTTTGTATGGGTGGTACCAGAAGGGGCGTGCCTAGACTAGAAATGGTATATTTATATGGGAGGTACCAGATGGGGCGTGGCCATGCAGCCCATATGTAATCCCGTAGATTGTTTTGGGATAATATTAACCCACGTAAAGTTTTAAAACAATTGGTTGCGTCTTCGAAAGTTATCGTGCATACCAGCCGGACAGACAGACAGACGGGCATGGATCAAATGACTTAAAAAGTCATGAACCGAATTAGGTTCAAAGAAACCTAGGGTCTAAAGTGACTCTTTTTATGTGTTACACTTTTATGTTGTAACAAATGATATATACCCTCCTATATACTACTGTAAATACTTCAGACAATGAAGATCAATTATCTTTGAATTCTTTTTTTTAAGAAATTTTACCCACAAAAAGGGATAGTTTTTATCCGATCTTGTATATTTTTTAGAACTTAGCCTCCGCTAAAATGAGTTTTCTACCGTGAAATATTAGTTTGCAAAGAACATTACAACGAACATACAAAAATATCCGATTTCTTATATATGATATTTAACTTAATCTTTTTCTGTTTACATTACTCTAATTTTCTTGTTTTATGTTTATTGATTTTTGTATTTTATAATTTTCTCTTTTTATTTCCAATATCATATTTTGTCCATTCTGTTAGGAGAGTTTAGCCAACCAAGTAAAACATAACAAAAAAACGATCCATTATCCAAAAACATTAAGGTTGAAATTATATTCCCCGCCGCCCCCTTTTCACATTCTTTACACATACAAAACAATAACAGATAAAATTATTTTTATTTTGTATTAAGTCCCGGAATAAGCTCTGAGTTTTTTTTTTTGTTGTTGTTGATTTCACTTGAAAAAAAAATCCCTTTACCCCCCTCAACCCAATAAAAACGAAAAAACAAAACAACTCCTAAACCTGACTTAAGTGTTTCTATCAAATCCAATAAGAGTTTTATCAAACTATTGTGAAAGACTTAAAGTAAATGCAACAAAAGTAACCAACAATCGATCTTCAGAGCGTCCGTCTTGTATGTGACCTATAATATACAAAATGTAATTTAATGAAACTTATGCAAAACAAAACTAATATCTAAACTAATATATATGTATTTAAAAAAAAAAAAGAAAACAAAACACAAAGGGGGTTAGGTGTGTGTGTGCAGAGTATACTCTTGTGCTTGACATTAGCAAGAGGACAGCGAGTCATGGCTTGTTTGTCCCCTTGCTAGGTTAGGCTGCTAGGCTTAGGGTAGTTAAGTAAGCAGGTCCCCGGTAGGCCAGTCATAGTACCTAGATTATCTTTTGGCGTAACAATGTATGTATTTATGGTGATCCAACAAAACTGACTTAATGTGTCTGTATCTCTCTCTCTCTATGTATTGATCTATGCAGGTTATCGCTGTGATATCCATATTGTTTATAGTCCTGTCTACCATAGCCCTGACGTTGAACACCCTACCACAATTACAACATTATGACGTTGATACGGGTACACCAACTGATAATCCGCAATTGGCTATGGTTGAGGCCGTTTGTATATCGTGGTTTACACTAGAGTATATACTTAGGTTTAGTGCGTCGCCAGACAAGTGGAAATTTTTCAAAGGCGGCCTGAATATAATCGATCTATTGGCAATACTCCCCTATTTTGTTTCACTGTTCCTCTTGGAGACGAACAAAAATGCTACGGACCAGTTCCAGGATGTGCGCCGGGTGGTGCAAGTTTTCCGCATCATGCGCATCCTGCGAATCCTTAAGCTGGCCCGTCACTCAACGGGCCTGCAGTCGTTAGGCTTTACGCTACGCAATTCATATAAGGAACTCGGTCTACTAATGCTGTTCCTGGCTATGGGCGTTCTCATATTTTCTTCGCTGGCATATTTTGCCGAAAAGGATGAAAAGGATACAAAATTCGTTTCAATACCGGAAACATTTTGGTGGGCGGGTATTACAATGACAACTGTTGGCTACGGGGACATCTATCCCACTACTGCACTGGGAAAGGTTATTGGTACTGTGTGTTGCATATGCGGTGTTCTGGTAATCGCTTTGCCTATTCCCATCATAGTTAACAATTTCGCTGAATTTTATAAGAATCAGATGAGACGCGAGAAGGCGCTCAAGCGGCGTGAGGCGCTCGATCGTGCCAAACGTGAGGGTAGCATTGTTTCTTTCCATCATATCAATCTGAAAGATGCCTTTGCCAAATCCATGGATCTCATCGATGTCATCGTCGACACAGGTAAGTCTCAACATTTCTCCTATCTATATATATTTAAATAGACCTATATATATATATATATATACATATAATTCTACTATAAAACGTATTCAATTGTATATCTCACACCACTTAAAAATATGAAAAATAAAAAATCACACATTTCCATTTGATCAATAGATGATGATACAATAACCGACAATAGAAATGTGTAAATGTGTATTTTTATCATCACATCTGCGTATTATGCTCTTATTTGCTTTTATCCTCCTATGCCCTAAACACACTTGTATTTGTAATTTGTTTTTCGTTCTGAATTCGAAAGTATTTTTGCTTTGTTCTACCAAACATTCGATCGATATCGCATCATTACATTACGCCCATCGCAGAGTAGTTATGTGAGAAGAAAGCAAAAACAAGGCATGGCTTTCCAATTCATTTTACGCACAATTTTTTCGTAGTAGATAGTTACTAATTGAATGCCGTTCGATTTCTTTAGCTCTATAATAGTCTGTAGTAATATCTGCTATAGCTTTTCCATTTTTTTTCGTTACTTTGTAAATACAATTATTTAACGTAGTTAATTTTGCGATTAATTTGTAGTGTTTTGGTTTTGTTTTTTTGTATGATTTGGAAACAACAAAAAAAAAATCAGTTGATGATAGAAATTCTCACGTTCATAATTTTATTTTGATGTTTTTGTTTTTAAGTAATTCCGTGAGGATCGTATAATTTGCGTAGATTTAGCAGGATGACATAGTACGATCGGTAGAGACTATTACATTATTCATCAAACTAAAACAAAGAGGACGACAATACTCATAAAAGTAGGAAAGAAAGTTAAAATACCTACATTATATGTGTTCGTAAGTGTTACATTCATAATATTCGTTAAACATTTCACAAAGCCTTTCCTGAATTCATATAATAAATACTGTTATCTAAGAATTAAGCTACGCAAGTAGTTTAAGACGACTGCTCAAAAGAGAAAATAACTAGGATATAATATATAAAAGCCCATTAGAACTTGTCCGCGAATACTTCAGAAAGCATACAGAGATTGTGTATGAGATAAAAATGACATCGCACACATCTTCGCATATTTTGTATGTAGAGTGCATAGGCAGTCACGAAGATGACAAATTTGTGTTCGTCTTAAATGCAACTTCATATATTTTCACAAAGTTTGTTTATTGAAAAAGTGTACATTAATGATTTAACAATTTAGTTTGACTCTAGGTTCATTTCACACATTTTCATTAAAATTGTAAGAAAACTGTCAATATTACAATAAACATTGTATGTAAAGTTCACATATTAGATACGAAGACAAAATAAGAAGATTATTTGTGACCATTTGCTGTATTCTGTGTACCTACGCAAGCGTCCATTTCTTAACAAACGAATATTAGAGATGTATAGAGATCACAGTATTTCTGCTTAGTTTGTATAAAATAAGGATGCTAACACTCATAGTTTACGGATCCTACTGGTAGGTTAGGTACAGTATTTTTGGGTGGTGTTGTTGACTGAAAGTAGTATTATTGTGTCGAATTTAAGCCAATATAAATTAAATGAGTATTAGGGGCATTGATATATAAATTAACCATTTATTGAGCTAAACTTTAAACAAAGGTCGGCTACAGTGATTCCGAAACGCAAACTGGTTTAGTAATTTTTCATCATACATAAGTTTACATGAGCTTCCTTAGATCTTACTAGACTTCCATCGATGCTTTATATTGTAAAGTTGTTCAGGAGGCCGAAGAAGGATTTTTTATAGTTCAAAAGCATTTTATTAAAACATACCATTAGAATATAACAAATGATGCATGCAGAAATATTTGTATTTTTTTCTTTTCACAAATTTCAAAGATCTTGAAATGTTTTCCTAATTTGATGATAAAAGCAGATTTTCTTACCGAAAAGGATTCGAACTGAACCAAAATACATTTATCTAGCAAAACTGACGTTCGGATTTTGGTTATTATTTTTTCACATAAATGTAGACTGAATATGCTCTAAAACAAATTAATAACATCAAACTACAGCGAAAAAATCAATACTCCTACTATATCTATCCCTTAACCTATGGTAAGGAGGGCCAAAATTTCTATGTAACACATAAAAGGAGTCAGTAAAGATCTTAGGTTTCTTTAAACCAAATTCTATTCATGACCTTTTAAGTCGTTTGAGCCGTGTTCGTCCGTCTGTCTATCGGTCTGTATGACCGGCTGGTACGCACGATAATATTTTCCCAAAACTACTTATGGGATTGTATAAGTATGAGCTACATGGTCACCCCCTATTCTGGTACCTTTCGTGCAATTGTACCATTCCGTCCACTTTAGAAATCGTGTAATAATATCAAAAGTTGGAAGTCCAGCCACGCCCCTTCTGGTCATGCCATAGAAATTTACTATTCAACCCTTTTTAGAAATCGAGTAATAATATCAATATACCCAACACGATCGTTCCCAAATTCTGCTTTTAGTAAAGTTATAGCAGGATAAAGTTTTAGAGAAAAAACTACGCCTCATCTGGTACCTCCTAAAATTGTATGTGTTTGCTCAGGGTCAGGGTAATGTTATTCGATTTACCCGACTGAAACTTTCTTACTTGTTTTTGAGGTTTGGTTGGACCAACAATTATATTATAGGTTCAACTCCTGGCTCCAGTCACCTTAAACAAAAAAAACATGTCTTTCATTTTCGGTTCCACTCGAATGTTCGGTTCCCCTCGAATGTTGTTGACAGCAACTTCGCAGTATATGTGTCGAGTCAATCGGCATGTCTATTAAGAGCTTCTCAAACAGTGACATTCGCATTCGTCGATAAATAAGTATGTGCCGTTAGTTGTGAATTTGAAAATAGAAAGGGAGTTAATTAATAACAACGCGAGCAGCTATCCCATACCTCATTCATGGGGTGTAAGGGGAAATTAAGCAATTAAGTAAAAGAATAACGCTTTGTGTAAAGCCTCGCTTGGTAGAACATAACTCTGTCAGATTTTTGACCATTTTCACTGAATACTTCGTGACAGTTAGTGCCTTTCCGCAAAGTCAGCTTTGCGGGGATATCAAACTCAACCATAGCATCTAATAGTTTCTGCCGTATCGGCCTTTTTGTAAGTCGATCAACAGATGGTAAATGCCCATCTGCATTTATTGGGTCCTCTCCTGGATTTGTCGTAGTGAGATGGATCATGGATTTATCAGGTCTAACACCACACTGATGGGGGTACACAGGTTCTTTAAGATGGACTTTATTCTTTCACATAACAGACTCTACAGGACCTTGTATGCGATGGGTAGAAGCTTGATCTCGCTATAGTTGGGACATACACATGGATCGCCGTACTTAGGTTCAGGACTAAGAACACTTAGACTCCAATCATCGAACATGTATTCCTTTAACCAAAACGTGTTCATGAGCTTAAAGCTCGGCAATATATGTGCTCCCGCAGCTTTAGCCATGCAATTGCCATGCTGATCTCGTATTGGCTCTGCAGTGGTACATCTACTCCTTTGTCACTAATGCTGCCTTCGGGAACGTGAAGAGTACGAAAGTGTTCCCTCCAAATTTGCAAAACGTTGCTGTGGCCATATTTCTATCTCAGTCCTTGAATGTGGGGGATCCCTGTTCCAAAATCATTCCTTTCTACCTTTTGGTAGAACTTTCTGGCTTCATCTCTGTCCCTGTAATTTTCAATACCCTGGCCACAACATCTATTGGCTGCTCCGTATGCAGCATAATTCTTTTAGTGGCAAAGCCCTTGGAACACGTGATCTATCGGATCTATGGTTGTGTGTTGCTTGGGGGCATTCAAAGAGATATTCTGTTTATTCCCAAGTGAATTACGATCAGAAAATTCGAATTATGAAATCCCCCAATTCCCAACCTCATAGTCTAAAAAATAATGACTATGAAAATGTTAAACCAAGAATTTTTTGATGGAAATTGAATGAAAATGTTTACTAAAAATTTTAACGTTTTTTGCATTTGTAGGAACAAAAATATAGAGGGAATACTGATTTTTTTAGTGTAATTGCCTTATAATCAATTTTAAACGTAGTGTTATTTTAAAATATTTTCAAAATGCATTGTCACACATAAAAATAATTCTAAGCTGTCAGCGCAATCTATCCATTTGGACGTGCTTTACCAATTGCATGTCATTATTCAGATGAATAACGACGATGGATATAAATTATTTTCAAAGTAATTTTCTCTTCCAGATTCTGAATTTTCCCTTCATTTTCCAGGCTTCTGAGCCGTAACGCAAGCCATTTAGGACCAGTGTTTAGTACAATGGGATCTTGGTTTTTTAAGACAGAACGTTGGAACGCTTGCTTAGCACATTGCACCATCGGTTTGGAAGTAATACATTTCATTTAAGCTAAGTAAGGTTAGGTTAATTCGGCAGCCATGTTTAACACAGCTCACATGACTCCTAGTATGAGTTCCATTGTGATACCATTTTTATATTTTTGCACCAAATATTCCTATCCAGTTCTGTCAACGTCGCTATCAAGCCATTTCGTTGATCTGATGAAGGCATATCGTCTACTGATATACAGGTATTGTGCAAAAGTGTCCGATGACCAAGCTTTTCATATCTCAGGTCACCAAAAGCAGGGCAGTAACATAGGAGATGCTCCGTGGTCTCCTCTTCTTCCTCATCATTGCAGATTCTACAAGAATCGTTGTAGGGTAGCTTCAACCAACCGACGAGTGACCGGTTATTACAGCTATGATGTTCTTTAGGTGGACTCTGGATAGGTTCAGCACAAATCGTGTCTTCTGTATATCGGTTGTAGGCCAAATTTGCTTGGTCGCCGTGCAAGTGGGTTCTCTCACCCATCTCTCCTTAGCAATGAGGTTTTTTTTCCCTGCAATTAGCTGTTTCCCCCTTGTGAAAGAGAGACGAATGAGACCGTAGACTTCGCCCAAGTTCACGGTCCTGAACAGTGATCCGGTAGTCTGATGGATATCTGCAAATTCAACTCCTCCGAAAAGATTCCACAGCCTACTCTTTCCTTTAATTTCGAAACGTCAGTGATAATTAGGATGACATTCTTCCTTAAGTTTAGGGCATTAGCATTATCATTATAGTAGGGCCTACCCGGTATGTTCCTTATAAAACCTAGATCGAAGACAGGTTCTGGTATGGTGTGATCCGTGTGACAGCTCACATTGATTAGGTCCAGAATTTTGGTATGGTCCATGCTTTTGTGGCGTCTTAACACATTGCGGTGTTCGCTGCTATTTTCCTCACCTCAATGTCCGTGGGTAACCAGTTTAGGGTCGTAAACAGTGCCTTAGTTGGAGTAGTTCTAAGTGGCCTTGTTATCATGATTGCCACCAGTCTCATAATGCGTTCGAATTTCAGCCATTAGGATGTTCTATCCAGCGCCGGCCACCAGACTGCTGATCTTTGGAATAAGATGGGTTAAATAACATAGTCATATAACCAGTTCATATTATTGGGTCTTAATCTCCAAACTGAGGCCGGTTGCGCTTTTGCAGCAGTATAAGACCGTTGCCACTTTGCTAATTCTGGCCTGAGTGTTCAATTCAGTTTACTATCCAATATTAGCCCAAGGTATTTGGCGCTATCAGAGAGTGTATCAGCACCATTTAACTTAAGTTTACACCCGGTCTACAGTTATGACACCATTTAAACTAAAGTTTCAACTAAGATTCCAGAAGATCAGATAGTAGTTAAGGATCCTTGCCGGTAACTATTAGTGCCACGTTATCCGAATTTGCGACTGTTGTGCAGCACTTTTTTTCCATCGTCCTGAGGAGAGTGTTGATGTTGAGATTCCATAGTAGTGGAGAGAGTACTCCTCCTTGTGGAGTACCGCGGACCGCCATCTAGGAAATATTTGACACGCCCAGACTGGATCCAATGCGCCTAAATTTTAGTAGATTGTCAACTTATGAGTTGTTGTTATAATGAGCCAATTACAGATTCAGGTTTGACAGTATTAAAAGCTATCTCACTTTGCAAAAAGGCAATAAGTGAGTATTCCTTGTAGTTTAGGGATCTTTCAATGAGACTGGTTATAGAATGTAAAGTAGTTTCTGCGGACTTGCCCTTCGTGTAGGCATGCTGGGCCCTAGACAGGACTTCCGTTTTAAGAGATGGCCAGATATCTACATCAATTATTCTTCTTAAAGTCTTTAGTAAGAAGGAAGATAGACTAATTGGTCTAAAATCTTGGCTTTAGTGTGGGATGCCTTACCCCCAAATATAATTTTGTATGCTGTCCATCTCGTTGGAATGTGCGACAAATTCAGAGAGGCTTTGAAGATTACCAAAAGGCAGGCCGTCAATACTTCGATGCTCTTTTGTAGATCCGCGGGAATAATTTCATCAAGTCCCGGAGATTTAAAAGAGCGGAAATTTTTGATAGCCCATTGCACTCGATGTTCATTAATCGGTATGTCGGAAATATCAAAGTTATAACTGTCCGAGTTTTCCAAAAACTGGTAATCACAAGGTCCTGTCTAGTGTGCTATGTAAAAGACTAAAACAAATCTTAGAGAGTTTGATTATACCTTATAAGTGTGTCTTTCTTCCTGTTCTTATATGGCAACAATAACAGATTTTCACCCATCAGTAGCCACACAATTCCAAGGGCTTTGATCTTTTGCGCTCCGTTGATTGTTAGTCACACCAAGTGTAGGTAACAACTCTTTCTCCTGGTCCATCCAACGAAGTTTTGGTCGCCCCTTCCTGCGCCGCGTTTATTGTCGAAGACTTTTCGAGCAGGAGCATTTTCAACCATTCGTGCAACGTATTCAAACTAGCGCATTAGGTCTATTTCAACGCGCTTGACCACGCCGATGTCGCTGTACAGCTCATAGTTCATTCGAAGACGTTACTGTTCGTTAACGATGATGGGTCTGAAGTATTTTTGTCTCGAAGACTTTCAGAATAGATTTGTGTCATTACCCATAATTTTGCGTTGTAGAGCAAGACAGGTAGGATAAGTGTCTGGTTCAGTACAAACAAATAACTTGATTTTGTCCTTATATATCACCAGGCCCAATTTGGCCGACTGCTTCTCAATGTCAGAAAAGGCCGCAGTAACATCCCTCAGTACACGGCCAATAATATCTAAGTCACCGGCATACGCCAGCAGCATGTGGCTCCTGCAGCAGCCCAAGGCATGATTATCTCCATTACAATGTTAAAGAGATCGTGTCTAAAGCCTCTCCTGGGAGAAAATGGCTGTCAGATTTTTGCATATTATCACTGAAGACTTCGTGTCAGTCAGTGTCATCCCGCAAAGTCGTATCAGCTTCAAGGGGATACCAAATTCAGCCATAGTATCTAATAATTTCTGTTGTATCGAACTTAAGAATGCAGCTTTGTAATCGATAAACAAATGATAGGTTTCGATCTGCATCTCTTGGGTTTTCTAAAGGATTTGTCGTAGTGTGAATATCTGATCTGTCGTGGATTTACCAAGTCTAAAGCCACGCTGATAGGGTCCAATCATGTTCGCTAAGATGAGCTTTAGTCTATCACACAAATGCTGATCCCGCGATAGTTGGTTCCCACATTTGGATCGCCTTTCATAAATACAAAACATAGAACACTCAGATTCTAATCATCCGGCATTCATTGCATTGAGCCAAATCGTGTTTATGAGCTGGTGCATGCATGTTGCCAGCTAATCGCCGTCGGCATTAAAAAGCTTAGACAGCAGTTCATCGGCTCCCGCAGCTTTATTATATTTAAACCGCGAAATTGTCGTGCTGATCTCGTTTTGGCTCGGTGGTGGACATTCTAACCCGTCGTCGATAATTGGCGTAATTTCGTCACTTATGCTGCCTTCGGGAACGATAGGAGAAAAAAAGTGTTTCCTCCATATTTGCAGCACACTCTGAGTGTCCGTGACCAGATTTTCGTCTCTGTCCTTACTTAATTGTATGACCTGACCGAATAACATCTGAACAAAACTCTTTTCTAACGTCCTCTGTTAAACTGTACAGATATCATATTCCGTGTAACTTGAATGACTATAATATCTTATTCATTAATTAATGCATAGCGCCTAGAATTCAGTATAAATGTAGAATTCATTCAATTGTAATTGATTGAACACAACGATTTACATGGAATTACATTCAACTTAGCAGCAGGAATGTGACAAAGAACTTTTAAATAAATGGCAGCATTACTTTAATTGTATTCCATTTTAGTTAACCATGCTAATTGTTGTATATATGTAAACGTATTTATTACAACGCTCGCATTTAAGTCGATATCAGCAATAAGCTCTTGTTGATCTGATTACTTAGCAGTGTAGGCGGGACACTACGGATATGAGCAGACACTAATACTGACACCCCTGCTAAGGAAACAATCAATGAAATTGCTTTATTTTAAGTTTAGCTAAAGTGTTTTTTTTTCTTGTTTTAATTTTTCGTTCCTCAGAATTATCGTAAAATGCAATCAATTTTAGCCATGTATAATATCATACACACATACACACAAATCTATAAGACAGTAGTGAAATTAAATTGCGCTGACTATTAGTAACAACCCAGCCAGCCAGCCAGCCAGCTAGCCAGCCAACCAACCAGCCAGCTAACTAGCCAATGATTTGTACAGAATACATTCGAAGCTATCTACCAAACCGTACTTATATTTACATGTATGTCATCACTGAAACTGTGTATGTGTATACTTTTAGGGAACAAACAAACAAATGTTGTACATCCGAAAGGTAAAACAAGACAGTCAGCGACAAATATAGGAAAACAACCCCTAAGCTCGATACTGGCAGGTGAATACTAATTCCAATACTATCCATTCTATATAATGCAGTCAAAGCTATTATAATAACTCTTATAACATCAATTATTAAAACAACCCTGCTTTCAAGTAAAATAGCGTAGAAAACAACATCACTTTTTATAAACGAATCTTAAATATTTTACACATACGTTCACTTCAATACAAAAACTACTACATACTATGTACATAAGGAATACAACTCACTCACTCTTATATACACGTATATCGTAATCACACTGCTCATCACAAGAATTTTTTTTTGATTTAAACAAAAAAAAATCACTCCAATCACCCGCATTACGGCTACACTGAACACCAAGAACTCACTCATTGAAGAGAGATTTGAACACAGGATAAGGCAACGAAGACTTTGATGTGTTAAGATTGTGGATTGTAATTGAGGCGGATTCAAAAATTGGGCATTAGTACGCAACTTAAGGGCTTTATTGACAATAACTAATCGATAATTTTTCTAGGAAAATTGAAATTATATACATCTAATAAATGTGTTTTAGGTATTTACTGTTATTAGTCTTTTGTAGGTCAATGTTTATTGGTAAACAAAATTGCTGAAGTGCATTTTTTTTAAGTATATTTACATAAAGTAAAAAAATTATTAATTTGATACATTCTATGCATAATATCATAATTGTGTCGCCTTAAATGTTTGAATTTGAAATAAGCAAAAGCACACAAATAAACAATTCTCATTATATAGTTCTCTTTAATGCGTTCGCATGTGTCCATTCAGAAATGTTAATTTTGAATATTTGGAAATGTTATTCTTAATTATGACGTGAAATAAAATTGTCTAATATTCACTTTTTAAAGATTATCTCATTCAAATGTTACCCTCGAAGTTCCAACTTTTGATGGTTTTTTTCGCGATTTACGCGAGTAATGATTCGTAGCTGGCTATCGACTGGTTTGGTCATTAACCCAAATGCGGGTAAATTGTTTATTAACCACAAATTTGGTCTGTCACTGAACAAAACACGTCGCAGATTTTCTTTGAGCTTAAATTCAAGTCTTGTGGCTTAAATTTTTAAACGAATTCGATTTTGTACGACACTGAGCCCAGATCTTTGCATAGATTTCATCAAATTGTTGCATATGAGGGCCTATGAATAGTTTGGCTACAATATTTAGCCGGGGAAATTGTACCTATTATAATTCAGAAATTTTAATCGGGAACGGTAGTTGATTGTCTCTTTTGAACTTGTTTGGAACCACTTCAAAATATATTGATGTTAACAAAATGACGCATTATAACTAGTTCTATTCTAGAAAATTTGACTATAAAAGGTCATCAACTGATAACAAATAACTGGTTCAATATTTGATAATTTGCAACTAGCACATTCATTACATACTTTTGAACCAGTTCATTTTTTTAAATAAAATGACGATTCCCTACTTAGCGTGATACAAGTCGTCGTCATACTTTTAAACCTAGTAAATAACGCCGCTCTGACCAGAAAGTTAGCTACTGAACTTTCTTAAGTACCTGCCACCACACGACATCCGATATTGCATTATTGGCCTTATCAGTGCTATTGTAATACAATAACCGGCCGTGGCGTGGCGTAGTGGTCAGAACACGCGGCTACCATGCGGGAGATCGCAGGTTCAAACCTGGCTCCAGTCATCTTAAAAAAATTGTTCTTTCATTGTCGGCTCCCCTCGAATGTTGTTGACAGCAACTTCGCAGTATTAAAATGCCGAGTCAATCGGCGTGTCTAGTAAGAGCTTCTCAAACAGTGACGTTCGCATTCGTCGATAAACAAGTAGGTGCCGTTAGTTGTGAATCTAAATATTAAAAGCGTGTTAACTCACAACAACGCGAGAAGCTATCCCATACCTCATTCATGGGGCGCAAAGGGAAATTAAGTAAGTAAGTAATTGAGGAGAAAGTCCTGATTCTCTGCCTTTGAGGTAGATCGCTGTCACCGTGGTAAATTTGCATAAAACACAGTACAAAATTATTCAACTCATTGATTTGGGACTCAATTCTGAGAACTGCACGTGAAAGTTGCCCCAAAAATAATATCTTCTGCATCATTCGTTTTGTCCAAATATACTCCTATTTATACACACAAATCTAAGAGGAAATACGGCAACTTATGTCTTAGGCGGTGCGAGAATTTTTTGTTGTGTAAACGGTTGTTGACAATTAGATTGTCATAGCAATTCGTTATCGGCAACACTCCTGACAGACAAATTTTTCGACAAATTCCTTATGTCTGAATGCGCCTTTACACTTACATTCTAATACATATACTCTTACGTATGAGTAATAAATAAAATTCCACATAACTCATACGTTCTGGCATAAGTAACTTTAATATCGCCACACAATATGCTATGACTTTAATAAATAGCTTATTGTCACACAATAACGTTTAACCCACAATCAATAGGTCATTTTATGCTTCCATACAATAAAAACAGATAAAGTTAATTATTAATAAAGTTTTATTTGCAAAAACTAAATCTCAGTGATGAGATATAATCGTGTTAAAATATAGAAAAAATACTAAAAATCCACCTTGAACAAAAAAATTCGTATGGCCATTAAATTACACAGTGCAACAGTGAAAACAAACACCCGAACGTGACTATATAGGTTCGATAGTACAACCGGAGCTGAGTAAAACCCTAGCTCAGTTTGGCTAGATTGGCTACCAAAATTTTTTTTGGCCCTCGTAACTTTTTGAAATCCCTTGGATCCCTTGAAAAAAGGTGACATCAGTTTTTGGCCAACAGTTTATACAGTTTTTAATCTATCTCTTTTGTTTCTTAAGCAAAGTTGTAGCTAATAGTCCGCTTAAGAAATTGATATTATAAAATTTCCCCAAAAAATTAGACTTCCCTCGTTTATTTTCAAAAAACTTCGAAAAAAATTCTAATTTTTTCACTATTTTGAATTTAAGTCTTAGGGCATCCAGATTTTTTGCAAATTGAAATTGTAGTTTAGACACCATCGAAAAACTTCTCTGAACAAACCCATGCAATCTGAACAGGTCTAGGGATATTAAATGGCTCTCAAAACACACTATCTACTTTAAAAAAATCAGTTTCTTAGGAGTTTTGGGCCATTGTGCAATGTTTTAACTGGCTATATTTGCCAAAAACGTACTTATTGTATGATTGAACAACTTCTGTAAACAACCAAAATGATCGGAATACTCCACCCCTTTAATTGTTCACAAAGAGCATTAGGATGTTCCTTATAAGACATTTTTTCGAATTTCGTTAAAAATATGTATTAACTGCGATGTTGGTCATTTAGCTTCACTTTATGTTTGTTTTTGCTAAAAATTCGAATATATTGTGAACATTTTTTTATCGATAGTTATGCATTAGGGTGTGCCGCAATGAGGTTAAAGTTCAAATTTGTTCACTAATCAGTTTATTGCCGCTGAGTATTTTTCTTTTGAATACAGACTAAGTAGTAATAAGCTGTTCAATAACTGAAATGAAGACCTAAAATAGTACGTGTTTACTTTTACCATATCTCTTATAGATGCCGAGATATTTGATGTAGAAATTGGGGTATTTTTTAAAAAATAATTGAATAATTTTTTCCAAAAATACTCAAATTTCTACATCAAATATCTCGGCGTCTATAAGTGATATGGTAAAAGTGAACTCATACTATTTTAGGTCTTCACTTCAGTTATTGAACGGCTTATTACTGCTTAGTCTGTATTCAAAAGAAAAATACTCAGCGGCAATAAACTGATTTGAGAACAAATTCGAAATTTAACCTCATTGCGGCACACCCTAATGCATAACTATCGATAAAAAAATTTTCACAATATATTCGAATTTTTAGCAAAAACAAACATAAAGTGAAGCTAAATGACCAACATCGCAGTTAATACATATTTTTAACGAAATTCGAAAAAATGTCTTATAAGGAACACCCTAATGCTCTTTGTGCACAATTAAGGGGTGGAGTATTCCGATCATATTGGTTGTTTACAGAAGTTGTTCAGTTATACAATAAGTACGTTTTTGGCAAATATAGCTATTTAAAACATTGCACAATGGCCCAAAACTCCTAAGAAACTGATTTTTTTAAAGTAGATAGTGTGTTTTGAGAGCCATTTAATATCCCTAGACCTGTTCAGATTGCATGGGTTTGTTCAGAGAAGTTTTTCGGTGTTACCTAAACTACAATTTCATTGAATAGAGTATGCAAAAAATATGGACTCCCTAAGACTTATATTCAAAATAGTGAAAAAATTAGAATTTTTTCGAAGTTTTTTGAAAATAAACGAGGGAAGTCTAATTTTTTTGGGAAATTTTATAATATCAATTTCTTAAGCGGACTATTAGCTACAACTTTGCTTAAGAAGCGAAAGAGCTAGTTTAAAAACTGTACAAACTGTTGGCTAAAAACTGATGCCAACTTTTTTCAAGGGATCCAAGGGATTTCAAAAAGTTACGAGGGCCAAAAAAAAATTTTGGTAGCCAATCTAGCCAAACTGAGCTAGGGTTTTACTCAGCTCCGGTTGTACTATCGAACCTATATAGTCACGTTCGGGTGTTTTTCAAAAAGTTTGATTTTGTGTCATAGTGTTATTAATGCAGCCAACTTGACAAAACGACTGATGCAGAATTTCTTTCGTTTTGGGGCTACTTTCACGTGCAGTTCTCAGAATTGAGTCCCAAACTCATGTGTTGTACAGTGTAAAGGATTTTCATGATGAATTTCCCTCTTCAGTTTATAAATTTTCCTCAATAAACAGTTTGATATAATAATGACGCCGGAACCGGCCGTGGCATGACGTTTAGAACTCTCAACTACCATGCGGGTTATCAGTGGTTCAGTTTCTGTCACCAGTCATCAAATTTTTTCTTTCATTGTGGACCCCCTCGATGTTGTCAACAGCAACTTCGCAGTATAGTGTCGAGTCAATCGGCATGTCTAGTAAAAGCTTCTCAAATAGTGATGTTCGCATTCTTCGATAAATAAGTAGCTGCCGTTAGTTGTGAATCTAAAAATAGAAAGCGTCACCACAACACAAAATGCTATCCCATATTTCATTCATAGGGTGTAGAGGGAAATTTAGTAAGTTTTTTTTATAAGGATGATATGATTTGTAAAAGCTTTGACTTGGTTCCATGTCATTCTACGACTGCACTGGAAATTTCTGTTAGTGCTTTTCTTAGCTCCAACTTTATATGCGTCTTTTTGGTTTCACATTCGGTGGTATGGAGGTTTGCCATATCAAGCAGTTTTTTTGTTCGTGACCCAATAATGCCAGAATATATGAAAAATCTTACGCAAAAATCGGTTGGTAAATGCTTCCTTAAGCTAGTTTGGGTTAGGTTCCAAGTGGTGCAACTGTTTAAAAATCCGATTTTTTTTGTGCTACCAACATAGCAAAATGAATTCAATTCTTCTTTTAAAACTCCATCAAAGATCGAAGACCGCTATAAGCAAGATTGTTGAGTATTTCCTATATGTCACTATGGCGGTGTGCGATGAGACAAATGACATTCACATAATCAAAATTATTTAGTCTTTTAGATAATGAATACCACAGAAATAGTGTTGGATATAGAATACATACCTGTCTCATGTTAGCTTCGATAGGGAAGATAAAGCTTTCAATGCCATTGTACAATTCGCTTATAAGATTTATTGTTTTTTTCTGCACCACATATGCAATACTGTGACGTCCATAGAGCGTCTCTTGAAACGGTGTCGAAAGCACGTTCAAAGTTGACGAATAGCAAGTATAGCGAGCTATTGAATTTCAGGAATAAGTATGCCCACCGTTGTTAAATGGTCGAAACAGCAGCGATTTGATTTTGAATCTCGCCTGTTCTTTTCGTAAAATTGTCTTAACGTAGGTTGTTATGCGATTTAGTCTTAGAACTTTGTTGACTGTATTGGCAGCATACTTCGCCAATTTTTGTACTGACTTAAATAGCTTTTCTTAGGTAGTGTTATCGCAGTTCCTTTCTTCCAGTCTTCTGGTTTGGTATTGTTTCGCAGATTCAGATCAGTTCAGAGCTTTGACAAATTGTTGCATAAGCCTAAGTTCGATGTACAACGGTGACAGTATTATGCGATTACTGGGCACAAGGGGTTTATTTATCACATTCAGTTTTCCCGGAGCAATAACTTGCCTAGAAGGTCAATCTTTTATAATCCTGTGCTCAGTTTTAGCTCTGCCACCACAGAGATATTTTGTATAGGCCCCGTTGTGGTCCAAGTAGAAAATTCACAATTTTTAGATCTACTTATATTAGCCACTTGAATGTGCAATCGGACCTCGAACTCAACTTATTGTCATTATGCATAAGTACACATTTTAGGCAACGTTTGAAGAAATCAATAAATAAACGCCATTCATTTGGGCAGTACTTTTGTACTCCCAAAGTTGTCAATTAACATCTAAACAAAAAAACATATTCGTCATCTTTAAAAAAGAATGAAACCAAATATGTCTCTCGATTACGATAGTACTTATTTAATACTTGTTGCAGGTGTTACAAGATTTCTTTGCTTTAATCGAGAAGCTAGAATCTCGGATGCTTTTTTTAGATAGACCAAGGTCTCTGGCTAATGCTCTTATGTCTTCTTGGATAAAGGACTGGGGCTCAGAGCTTTTCTATTCTAAGTCGTGATCATTTTGTGTAGATGAAGAAACTTGGGGTACTAGCACATACCGGATTACAGTTCAGGTCGATTTCTTTTATTTAATCTCGTAAGTAACTTTCAAGGGAGAACCAAAATAAAATGTAAAAACCTCTTTGAAAAAAAATTGCTTAAACAATGGAAGAATTAAATATTGTAAAGAAAGGTATTAGCTATTAGGTGTGCAAATAAGTTTCCGCTGTTTTTTATAAAAAATTAGGAATTTATTGTGAAGGAACAGTACATTACGTTTTATTCAAAGGATTTTCCATCATTTGCCACTACTTTTCCACATCTTTCTGGCAACATACGGATACCCCGTCGAAAAAACTCTTCATCTTTTGACGCTCTCCACAAATCTACCCAATTTTTGGTGTCTTCATATGATGTGAAGCCCTGCTTTGACAGACCATGTGCCACCGACCGGAACAGGTGATATTCAGAAGGTGCTAAGTCTGGTGAATACGGCGGGTGGGGTAAAACTTCCCAGTTGAGTGTTTCCAAGTATGTTTTTACCGGCGCCGCAACATGTGGACGAGCATTATCGTGTAAAAGAATAATTTTGTCGTGTCTGGAGTAGTAATGGGTGAGTTTTTCCTTAAGTGCCCGACTCAATCTCATCAATTGTGTTCGGTAGAGAGCTCCAGTAATGGTTTCGCTTGGTTTGAACAATTCATAATACACGACACCAAGCTGATCCCACCAAATACACAGCATGAGTTTTTTTTCCATGAATATTCGGCTTAGCTGTCGATGTTGATGGTTCGCCGGGCTTAACCCATAACTTTCTCTTCTTTGAATTATCGTAGTGAATCCATTTTTCGTCACCAGTGACTATACGATGCAAAAAACTCTTTTTTTTATTCCTGGCAAGCAGCATTTCACTCATGCATAATCGGCGTTCAACGCCTCTCGGCTTTAGTTCATATGGAACCCAATTTCCTTGTTTTTGAATCATTCCCAACGATTTTAAACGATGTGGAATTGCTTGTTGAGTCACTTGTAATGTAAGTGCATGTTCTTTTTGCGTTTGGGACGAATCTTCCTCCAATAATACTTCTAATTCCATGTCTTCGTACACTTTCGGCCTTCCACTGCGTTCTTTGTCCTTCACGTCAAACTCACCGTTCTTAAACTTTTGAAACCATTCCTGACAACTTCTCTCACTTAAAGCAGCTTCACCATATGCTTCTAGAAGCAATCGATGCGCCTCAGCTGCAGATTTTTTCAAATTAAAGAAGTAAATCAAAAGTTCCCGCAAATGATGCTTATTCGGCACAAAACTTGACATTTTTGCACGAAAAAAATTACGTGATGCTGATACGGAATCACTAGTACTTTAAGGTTATGGTATTGCCGGATGACGAAACTTGGGATATTACGTTTTACATCTGGCAATTTCTCCATAACCTTCTGGTGGGGCCATCTTTTGACAAACCGCGGAAACTTATTTGTACACCTAATATTATTTAAAAGAATTAAAAACTTCTCAGCATGCTGTGTCTATTTTATTAAATTAATTTATTGTATGTGCCTATTACAGTACTAACTCGTGTGTAGACTAAAATTTCACTTAGAGTTTTAGTTGCGAAGTGGATCGAAGTTGACAACCAAATTAGTTGTAAAATGTTAACCAATATTTACAGATTATATGATGTAAATTTCAGCAGCGGAAATTTGCGCATTGTTTAGTTATCTTCAATAGAACAAAGCGGCATCACCGTTTTCGGTGTCATTTTTTTGATTGTGTACTCTAAGAGAGGTCCTTGAATCCTTTGTCCGACATTGACCAAACTGTAGATTTAGTCATATATTGATGAAATCAATGGATATACCGACTTTGGTATGCCTACTACGAAATTTACGTTTTCAGGATCTAAGAGAGGTCCTTGAATCCTTTCACAGATTTTAACCAAATTTTAGAAATTGGTGTCATTAAAGAGACTGTGAGATGTGCCAAATATTATTCACCTATGAAAACTCCTTCTATTTTTGACCGCTCTTTGTATGAAACGGCAACCAATGTGTCGTGGGACCATTTATACAAAAAAAAATTTTTATTTTTTTAGCAATACAAGCGCTGCTGCGATCCAGCACTAAAAAAGAATAATTTATTACTGAAAATTGTTTTAATGTTTTCCAAAATATTCTCCGTAAAGATCAATATACTTTTGCATGCGCTTAAACCACTTTTCGAAACGCTTTTTCCACTCCAATTGAGACATTTCCTTCGGCTGTCGAAAAAAGTCATTGGCTGCCATATCAAGGCTGTTTCAGCTCATATGTCCGTCTTACTTCATCAGCTCGCCCACATCATCGATGATTTCCGGCAAAACGACCGAAGTTTGACGACCTTCACGAAATTCATTCTGGAGCGAACGGCGTCCATTACTGAACTCTGGGTGCTAGCGATTTATAGTGGTTTTTGATGGTGCTTTTTCACCAAAAGTAAAAACAAGTTGATCGCAACACTCTTGTCTTCTTAATCCACGACGCAAATAAAAAAAAAAAATGGTGGCACAAAAATGTCTACGGGATGAAATTTTCAGCACTTTGTAAATAGAAAAATATTGCTCGTAAGTTAAAATGTTCTATGTATGTTTATGCTGAAAAAATTTCAAACTTTGCAACGGTTGTTTCATTTTGGATCTGGCAACACTAGTATTATTTATTGGACTCGAAATATAAATAGCAATAGCAATAGTTTCTACCTCAAGTTATAAATCTGAGCAAGGAAGACCATTACACTATGTTACTAGTACTGTTCTATTATAATTCGTTTTTTAAACAAAAATGCTTCAAGAAGGATTATATAAATATTACATAACTCTCCCACTATCGAACAAAAATTTTTCTAGAAGTTTGTACAACATAAGTTTTGTGATATATGCTCTCCGTAAGCTGATAATTAAACACCATTTTGAATTTTAGTTGATATCGTAGGATCTGCAGTATAAAGACTCCAACATTTGGAAAATATTAAAAAATACAAATTTATATGTTTAAACTATTGTTGTCAAACAGATAAGAGTTTATGTTTGCGACGGTACTCTAGATAACATTTACTTTATTAAGTCATTATTGCTCCAAATATTCTAGTATGTTAGAAATGTTCCTCGAAGCTTATGGAGCATACATACACATATATTTTTTTTTGCAATTTAAAGTGTCAACTTACAGTTAGATAGATTTTCTAATATTAGCCATAGCCATTAGGGATATTTAAACGTTTGACTGCCATAAAAACTCATAACGCATATTTCACTGCTTCACATTATAATTACTGAGTAGTTGTTGGTACGTTTTACAATTTCATCTGTAAGAAATTCAAACACACTATGATGTAGTTTCAGCTGTAAAAACTATTCAATTATGTATACAATGCAATTAAGTTCTCTTTCAGGTAGTATTGAGCTGATTCCCAAAGTATGTATACATATGTACATGTGTATATAATATTCTCATGAATTTGTAATAACTTAAATTTTTCACCCATTAAAAGAGTTTCCAGATTACTTCAATTTCTCTCTTAGCCTAATAGCCATTTCAAACAGTCTGCCACTGTTTTTTATAAACAGTTATTTGATGACTACACTGCAAAAAAAACTAGATACACTTCATATTTGACAGCAAGTTTTGTATTATTAGCTTAGCTGTAACTACAAAAAAAAAGGTTTAAACATTTGTATTTTGTACTTTCTTTTTTGTTCAGTTCAGTTGAGTTTTATTTTTATGTTGGTATTCTTCTTACTCTTCTTTGGAAATACATTTGGTTCAAGTGCTGATTATAAATTATGTTTGTAATTCAAAAAACAAAAAAAGCAAAAATGCGATAGCTTTAGCAAAAACCGCAGCAACAATTGTAAAAGAGTATTATTGCCATAAATCAAAATAGCAAACAAGATATAGATTCAGAAAAATGCATGGAATTTAGTTTGAATTTCAACTTGTGTTGGCATCCTTTGGTTGTAACGACTTAAAGGACAATATTGCTGACACGACATTTTGTTGATTAATGTACATACATATGTTGGTCATAACGCCCGCTCGCTCCAGTGCAATATTGTCTTTTACGTTTACGTTTGAAACTAAATCAATCAAATATTTGGTTTTGGTTTAAGCTTTTTTTCTAGCATATTTTACGTTTGAATTCATCTGTTGAATATATTTCAATTGTAAAAAAAAATACATATTATTTAGAAATACCTCTAGTTCCAAAAATTTAGCAAATGTGATATTTTCTTTGCAAAGTATTTTAACGAAACAATTTAACTGCAATAGCTAAAAAAAATGAAATTAGATATGATGTTAAGTATTATTTTACAGATATGTCAAACTACATTTCTTTTCTTGTTTCTTTTTCCAATTTCAAAATAAAATACAAAAAAAAACCCATACATTGCTCTTCCACAACACTCCACCCACTGTCACGTCACCAACAACAAACACTAAAACATGCCATTGTCCATTATGGTTGGTCACCTACAATCTGTGGTACAATTCCCTACGAAACAAATCTATCGCTTTCACACTTTCACAAAATCGTTCACACACATGTCGTGTCACACAACCTTTGGCATGACGCGACAACATCACATCGACCCATCGCACATTATTTTCACTATTTACTACAAATTGGCCTTTACCCTATGTCTATACACTCTGTCCCCCTTTGATACTCCTCCCCATGAAACTTTGTTGGATCTATGGCAATTGCATAATTGCTGCCCCAGGCGAAAAGAATACTTTGATTGAACCGCCACCGATTCCATCTTTTGGTACACCACGTCGACGAGCCCTTTCCGCCCGCATACAAGAACTGAACCGTAGTCTACTGGAGGAGCGAGATGGCCAAAATCAAAGCAGTTACAGCGATGCCGATGACAGCGGTTAAACTTAGTTTAGATACAAAATAGTTATAAGAACATACCACAATGGCCGTGTTGATTTATGTCTGTGTAATTCAACTGCTAATTCGTATATTGAGAAAAACATTAATGGCTGTCAGTGTTCAATCGGTGACCGCGGAAGTTGTAGACAATAGTTTTGGAGGACAACTCAAAGGTAGATTTTAATTGTGAAAGGAAAGAGAGAACACAAGTGATTCTTCCATAATAAATTCTTCCAAACTCAGTGATTTGGTCTTCTAATAAATTATAGAGAATGATCGTTTTGCAGATCCAATGATAAAATAAAAATAAGTAACAACAAATTTCACTAGTTCACGGTTGTACAATCTTCACGCTCAGACGGCTCATTAGGAATAGAAGAGACTCCTTCAGAAAACTAAAAAATACTGTATCCTGATGATGACATAAGAAAGGTTTTCTATAAATATGTGAAATTTTAGCTTCAACTGACATCATATAGAACTGATTTTTATACGAACATTTTAGGGAGTCCCTCTATATATATCAGTTGTGCAGAATGTGGGCACACAAAAATATATTTGTTAAATTTTAATTAAAATAGAGTAGATATTATTTTTTTATGTAGTCTGTTGTCGACTCAGATCATCCTGTTTAGAGTATAATAATGCTGGCATATTAATAGAGGTAATCTTTATCCCTGGGGACCATCAAATTTGCCATACCCGCCATTTACCCAGATTTCCCCTCATCCATCCTAAGTTGAAATCTTACTGTCACTTTCGTTAGATTTTAATATATAAAAAATCTATGTAAACATATATACACAATTGTAGCGTTATAGCCCGACTGGTCATTACAAAGACCAAACTGCTGCAAATGTAAATTCGTACTTTAAGTGGTAAAAAATAGGGAAATATATATAAAACAAATAGCTAAAGGAATCATCGTGAAGAGTTACGAGGACTTGGCGAGATCTCAAAAGGGATTTTTGACATTTCTGAATATAAAGAATAAAATGAATAACAGTGGCACCATCGCCCAGATATTACCCGCTTAAAAGCTTATTTTTCAAAATTCGTAGAATAAAATGAATAATTGTGGTACCATCGCCCAGATATTAACCGCTTAAAAGCTTATTTTTTCAAAATTCGTACTTTTCGGGATTATTTGGGACAATAGTGGTACCATCGCCCAGACCAAACGGTTATACCTACAATCGCTTTAATTGGGGTCAAAATATTTCTTATAGAGTAGTTGTGAGCTATGAGGAGATTTATCGTACCTTTATGGATACAAATGGGGTGAACTTTTCACTTATTGAATAGTTGTATTTAAGAATTTTTTTTTTTAATTTCTCTTTGGGACATCCTATTGTACATTCACCTTACCGGAAAGTAATGCGATAAGAAGAAATTTTTAAAAATTCGTATTTTTTTGTTAAAATCGCTATGCTCAATTCACAAAAATGCGGGTATACGTTAACTTAATGGAAAAGTTATAATGTAAGAAGCGATTTTTTAAATTTGGTAGACCTAGTGTTAGGAAGGGCAATTTCCATCAAAAGAAAGGGATCTTTTTAAATATTTGTTTAATAGTAATACACAAAAAGAGAGAAAACTTTCTCTGAGACCTGACAACTACAACTAATATTACGAAATTTATGTGCTGCATATACAGAAATTTTTGACAATCTCACAAACCAAATATCAACAGCCGCAATTAGGAAAAACTATTCATTAGGCGAAAAATTATTAAAAAATAAAGCATGTTCCAAAATTCAAATAATTTGATTTGTTCAATCTTTATTCATGGTTGGAGCTTTATAAGAAGGGTTACTTCACAAATTGCATTTTAGAAATAAAATATGAAGAAGAGGAAAACTAGTAAGGTGATTATCTTCGGCTATGTCAGGCTCCGATACCCTTCACCAGTTGTAAAAATGGTGATAAAACTGGTTAATTGCACTACAACTATATTTGATTAAACTTTGTACCACTAAACAGGGGAGTTGATGAGAGGCGGACGTTACTTTTAGCTTCACATATTCATTTTTTGACAATATTTTTTTTCTGAAATGTTTCGCTTAGAGAACAGAAGCTTGCATACCAAATCGATTGCTCTTATACTGCGGCAACAGTCGCGGAGACAGACGGACGGACATGTTTTAATCAACTCAGAATCGACGTCCCTTCTCGGCGTTAGAAATGGAAGAAAAAACTGAGTATAGCCATTCGTCCGTGAGTGCACGTGGTGTAGGTTATAAATATAATTATTATAATTTATGTCGGATATGAATGGAGATGACTTGAAAATATTATGTGTACAGTGTAACGTCTTTATACATTAGGTGTTGTTGAGAAGAAATAAAATTTGGTACAATCCCTTATTTTATGTAACTATGAAATTTGTACAGTTTTATAAAAATCGGGTGAGTATCATATAGAAATTTTTTTTTTTTTCAAATGTTATTTTAATGGAATTTCGTTGCTGACATTAATTCACCGTAAACTACAGGGACATACAGACGGACACCCCCAAAAAGGGGGAGTTTGTATGGAAGGTGGGGGAGAAGTATTCGTCCTATCTTGATCATCTTACAACGTAAGCTTCTATTATAGGATAAAAGCTTGCATATCAAATTTTAGCTGGATATACCCTAACCTACGGCTGTAATCGCGGGGGCAGTAAAACGGACACCTCAAAAAAGTGGGAGTTTGTATGGGAGGTGGGAGTAGTTTTTGATCGAACGGACTCATCTTAAAACTTAACCTCCGCTTAGAGAAAAGAATCTTTCATACAAAATGTCAGCAATGTACCTCTTAAAATATGGCTGCAATCGCAGGGACAGACATCAAAAAGTGAGAGTTTGTATGGGAGATGAGAGTACTTTCTGACCGATCGGTCTCATCTTAATACTCAACCTCCGTTTAGAGCGGGAAAAAGTTTCAGATTGATTGCACTTTAACTACAGATGTAAGTGTACGGACAGACCCCAAAAACGTCGCGAGGTGGGAGTTGATTTTGACCGAATGGGTTCGTTTTAGAACTAAACCTTCTTTTCAGCTTGATTGCTCTAAAATTACTGCTGTAATCACGGGGACTGACATACTGACACCCCCAAAAAGAGGGATTTTGTATGGGAGGTGGGATTTGTTTTTGACCGATCGGTCTCATCTTACTACTCAACCTCCGCTTAGTGTAGAGAAACGTGCATACTTGCAGCTTGATTACCCTTAAACTACGGGAGGTGGGTGTAGTTTTTGAGGATAGAAGCTTGCATTCCAAATTTCAGCTCAATATCTCTTAGACTACGGCTGTAATCGTGGTGACGGACAGACAGACAGACGGTCTCCTTTAAATCAACTCAGATTTTGATGCTGATCATTTATAAATATATATATATGTTCATACCTATCACGCCTCCTTATGGGCGTTACATATGGAAGAATAAAACTAATATACCCTTCACACTATTCATGCGAGTGGTGAAGGGTATAATAATGCTGATACCTAAATTGCTATAATTATAAAAGGTTACTTTGCAAATTCCAATTATGATATAAAAGATGACGAAAAAAGATTATGATATCTTTTCGAACCTATTAGATTTTTGGACAGCATATTTTTTTACCCTGATTTTTCAAAATCTGTATTTAAATGGAAATTTACACGGAAGGGTCAGTTTAACATGGTATACTTCATTTAAATAATATATTGTGGCTTTATGTTATTATCATCATTATCGTACTTTTTTTTGAATACACAATAAAAACGAATGCATTCATATTGTTCTCTGGTAGGGAAGTTATAAGCTCAGTTATTACAGCCATGACATTCCTTAGATGTGCCCTAGACAGGTTCAATGCAAATTGCTTCCTCTGTATATCCATGGTTGGCCGCTGTGTAAGTGGGACCTCCCCTCATATTTTTTTAGCAATGAGGTTTAGTGAGACGACCACCAATGAGTCCGTAAACTTCGCCACGTGAGGGTAAGCTCCAGAGACGACCGGCATTCTTAAATATTCCTCAACGTAGTTACACGTTCTTCATGGATTTGATAGCCGCTTTAATATCAGTAAGCACAGTAATCCCCCGTCAAAAATTTTAAGATTTTTGGGTAATTATGCAGGGAAAGGAATTAAACGAACACGGCTAATTACCTCATAAGAAGCAATTAGCCAAATACGTTTAAATACTTTAAAAAGTATTCAGTTAGTAACACATAAGAATAAGTACTTTGGGTAATGATACGAAGGAAATTTAAGAAATATTTTATTTTAGGTACGAAATTTTTCTGGCTTTTACCCGAATTGGGTAAGTAAGTGAAACTTATTTAACTGTGGGGTTTTCATAGAAAAAGAGAGCAAAATAAAATGTGATTAAGAAATCGAGGTAAATAAGCGTGGGGTAATTATACGGGACCGTCAGCGGCATAGTAGTTAGATCACGCGACTAACATGAGGGTGATCCGTGGTTCGATTACCGGCTTCTTTCATTGCCGGCCCCCTCGATGTTGTCGACAGCAACTTCTTTTCATTTTGGCTTAAGTCTTTCTATGTCTTCATTAATGAAAGGCATTACCACCAAAACTCGTCCAATATTTAAATAGATTGCCTGTTGAGTCATGATTTTAGCACGTTTAGCTCATGTGTTCAGACGCTATGATGACTTTTGTGCTTTCTTTGTAAAAATCGACAAGGCAATAATCAACGAAACAGAGCAGGTGATTGTTGTTTCGATCAAATTATGAAGACTTAATTTTTTGATCCATCACTTTGAATTAAATGTGTTTATCAATGGAAACTCAAAAGTTGTTTGTTTTCCAAATCAAAGTTTTGTGGGTTCAACTAAACATAACTTACTGCATAAATTAATTACACGAAACTTGTTTTATATTTTACGTCCAAAGTATGTCGCGTTCGCTATCGGTTTTCCAAAAACAAATGTTTTTATTTTACATGTACATATATATTTACACAGATGAGTAAATCAAAAAAAAAAAAAAAAAGGAAAGAAACAATGCAGTACTTTGGAAATTTGGACATATATTTGGATCTTTACAGATACTCTTAAGTGTATAAAAAAGTGCGTTAAAGACTCCGTCTATTTAAAATTAAAAGAAGAAATTTTCTAAAGTGTAAAAACACAAGTTTGAATAATTTTACGTGCATAGGCGGAGATTACTTGAACTAATCCTAGTAAAAACCTGACTGAAAATCGCCGGTCGTGTGTTAAAACAAACGTAAAAATTCTAAAAGAAAACCAATGTCCATACATGTTACAAATTGGCAACTACAATTAATCAATTTTCAAAAAATGTTAATCAATTTAAGTCATAAATCTGAATCTTCAGTAGTGTCAGGGCCTAAGTCTACAATTTATTGTATTTGTGAGGTCGCATGATCGCACTTTCTTATTTTTCACGACCTGCACCGTATACAGCTTATAACTCAAGAGTAGTGAAAAGAATTTTAAGCAAGCATGTAATAACTGGATAAAAGTAAAACATAATTTTAAAACAGGTTTGGCATTGAAATCGAAAAATGCACTATTACTAAATCAATAGTACAGTTTTTAGCGTACTTTTACACAGTACACCACATGATTTTCGGACTTAAGTCTGTGATTGAAATTGTAGCCATGGTAACGTTGAACAACTTTCGTGAACATATCAATACAATCTGAACGTGTCTAGGTACACTAAATTGCTCATAAAGACCACTATGAGACCGATTTTTCGTACCTTTCCGCACTTATAAGCCACGACGTGGTTGAATATCAACCTTTTTTAAATTTCTCAGTGAGTTTTAATACCTCTCGATAGTAGAATCGAACTTATACTGTCACGTTCTTGTATTTTGCAAAAAGTCTTCATTTGTTGTATTGTGTAATTTAATTGCCACACCATTTTTTGCTTAAGGTGGATTTCTAGTACTTTTCTGTATTTTAACATGGTTATATCTCGTCATTGGGGTCAAGCTTTTGCAAATTAAACTTTATTACAAATTAACTTAATCTGTTTTTATTGCAAGGAACCATAAAATGACCTAGTAATTGTGGGTTAAGCTGGGGCCACACTGGCGTTTTGTTGACGCGCGATTTCGAGAGCTTTCGTAGAAGTATACACAATCAAATGGGACAGGCCACACAAGTGATTTTTTATCGCGCGTTTTGAACTGAAACACCCGGCGTTGAGTTTGTAGAACGCTCGCGTTTTCAAAAGCTCTCAATCTCTTATCGTGTGTTTTTTGTTTTATTAGAGACGTTGTTGGTATTACAAAACGCGCGTTTACAAAACGCCAGTGTGGCACCCCAGAAACATATTCGACGTTGAGCTTTTTTTTTGTCGTTCGAGCTTTTGAAAACGCGCGTCAACAAAACTCCAGTGTGTCCCCAGTCTAAGCTATTTAACCAAGTCATAGCATATTGTGTGGCGATATAAAGCTTATTCATGCTAGAGTGTATGAGTTATGTGAAATTGTATTTATTACTCATACGTAAGTCAGTATATATGAAAGTAAGTGTAAAGGCGCGGTCAGGAATCAAGGAATCTGTTGATCGATAACGAATTGCTATGAGATTCTCGTTGTCAACAACCGTAAGGCATGTTGCCGTATTTCATCTACGATTCGTGTTTATAAAAGGGAGTATATTTTATTTTTTTTCTACGAAAGAAACGAAATTACGTTGTCGTTCTTAAAATGGAAACTCTAACTGCAATTATCTTAAAATAATGTTATTAATCTCAAACACAAGCATAAAATTGAATATCTTTAAGAGAAAAACCTGAGCTCATGTCCAGAAACTTATAGTTTACTGGTAAAAAATTACATTTTTGCGATTTTTAAGGCAATGGATGCACTTTTTTCGGATAGGTTCGTTCCGTTTTTTTTTCCTTTTATAATATCTACAACTTTGGTTCGGTATACCGAGATATAACGGTGCTTATATATAGAAAAAGTCCAAAAAATACAAAAAAAAATTCGTATTGTTAATTAAATATATATGCAGCCAACTTCACAAAACGTGAAATTCCCTAATTAAATCCCGAATCAATGAACTGAAAAATGTTGTACTGTTTTCGTTATAGGAAAATAATTTCCAATACCAGGTGTAAAAAAAAAGGTAAAGACCATATACGTTTTGTTAACTTACGTGGTTTATTGATATCATCAACGGAATCCACAACTTAATTCCTTATACTCCTCCGGAATACAAAAATACAATTTGCTCAAAATCCTTCTAACTGTCTACAGCCGTCAACATCAATCAAAATTAACGACTCCAGAAAGCCATCGATTGAACACTAACACCTAACCAACACTATACACACACTCCTACAAAAAAGTCTAGCCATTAGTTTAATGTTAGATTTACAGCTAGTACTAGTACAGAAAAAGAAAAAAAGTGTTTTTTTTTATGAAAAGCCATGAAATTGCCATCACCCTTATACACACCATCGACCACCACACATTTGTAAGTAAAACTGTACTATTGCTCATGTCAAACATGATATCATTAAGAGTTATAACAACAAACACAACAATAACCACAACAACAACAACATGAAAGACAAGTTAACAAAGATCACATAAAATGTTATTGTATTTCCAATAGAATACTACCTTAGTTGTAATAGAGTATATAGAACAAATGAAAAACAACAACAACAAAAAAAAAAAAAACAAAAAAATATATAAGACATACATTTTAAACACAACTACGACGTAATTGTAATTGCATTGTGATTCCTGTAATATTTAAATAAGAAAAAAACAACAAATAGGTTAGATAACAAAGAGGAAAACAAAAACCGGATAAAAATTAACAAAAAAAAAAAAAACTTCAGTCAACAAAAAATTAGAAAATTCATGCTACTAAAATTCATTTCAATCGATCATAACTCACAACAGATCTGAGTTCTTGCATCAAATTCAACGATATAACCAAGCGATCTTTGGTGCTTAATGTCCTACGATAATTTAATTTTTTTTATTTTGCCTATGATTTTAATCTAGATATAAAAATAATGAAATTGTTTCTTTATTCTCTGATTTTGTTAGCAATTATATTTATATTTTCGTTATTTTAGTTAATCGATAAATGATTAAAAAAATTTTAACAAAGCTTTTGCAAAAGTACAACATAATTTGACCACAATCAGCACTTGAATATGTGAATGAATTTTTTGTATACATACCACACAAAAAAAAATGTGATACTTTAAATATATGTGAGGTATTAATTTACACAATAAAACTACTCCAGTTAGCCTTATTTTAAATTTTATGTTATGGCAATTGAACGCAAAATAATACATAATATCAAATTAGATGATTTTAGTGCTTTTTGAAACAAAATTAATGATTGTTGAAAAAAAATCCATTCTGAGTGAGGTTCATAATATATTAGTTACTTTTTCTGTTTCTTTTTTATTGTATAAGTCAGTTTGATATTTCACTATAATCTGCTCTAATTTTACCATCACCGTTTAGGGATGAGGGTATATATGATTTGATAAGCGAAAAAGTGTAAAGGATTAACGGAGACAAGTTAGATCCCAAGTATCTTAAGACACACTTTTCGTTTCAGAACTTTTTAAAACGATTGAGCTATGTCCTTCTGTCTGCCTGGTGGGCACGATAACTCGATTAATCTTAACTGACCCGTAAAAACATTTACCAGTATTTATATTTGCCGATATGAAGTAATGGGATTGTAAAGGGACAGAATAGCCCCAGCCATTTAGGTACCTCCCATACAAAATTACCTATTTAAGAAAACTAATATTTCTTCCATAAATATTCTTCAGTCATATTTTGCGAAAGATGAACGCTTATGAAAATTTGACTCTGACATGAATATTGACTACATTGGATGACTTCTTTTGGTAGCTCCCATACAAATTTACCTATTTTGGAAAATTATTATATCTTCCATAACTTTCCAACGGACAACTGAACCATATTTGAATTTGATAGTGCAATTACTTTCGAATAGTAGACAAATTCTTACGAAACCCCTTCTGGTACCTCCCATACAAATGACCGAATTCATTAATTTAGTGGTACACACAGTTTATTGAAATTTGTCTCGTAACTCCCATACAAGATATCCTATTTTTAGAAAATATGTGTTTCCCCCCATAACTTTCAAACTGCTGGATTTTTGAATATTGTCAGTTAAATTGTATTGTAACAATAGGCAAAACTACAGAGAACTGAAACATTTGCCACACCTTTTCTGGAACTTATCATACAAATTACCGAAACCACCTACATAGTTCTGCATGTATATCTTTTTTGTAAGTACCTTGAAATCAGAAAAATTTTATTTATTGAACGTTGATTTTTGAACTAAAATCAGACACGTTGTGCCGCTACTGGCATCTCCTATACCCCGTTGAGAATGTTTTGCTTTTAGATTTGAATTACAGGTGAAACCTAAAAACCGGCTCTTCCCCAACCATTTTCGGGCCAAATATTTTAGGCAATTTCCCAAATTCGCAATTAAGCAAAAGTTATTTAACCGTTGGATTTTCTAAGGAAAAGAATAGAAATCGAGGTAAATAAGCGTGAAAGGCATTTAAGTGTGGGGCAATTAATCGGGTTATACTGTATACCGTAATAGTTATTATTTTAGACAACTTTAATTCGTGTTGATTAAAGATATTTGTATGTTTTTTTTTAGTATGTTTTTTTTATAAAATTGAAGAGTTTTGTTTTTCTGAGTTATGACTGTTTTTTTTAAATAATTAAAATTATTGGTGCAACGTTTTAGATCAAGTCTATTAATTAAATTGAATTTATTTAGAAACCTGAAACTGATTTTGGTTTCAGTTCTTAAAATATACAGTTTTCAACTTATGTCAAAACTTTACTCTAATATCTGTTACTAAACGAGGTTATAAATCTTCTAAATATTCATTATTACGGAATTTCAAAACATTCAAAGTTAAGTATTGGACGTTTTCTGAAATTTTTTTTTATTTCTCTGAAGCTATTCTTACCACGAATATGACCACTAGACCTGCCCTTATTTTTCAAAATGGCGGCGCATAGGAGAGTAGGGTCCAAAAAGTTTCCATTTTATGCCACAATGCTCCATGTAAAATTTGGGCTCGATCCGACGACTCTTAGTGGACCCAAAATTGAGTTGAATAATAAGACAAGGTTTTACTATAAGAAATTAGGAACTTTATTCGGCATTTTTGGAAAAAACTGAATTTTGGTAACAATTTTGTCAATATTTTGTAATTTTCTTATTTTTATGTTATTCTTCACTAAATAACTTTTTCACCAAGATATTACTCAGAAAAATCTGATAAAAAATAATAAAGTTACAATATCTTAAACATTAACTAAAGATGTTTTTTTTGAACGATGGATATTTTTTGCGATAAGCTTCAACAACTTGTAATAAGAATTGCTTTTCGTCTTTTTTGTTGGTCAATATCCGATGGTGCATCAATTTGAGCGTATTCAATGGAATCTTGTATGCCATTGAAATCCTGGTTTAGAGAATTGATTGGATTTGTACAACCAATCCATGCAAGAATGTAGATTCGCGCATCAATTTGAGCGTATTCAATGGAATCTTGTATGCCATTGAAATCCTGGTTTAGAGAATTGATTGGATTTGTACAACCAATCCATGCAAGAATGTAGATTCGCGCCAAGAAAATGCACACGTCGCGCAATCCACTCCGTTCTCTGGCCGTCAATGTGAAATTGTTGCGGAAAAGGAAAATTTTGAGTGAATAAATACCTTTTGCCATCCATCGCGCGTTGCTGGTAGCGCCAGGAGAATGGAAGCTACCACAATGTGTTTCACCCAAGAAAACACCATCCAGTTGGAGAAACTCTCTATAATCATTACGAGGGTGACGTTCTTTCAACTGCTGATTGCAGTAATTTCGGATGGTGGCTTGTTCATCGGGGGGAATTTTTGAACAAACGATTTCGTCCTCGACACCATTCTGGAATGCAGTCTGGCCAAGACTCTACCAGACTTTCGCGAATCTCTCAAACAATTGAACTTCAGGACCGCTGCATACGAGATTCCATTAAATACGCTCAAATTGATGCTCCAGATTCTGCTGCCATATTGATAAAGATGAGTAACCACATGTGGTATTTATCAGCAGAACCAATGGCTTTGGCTTTCTTTGACTCGAATGTTTTTCTTGAACAGAAAAGAAAAATGGTTGAGTGCCTTGCATACGATGAGCCTATTATTAAAGTGGATCAAAATCGGGCCGTTTCAAAACCGCAAACATTCGCGAACCATAGCTTGAGCGACTTCATTTCAAATAAGACTAACAATTTCTTTGTGCGGTTCGGTTTGTCGCCGGAGTTTTTAGAATTTGACCCATTAACATGGGAAACCAACGAGAGTTTTAAAGAAGGCCGCGTTTTCTGCAAAAAATTAGCCGTCGTTAATGACACCGCTGAAAGAGAAGTGAAGTTCATGAAGGACTATATTCGGATATTGACCAACAAAGAAAACGAAAAGCAATTCTTATTGCAAGTTGTTGAAGCTTATCGCAAAAAATATCCATCGTTCAAAAAAACATCTTTAGTTAATGTTTAATATATTGTAACTTAATTATTTTTTATCAGATTTTTCTGAGTAATATCTTGGTGAAAATGCAATTTAGTGAAGAATAACATTAAAATAAGAAAATTACAAAATATTGACAAAATTGTTACCAAAATTGAGTTTTTTCCAAAAATGCCGAATAAATTTCCTAATTTCTTATAGTAAAACCTTGTCTTATTATTCAACTCAATTTTGGGTCCACTAAGAGTCGTCGGATCGAGCCCAAATTTTAAATGGAGCATTGTGGCATAAAATGGAAAATTTTTGGACCCTACTCTCCTATGCGCCGCCATTTTGAAAAATCTTCATAGAAATAAGGGCAGGTCTAATGACCACTATACCAAATTTCAACAACTTCGTAGGTATGAGTTAAGTCCTGTGCTCTTCACAAAATTCTTTTTGAAAACTAAATGCTGTAGTCTCTAAATCCATCCAACCGATGTGCAACAAACCAGTTTCATTAGAAAGACAATCTTCCGAGGACGGTTATAGGCTATTAACATATTGCATTAAAAACATTTGGTCCATTTATTGTGTCAATTTTCGATTTTCCCATACAAAAATTATTCAAAAATTTTAAATTGTGAAAATTTACATATTGACTTTTGATACATACAAGATTTGGCATACAAGATTCCATTGAATACGCTCAAATTGATGCGCGAATCTACATTCTTGCATGGATTGGTTGTACAAATCCAATCAATTCTCTAAACCAGGATTTCAATGGCATACAAGATTCCATTGAATACGCTCAAATTGATGCACCATCGGATATTGACCAACAAAGAAAACGAAAAGCAATTCTTATTGCAAGTTGTTGAAGCTTATCGCAAAAAATATCCATCGTTCAAAAAAACATCTTTAGTTAATGTTTAATATATTGTAACTTAATTATTTTTTATCAGATTTTTCTGAGTAATATCTTGGTGAAAATGCAATTTAGTGAAGAATAACATTAAAATAAGAAAATTACAAAATATTGACAAAATTGTTACCAAAATTGAGTTTTTTCCAAAAATGCCGAATAAATTTCCTAATTTCTTATAGTAAAACCTTGTCTTATTATTCAACTCAATTTTGGGTCCACTAAGAGTCGTCGGATCGAGCCCAAATTTTAAATGGAGCATTGTGGCATAAAATGGAAAATTTTTGGACCCTACTCTCCTATGCGCCGCCATTTTGAAAAATCTTCATAGAAATAAGGGCAGGTCTAATGACCACTATACCAAATTTCAACAACTTCGTAGGTATGAGTTAAGTCCTGTGCTCTTCACAAAATTCTTTTTGAAAACTAAATGCTGTAGTCTCTAAATCCATCCAACCGATGTGCAACAAACCAGTTTCATTAGAAAGACAATCTTCCGAGGACGGTTATAGGCTATTAACATATTGCATTAAAAACATTTGGTCCATTTATTGTGTCAATTTTCGATTTTCCCATACAAAAATTATTCAAAAATTTTAAATTGTGAAAATTTACATATTGACTTTTGATACATTTATGTATATACAATTTAAATTGGGTTTGCTTGAAGCTTACACGATGCAACAGCATTCAACCGAAGGTCTTGAGGTGTGGTCTACCCATTCCACTCCATTAACAAAAAATACAATATCTTGCGTACTATTACAATAAGGGACTTTAAAATAGGTGTGGATGAAATACGATTTGGTCAAATACTGGCGAGACCAGATTTTTAGGCATGACCCCGCCAATTGAACCTTATTTGTAAAAGTGCGAAATCGTAAGTACTAGATCATGTAATTCATTATAGTGCTAATTTGTTATAGTTCGATAACTGAAGAACTGTTTTTTCGAATGGACATGAAATTTGGTGTCGATTCAATTAAGATCAGTATACGTAGTCTAAAGAAAGAGCGCGAGAAATATTGTGTGGAATATACACCAGAATGCGTGATCAGGCCAAAAATGGATGGCTCTGTCCAAATCTGTCTTCCAAACGCAATAGCTGGAGGACTATAGCGTCATTCGTGTTGATTTTTGGTAGGGAATTACTTGAAACCAGGGGTGCACGCGACCGAGATCTACGGCGGAAACAAATTGAATACTCACAGCAATTATGCAATTATGAATGAGTGTGGAAGATTTTATTTCCATGAAGCATCGGTTTTGATATCGTTGTTTTGGCAAAAGTTTGATCTCAAAACGTATCACGTTGGCTACTGTATCCTTCTGTATAGCGCAACTCTGTTGGACGTTGCAGAATAGCGCAATAAATTGAAATTTTCTGAAACCCCTACATGTAATATTAAGATACAAACATGTCAAATCATTGTAAGGGATGAGAGTAATTGACAAACAAAAAATCGTTACAACCCCTTGATCGCGCATTACAGGATTCAAGAAGCAGTACATAATTGAGTTATCCTTTTTAAATTAATTTAACAAGAAAATATAAGTGATTCGATGTATTGCTACTATGTATTCCATTAAAAGCCACGGATTTGCCGTTTGATTTCAAATGATTACAGTTTTCAGTTCGGTTAGAATTTGCGATGAAAATCAATAAAGCCGATGGACAGTCTATTCAAGTTTGCGGCTTGAATTTTAAAAATCTATGTTTTTCGCATGAACAGCTTTACGTTGCATGTTCACGTGTAGAAAGACCCACCGACTCCTATACACGTTGTATTGTCAGAAGCATTGCAATAAATTTCTGTCATTACCAGAAAATTGTTTGTTAAATTTCGATGAGAATACAAAAGAAACTAACGCACCCCGAAGATTTTTTCCACTCAAAAATGTTACGTTTATGTCAATACTTCTTTAGACAGGACGAAGTCTGCCCGGTCAGCTAGTTGAGTGTAATTTCAAAATGTCTCTATGAACACTTTTTGCAGTTTTCGATCCAAATCCATTTTTTGCGTTTACTTTGCTTTAGTATGGGTTTTTCATTAAGTTCTAGATATCGGTGTTGCTGATGGTATTGGGTCAGAATATCCTGTATATGAATTTGAAGAGTGTTCAAAACTAGCCAGGTTTTACTTCTGTACAACAGAGTAGACTTTTCGCATGCAGTGAATATTCTGAGCTTGGTTTATCTGAATATATGCGAGCTTCTCAATATGGATTACAGTCGTCCGAATACCCCTCCCGCGTTGTCCTGTTGTGATTAAGTAAGAGTTATGCAGTCTGTTTTTGAAGTCTACAGAAGGTAATAGATTGCTCTATTAAAATGGGTAGAGTATTGGCCTGATCCAAGCAGCTTTCATTTGGCCGATAACCTGCCTATTTACCCCGCAGATTGTTCTCTATTTTATTTTGAAGTCATTCGTGTATTATGACTGCCAGTATCTTGTATATGGTGTTCATTAGAGCAATTCCTCTACAGTTTTTGCAGTCTTTAAAATCGGCACATTTCGGTTACCTTACAATGATGTCTTTTTTCAAAGTTGGAGGTAGCATTACTTCTTGTCATACAGATGTAATGTGACGCTGTTGAAGTCCAGCTATAGTATCGATGTCAGCCCGTTGAATTTCGGTTGATATTCATCTTTGTCTACAGCCTTATTACTTATACGTTTTTCGATGGCTTCTTTTATCTTATTTATTCTGTTGTTGTTCTGTCTAGCTGGTTCTTTTGCTGCTGTTGATGGCCATTACTTTGCGTGTATAGAAAGCTGCTGGTACTGCTGCATCGCAGTATAGTTATTGTTCAGTTGTAGCTTAAGTTTCCTTCTTTGAGTAACTAGGTTCCAGGTGTCGTCTGATATTCAGAATTTTCTATGTGGTTCCAATATACAAGTGTTTCTTCTGCTACTTGATTATATGTTGTCACGATATCATCCTAAGAGTGGGGTTGATTTGATGGTAGGTGTTCGCGAATTGCCACTGCTAACACGTTCATAGTAAAGTTGTTCTGAAGTTGTTGTAGGTAGAACAGTTTTCGTCTGGGGTGTCTGTTTGTTTGTCTATGACATTTTAACTTGATCTTGATTTTGTCTGTGATGAACTCGCAACCACTACCGATGTCAGCCCCTCTTCTATTTCTTACATCCGATATGGAGCATCTCCATCTTCTCCTCATGCATATTTAATGGATCTGCGTGTGTTGTCGTTCGGTCATGTCGATTTATATTTATATATCTCCTTGTGCGGTTAGATGGAGCCACCTATGACGAGTTATTAACCGTTTCTTACTAACTCCACTTCCTAATTTTTCGCCTACAGCCATAAGTTTCTTTCCTTTATAATTTTGCGTTGTTTCAGTTTTGATGTTGAACGTCGAGCTTCACCTTACGTTTGCTACTAACAAAGTTACGAATATATTGTTCGAATTTTCGCATCGATAGCTACAGATTTAAAAAAAATATATCAAATAAGTGTATATGCATATTTACAATATTGCTATCCGTTTCCCAGATATCAGGCGTTAAAAAAACGTTTTTTGATATTAAATATAGCAAAACTAATGGATATAGATTTTTATTTTTGATTCCATCCGAATACACTTTATATCAACTTTTCAACGACACCAAAATAATAAATATCCAATACTCCTTTGAGGATATATATATAAACTTCGTTAAATATTGTTATTTTTGTGTATTACCCATATTCTTCCATATTATATATATCTGTAAAAATTAATACAGTGATGGGCGGAAAATTTTACGCTACACTATATTTCGGTGCAGATGTACTTGAGGGTTCATAATCCAAACATCGAAAATGAGGAATGATAGATAATCCAAAACTACACTTTTACATCTAACAACTACATAATAGAAATTTGCTTAGTTTTTCTTTTAAACATTTAATTACATTTTGGGGTGATCATCAAATTAAACGCAGTGGCTTTTAATGGCAAAATAAATTTTTTTATTAGAATACAAATCAAATTAAAAAAAACACTTTTCAGTAATGCGTATGACCTCTCATTTGTTTTAATAAGTACAAAAATGCCTTTCGGTCATAATATCAGGGTTTTTGGGGAGAGACTTTCTAAAGCAGATATTGCTGCCGATTTTAGCTCTGCAATGCTATTATATTGCTTGTTGTTAGAGTACATTTTATGAAAAAAATATGTAACGTAAATTTTCAATAGGTTTCATGTCATGGACACACGCTGGATCCTTTAGGACTTCAACGTTTTCTGCACGAAACCAACCTATTGTTTCCTTGCTGGAGTGAATAGACGTATTCTCTTGCTGAAACATGTAATTTATCTCCTGCTTTCATCTTAAGAGGGGTAATAAATTCATTTTCAGTATGTCCACATACTGTTCGGAGTTGATGTGACAGCTTGTCAAGGCCAGCTCCAAAGTTCATTCAAAAAGGCATTAATCATACTAAAAATTATTTTCTATTCGACCTAAGAGCAGGTCAGTTTTTAGAACTATGTTTTCTATTTAGTGGGTCCAACTTTCGTTCACTCTTTTTAGCATTTCCACCGGTAAGCGGTGAACTTACACAGGAAATGTTAACTTCCACGTCTTGAATCGTAGATAATTTATTAACGAAAATGTTTTGACTTAATTATCTACGGCAATGCCAAAGCCTGGATGCCCTTTACATTTTGTAAAAATGGTGATAAAACTTATTTGTAAGTAAAGTTATTTGCACTACAATTATACTAACTTACTTAAGTTGGCACGTCGCCAACTACTTGGTCCTTTCACCGAAGTTTGCGTCATCCTGCTCTACGACGTCCCTCAGGTTCGCCTTCAAACACCTTTTCGCTGGAGCATTTACATCCATCCTGTCAACATATCCTAGTCCATCGAAGTCGTTGGATTCTGACTCTTTTAGCTATGTCGATGTCGTGGTAAAGCTCATACGGCTCATGGTTGATCCGATGGCAAATCTCGCCGTCGATACAGATAGGTTCATATACTTTTCGGAGCACTTTTCTCTTGCACTTTTCTCTTGCACCCACGATTCGGCTGCATACAAAGAACGGGTAAAACTAGCACCTGGTATAGCTGTTACTTAATATCAAGAGATAAGGTGATGTTACTAAAGTGCTGCCGAAGTCCGTAAAAATATCTATTGGCGAGCACTATTCTCCGCTTAATTTCTTAGCTGACACTATCTTTCTTCCTGACGGAAGATCCGAGGTAGGTAAATTTATCTACTACCTTAAAACAATAATTGTCAACTTTCACGTTACGTCCCCCTTGAGAGGTCTCTTTGTTTGTCGAAATCATTAGTTTTGTTTTGTCCTCGTTGACCTCTAAACCCATTTTTGCTGACTCAATTTCTAGCGATGAGAAAACTGAAGTAACATCCCGCATAATTTCGCCAATGATGTCTATATCATCGAAATAGGCTAGTGGCATGTGGCTCTTGTGGAATATGGTGCCAGACATGTTGACACCAGCCTTTCTCATCACCTTCCCCATAACTATATTAAAATGTGTACAGAACAAGCTATCACTCTGCCAGAGACCTCTTTCCGTGTTGAATGGTTCAGATCCTTATCAATATTAACCGAAGATTTGGTGTTTTCCAAGGTACATCTGCAAAGTAAAGTCAGCTTTACAGGAATACCAAACTCAGACATGGCCTCATATAGCAAATTCCTTATCGAAGAGTCGAACGGGGCTTTGCCACACGTATCTCGCTCTGGCTCGGAGGTGGGCAGTTAATACCGTCGTAATGAATTGGTGCAGGGTCTTCTGAAGTTGTGTACGTATCCAGTAGATTGGTAAAATGTTCTCTCCATGTTTTTAGAACGTTATCCGGCTCCGTCATTCTCTGGTAGAATTAGGAGGCTTCCCCTCTACTTCGGAGCAGCTCTGTGCACTCATTCTTCTTTTCGTCTCTTCTCCCTGTGCCGTACACGAACAGCTCGAGTCCAATTATATTTCATTTAATTTTGATGGATGGATGGACGCTACTTTTAGCCGATCACAACCATTTTTGTCAGTATTTTTTTATTACCACTAAAATGTGATATACTGTGCTTGATTTGTTTTTATGAAAAATTTTATAAATATTTAACCCTAAAACCAGTACAGAAATTTCAGTCAGGTAAACTGACTGATAAATACCATCACCCAATATATGATATTGTTGAAGTCTTGAGTTATTGAAATGAATAGATTTTTAATTAAAATAAAATTACTTATGTATATTTTTTCCCCTGCTTGTGGTGCAAAATCGTCCAAAACTTTACTTATTTGTGTAGGGGGTATAGGTACCGGTTTGGAATTTATGTGAGAAATATTAATATTTCAAAAAGAATTAATATTGATCGAGGGTACCACAAGGGGTGAACCGAAACAGTCCTTATTCATTCCTAACTCAAATTTGCATACGTACAACTTACGAATAATTTGACTGAATTCAGTGCACTTACAAAAAAAGATATGTATGTAAGACTATAGGGGTGAGTTCGGTCCTTTGTGTGGGAGGTACCAGAAGGGGTGTGTCAAATAGTTAGGTTTTCTGAGGTTTCACCTCCTATCACAATATAAATTAACCGACTAATTTTCATTACCCCTCAAATGTCCGTTTGGAAGTTATGGGTGAATTATTAATTTTCCAAAAATAGGTTATTTTGTATGGGAGGTACCAGAAGGGTTGACCCGATATAGTCCATATTCACTCCTGATTCATATTTTCATAAGCGTACAAATTACTCATAATTTGACTGAATTCAGTGTACTTAGAAAAAAGATATGTTTGTAATACTATGGGGGCGAGTTCGGTAATTTGTATGGGAGGTACCAGAAGGGGTGCGTCAAATAGTTAGGTTTTCTAGGGTTTTCCCTCATATAATAACATAAATTAATCGACCAATTTTCATTACCCCCCAAGAGTCCGTTTGGAAGTTATAGGAGAAATATTAATTTTCGAAAAATAGGTAATTTTGTATGGGAGGTACCAGAAGGCGTGAACTGATATAGTCCATATTCATACCTTAGTCTAATTTTCTTAAGCAAACATCATACGCAAAATTTGAGTGATCTCAGTTTACTTACAAAAAAGATATGTATGTAAAACTATAAGGGTCAATTCGGTCATTTGTATGGGAGGTACCAGAAGGGGTGTGTCAAATAGTTAGGCTCTCTGAGGTTTCGCCTCCTATCACAACATTAATTTATCGACCAATGTTTATAACCCCCCAAGTGACTGTTTTGAAATTATTGGAGAAATATACAATTTCCAAAAAATAGGTCATTTTGTATGGGAGGTACCAGAAGGCGTGAACCGATATGGTCCATATTCATACCTGAGTCTAATATTTATAAGCAAACATCATACGCAAAATTTGAGTGATCTCAGTTAACTTGCAAAAAAGATATGTATGTAAAACTATAAGGGTCAATTCGGTCATTTGTATGGGAGGTACCAGAATGGGTGGGGCAAAGGTTTCTGTTTTCTTAGGGTTTGTCTACTTTTGCAAGATAAATAAACTGACTAAATTCAAACATCCTCCGGTTGTCCGTTTGGAAGTTATGGAAGAAATATTAATTTTCCAAAAATAGGTAATTTTGTATGGGAGGTACCAGAAGGGGTGGGGCTATTCAGCCCATTTACAATCCCATAAGTTCGTTTTGAAAAATATTGATACTGGTAAATTTTCATACCGATCCGTTAAGGTTTACTCGAGTTATCCTGCTGACCAGCCATCCAGCCAGCCAGCCTGCCAGCCAGCCAGCCAGACAGACGGACATAGCTCATTCTTCTTAAAAAGTTCTGAAACGAATTTGGTCTTAAGATACTTGGGGTCTAACTCGTCTCCTTTAATGCGTTACACTTTTTTTCGTATCAAATGATATATACCCTCATCCCTAAGGGTGATGGTATAAAAAGGGGGGGTGTTTTATGGGTAATGAGACTTGTTTTTGTACGACCTTGCTGATCTTAGAACTTAACCTCCTCTTAGATGATAGAAGTTTGCATACCAAATATCAACTCGAAAAATTCATTGTATTAACGAAATTATTTTTTCTGTGCACTTATACAGCCGAGTCTTTTAGAGGTGGTGTTGTGATGTTGTCGACAGCAACTTCACCGATATGAAGCGTGTTAATTCCCAAAAACGCGGTCTAAATTAAATAATGTTTTTAAGTTGTTTGTTGCGATGTAAAGTTTTCCATAACCACAAGTTATTCGTTATTAGTAAAAATATAAAAAACACTAAATAAAAAATAGATAAACATTAAATAAACACTATTCAGACTCATGGATTTGCAGTGGCTTCGTATGAATCTATCATTGAAAATTAATTTCAGCATATTGAAAAATTCATAAATTTTTACATTATTTATTCCGCGTAATAGTAAACGGCTGTTAGACAGTTTAGGTGTCCCTCATAGAAGGCGCATCCAAATCATTGTTATGCCTATAGATGCTTCTTCTTTCTAACTTCTCTTTACCAAGGAAAACGTCTTGAATTTTTAATTTAATAGATATACCTACAACTTGAAAACATATTCCCATATATCAATATATTTTACCGTATTTTCATATCGAGATCAATAAAAATAGCTACGTCATACAAAGTTAAATAACAGTATTACAAAGATATAGAAAAACATGAGGATACTTTTCTTTGTTTTTTTTTTTGTTTACTATAGGCAGTTCTTTAATAATATACTTTATATTTACTTGTAGAATATAGATATATATATGTATATTTCTAAAAACACTTTAAATTTACATGCTATTAGCCAATCTAATTTATAATTATCCTTTAATCGGTCACATGTTTAAGTTTTTTTATATACCAAAACAATTTAATTTTTTATTGCACAGTAAACAATTTTTTCCTACAACATTTAAGGCTAATTTATCTTCTAAATTCCTAAATACGGAAACTCATTCGCAGTTCAATGCATGATTCAATCATATTCTTTGTACTTTTGCAAAACTAAAATTGGTTGTCTCTCTGAACGCATCTCAAGAACTTTAATAATTACAGATTTAATATATTTAAATTTAGACCGATGTGATTTTCAAGTTAATTTTCCATTTTATGATCCAATATCGAATGAAATTCGTTAATAAAAATCGCGAATTGATATAGAATTCATACAAAAATATTGCCTTAAATCTAATAAAAAAAACAACAACAAATCAATATGTGTGTGTGTTGAACAAACCGCTTTATATGTTACATATTTATGTACGTATGTAGATTATGATTACAGCAGTATATATGTATGTATGTTTACTATTTTATAAGTAGCTATATACAAAAAAAAACAATACTAATTATTATTGTTGATATTACCAAAATATTTGATTTAGATTTATACAATTGAATTAGAACCAGACACGAGCTTTTTTGACAATGATTTTTAATTTACTTACAAAAACAAAACAACAAAACTTACATTGTATAGACAAATGACCTAGAAATAAATAAAAACTTATGTTTAGATAGAGAAAAACTAAAAAAATATAAAGCAAAAACATACAAAAAATCATATGCTAAATACCAACTCATCGAAGTAGTATAGCGAATATGCTTAAAGAGCTTGATGCAATACAAATTAATATGCCATTTCCATTGATATATTGGTACTTAAAAACAGGGAAATTCTGAAAAAAATGTAAATCAGATTTAAACAATTTTCTTATATAACTTTCCTTTAGCTTTTTCTGCTCTTTCGTTTCTATTTTACATGAACATAGAGAGTAATATCGGATAACTTGAATTCTTGTCCGATAACTACTTACATGGATGTGACTTCAGAAATTTTAAAGTGCAAATTATAAGTAACACAAATGCTAGTTACTCCAAATTTAATATTTAAAGAATTGAAAACTTCTTAAGCACCGCTGTTATTTAAAACACGATGTAACGTAAAAGCTACATTAAAAAAGAAACAAACATACGAGACAGATTGTTACTAAATCAATCCTTCTTCTTATGTGGCTATTACAAAACATTAGTTTTTCTAGCCAAACATAGAATAGATTTCCAGTCGCTTTGTTATTCTGCGCTTCTTCTACATTTTCTGACACCAAATTTAGAGATGTAGTCTTTTATTTGGCCCTTCCATCGAAGTTTTAGCCTTCCCTTCTGCGTAAACCGTCACCGGGTTCGTATTCAAATGATTTTAAGCTGGAGCATCTTCATCCATTCTCACAACATGATCTATTCACCGTAGTAGTTGTATTTTTATACGCTTAACTATGTCGTTGTCGGCATATAGCTCGTACAGCTCTTCGTCAATGCAGATTGGTCCAAAGATTTTACGAAGGGTTTTTCTCTCAAACACGCAAGTACCGCCTCGTCTGCTTTCGCAAGTATACATGCCTTTGAGTCATATAACAACACTATGACATGTAGTGTGTGATTTTTGTCTGACGAGCGGTGGCCTTATTTTCAAACAGTCTACTTAGTCTAAAGTAGCATCTATTAGCCGGGATTGATCTTCTTTATACCCTCACCCTACGAGTAGGAGGGTATATAACATTTGATACGACCCAAAAGTGTAACCCATAGAAGGAGTCATTTTAGACCTTAGGTTCTGTCTGTCTGGCTGGTACGCACGATAACTTTCGAAAGACGCAATTAAATGTTTTGAACTGCCTACGGTATTGCAAATGGGTTACATGTCCTGCCCGTTCTGGTACCTCCCATAGAAATACATCATTCCGCCCACTTTAGAAATCAAGTAATAAAATCAACACACCCAACGGGATCGTACCCAATTTCTGTATTTAGAAAAGCTATAATAGGATAAAATTTTGGAAAAATAATTGGAAGTCTAGCCACGCTCCTTCTGGTACTTCCCATACAAATGTACCTTTCCGCCCACTTTAGAGATGGAGTAATAATATCAATAAATCCAACGTGATAATGCCCAAATTCTTTATGTAGTAAAGCTATAATATGATAAAGTTTTGGAGATAAAATATGGAAATCTAGACACGCCCCTTCTGGTACCTGCCATACAAATGTACCACTGCGCCCACTTTAGAGATGGAGTAATATTACTAATACACTTGACACGATCGTGCACAAATTCTGTATTTTGTTAAACTATAACAGGACAAAGTTTTTACTTTTTACTCTATAGTTGGCACATACTGAGGTTCCAATCATCAGGTATACGTTCTTCTAGCCAAATTGTACAAACAAGCTGATGCATACACCATAACAGCATGTCGCCTCCGTACATAAAAAGCTCAGCTGGCTAACCATCAGCTTCTGCTACCTTATTATTATTCAGCCGGGCTATTGATATTTCGACCTCATTCTGGCTATTCGGTATACACTCAATACCATGATCGGGGATTGGTCCTGGGTTATCTTGGTTGGTCTTTCCATATGATCAGCACACTATCTGTTTCCGTTACATGGTTGCCAGTTTAAAGGAGGATGTGCCTGAACCAAAGCCCTCAGTTTGATGTTTTACTCTTTAGTAGGATTTATGTTCTTCAGTCTGGCCCTGTCCTGTCTCTATACTTTCACACTCACGTCTTTTCGTTTCTCTCTTTTTCCAGCAGAATAGACGTTTCTCACTTTCTCTTGATACCTCTCATGCGCACGACGTGTTGTTAGTGATTGCAGTTTTGCCATGTATGCCCATGTACGGATTTCGCAACGTTCTCCGTGGAGTGAGCAATGTTTTGCCACTGTGCGGTAACATTATCAGGACAAGGAGTGCTTTCTTCAATCAATTGCTGTTGCAGTCTGTTGTGTCTGCAGATTCTGTACGTTTCTTGCAACATTTAGATGGGTGCGCACCTTTGCTGCCACAAGGTAGTCTTCCGAATCGATGTTGGCTCCTCTACTAGCCTCATTCCGGTATCGGTTGTTTCTCCGTGGAGGCTAAATTTTTCGACTGTTGGACCCTTCTTATTTTTGCATTAAAATCACCTAGTACAAGATTAATGTCATGGTCCGGGCAGCGGTCACATGCATTCTCTAGACAATCATGAAATATATCTTTAGACTGTTCGTCTTTGCCTTCGGTCGGGACGTAGGAGCAGATAAAACTGATGTTGAAATATTTTTCCTTTATGTGGATTGTAGCTTGCCTCTTATCCACCGGATTGAATCTGGAGAAAAGGTGTTTGAGCCTTCCACCAACCTCCACCAACCTCAAATCCGCAGCCAATTTCATGTCGTGGCAGCTGTAAAACAGTGCGTCGCCTTTTAGCGGTAATTTCGGCCTTGTACATCCGCCATCTGCTTTTTCCAGTGTACGTTACCTCTCCCGCGAATTCCTGCCTTTCTTACTGCCTGGATCTCCCCAACTAACGCGTAATGTGAGAAAGTGCTGCTAGGACCTGTGCAGATTTATTCGATAATGTACTCTATATTTGAGCCAAAGTTCAGCCTATCCTCCACAGTACTTCAAGACCATTTTTGACATGATTTCATGACGGTAATACTTCGACTTTAATGGTGACAACTTTCAGAATTGCCTCAGTTTTGTGCTCGGCATCACAAGACATGTTATTTCCAACCAGTTTCTTATATGCGCCGTTGTTTTATCGACGTGCGGTATACAATCATATGACAAATTTAGTTGCAACTACTGTTTTACCACATTATTTCGGATTAAATTCGTCTCAAGAGCTTTTTTGTCACCATTAATTTTTCATCCATCATTAGCCGCAAGTAGAAAAGAATTCCAAGAACTTCGGTCTTTTGCGCCCCGTAGATAGTTCGTCACATCCAGTTTGGATAACAGCTCTTTCACCTGGTCCATCCATCGGAGTTTTGGTCGCCCCCTCCTGCGACGCACATCGAGTTTAGTGCCGAAGACTTTTCGAGCTGGAGCGTATTCATCCATTCGTACAACGTGTCTAAGCCAGCTCATTCGGTCTATTTGAACGCACTTGTATAAGTTGATGGCGTTATACAGCCCATGGTTCATTCGACGACGGTGCTCGCTGTTAACGATGATGTGTCCAAATAATTAAGAAGTATTTTTCTCTCGCAGACTTCCAAAATAGATTGATCCACTTGTGTCATTACCCAGGACTCTACGCTGTAGAGCAAGACAGATAGGATCAGAGTCTGGTAGAATTGGATCATTGTTCTTCGAGAGAGCGCTTTGTCAATAAATCGCTTGCTTAGCGCATAGTAGCAGCGGTTTGCGATCAATACTCGTCTTTTAATTTCCAGCCTGACATTATTATTTTTGTTTATGGCGGAGCCAAGGTAGACAAAATCATCTACCACTTCAAAGTTATAGTTGCCAACGTTCACGCAACGTCCCAGACGAGTGTATTTTTTGTTCGTTGAATTAAATAACTTAGTTTTGTCCTCATTTATCAGCAGACCCACTTCCGCCGACTGCTTTTCAATGCTCGAAAAAGCCGCAGTAACTTCCCGCAATCCACGGATAATGATTTCTATATCATCGGCATACGCGACTTTTGTTGAAGATGGTAACGTTTCTGTTTACTGCAGCCTTCCGTATGATCATCTCCATTACTATGTCAAAGAGATCGCAGGACAGACTATAGCCTTGTCTAAAGCCTCGCTTGGTACAAAATGGCTCAGTCAGATTTTTGCCTATTTTCACTGAAGACTTCGTGTCAGTCAGTGTCATCCCGCAAAGTCGTACCAGCTTCGAGGGGATATCAAAATCAGCCGTAGCATCTAATAGATTCTGACGTATTGGACTATCGAATGCTACTTTATAATTGGCAAATAGATGGTGGAAGTCGATCTGCATTTCTTGGACCTTCTCCAGGATTTGCCGTAGTGTGAATAACTGGTCAGTCGTGGATTTAGCAGATCTAAAGCCACATTGATAAGGTTCAATCAGGTTCGCCAGAATGGGCTTTGGTCTTTCACATAACACACTAGACAGGACCTAGTATACGATGGGTAATAGGCTAATCCCGCGATATTTGGTACACACACATGGATCGCCTTTCTTAAGCACGGGACATAGGACACTCAGATTCCAATCATCGGGCATGAACTCCTAAAGTCAAATCGTACTTATGAGCTGGTGTTTTTGTCAACGTTAAATTCCAAGAACTTCGGTTTTTGCGCTCCGTAGATAGTTCGTCACACCAAGTTTGGATAACAGCTCATTCACCTGGTCCATCCAACTAAGTTTTGGTCGCTCTCTTCTGTGGTGCACATCGAGTTTAGTGCCGAAGTCCTTTCGAGCTTCCAGACTTCCAGAATAGATTTATCAGTTTGTGTCATTACCCAGGAATCTGTGCTGTATAGCAAGACATGTATGGGCAGCATTCGTCAACATAGGGCTTTGCTTAGCATAGTAAAAGCGGTTTGCGGTCAATAGTCGTCTCTTGATTGCCAGGCTGACATTATTATTTTTGTTTACGACGGAGCCAAGGTAGACAAAATCATCTACCGATTTAAATTATAGTTGTCATCGTAGTAGTTGAGTAGACTCCTTGTCTAGAAAATGGCTCAGTCAGATTTTTGCCTATTTTGACTGAAGACTTCGTGTCAGTCAGTGTCATCCCGCAAAGTCGTATCAGTTTCGAGGTGATATCAAACTTAGCCATAGCATCTAATAGATTCTCACGTATTGGACTGTCGAACGCTGCTTTGTAATCGGCAAATAGATTGTAGAAGTCGATCAGCATTTCTTGGACCTTCTCCAGGATTTTCCGTAGTGTTCATTGCTGGTCGGTCGTGGATTTACCACGTCTTAAGCCGCACAGATAAGATTTAATCAGGTTCGCTAGGATGGACATTAGTCTCTCACATAACACACTAGACGGTACATGGTCCCGTCTATTGGTAAAAGGCTTAACATATGCCGCTATACTTAGTACACATACTTAGATCGCCTTTCTTAAGAACTCGATATAGAATTCTTAGATTTCAATCGTCGGGCGTACATTCCTTTAGCTAAATCGATGTCAATGAGATTGTGCATACAAATTTTTAGCTCATCTTCGGCCTTAATAACATCAGTCGGCAATCCATCGGCTTCCCGAGCATTGTTGTTTTTAAGCCGTGTAATTACGGTTCAAGTCTTACACATAACACACTAGACAGTGGTACACATATTTGGATCGTTTTTTTCAGTATACGAAGTAGAACACTTAGATCTCAATCATCGGGCATGTGTTTCTGCCGGCCTTAAAAAGCTATGCCGGCAATCGCCTTGCTGATCACCATTTGGCACAGTAATGAACAATATACTTCATCGACGATGATTGCTATGATTTCGTCACTTATGCTGCCTTCGGGAACGAGCAGAGTACAAAAGTATTCCCTCCATATTTGCTGCATTATCTGCAAGTGCGTGTTCAGATTTCCATCTCTGTCCTTACAGGTAGGGATCCTTGTTCCCAAACCTATGCTTTTTACCTTTTAGTAGAACTTGCGGGCTTCACATCTATCCATATATCCGGGATCTTTCTTGTATGTTATTTCATAGACCCTTTTAGAGGCGTTACATCGTAATATATTTTTCTAAGGATTTAATCACTACAATGTGTAAGTATGGATGATATTAAAATTGTTCACTATCATTCATGGGTTGTAAAGGGAAATTAAGTTTTATTTTTAATTGTGAAGAAATCTCTACATATATAAAAATTTCGGGTATGTTTGTGATCGCTAAACTCAAAAACTACTGGACCGATTTTGACCAAATTTTATATGCATGCTCTATGGGCCGTGAGTAGTGAAATAACGTTTGCCCGGGACAGCTAGTAAAAGGACAAATATTAAGACCTATAGAACTACATTATATTCTGACATTTTAATAGAGGTTTTTATAGAGTGTTGACTGACTTAAAAACATAACTATTTTTCCGCACAGAATACGTTTTAGTTTTCAAATAATTTGCAAAGAAAATCTAATAATATATCAAATGGAAATGGTGTATTACGCTTTTTCTCCTATGTGTTATCCATTACGTGTGATAGTTGTTAATAATATAATTTAGTTAAAGTTCCAAATTAAAATGCAAAAGCTAATTTGTTCCTAATTACTATTTGGAAGAAATGTGCACAGGAAAAAAGCAACAACAACAAAAACCAAATGTGACAAGAAAACCCAAAATAATTATAGCAAAAATGCATTTACAAATGAAACGACGAGAAGACAATGCCTTATTTAGCAAATCTTAGTTACACAATTGAACATGAAAAGTCCTTTTTTACAATAAGAAAAAAAAGAAACATAACAACAACTACACTAATGATATTTGTCAGTTTTTTGGAAATGTCATTTCAATGTATGCAAAAAATTAGCAATAGATTTTTATTAATTATTAACATTGTTATTGTTATTATTATTATTATTACCCGAGCAAATGTTATCAAATATGCAAATGAAGCAAAAAATCTCCTATATTATTATATGCGCTATACACAACACACATACACACATACACACACAAACGACGACAGACAACCACCAACACCACTACAAACATTTCCTACTGCGTTACTATAAACTAAAGCAATTTATTATGTTTTCATTGTGAAATAGCATCGATAATGCCAGCACAATGCTTAAAGAAGAGTTTCATGTGTATGAATAAAAACGATATGTACAATTTCAACAATTTAGCAGTAATTAGGATAGAGAGAATCTGGTCTGGCAATAAAGTAACATAAATAAATTTGAGAGAATGAGGCTGTCACCGAAGCTAGAGTCACTACACGCATTTGTGATGACATGTCCTGATGCGATATTATGTGTTCACCAAAGCAATTTCCTCACACGTACACTGCTGTTAGCTGGCAATTGAAGGTTATATTCTGTCAGGCCTCAATTTGAAAGAAATACGGACTAATGATGCAACCAGTGCATTGGTTAAATTAGAGTGCCAGAGTCTACTAGAGTTTAATATGAGTCTCTCCGTGAAGCACTTACTCGTACAGTGCTACTCACACAATGCGATTTACATTGTCCCCTTAGTCGAATGCAAATTTGAGTTATCTAGGAAAAGGAATCGACAATTTTGAGAGTAAGCTAAGGCCGTTTAGGCTCTATTTAGTTCTAGAAGAACGCGCCTGATGCAATTTGCTATATTACCCCAACCTGCAGGTAAATCCAACATCAACCGCACATTGTTTTCGACAGCTACTTCAGTGCCCAACTGTCGTCGTAAGTGCTCCCTCTTGGAGCTGAATCTCGGGCATACGACAAAAACGTGTTCAGCATCTTCAATCACATTTTGACAATACGGACAAAAATGTGTATCGACAATTCTGAAACGATGAAGGTACTTTTCAAGAGCACCATGTCCGCTCAGGAATTTGGTTATGTAATATTCAATGTCCCCATGTTTCCTTTCCAACCAGCTATTTAGTTCGGGTATTAGCTTGTAAGTCCACCATTCTTTCGTCGTACTAGACCATCTTCTTTGCCAGGTGTCCATGGTTCTCGCTCTGGCTTCCGCTTGCGTTGTGACATTTTCATGTATGTACGCGCATTCTTTTGCTAACAGGTCCACTGGTATCATTCCTGCAATGACGAACGCAGCTTCATCGGATACGGTTCTATAAGCACTGCATACTCTCAGTGCTGTCAGTCTGTATACCGAGTTTAGTTTACCGCAGTATGACTTGAATTTCATGTAGTCAGCCCATAAAGGTGAGGCATAAAATATGATACTTTTAACTACCTCCGCTATAATCTTTCTTCTCTAGTATTTAGCACCTCTCGTATTCGGCATCAACCTGCATAGAGATGCTGCAGACAATGTAGCGTTTGCAACGACGTAGTTTATATGGCTGCTAAATGATAATTTACTGTATATAATCATGGCCAAATACTTTAACGAATCCTTTGAAATGATTTCGCAGTTTCAACATTTATATTTATTCACTCTCTAACTCGTCGGCTGGATATGACGAGCACTTCCATCTTGTGGTCTGCAAGTGAAAGGGTCATTGAAGTGAGCCATGATTTCACCACACTTATACTGGCATTTGTCACTGTTTTTGCTTCATTTAGATCTGAAGCTACAACTATAAACGCAATATCGTTTGCAAATCCAATAGTCTTAACTCCAACAGGTAAATTAAGTTGTAGGATTCCATTAAACATAACATAACACAAGAGGGGACCAAGTACCGACACTCGTGGAACGCCTCCGGTAACCACATATTTCCTTAGGCCATCGTCCGTTTTATACAGAATCACTCGACTTCTGAAATAGTCCTGTATGATCAACATCAGGTATTGGGGAGTACTTAGATTCTGCAATGCCTGTATAGTTACCTTCCAGTTCGCAGAGTTGAAAGCGTTCTTCACATCTAGATTTACAACGACACAGTAGTCGTTTGATTGTCTTCTCTTATTAATTGCCTATCTTTCTGTACCCACAAGAAGTTTGATAGCATCAATTGTCGATTTAGATTTTCTGAACCCGAACTGATTTTCCGATAGTCCATTTGCTGTATCCACGCTCTCCTGCAGTCTCTTACATATTATGCACTCTAGTAGCTTCCCGAACGTGTCAATGAGGCATATTGGTCGGAAAGAAGACGGATCGTTCGACGGGTTTTTACCCTTCGGCAGCAACACAATTTTTTGCCTTTTCCATATCGAGGGGAACGTTGAACATTTGAAGCAACTATTGAATAGATCTACTAAATAATCGGGGTGAGACATGACTACTTCCTTTACTACGATGTTTGGGATTCTATCGAGGCTTGGTGCCTTTTTGTATCTGCATATAGACTGCTGGAGTTCAGCTCTGGAAACAGGAGGGACATTTTCTAATGATTCCTGTGACATTCTGCTTTATGTTGGAGTATCCTACGGCGGAAATAGGTGGGAAACATTCGCTCTAAGCGCGTCGGGATCGGTCGGTTTTGCAGTGTTGCATGGTTTTAGCCTCTTCATGACCAATTTGTATGCCAAACCAATAGGATTATTATCGAAGTCATCACATCTGCTCATAAAGCACTCCTTTTTTCTCTTCTTTATGGCGTTTATAAGCTGCTTTTTCTCGATTTTAAAATTTCATGGAATTCGAGGTTTTCAGGGAGTCCTCTATCTGGTAAAATCTCTGCGGGCTCGAATGCACTCCCTCCTAAGTTGATCGATATTCTCATTCCACCAGTAAACGGAGTTATTTCTGTGTCCTGGTCGACGGATGGCCGTTTATCCGCTCGTTTGCAAGGCAAGCTCGGAACATTTCGCGTTACAGTATGGGTCTGTAGCACCCGGTTGCAATGCAACCCCACAAGACTCTACCAGCAATTTCGGTATCAATCACACCCCACGTGATGCTCCCATAAGGAGGCCTACAACCACCGATCAGGTGGGAACAAGTCCGGAGGCTCCTGATCCCTTCGCTACCGGCGGACTCACCGAAGGCAGTTTCGCCGAGAAGATGCTACCAATTTGTAATTTAATGAAAGATACCTCTTAGGACCGGCCACCTTTCGCAAGTAGAGTTCAGACTGAAACTTTTACATACTCACGAGTACCAATGCTTTCACATCAGTATCCCAAGCAGGCTAAACGGCCGATACTACATTGCATGGTGGGAGACAGGGGAAGCACCAAACAGATTCCGCACGACGACGGTGAACTCCAAACATGTATTTGTAAGACTAGGACCGTCTGAACCCCATAAGAACCCACGTGTGTACCCCATGTCACCGACGGTACAAGAAAAAGGCCTCTGGTGAGATTTCGTAGTTGAACTACTTCCACTTTTAATCTCTTGCAGTTTAGCGACTGGTGCCCCCGCAACGTGCAGTGACAACCGCCATTAGGCAGAACAAGATTGAGAGATCGGCCAGATTCAACAGCCTTTTAATCTTAGATACCTCGGAAAGACCTTCCTAGTCAAGGTCAGCAAACCCGCTTCTACAATTATCTCGAAGTATTCATACGTATTGCAAGCAGACTGGAAGCAAACTTCTGGAGTAGGGCAAATCTCGCTCACATTCGACTAATTTTCTACTATGGTAATCCCTAATCCCTAGATATCCCTTATATCATCATTTAAGAGACAACCACATAGTACGTGCAACCAATCTTCGCAAGGTTCTCCACACGAAGCGCCATCGGACAGGGCCCTCTTATGCAAATAGATATTGAGCTACCCATGTCCTGTTAGCAGAAAACCAATAAAAAAGTTGAAACCACGTTAGGGTTCTCCCCAAAATACATAACGCTAGACAAAAATTAGTGTGACAGTCTGAAAGTCAGACTCACTTAGACCATAGAGTCAATTGTGATACCATGCAAAGCTCCCGAGTTTTCTCAGATTCGACCAATATCAATGTGGGCCAGATCATCTAAATCGCTAAAGAATAAAAACACCAGTATTGAACTCCGTTTTTCGCCAAGGCAGGGCAAATGTAGACAAGGTATTCTATTGATCTCCTCCCCCATCGCCACAACTTTTGCAGAAATCACTAGTCACAGTTCCATTGCGTGTCTTCCAATCAGACTGTGACTGCTTATGAAAGAAACAAATAATGAAAAGTCAGGTCTTGGTAGGGACTGCAATGTATGTGATTGCTTCAAATTCTACCAATGCCACATCTGTCTGGATTAAATACAATCTCGTACCAACGCCCACCTACCTATTATTATTTCACACAATAGGAACTTTGAAAGTGCCTAGAGGCATGCCAAAAGATTAAGCTTTTATCTTTAAGGTAGTAAGGCTTCTTGTATAAGTGTATGATAGTTCTTCCCGAACAGTGCTTCTGCCAGAGTGTAATCAACGGTACCCGTTTCGTTAAGCTTCAAATTACGGATTGCACTGTGACCATAACCATTGTTCGACCATTGCAACACTTTCTTAGTCTCATTGCCGTAGTTATGGCAGTTTGTGTACTTATTATGTCCAGGGTTAGCAAATGCAAGATTACATTAAGTGCATCAGTGACGCCATTACCTAGTATACTACAGCATGTGGTCTTCTGAAGAGCCTGCCACCGGACAATAAGTCCATATATAATTATCGCTCTTACTACTGCAATATACAATCAGTTAACAATACAATGCTTAAATTCAATTGATGTGGCCTACGTTGCTCTAGGACAGTGGTAAATATAACCGAACGCACATACACAACAATATGGTGTCCTTATTAGCGGTCGCGCAAAAAGCTTTAGCTCTCTCGAATTGTGCACGGTGAAAATGTTGTGCTTTTCAAACAATCGTTGAACATTATTTCTCTGCTTGTACTTGTGATTGTTTTTGTGCTGACTGCAAAACAAGCGTGTGTGGTGTTGCTTTCATAACACTCAAGCAGAGATTGACTGTTTTCAATCAAACAAAACTTTCGAATGCTTGTGAATTGAGGATCGTGTTTTTGTGAAAAAAGCGATTATTTCCGGCCTCGCGAGTCTATGGGATGCCTATCACTAGTCTATGAAATTGAGTTTGAATTAAGCATCTTGCTCAATATTACGCCAAAGTAGTCCGAAAATGGGATTTTATATCTCCTGAGGAAAAGAACCAACTCGGCTTTGTTTAGATTAAGTCTGAAACGGTTTTCGCCAGCCTACTTCGCCGTAATGTAAAGGTTACATTGAAGGATGACTATGAGTTTACTCAGAAACTATAGCCACATTGTCTGCATATGCGATAAACTTGGCAAAAAAAAACTCCTCTGAGCAAAACAGAATACCGTTCAGAGAGAGGTACCTAGTAGGAGGGATAGAACTCCACCTTGGGATATGCCCTTACTGACAAATCTATTTAAAACCTAGTGATGCATTGCTGTCTCAGTGGACTTATCTAAAATATTTTGGTCCCGTATGAAAGGGGCTTCCCGTTTTGGGAAAAGAATTCCCACATAGTAGGGAGACATGTTAGTTCGATATAACCGATATAGAGCTCCTTGAGCCCCGGAAACAGCGTAAAAGCCACCGCTTTTAGTTCATGCGTAATATGAACTGGTCTTACCTCATTAAACGCCTGAAATTGAAATAAATATGTACTTATAGATAAAGCATAGCTCAAAACTTGCTAAAGTCAATGAAACCTTCTTTTAAACCTGTGACGTTTTATCAACTGCAGACATTTAAATGGTTGCCAGTTTAGCTCTGAAAAAGCAAAAAATTTCTTACAAAGTATTCACAAATTTCAGATTCATAACTAATTAATTACCTATTCCTTAGATTAAACTTCGTAACCCAATATACTCTAATGGTCTGCACGCATTCACATGAAACTCTTCGGAAAATCATTCTGTATGCTAGGATACCAATAATTTATCATCCACAGAACCACACTAACACACATACAAGACTACCAAAATTCCATAACAAAAATGCTTTATATGTCTCACTAAATCTAAACGAAGTGTGAATGTGTATTATATACTACCTAACTACTACATAGAGAACCACAAATGGAACAAATAAAAAGATTAAAGAGAAATATTAAAAAAAAAAACAAATAACGGTGTTTGTTTTCCGTATTTTTTTGTAGTCCTTTATAAGTTTTTTTTTCGTTCGTTGATTATTTGAATTTCTATCATATAACTGATTTCTTACACAGAAAGTAATAATGATACAGAACACTCGATACGATATTCTCTATTTTCTTATTTGGAATGAGTTTTATAGTATTTAGTTGAGCGCTGAGGTCTGTCTGAACGTATCACGTGTTTGTCTTAATCGAGAACGTGTAATCGAATGATAAGCAATAGTCTTTGTCTTTGGAAGCCAGAGAACTTGGTTTTATTTTCTTTCATATACAAATAATTTTTTGTCTCAGTCCTACTAATCAATTAAACAATAGCATGCACTCTTCTATATTATACCTATAATTAACTACCATTATCATATAACCTACAGATTTGAACTACTATTTACATTAACCTATTAGCTATGTACATGTGTCTACACTGGTTCACAGTGCTCAAACTTAAAATTCGCTCTATCTTTAGCTCAATTGTAACGTATTCATGTGTAATTTATTCTGTACTTATTGTAGAGTTATTGTCCTTTTTAGACTTATTCTCTTTACGTCTACTTTTTTTTCTTCAACTGGCAAATATAAATTACTAAGTACTGTGTTTGCAACTTTTTCCCCAAAAAAAAATTATAAATTTACTACTTATCTTATTTATGTGCGGCTTAATTTTTTCTGTCTAACTAAGTACACTCGTAACTTGAAAAACTGTGTGAAAACTATTTAGTAATTGTTTGTGTATACCGCAGAGTATAACTAATGAACCTAGCAGAATTCTCTGTCTCTCTCTCTTTGTTGATCACATTGATCGACCTGATGAATAAAAGAATTTGTGTACCTCGATAAATTTCATCGTCCATCATCCCAGCAAGCAATTAACCCAATCACAATCCAGCTCACATCAATCAATACTCGCAAATATCGTTCGACTTTTCACAACAACAACAACAACCATACACTCCTCACATTCACACAGAATTTGTAATTTATCGTTGTTGAATTAAGCCGCCCATTAGGGTTTCGTTATACAGTGTTGTATTTTCTTAATAAATATTAAAAATGTTTGAAGAATTTTAAAGGTTTTAATAAATTTCCTAAATTGTAGCTAATTTTGTGGTAAAATTAATAATGAAATAAAGATTGAACTTCTACTGAGAATTATTTAGAGTATATCGAGTATAATGTTATATTCAACTTATTTTTTTTTTTTAGTTTTGTTAAAAATCTGGTATTTGTGTGAAATAAAATAATTCGAGATCCAACCAAATCCAACGAATTTAAGCTGTCATATTTCATGATAAGAGTTCAGAGGTCTGGAATTTGGCAGCTGGTTCCCGGATATTTTATTGAGCTGATTACGAATATAAAATTAATTTATCTCTGTAACATCCAGATTTTTCAAAAAACGGTACAGATAGAAAATTGAGAAAAACCAAATTCAAAATCAAGTAACCTCAGGTCTAGTGTCACTTGTCATTAAATCGCTTACTTAGTCCGTAGTAGCATTTATTAGCAAGCAGGACTTTTCTCCGGGTTTCGAGGCTGACATTATTTGTTTGATTGGTGGCGAAGCCTAGATGGATAACATTATCTACCACCTCGAAATTATAAAGGGTGGTTAAATTTTAAGGGCCGATCTAGATTTTGAATAAAACACAAATTATTTAGGAAATTATTGTAATTTCCTTTTATTATGATAATATTGGTATGGTTCAATTATGTGTGGAACAAAAGAGACATTGATTCGTTAGATGTGTGGCATGTGGCTCCGTCCTGTTAAACCACATATCGTCTACATCCATATCTTCCAATTCGGGCCATAAAAAGTTCGTTATCATCTCACGATAGCAAATATCATTCACAGTAACTGCCTGACCGGTCTCATTTTGGAAAGAATACGGCCCGATGATGCAGCCAGCCCATAAATCGCCCCGAAAAGTCACTCTTTGTGGGTGCGCTCTGCTTATTGACGAATCCACTAAGGTGAAAATGTGCCTCATCACTGAAGATGATTTTCTTTGAAAGTTGATCATCCACTGTTGGCATTTCTTGCCACCAATCTGAACATTGACGACGTTTGGAATGATCAAGAGGTGTTAGTTCTTGAGTCAATTGCACCTTGTAAGCGTGCAAATGCAAGTCTTTATGCATAATGTTAATCAACGACGAGCGTGAGAGGTGCAATTGTTGGGCACGACGACGAGTTGAGGTTGACGGCACTTCAGCCACACTATCGCGAGCAGCAGCAATATTTTTTGCAGTACGAGTTGTACGCGCATGCACTGGTGTTTTCACAGTTTTCGACCGATGATGTCTTCGTCATCAGCGTACGCAAGTAGCATGTGGCTTTTGTTGAATATCGTGCCAATCGTGTTTACTACAGCTTTCCTTATTATCAACTCAGTCAGGTCGTCGCCTTGATATAACCCCTCGTCTGGTATAAAATGGCTCCGTAAGGGCCTTGCCAATCATCACTGAAGACTTCGTGTCCGTCAGTGTCATTCCGCGTATCAATTTCGCTGGAATACCAAACTCAGCCATGGCTTCAAGTAATTTCTGCCGTATCGGGCTGTCGAAGGCAGCTTAAAAGTCGACAAAAAGATGGTATCTGTTGGTTTCTTTCTCTTGGGTCCTGGGTCTCTTCTTTGCCAAATTGTAAATATCTGGTAAGATGTTGATTTATCAAGTGTAAAGCCACACTCATTAGGACCGATCAGGTTGAATAACACTGGCTTTAGTTTTTCACATTACACACTTGACAGGACCTTATATATTTTTTTTTTCCTTTACTTATTCCGCTTGGGAACATAGGCCTTCTACAAGGTTATTCCAAATACTTCTATTGTTGCACATAGTTTTAATTTCATCGAAAGTGAGGTCTTGTTGTCTTTATTCATATAATAAAGTCCTACGCCAAGTGTTTTTTGGCCGCCCAGGGCGTCGGCTTCCTGGAGGGTTCCATTCCAGAGCCGTTCTGATGATGCTGTCCTCTGGTTTTCGTAGAGTATGGCCTATCCATCTCCACTTCCTTCTTGTTATATGGCATTTTATGCTTTCCTCGTAGGTCGTACTCCATAGGTCCGCATTTGAAATTGTTTTTGGCCAGAACACTCGGCATATTATGCGAAGGCATTTGTTGATAAATGGTGTATTTTTTGGACTATTGCGGTTGTCATTTGCCATGTTTCGCTGCCATATAGTAAAGTCGATTTCACGCATGCGTTGAATATTCTAATTTTGGTACTTTGTGTTATTTGGGAAGATCTCCATATTTTGTTCCATATCGCTGCCCTACATAATGAGTCAAACGCCTTTTTAAAATCGACAAATACCATATACATAGGAGTGTTCTCCATTCTATCGATTGCTCTATTATTATTCGTAGTGTATTGGCCTGGTCTACACAGCTACGATGTGGGCGGAAACCTGCTTGTTCGTCTCGGAGTGTTTTCTCTAGTGGCACCAACCTATTGTTAATTATAGTGGCTACAACTTTGTAGATCGTGTTGAGAAGAGTGATACCTCTCCAGTTGTTGCAGTCTGTTAGGTCGTTCTTTTTCGGTAGCTTCATTATTGCTCCTTTGGTCCACGTGTTCTCGAACAGTTCATTTGTCCAGGCTTCGCATACATAGGGGTGGATAATGTCTGCTGAGCTTTTTGGGCCTGTTTGGAGCAACTCTGGGGGTATTCCATCCTCACCTGGTGCTTTATTGCGCTTAAGCTTCGCAATAGCAGATGCGATTTCTTCTATGGTGGGTGTTTCCGATGATATATAGGTGGTGGACAAAATGTGGGGAAGTGTGTCCAAGGTCTCGTTCTGTGCTACGGTGTTCACATTGCTTATTTCTGAGAAATGTTCTTTCCACCTCCTGATTTGGTCCGTAGGATTGGTCAGAAGATTACCATTTGAATCCTTTACTGCGTGATTTCGGTTTGCGTTCTGCCCTGTTAATCGGCCAATTATCCGGTGAAGTTGTCGCATATTGTTGGCGGCCGCCGCGTCCTCGGCTTCTGTTGCCATATTCTCAAAGTATTTCCTTTTGTCTTTTCGGGCAACCTTTTTGACATTTTTAGCTATGCGCTGATATTCTTGGTTGAGACTGGGATTTTAATTTTTCTTATATGCGATGGGTAAAAGCCTGATCTTGTAAAAGGAGCACACACTTGGATCACCTTTTTCACCAAAGAACATAATACGCTTAGATACCAATCGTCGAGCATGTAATCGTTAAGCAAACCTTGCGTAGGAGCTGGTGCATGCTCCTAGATAACGGGTTTTAAAAGCTCTGCCTGAAGTCCATCGGCACCGGCTGCCTTCTTAGTAGTTGCTGGAAATGTTCTCTCCATATGTGCAGCACACCTTGCGTATTTGTAACTAGATTTACATCCTTGTCCTTACAGGAGGGGAGCCCATTACCATAGCATTTTAAAATCCTTGTGCTCCCTTTCCTTCATCTGACGTTTTTGTCGATTAAATAGCTGTCTCGTCTGTTTAACTGTCACCATGTGTCGTTCCCTAAGAGACCGGGTTACAATTGACTGTATCGTTGCTCTATAAGCAACACCCTATTCCTCAGACGCTATTCGATGATTTGTCTGAGCGCCGTTGCCATGGTTCCCATAAAATGTGCAATATGCTGCCACTGTGTATCGGGAACATCAAAGTAGAGACGTTGTGTCGTAGTAGTTGGGATGGATGGTTCGAGTTGGCAATGGCTATAACTGGCGTTTGCAGCTTCGCGATGTCCTGCTTTCTTTGTGTTTGGTTACGTGCGTTATTCGCTCTACTCAATTTTAGTAATGATCCGAGTCAATATTAACACCACGGATCACGCGCACGTCCATGACACTAGATGCATGCATTCTATCAATAACCACATGATCAATGTAATTTTGTAGTTTTGATTGGGGTTTAGCCAAGTTTCCTTGTGGACATCTTTGTGCTGGAATCTGAATTCTCTCTCTACCATGTTCCTTACCGCTGCGAAGCTAAACAGGCTAAACCCGTTGTCTGATGTGTCGGTATGCAGGCTGAATTTACCGGTCGATGGACCAAGAACATCTTCCCTTCCTATTTTTGCATTTTAATTTAAATGTCGTGGCGGTCGTATGTTTCCTCTAGGCGCTCATAAAATGTCTCTTTAATTTCATTGTTTCTATCTTCCCTCGGGGCATGATCACAAATTAGCGTGATGTAGAAATAATTTGCCTTAATGCGGCTTGTGGCTATTCACTAACAGGATTGAACCGGCGAGACAAGATGACTGAGTCTCTCTTTTAATACAAATCCACATCCAAATTTGTGGTTTTCAACATAACAGCTGCAAAAGATATCGCAATTTTAACGTCGCGTCCATCTGATCTCCTGGATGGCATTTTTTAAGGAAATCCGACAGTCTGATATTGACACCTTTTCTATAGTGGGTCTGGAAGTTCTACGTGTATATGCTTAAATCATTGTCCTTATTACGTTTGCATGGGTCTTCTACATTTGGTGGGTTCCGTTTGATACTTTTTATTTATCGTGTTTTCATATCCAGTAAATGATCTACCCCAACCATCAGGGTTCGTCGCTCACTATCTACCGCTATATTCATGATGAATATATTACGAAGAACGTTGCCCAGGTGACACCACGAAGGAGGTTGTGATTTGAGATGCAAGATTTACTTTACATCCCCAACGACACACAGGTGGGAAAATAGTTTTTTTTTGACATTTGTGATTACAGGCCGCAATAAACGGGCGATTTTTTTTTAAATTGTAGCATTGGAAACGAAATTGAGCCTAGCATATATGCGCAAACTCTTTTTTAGCAACTTTATGCAAAATAAAAATTTTACACAAAATACTCGTATCTAAATCTATGTTTTTCAATTCAGTAGAAGTTCTCTCACTTTATTTCTGCTAACATTTTTTTACTACATCAAGATTATTAAACCATTTCCCAAGTAATTTATTCATGTTTTTTTAATATAAATATGTGTCAAGCTTAAGTAAAAATCCCCCAATAGTTTCAATTCATTTACTACTAACTAACTTATAATAAAATCGTCACTAATCTTAATGTAATGTTTTGTAATATACATGCATATGTATTATATCCACCCATATAGTATACGACTAAAAATCTGATTGTTAATTGTATTCTAACCAACGTTTCTTACAACTCTTACTTATCCTAATTGTAACTAACTACCACTATTGCTGGCTAATATCTCTGTTGTTACCGACTAAGTACTACTACTACTACTACTACTACTACCAAATGTTGTCGTATTTATTCGTAAAATACATTCCGTCCATAACTACATATAAGTTTATATAAATGTTGTAAGTTTGTTGTGTTCTGCGTGTACAATATCCATTTGAGACATAGATCCATCATACGGAATTTATAGAAAATTTTACCTTTCTCTTTTTCTTGCGGGTATTTTCTGTGCGTTGCGCGTATTCTTCGTTCCTGGCCAAACAAAAAAAAATACAAAACAAATTCAATTCAATCGATAACTGCAATTGATGCCAAAATCTATATTTATATATATATATATAAATAAAACAAAACTCAACAACGATAACCACAACAACAACAAAAACAACAACTATCAAATCATATGCATTATTTGCCATATCATTAATTTACTACTATGGTAATAATAATGACATTTTGGCATACGAAATCAATCATTGACGCGGCTTAATTGCAAATGCGATGAATGGTTTAATCGCAATGACGAATGCGATGGACTGCAAACTGTTGTGCTTCAATATATTTACAATATGGCAATAACTGCAATACATAAACGATCAAACAATCCATGTGCACGATCCCAACTCGACAACGTTCTGTCTCTCCTTCTAACTATACACACATCCAAAATAAAATCCAATTCATAACGCTCTCAATTGTCATGTACATCCACATACATGCAACTCTGCTCTATGATCTGTCATCTGTCATCTCTATCTGTCATGTGTCATTTTCTACTAACAAATCTAATACATCGACCCCATCGATCATAACAAAAATACACACATACACGCAAATGAAAACGAAAAAAAAAATACCCCATACAATTACATATAAAACATTAGAAAAGCGCGAAAGTCGCAATAGATCCGTAAAAAATTGGCAACGTTTAACAAAAGCCCTACGACGATCGTTACCCACAGGGCACAATCTCTCGCAGACGGATGGGAATAGCACGGAGGGTGACTCCACCAGCGGACGCAATCCGGCGACAACGGGAATCGGTTGCTATAAGAACTACGATCATGTCGCCAATCTAAGAAACTCAAATGCACCACATGTAAGTATGAACTTGGCGCTGCTAGCGCTGCTTATTGCGATATGTGTATTAACCACTTTTCCTTTTCCAATGACAATTATACTAATGATCATGTTTTTGTTAAATATATAGGTAAATTTACTAACAATGTTGTCATTTCCTAACAAGCGTCACAAAATTTCGTACAATTTGGAATTAAAGCATTCGCACACCAATTTTGTCGAAATTTTGTTATCGTTTGTGTAACTAACTAAATGTAAAATGTTAACCAAACGCACCCATTGAGTCTCTGTGAAAATACATTTATTCAATTCTATGTTCGTCCGCCAACAGCATCACTCCTCAATGGTACCTGATCAACAAGACGCCGTGCCACCATATACCTTCGATAATCCCAATGCCCGGCAAACGTCCATGATGGCCATGGAAAGCTATAGGCGCGAGCAGCAGGCATTGCAGCTACAGCAGCAGGATCAACTTGGTCTCTCTCTGTCCTCGGCCCAGGCGCTGGCATCGAGTGTGATCACAACCAGTGCTCCAAGTGCAGTAGGAGGACAACAGCAGCCGGCAACCGCCGAAGACGGTGCAGTGCCCACCTCACAGGCGGTCGACGAAAATGGACCACCCGGGGCACTTCCCGTCCAAATGATGATCAAGCCAGGGGTAAGTGTCTAGTATAGTTTAAGGCCATCACCATGGTCCATGCGGCCAATCAAAGAATACGTTCGTTCTGTTCACATCAGATTTCATTCTTTCGATATTTGTTTAACTTTCGATTCTATAATTTCTATGTTGTAAATTGTAGTAAATACACGTAACACAGCAGACAACTCTACTGCTATATATAAATGTGCAAATATCCAGAAGTTGCAATTTATCTACTGTGCATAGGAGTAGAAGAATCATACTGAGATGTACTGAGATAATTAAGTTTAGCGACGGGAGGGTTTTACTTTTGGAGGTTAATTAAAAGATGTTTCATTACAATGTTAACAGTTAGAAAAATTAAGCAGACAAGGCACAACTAGAGGGCTTAAAATATATATAAAATTTTTATATATATCATTACCCAGGCCAAACGGCTTAACATAGATTCACGAAAATTGGTGTGTACATTGGGGAGAAGTTGGTCGATAAGTAGGAATTGTTTGAAACTCATACTTTCAGGGGTAAAAAAAGCCCAAAACAGGATAAAACTGATACAATCACCCGGACCAAAGGGCTAAAGCTAGAATTGAGAGTATCTATATCTGTATCGAATAAGGCAGCTTTACGGAAGAATTTTGCGAAATCGTACTTTAGAGGCTGGTGGCATCAGCCTGACCAAACGGCAAAAAAACTATAATCCTAAGATTCTCCCCATTGAATTAGTGAGCTGCACGAAGGGGTTTTTCGATATTCGTACTTTTATGTAGTACCAGCACTCAAAATCTATAGCATGCGTCCTATAGAAGTATAGAGCTTTACAAAGGTATTTTTCGCAGTTCGAACTTCTAGGGGTCAAAAAATACCTAAAAAGGGATAAAACTGGTACCATCACCCAGACAAAATAGCAGAAGCTATAATACTAAGATTCTCCCCATTGAATTTGTGAGCTGCACAATAATCGATAATCGTACTTTAAGGGGTCAACAAATTATTAAAATTGGATAAAACTAGTACCATCACCTAGACCAAGCGGCTAAAGGTAGAATTGCGAAAATGGGGCTGAATATTTATAAGTTATTGGAGATGTTGTGCATTTGAAAGCATTTTTCGATTTTCGAACTCTTAAGAGAAGTAGGCCGAAAAAGTGGTAAAACCGGTACCATCGCCAAGTCTAAAGGTGGAATTGTGAAAAATGGGGTGAATATTTATTTTTTTTAGTTTTTGTGCATTCTGAATAGATTTTTCGAAATTCGCACTTTTATGGGGAATATGGCCGAAAAAGGGATTGAACTAATACCATCACCCAGACCAAACGACTAAAGGTAGAAACGTGAAAATAGGGGTGTACACAAATATCTTGGGGAAGTTGTGCAACATGAGTATATGGATAGATATGAAGAGTGACAAAAGTTGTCGATCACCCAGACTAAACGGCTAAAGATACAACCATAAATAAGAAAGAATATTTCAAGAAAAAAAAGGAAAAGCTAATTCGTGTGATTTGCGGCGGGCAACGAGTGCCGGAAAAGCTATGTATATAAACATTTTTAGAACAAATCTACTTTACGGACATTGCTCCGATTTTTGTTTTGCTGCAGGGAAACCGTTTATGAGAAGGAAAAAAAGAACAATTTCCATACTTCCCTAGTCTTCTTTACACCCATGTTATAGCCAAGCCTTAGAGCCCTACTTAAATAAGTGGGGTTAGAAAATTAGTGGGGTTTACAAATGCGAAGTTTTTTTGAAATATGTAGCTGATGTTATCTTTAGAAAAAGACCGACTATCTATCCAGCCAGCCGTCCAGCCATTTATCCAGCGGTTTTATCGTCTTAAAAAAATCTAAAATGAATTTGGTCTTAAGATAATAGGGGCCCAACTTGTCTCCTGTACTGCGTAACACTTTTTAACAAAGCTGGTACTAAGTTCGTTCGTACGAAAATTGTTGACCGACATCGATATGGTCGCTACATTTTGTGTCGTTATTTTAAAATTTTATTTTCAACATTTCAAATATTTTTTTAGCTCGAGTTTATATTTTGTTTGAACAAATTGGTAAGCTCATTATTTTGTATGCAAAAGGATTTGAATCTCAGTGTGCTATGTCCTATCTACAAAAAGGTGACCGCAGTGAGAGTAAAAACTACCGTTGAATTGGCCTCTTACCGATCGCATATAAGTTCCTGTCTAGCATACTGTGTAAACGTCTAATGCCAATTGTGGAAAACCTGATTGGACCTTATCAGTGCGGCTTTAGACCAGGCAAATCCACGACGGATCAGATATTTACACTACGGCAGATTCTGGAGAAAACACATGAGAAGCAAATCGACACTTACCACCTCTTCGTCGATTACAAAGCTGCCTTGGATAGTCCCTTCAAGCATAGATTATACGAAGTTCGGTATTCCTGCGAAAATAATTCGTCTCTGCCCGTGTACTCTTACGAAAACCGAATCCACTGTTCGGATTGGCAAGGATCTATCTGCGCCATTCGATACGACGAGAGGTCTTAGACAGGGTGATGATTTGTTATGCATACTGTTCAACATAGTGATGGAAAAGGTGTTTAGGAAAGCAGCGGTTAACATGCCTGGCACCATATTTAATAAGAGCCACATGCTGCTCGCATATGCCGATGATATCGACTTTATCGGTCGAACGATGCGAGAGGTAACAGCTGTTATCTCATCAGTTGAAAGGGAGTCAGCGAAAATGGGTTTGGCAGTGAATGAGGACAAGACAAAGTTAATGGTATCATCGAACAAAGTGTGCACCCGTTGGGGACGCAGCGTGAACGTTGAAAACTTTTGCTTTGAGGTAGTAGATGAATTTATCTACCTCGGATCCGCCATGAACAAAAACAACAGTGTCAGCCTCGAAATAAAACGGAGAATAGTGCTTGCCAACAGGTGTTTCTTTGGACTACGCGAGCACTTTTTAAATACCACCCTATCTCGAACCACCAAAGTCCAGCTGTACCATGTACTAATTTTACCAGTCTGTTGTACGCCTCCGAATCTTGGGTGCTTACACAGGCAGATGCAGCTCATCTGGCGGTGTTTGAGAGAAAAATACTCCGCAAAATATATGGACCCATTTGGGTTAACGGCGAGTTTCGGATTCGGATGAACTATGAGCTGTACGAGTTATACCACGACATTGATGTCGTGAAGCGAATCAAAGTGCAACGATTACGCTGGCTAGGCCATGTCGTGAGAATGGATGAGGAAACTCCAGCGCGAAAGGTATTCTATCAAGACCTCGAAGGACGGCGCAAAAGAGGGAGACCGTTATGTTGTCAAGTTGTTTTAAATGCTAATAATAATAATAATATAACAGGATAAAGTTTTGGAGAAAAAAATTGGAAGTCTTGCCACGCCCCATCTGGTACCCCCCATACAAATATACCACTCTGCCCACTTTGGAAAAGGAGTAATAATATCAATACACTCGACATGATCGTGCCTAAATTCTGTATTTTGTGAAGCTATAACAGAACAGAGTTTTGAAAAAAAAATTTGGAAGCCACGCCCCTTCTTGTACCTCCAACACAAATGTACCACTGCGCTCACTTTAGAAATCGAGTAATAATATTAATATAATAGAAAATGTTATGCTTTACTGAAACTTTCTTACTGGTTTTTAGATATGAGATCAAAGAAAGTTTCGCAAGAAACAAAGAAAAGTAAGAAGAGCACCACCAGAAGCAAATCAAGTCGCTTACCAGGTCTTTTTTAATAGTAGGTAATTGCTACATTTGCATATATAGGTCAAGCTTGTAGGTGGTTCTCATTAGGAATGCAACTGTCTAAAACAGTCTAGAAGTGTGTTGGACACCTTAAGCATACAGAAATTCTATATGACCGCCATATAAATTTGTGTCTAATGTTATCTCTCGAAATTGTTCAACTAAGGCGTATTAAATCGTCATAATGATATCTAAGTGTGGGTTCGAAATAAACCACTTTAAACAAACCCACCATTACATTCGAAGTTAAATGCCAGGTACACATTATTTTTATATACATAGCAAGTAACGACGATCCGTGTTATAATTCATTCAATTAAGGTGTAAATGAATTTGTCTAGAAAATCAAATCAGCACGTTTGAACAATTTTTCTGCAAGTTGTTTCCCGACAAAGGGAACTACATTACATCGAATGCAAACTCTTTTCGCTAATGCGAAAAGTGGGGTTTTCTTTAGTCGCCACTATGCACAGTAGAATTGCAACTATGATTACATGTATTCCACACACAAAAAAACACATACAACCAAAATAGACATACATACATACATACCCACACATGTCAACATACATTTAGATATTTTTTATACAAAAGTACCCAAAATGTTAACTAAATCGAGAATCGATAATGGTTTTTGTGTTGTTTATTTCACATTTTAATTATACACATAATCGTTGTAATTTTTTTAATGTTCTGTTTGTTTCCGAAGCTGTCAATCAATCAATCAAACATGAAAACAAGAATTTCTTTATGTTTCCGTTTCTATTTGTTAGTTTTCGTTTTAGTTACCGTATCCGTTTCTGTTCTGTTCGGTTCGTTTCGTTTCGATTTGTTTGTACTTAGTTCATTTTTCCCCTCATGTAGGTGTCGAGAGACGAAGAAGCTTTAGTTGAACGTTCTTAATGTTTTTCTGTCAATTCATATCAATATCAAATCAACAATAAACTGAATACTTAATTTAAACCAAACTCTTGTATAACGAATTTGTTTTAAACACACACCCTTTTAAATTATAGATTCTACGGGGACGGAGTAAGGAGGTATAATAAAATACCTTAAAATTAATTACTAATACTTTTTTGAGATACAGATTATGTATTTTCCTTAATTCTCCAATTTATTTTCATTCATTTAATTTTGTATAATGTCATGATCTATAATTAGAGGCTGTTCTTTAAAAGCTACCAAGGAAATACAATTTTAATTTACAATTTTATACCAAAAATATAAGAAACAAACAAAAAAAAAACAACATGAAAAAAAAAACAAATAATTTACATTGGCACCGGTTATGCTCAAGAGACAAAAACAAAAAAAAAACAAACAAATTTAAATATTGGACAATTCAGTTTGACCATTTTCAAGTTACTTGGAATGAATGAACATTGTTTTATTTTCATTTAATTTAATTAAGAAATTTTGCTTCAATTTTCTGTTACAGTCCGGATCAGATACATTTGCTTATGTAATGCAAAACATACTACTACCAGTTACAACTACATAATTTGCTATATTCGATTTCGTTGATTATTTTTATGTGAGTTTTAATTTGTTTGGATATTCTTATTTTTCTATATTACATTGAAAGATTTATGTTTACAAAATGAAACACAATTTACGATTTGTTTGGCTTTTCAATTATACTTTGCATCATATATAAGATATCATCAATTTATAAAAAAAATATATAAGAGAGATATTATAATATAAAGTTAATGCACATTTATTGGGGTTTGCTGCAAACTAATAGAGTTGTTGCTTTTATTCGATAAATAAGATTTTATCACCCTTTAATAAATATAAAATTTCCTTAAGCATTTCAAACACTGTTTGATTTGAAGAGAATTTTTGTAATTAGTTATAAGTTTCGTAAGACTTTGCTATCAATCTCAGAAGCATATTATTCATATACGACATTTACTAATTTTTTTGGCGTGAATTGTCCACTTCAAATGAATATTAAGTTTATAGTACAAAACTTACATCAGTAAAGTTCCAATAATCAATTCTCTCCTTATACTTGGAAATTCTTGCAACAGAATTACTTACTTCCATTTGAGATTATTAATTATAACCACGTCCATCGTATTCCTTGTAATAAGTTTTCTATGAAATGATATACTGAATTTGCAAAGTACGAGAAAGGACAAACAAATTTATTTTTGTACGATTTTTGCAAGTTGGTTGGCAAGTTGGTCATATGTTATTGGCCCAGAAATTAATTAAATTCCTCCAATTCCTCTTCTGAACTATTTATTGAGTTTATTTGTGATACCATTTTACATAATTTCCTATTGTAGTCATTCGCCAGGTAGATCTTGTTATTTGCAGCTGCGGCAGAAATTTATCTATCAGTAGAAAAGAACTTCAAGCGCTTCGATCTTTGGTACTCTGTATATAGTTTGTCACACCAAGTTTAGATAACCTAATCCTTCCAACGAAGTTTTGATCGCCCCCTCCTACATCGCCCATCGAGTTTATTGCTGAAGACTTTTCGAGCTGGTGCATTTCCATTCGTATAACGTATACAAGTCAGGCGCAATTCGAATTATTGAACGCCCTTGACTTCGTATTTTTCTCTAGAACCGCTTTTGTATTTACACAAGATTATTCGCTGCAGAGCAAGGCAGGTAGGATCAGTGTGTAGTACAGTTCTTCGAGAGAGGGCTTTGTTATTAAATCGCATGATTAAGCACATAGCAGCAACGGTTTGCGATTAATAATTCGTCTCTTGATTTTCAGGCTGACATTTTTATTGTTGTTTACGAAATAGCTTAGGTAAACATCAACTACCACTTCAAAGTTATAGTTGTCAACGATCACGTAGTGTCCCAAACGTGTGGCTCTTTGTTCGTTGAAACAAATAACTTTTTTTGTCCAAGCCCGCTGCCGGTGATTCTCAATGCTTGAAAAGGCAGCAGTAACATCCCGCAATCCTAGGCCAATGGATATCTATATCATCGAGATACACTAGCAGCATTTGGTTTTATTAATGAAGGTACCAGTCGTCTTTACTGCAGTCTTTAGAATGATCATCGCCATTATGATGTTAAAAATATCGCAAGATAGACTGTCGCCCATTCCATAACTTCGCTTGGTAGAAAATGGCCCTGTCAGATTATTGCATTGTTTTACTGAAGAATTCGTGTCGGTATCAGAATCATCCCGCAAAATCGTATCAGCTTTGGGGGATACCAAACTTGAAAATAGTATCTTATAGTTCCTGTCGTATCGGCCTCTCGACTTCAGCTTTGTAATATTTAAACAGAAATAGTCGTTGATCTGTATTTCTTGCGTCTTCTCCAGGATTTGTCGTAGTGATTATCTGATCGAACGTTCATTTTACTGGTCTAAAACCACACTGGTTCATTAGGATGGGCTTTAGTCTTTCTCATAACACACTAGGGAGGACCTTGTAAGCGATTGGTGAAAGGCTGATCCCACTATGGTTAGTACACACACTTGGATGACCTTTTTTAAGTACAGTTTATAGAACACTCAGACTTCAGTTATCGGGGACTGCACCACTTTAGCCAAATCGTGTTTATGAGCTGGTGTATGTACGTTGCCAGCTTATATCCATCGGACTTAAAAAGCTCTGCCGGCAGTCCATTGACTCCAGCAGCTTTATTGTTTTTAAGCCGTGCAATTGCCGTACAGATCTCGTTTTGGCTCGGTGGTGAACAATGTATTTTATCGTCGATGATTGGCGTGATTTCGTCACTTATGCTGCCTTCAAGAACGAGAGGGGTACGAAGTAGAGAGGGGTGGAGTAGTTTTTAATAATTTATGCATATTGTAATTTATATAAAATTGGCCAAGAGGCTTTAATTACAAGATTGTAAAAATAAAATGAAAATGAAATGAAAGTTTTTCCTTCATGTTTGCAGCATACTCTGCGTGCCCGTGAGCTGATTTCCATCCCTATCCTTTCATATGGGGCCTATACCAAAAACTTTGATTTTTAGATTTTCATGGGTCTATGGGTCTCTTATTTCTATTGAAGCGTTACCTCACATTGGCTGTAGTTTTGCATTGTATGCAGCTCCGCGACATTCCTCATAGTACCAGGGTTTGTCTGAGATTGGTTTTTCATAAGTCAGTACGGTCGTTCCGGCAGTGGTCATAGAAATCGCAATATGCTGCCGCTATGTGTAGGAAACATCATAATTAAGGGGGTTTGTGTGCAGTAGAATAGTGGTTAGAACACGCAACTAAGATGAGGGAGATTCGTGGTTCGATTCCAGGCTCCAGTCATCTACATTTTCTTTCATTGCCGGCCCCCTCGATGTTGTCGACAGCAACTTCGCAGTATAAGTGTCGAGATAATTGGCATGTCTATTAAAAAGCTTCTCAAACAGTGACGTTCGCATTCGTCGATAAACAAGTAGGTGCCACTTGTTGTGAATCTTGAGTAGAAAGCGTGTTAATTCATAAAAACGCGAGAAGCATCCCAAACCTCATTCATGGGGTGTAAAGCGAAATTAAGTTTTTAAGTTAGTGTGCAGTTATTAAGAGAGTTGGTTGAAGTAGGCATTGGCTATCTCGGCATTTAACACTGTGTGTACCTTGGCTGTAACTCGGTTGTGATTCGAGTCAGTATTCGCAGTATTGCCTTTCACCGATTACCACGTGACCAATGTGGATTCTTGTCTTTTTCAGAGAATATCCAGGCAGCCTTGTGGATATCTCTATGCGAGAATCTGGTTCCACTACCATGCATCATGCCGACGCGAAGCTGACCAATCTGAATCAATTTTTCTCTTATATATGGGTTTTTAAGGTGAGTGAGTCTTATGAATAGGCTCGGTTAAAATTTTTATTATCTGCCAATGCCACGAAGACGGAAAGTGTATAGAGCTTTAGCAACTTCTGTATGGCAATTCAATTGATTTTGCTCGGAAATTGTATATTATATACTTTTACTAGTGGGCCCGGCAATGCTTCGCTATTGCATATCAACTTGTAATACATTTCAGATTTCTTGCCGTCCTAAATGCTATATAAACGCTAATTAATACATTTGTAGGTCTACAAAGTATGTACTTTGAAAATGGTACTTAAGCTCGACAATAATATGTTGAGTTTATTAACTTATGTAACTAATTTCAAGTAAATCCTTAACATGGAAGTTAACCAATTAAGATTTATTGTTTTAAATGCTTAATATCGTAGGCTCTATGACGATTGTAAAAAGTTCATCAGCAAAGTCATATCTATCATATCTGTATGTAGGGCGAAAAAACACTTATTTCTCAAATCGGACATTCTGCTAAAGTTCAAAATTCAATTTTTATTTTTTCTGTAGTAGCGGGTATCTTCTGTATACTAACTATCTCTTTGCGCGTAAAAAACATTTTTGGCATGTCTTCTCCGCCTAATGACCTCAAATAAAAATTTCGTTTGAAGATTTATGCCTTTAGCCATAAAAACCTCTTTCGCCATGTCTTCTTCGCCCACGAATCAAGAATATTTCCGAATACTGTATTTGCATTGAACTCGTGTTACCATTTTTTTAAGATAATTCGGTCACCAAACGCTTGACGCTTGCAGCGCCTCGGCACTTTTTACTTTTTTAGTTCCAAATAGCCTGTTCATTAGGACGGATCAATTTAATCGTATACCAAAATCGGAACCTACGAAAATTTCACTAAGAAACAACACCCGCACTTAGAGGGTCATCATAGAATCCAAGAGGCCCTTATTTTGACCCCATGTGCTCCGGCTCCAATTTTGACCTACCATTCAGGTGTTTGGAAACCAAGACGAAGAGAATAGTATATTTCTGATGCTGTTTGAGATCCCGCCCTACATATTGGACTTCCGCCAAAGGCAAGAATTCAAGGATTTTAAAAAACTTAATTTCTGCTTGCCAACTTTCAAAGGCCATAACTTATTTTTCACAGTTTTTCGCAGAAGGTTTCAAAAAATATAAATGAAGTTTTCGGTTTTTGCTTATTTAAAATCAAAAAAAAACTCTACCTATCTCTAGGCGAACTGCAATATAATATGGAATTAAGAGGACAAACTATTACTATGGCAGTTATAACTGGGATGTGGCACAACCCACTTCCACCCTTGCAGTAATTTATACTGTAACAAATCTTATTTATATACCTCTGATAGTTCATGAGATTTTGATTTTCAAGTTATATGGGCGGTGCCACACCCCTTTATCCAATCACAACCAATTATAGCCAGGAACTATCAACAGGTCAACAGTACCAATTGGTACAATTTTCGTATCAATCGGTCTATTAGAAAAGCTGTTAGAGCGATTTTTGAAAAAGGGGCGTGGCACCGCCCACTTCCAGCCTGGTTGTAATTAATACTGCTCCAACAACATATATACCAAATCTCATCTTCATACCTCTGATAGTTCATGAGATACAGCCCTTTTGATTTTCAAGTTGTATGGGCGGTGCCACGCCCCTTTATCCAATCACAGCCTATTATAGCCAGGGACTATCAACAGGTCAACAGTACCACTTGGTAAAATTTTCGTATCAATCGGTCTATTAGAAAAGCCGTTAGAGCGATTTTTGAAAAGGGGGCGTGGCACCGCCCACTTCTACCTTGGCTGAAATTAATACTGCTTCAACAACATATATACCAAATCTCATCTTCATACCTCTGACAGTTCATGAGATACAGCCCTTTTGATTTTCAAGTTGTATGGGCGGTGCCACGCCCCTTTGTCCAATTGGACCGAATTGTAAATCTAAACCATCCGGGGCGCCACCCAAACGCATACAAAAAAATTTATGCAAATCGGTCCAGCCGTTTAGGAGGAGTTCAGTCACAACACACGTACGGTAGAATTTTATATATAAAGATTATAATAAGAGAATGGGTCTATTTAAATTGGATTCAAGATTCTGGAACATTTTCCCACCATTTGGGATATTGTTAGTTCACTTAAGGCGATATAAATGGCTGCACCGGTATTTGAACCAGTATTTAAGTATTTGAGTCTAAATCTGTTTTAGGTTGAAGTATGTTAAGCAACGCTAAGCGGAATTCATGGCGAAACTTTGTAAAGGACAGACTGCACACTTGAGGTATTTACTTTCAAAAGAAACTTGGTATGGGCTATCAAATGTTTTAAACCCTATAAATCAGCCCGACCTGACAAAATAATTCCACCGCAGATACAGGAAACCTTATGCCTATCTTTTAGTTGTTTACAAGAATGATTTTCAGGGGCAGCATCATGCTGGCAGTAATTAGAAAAATTTGGAAGCAAACCAAAGTGGTTGTCATCTCGAAAACTGGAAAATGTCGAACCAAAAGCCGATCGATCTACCTCTCATCTTGTGGTTTAATACATTCGAGAGGTTATTAGAAATCCATGTTCGAAGTAATCTTCCACAGAATTTAGAATCGCTGCAATCTAAAACGATCCGAGAATAAGATCGACGCTCTGGGGGCTCTTAGAAATCAGCATACAGCAATCCTAAAAAAATTACATAGTCTATAGGTTGACAGTTAATTTACTTAGCCAATTGGGATGATTCGGATAATTGCTACTAACATTGACAGAGAAACACCTCAAGAAGAAGTTCCATCTCCAATTTTATGGTTAATTCAAGAATTACACTATGACACAATTTGAGGGTCATTGTCTCGGGGGTGAACTAAACGAATTTAATTTGATTTTATTTTGGAACCTTTGACTCATAGATGCTGTTTGTCTTCGGTGACTCTTAGTGAAATTTTCCGGAGAATTTTTCTATCGAAGATTCTAAGCCTTGATCTTCCTCCAAATTTGACATCCAAACAGTTTTTCAAAATGGACCAAAAATTTCCCAAAAATGTCCCTCTAAAATGTTTGGAGGAAATATTCCCCTGAATGATTTATTATAAGTCTCCGAAGACATGAAAAACCCCAAATGTACTTTTATAGATGATTTTTCATATTCTTGAATCGACTTTTGACCAAAAAATTCTAACTTCAAACCACTGTAAAAAAAATTTGTGACGTAGTGGAGCAAAATGGAGTTTAGGGTTTTGTTACTGAGGTCAAATGGTATCGTTTGATATTTGTGTGTTGCACTGTGTTATTTATGGCCGAATACCAAATATTTGCCGATGATCATACCATTATCTGTGTAGAAACCTCAATTTACTTAGCATTCGCCTGTTTAATACATGAAACCGGACGGCCAACAGCGGACTATCCTGTTTTCTCGGAAATATTAAACAACAAAATTTAAACCAAAGTCACTTAATGTGGTGCAATTGCAGTTGACAGAGCAAGTCAAATATGTAGGTAATATCCTCGAAATCCAAAAGGTATCTCTTGATCTTTGATCTTTTGGGACCGGCCGTGGCATAGTGGTTAGAACACGCGACTACCATGCGGGAGATCGCAGGTTCAAACCTGGCTCCAGTCATCTTAAAAGAAAAAAAGTAAATAAAATTTTCTTTCATTGTCGGCTCCCCTCGAATGTTGTTGACAGCAACTTCGCAGTATTTAAGCGTCGATTCAATCGTCGTGTCTAGTAAGAGCTTCTCAAACAGTGACGTTCGCATTCGTCGATAAACAAGTAGGTGCCGTTAGTTGTGAATCTAAAAATAGAAATCGTGTTAATTCACAACAACGCGAGAAGCTATCCCATACCTCATTCATGGGGTGCAAAGGGAAATTAAGTTTAAGTTTTAATCTCTTGATCTTTACTGCTGTAAAGTGGCTATAGGCAAGTTCTGTAGAATGTCTCCAAATGTCACTATGTGGATTTATCCGGCGTAGTTAGGCCAATAGTTTTCAACGTCAGAATTCACTGGTATACTTGAGGTTGCCGAACATCCGGAATCTAGTATCAACACCCTCGGAAGAATCTGCATAAACACAGACATTCCTGATGGTAAAGGAATGCCATTCTTTGGTGGGGGTGGTGGCTACGAATTTGAACACCAGGCTCATCTACGTACCAAGACACAGCGACATTCCTTAGCGAAACAGGGTACTACGGCACAGCACATCAGACAATGGTCCGACAATTTATTCAAGTGAAAAATAGAAATTCTCTCCAACTTGTAAAAAAAGTAACTACTTAACTTGATGTTCTATGCACACTAATGGGACATTGTCCGGTTAATAACACGCCCTTAGATTAGACCATCGAAACCCCAGCAAATGCTGCATGGAAAAGGAAACACCTTTTCATGGATTGCCCAACATTATCTGAGCTGAGAACTATGATATTCGAAAACCATATAGTAAGCACCGAATCTCTGCAGGAAATACCGGTAGCACTGATTACCAAATTCATAGAAAATACGAATTGTCTCGATAGCTAGTCAGGGAAAATTGCATAGGGAAAATTGCAGGGTTTCATTAGCCTAAGTGTGCTGGAGAGTGCTGTTTTGTAACCTACCTCACCTAAACTAAGTACTTGAATCTCTATTCTCTTTGTTGCTCTACTTTTGGTACAAATGTCCTCTCTTTTCTTCACAACATTTCCTCGCTTACATATATGTTTGTACTAATTAATTTATTCATACTGAATTCGCTGAATTTAAGCGATGTCAACAATTGGTTTAAAAGTCTCTTAGTCGTAAAACTGTATTTTATTAGAATAAAATAAGAACGAAATATGTTTATGCTACACTGAGATTACAAAATATAGCAGATATGCATTCAATGAAGGTATTTATGTTCCCCCTGGTTCGGGGAAATTCGCTGTTGTGCCTGGTATCGATGAAGTCGTAGTCGCCTGGACGATGAAGCTCTCGGTAAAATCGTCGGTATAGGGGTTGGTTTGTCCGCGCCCTGTAGAGGCTGCTTAAGTTTCTCCAACAGACTCGACAAATCCACAGTAATTCTAGGTTGTGAAATACCCTCTGCTGCCTGCAGTCCCACCATCTGGGATGAAAGAGCATCAACATCTTGCCGAGCTGCAAATAACAGTTGATCATGTGCCGCTAATTGTAGTTGAGCAGTCTGAGCACGTATGGCTGCAGATGCTACCTGTTGCTGGGCACTTTGTAGACCAGCGGTAGCGGCGCGTACATGATTAGCGGCTTCCTCTAAGGCTTGTTGGGCAGTGTTGGCAATTGTTTGGGCCCTTTTTATTTCCGTTGCCTCAAGTTGTACTCGAGCCTGGGCTATATAAAGGCGTTGTATTAAATTTCGCAGCTCCCTGGTTTTTGCCTCTTGATCTTCGTTTCTGTGTGTACTTGTTGGGAGTTCTTGCGAAGGCGTTGTTGATTGAGCTGACGCCGAAGTTGCTTCTTCAGTCACTGGCAACGTAGTCAGTTCATATTCCGTGGAAGTTTTTTCATCATCAGCCATGATTGTTACTAAAAGTGTCATAACTAAATTGTTAAAGAGCGCCTAAAAATTGAGCAATTGTATAAAATACTCAACCACATTCCGTTGTTGTGTTCTCCTGTTCATCATAGCCGATAACTGCGGAACGTGGTAAAGCCGTAAGGAAATAGTTTCGCTGCATTTCATTTGTGTTGAGGCGTGATAAATTATCATCATTTGTATCGGGTCCGAAATCAAGATCATAATCGTCGTCTTGTAGAGCAATCTGCATAGAGCAAATTCCTTGATAACACATCATAGACAGCAGCTCTATCACTTTATATTAATTGGCGTTGGTTACTTGTAGTTCTATAACATGTTGGTAGATACCTTACCAATCCACAGGAGCAGCTTTAGTGTCATTGATTGAACATGAAAAATAATTGGTTGACAATGTTATTACAATATTTTTGTGTGTTTTGAGAAACTTGAAAGTTTAGTACATATTCGAAATGAAAGCGTTGACGTCTATTGGTAATACTTTTATTGTAGGGCGATTACAATTGTTTGGTATTATTATTTTATATTTTGATTAATTTGTAAAGGTTGATCGCTTAATTGTTATTGGGTAAGGTTCCCAATAAACAATATAAACTTATTATAAATGTACTATAAGCTTACATTAGTAAACATAATGTTTGGAAAATCTTTATCGCAGGCATTGTAACTTCTTAAGTTCCAATTGTTGAATAAGCGAAAGGGATCCTTTATTGTACAATTGTATTAATGTTTGGAAAAAATTTGGGAATAAACTTGATATGCAATACATAATAAAAAAGTGGGAAAGCTTGTGGTAAATTTATATTTTTATATATTTCCAAATTAGATATAAATACCATTCCAAAGCAAATACAAAGTTTTGTAAATTTTATTCCAATTTAATTGATTTCTTTTGATAATCCCTATATATGTACTATATATAGTTTTATTATTTCTGGTCTACTTCTCTGCACCCTTTCTTTTATTTTTATAAGGACTTTCTGCCTTTAACACGAAACACGTCAATCTTTCAGCAGCAGCAAATTATACGAAATGCCAAGACGAAAATAAATATGTAAACAAAAATTATATCTGGTTTTTCCTGTCTAGCCTGCGAGCTTACAAAAGCATTGTATTTTTATTTTTTTACAAATGTGTTACAAACTAATTTGGAAAAGGTTAACTAAAATCTTTGGAAAACATATATTTATTAGCCAGTTTACATCAACGTTTTTTGGATAATTGTTTGATTCTTTTTTTACAAATCCATTACAAAGCGTTTGTAAATAATTTACTAAAGTTTTGGAAAACGTAAACTTCGCAAACTAATTTGGAAAAATTTACAAAAATCTTTGGAAAACATATACTTCTTAGCCAGCTTACATCAATGTTTATTGGGTTAGTTTGTGAACACACAGTCATGTATGTATTTAACAATTTTTGTATGAGAAGTAGAGAAAACACAGAAATATAATATGAAATAAAATGAGTAAAATTTTTCAGGCATGATGTACTGGAGAGTTTCTTTGATGGGAAAATTTTAGACACCGTATAAGCCTGCGTTCTTGGTCAAGCTCCATGTAATGTACAATATGCCATCAGAATTCCGTACGGACATCGTGCCTCCTGAACATGATTGGAGACTTAGCATATCTGCCTCAGCTTAAACAACTTGTGTATCGGAATTTTTATTCAAATAGATTGGTAAAGGTCTTCAACCACACTCTCTGTACTATCTTTAATTAGTTCTTAAGTTCTGTTCGGTTGTACATCCATATGACGTCGATACTCTTCGTTAACGATGATGGGTCCGTATATTTTACGAAGTATTTACCTCTAGAATACTGCCAGAACAGATTTTGTGCCAGACATCAAGACACGTGAAACTAGTACCTGGATTTTTGCTCGCCGAGAGAGGGCTCTGTCAAGCAAGCAGTATTATTCTCCTGTTTTCAAGATTGACCTTATTTGTTTTATCGAGACGGATAAAATCATCTACCACTTTGAAATTGTAGTTATCAACGTTTACACGGCGTCCCAAATGAGTAGATTCTGTGTTCATTACAACTAACAAGTCATTTTCGTCCTCATTTACCGTTATATCCATTTTAGCTGACCTTCTGTATAGCTAAAGTCACATCTTGCAGTTATCGGTCATTGATGCCTGTATAATCAGCGTAAGCAAGTAGTATATTGCTCTTGTAGAATAACGTGCCGCGCATGTTTAATGCTTGCTTCTTTATCATCTCCATCAATAAGTGGAAGGTATCACACGATACGCTGTAGCCTTTTCTTAGGCCTAACCTGTTATAAAATGGCTCAGCATGGTCCTTGGAAATTTTCATGGAAGACTTCGTATCGGTTAGGATCATATCGCAAAGGTGAATCAGCTTCACAAATACTGAAATACTCAGCCATGGCTTCGAGTAATTTTTTCTGCATTAGACTGCCGAAGGCAGTTTTATAGTTGACGAAAAGATGAAATGTGTCAATCTGTTTTTCATGAGATTTGTCGCTGTGTAAATATCTAGTGAGTTGTTGATTTACCAGGTCTAAAGCCACACTGATAAGACCCGTTCAGGTTGATAAACACTGACTTTGACTTTTCACATAGCACACTCGACAGGACCTTACAAGCGATGGGTAAAATGCTTATCCCGCGAATGTTGCAGCACACTGTTGGATCACTTTTATAATATAACTAGCTGACCCGGTAAACGTTGTTCTGCCATACAACTTCGTACCCTGCGAACTTTGTCTCGCTCCAAAGTTAACGCCTTCTTATAAGCTCCAGGGTAATATTAATACAGATAGTTAAAATTTTAATGTAATTTATTTGAATTTATTCGAAATTAGTGAAGAGCGATCTGATAAACAATGTATTTCGATTTGTTTTTCGGCGCAAAAATAAACATTGAAGACGGTTTGCCGACACGCGAACAGGAAACGTACAGCTGACCGTGCGAAAAGCAGGGGAATTCGAGATTGATCCCACAAACTTCCCACAATTGGCTTTGCGATTTATTGATTGTCATCACAAAAGCCAATCGAATTATTTATTCAATTCGCTTGAATTCGAAAGGACGATCTATTTTTCCATTCGAAAAGTCATTTTTGAATAATTATCCGAAATTTTCCATATTAACATCGTCCAAAATTATCAAATCAAACATTAAAATAAAAAATTTCGTCGAAAAAGAAAATTCAATTTTTATTTAATTTTTCCGTAATTTTCCAACAAACATTTTTCCATTCGAAAAGCCACTACGGAACAATGGCTTACAAAATTTTATACGAAAATTCAATTTGCGATTTTCATCAAATCAAGTAATATAATGCAAAATTTTGGTGAAAAAATCCAAGTTTATCGAGCTTTTCCGGAATTTTCCGAGTTTTCCACCAAGAATTTTTCTATTTATCAATTTCAAAAGTCATAATTGTTCGAAATTGTTCAAATTTACATCGCCAAAAATTACAAAAACATACGATAAGATGCAAAATTTTGTCAAAAAAATAGAACTTTTTTTTGGTATTTTCCAACTAAAACTTTCTATTTTTCTATTCGAAAACCGACAAAAATTTAATTTCGATTTACCTCAAATCAGGCGATGAAATGCAAAATTTTGCAGAAAAAATTCAAATTTTTCGGTTTTTTTTGGAATTTTCCGAGTTTTCCACCGATAATTTATATATTTTTCTATTCGGAAAGTCATTTCGGAATAGTTATCCGAAATTTTTCGCAAGTTACATCGTTCAAAACTATCAAATAGTACGACAAAAAGCAAAATTTCGTGGAAAAATAGTATTAAAATTTTTCGAATTTTTTCGGAATTTTCCGAATTTTTCCACAAAAATTTTTTTTTTCTATTCCAAAAGCCATTCAGTAACAATTGCATGCAAAATTCCATACAAAAATGCAATTTTCGGTTTTTCCAATTTTCCGGCTTTTCCGGAGGATTTTCCCAAAATTTTCTTCCGTAAAAACCTACTCCTGGCAATTACGAATAACTGAAAAAAAAATTGAGCCAAATCGGTCCAACCGTTCTCGAGTTTTGCGCTTAGCAACACATTTAGCGACTTATTTTTATATTATAGATATGTCTATAATATAATATGTCTAGACACTATTTAAATGGCATGTACTCATTAAGCCAAACTGTGCAGGAGGAGCTGGCGCATTATATTACTATTTCATCACCCTCGAACTTGAAGAGCTCTGCCGGAAGTCCATTGGCACTGACTCCCTTATTATTTTCCTGTCGTTTCATGCGTTTCTTACCTCGGCTCGACTTGGTGGTGACCAATTAAGAATTGTTGTGATACCTTCACGTGCGCTGCCTGCCGAAACCAGCTATTGGTCTGCATATGAGTAATTAGATTTCCATACTTGTCTTTACAGGAGGGAAGCCCAGTACCGCAAATTTTTGGTTTTACTATCTGGTATAATTTTGTGGTTTCTCCTTTATCACTGCACCTCTCTATATCCTCGGTCTCCTTCATCTGAAGTTTTTTTCGCTTAAAAAACTATTTATACTGTTTTACTGCCTCCTTGCATGGTTCCCTTATAGCCCAATACAACTTACGAACTTGGTTCATAAATTTAAGGCCTGAAGTATTAAAGAATTCCACAAATTCCGACAAAGATAGACGGAAAGACCATCGGCTCCAGCCGCTTTGTTGTTTTTAAGGCGGGATATTGCTACATGTATCTCGCTCTGGCACGGATGTTGACAGATAATACCATCGTCATGGATTGGTGCGGAATCTTCTGGAGTGGTGTGCGTATCCAGTAAATTTCTGAAATGATCTCCCCATATCATCAGAACGTTATCCGGGTCCGTCACTAGCTGACCATCGCTGTCCTTGCAGGAGGGCAACCCTGTTCCACGCATTCTTGCCTTAAGTCCCTGGTAGATTTTTCGGACTTCCCCTCTAGTTCGGAGCAACTCTGTGCATTCATTATGTCTCTTCTTTAGGTCCTTCTTTTCCGTCTAAAAAGACGAGTTTCCTCTAGTCTCTTCTTCCTGTGCCGTTTACGAACAGCTCCAGTTGCCATTGGCTGTAGTTTCGCCCTTAATGCAGCATCCGTCTCCCTCGTGGCATTTCGACATCATCATTATCGTACTTTGAGTATCCAAGTACGCTTCTAATGGTCTGTTCTATGGAGTAGGCTATATATTGCCACTGGGAGGTACTATTATCAGGGGTTGGAGCATTCCGTAGCAGTTGGGTTAGGTGGTTGTAGTAGGCGTCCGCTATCTCATGCCTTTGTTCGGCGTTTCGGTGTGTGGACTGAATTTTCCGATGATATGCTAAAATGCGGTGTCTCTGCCTATTTTAGCATTAAAATCTTAGAACTCGTCTTTGTCCTCTTCGCTTGTTTCTTCTGTCGGAGCATGGCCACATATGAGTGTTATGTGGAAAAATTTTGTCTTGACTCTTATGGTGGCTATTCGTACACACACCGGATTGAACCGTGAGACTAGATGTTGCAATCTCTTGCCAACCACAAATTCACATCCAAACTATGGTAGATGTCGCACGTTTTCATGCGCGAGCACCCATGTCCCGTCCACTGGATTTTCTGTAAAGCGATTATGTCAGACTTGTATTCTTCGAGGACTTCAGCCAGTTGGTTGGAGGAACCTGGTCTATACAGCGTTCTAACATTCCGGGTGCATATCCCCAAATCATGTTCCTTAATTCGTTTGCAGTGGTCGTCACAGAATTTTTTGCTCTGGTTTAGCTCTACAACTTTGCCGAAGATAAAAAGAAAAAATTCCGAGAATTGGTGTGATACGTTTACATGTGCTGTCTTCCGGAACCAGCAATAGGTCTGCGGATGTGTAACCAGACTTCCATCCTTGTCCCTACAGAAGGGGAGCCCAGTACAGTAAATGTTTAGTTTTACTATCTGGTATAATTTTTGGGCTTCTCCTCTATCCCTGTACCTATCTATATCCTCGTTCTCTCGGTCCTTCATCTGAGGTTTTTATTTCGCTTTACTGTCTACTTGTGTGGCCTACAAGCTCTTCCTTTGACGTTAGGCGACATTCTTCATCGTACCAAGCACGGTTGTGGTAACGATTGCCATGTAATGCGCTATGATTTGTCACTGTGTATCGGGAACTTCAGAAGTAGAGACCTTGTGTCGTAGTATTTGGAAGAGCTGGTTTGAGTTGGCGATGGCTATCTCAAGGGTTTGCGGCTTTTTGTCATATCTGCACTTTTAATCTCATCGTGTTTATCTTCCGTCGGAGCATGTGCAAAAATCAGCGTCATGTAGAAATATTTCGCTTTGATGTGGATTGAGGCTATTAGATCACTATCAAGATTGAACTGCTAGTAAAAATGCCTGAGTGTCTGGCGAATTACAAATCCACGTGCAAATTCGTGCTGTTTCGCATGACAGCTCCTGACTAGTCGATCTTATCTCCTGGAAACTTATTTGTCTATATACATAAAACCATGTTAAGAAGTTTTGTAGACCATATAGGTGTCATCAGTTTGTGAGCATTTTGCGCTTTACTGGATATTTTTTTAACGAAATTAATACGACCACCCCCCCCCCCCCCCCCCCCTCCCTCTCCGGGCGGAGATTCGGCGTTCTGCAGAATGATAGAGTAGCGCTACTAAGTACGCAACGAGACTAACTACGAATGTGAAATAAAGCCCAATGGCTTTATTATCTATGGCTTTATTGCACGTTACCGCATTTCTTTAGGGATAATGGAAATATTTATGTTTTGTAGTGAAATTTTTTCAATGACGGTTACAAACTTCAACTTCCATTTTAGTAATCCCACCCCTGTGGCTGGGTATGTAATATAGATACACACATCCTCGATTTACTTTATGCATTTTATTTGACATCACGTATCATGTGTGTTAATTTCTGTTTAAATATACTTTCGTTTTCTTTTTTCTCTCTTTTTTTTGGATTACTTACACACAAATTAATGTAAAAAACACAGCATGTAAGAAGATTTATTAAAACGAAATACACATAGTAAAACACGCCTCCAACATCGGTCAAACTACGTATATTGTATAATCAGCTAAGATGCACGCATGTTTCAATTGGATAACGTGACTTTTTTTAACATTATGTTTGAATGTTTTTTGAATATCTACGAATTTGTTTCTGTTTCTAGTAAATCGTCTGAATGTTCTATGTATATTATTTCATGCACCTCTTAGCATTATATCCAGATATTCTACAAACATGATATATTATTTACTATACATGAATGTCATTTACTTTGTATCTGTATCTGTACACATTTAATACACGCCCACTCACACATCCATCTCTGTGAATATGTTGTACAATTACTGTTACTACTATTACTATTATTATGTACTATTCTTGCATATGAATCCTTTTCTCTTTTTTGTTCAATTTCTATTTCCTTACCATTTCTCTCTGTGTCTTTTGCATTTTGCAAATGTTTCTACGTTTTGTGTTCGTTGAGATAATTGACAATTATTTAGTTTTCCAGTGACGTTTTGATTATAATTTCAATTATGCATAAATGTATTATAATTATTATAATTATTTACTTAAACTATTCGACATTTGATTTGAAATTGCGTTGAGAATGTTTTACATGTCCCTCACACACGTTTTGTAGGAAGTTGCGGAGCTGCGTCGCCAGGTGGCGCTTGAGAACTTGCAAAACCAACGCTTGGATAACTACGACCAGGACGTGCCAGTGGAGTTCGAATGCTGCTTCTGCACATCAAAGGTATCTAAACCAATCCTTAAGTGTTTCATGCACTCCCCCAATATTCGTCCATATTGCAACTGTGTTCAAAAAAAGTAAAAATAAAACACGCACACACACACACGAGTCTCATTATTGCGTTTCCTTTTCTTGCTGTCGTTGTCCTTTTCGATGTTGTGCTTACGTGTGTGGGTGTGTGTGAGCGCCTTTACGTCCGCCCTGTAAGTGTTTTATAAGTAATAGCGGGTGTGTCGAGAGGTCATCACAATGCTATTACCCCAGCGATGACTAAGTGCTCTTGGCACACAAGCGCAACGTCGTCGTTGTTGCGTCGTGATGTTGTACCTATGTGTGCGTTCGTGCGTGCGTGCATGTAAATGTCCTTAATTATTATGTAGCAACTTGTAGAATTATTGTGCTAGTATACGAATTATGAAATTTTCGTTTAAATTGAAATTACTATAGGGTTAAATGGACATTTATAAATGGAAATCTAATCTTACAGGATCGTATATGTACATTTCATGGCAAAGAATACCGCATGCAACGATTGGTGCGGCCACCACCCTCTCCAGATAACTATATGGCCTTGAAGCGCATGATAGAAAAAGGGGAATTAAGTGTTTTCTATCTATGAGGACAGGGGTAAACATCATATAAGATTTGTACTAAATAGTATTCCAAAGCTATAAATCCTAACAAGTGGTTTTTTGTATTTTGCGCTATATCTTCTTAATTAGGAGAGCTCCCAAAACTTCTGTAGTAGATATGCCGTTAGGTCAAATTTGTATATATTTATATGTAAATTAAAATACAGTAACTATAAAACTTTTGCACACTTTGAAATTGTGCATCGTTGTGTGGCCTCAATGTTTAATTTGTAATTCAGCTTGTACATCACCGTAAAGAGTTACCTTTAATATTATTAATTTACTTATTGTTAATAATTATTACTCTTATTATTTTTGAACTTAACAAATGTTAAAACTGAAACCTTTATCGAAAATGTTAAGTACGCGAAGAATGTATTAAGGAAGCAATTATAAGGTAAACATCCTATAATGTCTGTAAAATGTCAATAGGAAAATTCATAAGGGAAGATGTAATGTTGTCAAACTTTTATTGTGCCCGTTTTGCAAGAATTATGTTAATAGTTAAATAAACAGTTAAATTAACGTAGCTAAGAGCGTAGAGCGTCCGTTTCTGTAGACGGAAAAACTTGCAGCGGTGTATGCTGAAACTTCAAACCTAATGCATCGCTTATGTAAGCGCCGGAGAGAATGTACTCATATACACATGTGCCAAATGTTTATGCTCAGCGAAAAGATTAAAGCTTTTGGGGAAAAGGTAAAGCTTCGTCTAAAAGCTTTGCAATAAGCGTTTTAATTTTATAAAAATTGTTGGATTGTTTTTGATCAATACGATTTAAGAAAAGCTCAAAAAAATTAAGAATATCTCAAACTTTGTTTTCAAAAGTGCCACGCCTTCGTAAATCCTAAAAAAAAGGGTAGGAAGGGCTCTGATACTATATCACACTAAAACCCCCTACTGGATTGAATAATATTGACCAAATTTTGCAAAACATATTTTTCTGAATTTTATCCTTATTGTACATAGTTTGAGCAGAATCGAACCAGGATTTTAAGTATCCCCCATACAAAATTCCAAGCGGGTTTTGAAATTTCATCAGACTACTACATCCAAGTTAATGATCCAATTTTTGCAAAGTGTGCAGAACATTATAAAATAACATTTGATATTCTCGCACAAAGTTTTACCGAAATCAGAACACTATATCTGATATCTCCCATGCAAGTGATTGGACGGGACTCGAAAATTCATCTCACTACAACACCGGATTCGATTGATATATTTTGACCAAATTTTCTGGCTTTTTTGTACTATATTGAACATAATTTGAGCAGATTTGGACCAGGCTTTTTGTTTCCCCTCATACAAAGTGCCCAGTGGGTCTTAAAATTACAACAGCCTATTACACGCAAATTAATGAACATATTTTGTCCAAAGTTTGCAGAACATACATTTTTTTTGGTATACTTGATACGAGAAAAGTGTAACGCGTTAAAGGAGTAAGGCTGGGGCCACACTGGCTTTTTGTTGACGCGCGATTTCAAGAGCTTTTAGGCCACTCTAGCGATTTTATGTCGCGCGTTTTGAACTGAAACGCACGACGTAGAAAAACCCGGCGTTGAGTTTGTAGAACGTGCGCGTTTTCTTCGTGGGTGTGTTTTTTTATTAGTGACGTTGTTGGTATTACAAAACGCGCGTTATCAAAACGGCGTTCGAGCTTTTGAAAACGCGCGTTAACAAAACGCCAGTGTGGCCCCAGCCTTAGACCCCATGTATCTAACGACCAAATTTGTGCCATGAATTTTTAACATGATTGAGACATGTCCGGCTGGCCGTCTGGTGGACAGGATAACTCGAGTAAATCTCAATAAAACAGGACAAAATTGCTCCACCCCTTACCAAATCACCTTTTTTTGTAAAAATAATATATCTCCAATAAGTCCAATCGAACAACTGGAGGACATTTAAATTTGGCGATCTTAGTAATTTTATAATAACAGACAAACTGTCAAAAAACCAAAACATTTGCCTCGCCTCTTCTGGTAGCTTCTATATAAATGACCAAAATGTCCTCATAATTTTATGTACATATCTTTTTTGCAGGTACATAGAATACAGTCATGTTTTACATACAATATGCGCTTCAGAAAATTTGATTCAGAAATCGGACCTTATCGGCGGAACCCTTTTGGTACCTTCCGCACATAATAACCTATAAACAACAAAATTTTTAGCAAAAACGTGAATTTATAACTTTTTTAAAACTCAATTTTTTAAAGATGTGGCAAAACAGTAGAAAATTTTTTCTGGACGTTTTAACAACGCTAAATCCAATAGAAAACAAAATAAAAATGGCAGATTTTGTCTAACTTTTGTAATTTTTTAAATTTTTTAGAAAAATTATATTATATGCGATATTGGTATTTCCGTGATCAAAAAAAAAAAAGAATTAAAAAATGCTATTTCTGGCTTGTAATACTAAAGACAAATACTCAAATTTTATTAAATTAAAATGTTCAAATCTTATCTTATTCGTATTTATGATTAAACGGACTGCAAATTAACATTAATGATCTCGTCAGCTTAACGAATTTTACATAACTTACTTACTTATGATACAACTGCACTTTTATCATAAAATATTTGTTACAACCTGTCCCGTAGGTGACTATGGAATTGCCCTTATTCAACTCGAATTTGATTTTCTCCGAATTATAAACTGACGAACATAAAAATCAAAACTTCAAGCTCTTTCATAAAAAAAATTAATTTTTGGGAATTATTTTCTTGAAGCAAAAAAGCTTAGTTTTTAGTTCATTAATTTTTGCGTAATATTCACAGACTTTCGCGCCCTCTGTGGCAGCATAGGAGAGTAAATAGAAACAAATCAAATTTTGAGACAATTTTTTTTTTTTAATTTTTGTCTATGAGACGAAGCACTGTGAGTCGTGTTTTAACAGCACCCGTAACAATGAGGATAGAAAAAAAAGGTAAAATTCACTTTTCCTGGTCATTGGGTCATTTTGTATGGGATTACCGAAAGGCTCTTAAGGGTACAACTGAGTACTAAGCAAAAAGACTTTTATTAATTTGAACAAAAATCTGAAAAAAATTGATCATTCAAAAGTTGGAGTAAACCTCACGGTAACATAGGTTTCGGCTATGAATACAAAATAATAAAAGTAAATTATTTTCAACGTTTTGAGGAGTTGCTTTTAAGAAATTATTGGACGAATATTAATTTTCGACAAATTAACTACTTTGTACAGTAGTGGCACCATAATGTTTTCGATTTTCGATTGTTTTTTCGTAAATCAACGTCCAATTATCTTGTGCAACATGCAACATTCATGTGCATGTAAAACTATTAGGTTGATTTCGGTCATATGTGACCGGTGGAATATTATTTTTCTAAAAATATGATATTTTGCATAGGAGGTACCAGAAGTGAACGACCTATATAGTCTATATTCATTCTGAATCAAAATTTCATACACTGAATTCAGTATACTTACTTATTTGTATGGGCGGTGCCAGAACTGGACAGATAAATATTTGGATTTTCTGACTTATTACGGAGATACCAGAAGAGGTGTGGCAAGAGTTTGTATTTCCTGAGGACTTGTCTACTATTACAAGATAATAAATCTGACCAAATTCAAATACCATCCAGTTGTCCGTATTGAAGTTGTGGAAGAATTATTAATTATTCAAAAATAGGCATTTCTGAATGGGGGTAACAGACGTGGTGGGGATATTTTGTCTTTTTATTTACAATTTATAATAACTTAATTTTAGAAAATATTAGTACTGTTAAATTTCTATAAGGATCAGTGAAGGTTTACTCGAGTTATCGCCCCCAGCAGCCAGACAGACGGGCACTGCTCAATCGTCTTAAAAATCCCTGAAACAAATTTGGTCGTCAGATACTTTATCTAATACGTCTTCTTGAACGTCTCCCTGTGATACAACAGAAACGCGTACACTTTTTGTTGTATCAAATGTTACTGTATAGCCATCGCATGATGTTTCTTCTGAGTAGTCGAGTTAATTGACATGTTAAGCAAAATTACAAAAAAAGTTGACATTTGCGAATGTCTTCAAGCAGTGAGTCTACTCGAAATGCAAGAAGCAGTCTCATATCTCATTCATGGATTGCAAAGGAAATTTATGGTTTATAAGGTGATTCAGAATCATTGTATAGCATATAATGTTAATAAACATTCCAGATGATAGTTAGAAAGCTTTTTCTATACTTTTAAATTGATTCCAAGAAGGGCTACTAATACGACGACACTTTTAACGGGATTTTAAATTCGGTACGATTTAACTTTCTGTATCACTTAGGGCCGTTTTCTCATTAGGCGATTATCTTTTTTCTTAACGAAAAACTGTATATTAAAGAAATTAGGTTTTCTCAGTCTCATTTGCTTTTGTTCTATCGCAAAGCTAACCAGCCCTTATCTGCCGGTTATTTATTTTCCGTACAGATAAACTCAATCAGCTGACTGCTGTTCATAGCTTTTTTGTTTTCCAAGATATGTTTTTGATTTATAACCAAAACAATAAGCAGCAGGTCATCTTCAGTGGTAAAATGTTTCCCACATTGCTTTTATCTGTCATTATTTAAGTTTTATTTCGTTTTTTATTAAATGTATGTGTTTTCTTATTTTTTAACACTTCGAAAATAACAGATTTATATCAAGAATTTGTCAACTGTCTCATCTATTTTTCGGGGTATTGCCAACTGAAAAATAATTTTTTGTCGGTATATTGAGAAATCCATATCGTTAACGGAGAGTTTATCATTCCAACAAATTTATGTCGAGATTTAGCAACAGGAAGTTTGTCGATACATTGAGAAAATGGCCATTAGCATAACATAGATGATAAATAAACTAAAAATACAAATAACTTAAAATAATGTGTCTTTTGCACAGTCTTCCGTTATACTACACAGTCGGTAAAGAGTTTCAGTTTTACCTTAACAGAATATTGAATACTCAGTACTGCATTAATTATTGTTATAATTTCAATGTAAATTAATATCTTGTTCAATTTGGTCAATACACATTTACACAGTAGTAAATGTTTGTTTCATTTTGTATTATAAATATATTTGTTTTCATGATATTTTCTTTCTGTATCTTTTGTTGATTTGTGTTTTCCTATGCATTGTTTTTTAATTTGATTTATTTATTTATATTTTTTTTTTAAAGGGTATTCAAGGATGTCAAGGCGAATGTATTCCATTGCGAGCTAATAGTGTTTAAAATATCAAAATCCGAACCTTAATCTAAAAAGAAAACAAACAAACAAATAAAACAAAAACAACAAATCCATTGCCAATGGCCAGCACTACGATCGAACTTACTACCAAACCGTACCGTACCGTACCATACCGTTATTTGTGCTTATGCATCTTATGAGCAAAATACAAAAACCGATAAAGATGTCATATATACATAGATAATATACGATAAAGTAAAATTACATAGATGAAATATTTATACACTAATCATAGACATACATACACAGTTACAAATACAATTAGTTAGTTTATTGTTTCTATGGTTTTATATGAACATGTTATGTTGTTTTAATATTCTTTTTTTTTTATTTAGCTTAATTATTTATTGATTTAATTAGAATTTGTAGCGAAAAAAGAACTTTCTGAAGAACAATAATATATATTTCTTAGAATAAAATATATGTATACATACTGTAATAACGACAACGACACATAAAAGACATACGAAAATTCAAAGAATTTACGTTTTATCTTGCCTAACTTTTGTTTTAAATCCTGCGAGAGTATTAAAATTGCTACAGTAACTGGTCACAAAACTATGAAGCGCAGCAGTAACTGAGACGTGTGATGGTAATATTACAATGGTGGGAAAGAAGTCATTATATAGTTATCAGTTTTAGTTTTAAAGAGGTCAGAGGTATCAACAGTGCTATCATATTTTTACGAAATAATAAACTGGATTATTAAGATATAGATTGAAATTAAGCTACTTCAAAGTATTGCATACATGAAAAAATTTGTATAAAAATCTTATTGTATGAAAATACAAATGATGATGTGCGCACAGATGTAAAAAAATGTGTATTTATAAATATTTGTATAAAAACGAATAAGCGTTCACACCTATTGAAGCTTTAAGTGAAATCCACGCACTCCATGTCCAAAAATGGTCTAACATGTTTACGTCTTAGGGCTTTTTAAGGTATATATCATTTTATACGAGACAAAGTGTGACGCATAGAAGGAGACGAGTTAGACCGCAAGTATCTTCGTTTTAGGACTTTTTATAACGATTGTGCTATGTCCGTCTGTCTGGCTGGATGGCTGGTGAGCAGAGTAAACCTTAACTAATCGATATGAAAATGTTCTTCTTCTTCTTCCAAGTATTCCAAGCGCTTCGGTCTTTTGCGCTCACACCAAGCTTAGTTAACAGCTCTTTCACCTAGTCCATCCATCGAAGTATTGGTTGCCCCCTCCTGCGCCACCCATCGAATTTATTGCCCAAGACTTTTCGAGCCTGAACGTTTCCTTCCATTCGTACAACGTGTCCAAGCCAGTGCATTCGGTCTATTTTAACGCGCTTGACTACGTCGTTGTCGTTGTACAGCTCATACAGCTCATGATTCATTCGAAGACGGTACTCGCCGTCTACTTCAAAATTATAGTTGCCAACGTTCACGCAGCGTCCCAGACGAGTTGACTCTTTGTTCGTTGAAACAAATAACTTGGTTTTGTCCTCGTTTAACACCAGACCCACTTCAGCCAACTGCTTTTCAATGCTCGAAAAAGCCGCAGTAACATCTCGCAATCCACGTCCAATAATATCTATATCATCAGTATACGCGAGCAACATGTGGCTTTTGTTAAATATGGTGCCATTCCTGTTTACTGCTGCTTTCCGCATGATCATCTCCATTACGACGTTAAAGAGATCGCAGGACAGACTATCGCCTTGTCTAAAGCCTCGCTTGGTAGAAAATGACTCTGACAGATTTTTGCCAATTTTCACTGATGACTTCGTGTCAGTCAGTGTCATCCCGCAGAGTCGAATTAGTTTCGCGGGGATACCAAACTCAGCCATAGCATCCAACAATTTCTGTCGTATCGGACTGTCAAATGCAGCAGTAATCGATGAACAGATGGTAGGTATCGATCTGCATTTCTTGGGTCTTCTCCAGGATTTGTCGTAGCGTGAATATCTGGTCGGTGGTGGATTTACCAGGTCTAAAACCACACTCATAAGGTCCAATCAGGTTCGCCAGAAGGGGCTTTAGTCTTTCACATAACACACTAGACAGGACCTTGTATGCGATGGGTAAAAGGCTAATCCCGCGATAATTGGTACACACACTAGGATCCCCTTTCTTAAGCACGGGACATAGGACACTCAGATTCCAGTCATCGGGCATGCACTCCCTGAGCCAAATCGTGTTTATGAGCTGGTGCATGCATGTAACCTGGTCATCGCCGCCGGCTTTAAAAAGCTCTGCCGGCAGTTCATCAGCTCCCGCAGATTTATTATTTTTAAGCCGCTCAATTGTCGTGCTGATCTCGTTTTGGCTCGGTGGTGGACAGTCTACTGCATTGTCGATGATTGGTGCGTTTTCGTCACTTATGCTGCCTTAGGGAACAAGAAGAGATTGAAAGTGTTCCCTCCATATTTGCAGCACACTCTGAGTGTCGGTGACCAGATTTCCGTCTCTATCCTTACAGGTGGGGATCCCTTTTCCAAAACCTTTACTTTTTACCTTTTGGTATAACTTTCGGGCCTCACCTCTATCCCTGTAGTTTTCGATATCCTGGCTCTCTCTTTTCTTCCACAGACTCTTTTTCCGTCTGAGCAGGCGTTTCATCTCCCTCCTTTTCTTTTTATAATGCTCCATCACCGCACGCGTCGCCATTGGCTGCAGTTTTGCCTTGTATGCAGCATCCATTTCCTAAGACATTTCGCGACATTCATCATCGTACCAGGGCTTGTCTGAGCGTGGTTTTTCATAACCCAGAACGGTTGTTGCGGCAGTGGTCATAGAATTCGCAATATGCTGCCACTGCATGTCGGGAACATCAGAACTAGGGGGATTTGTATGGAGTAATTAAGAGAGTTGGTTGGAGTAGGCATTGGCTATCTCAGTGGTATGCAGCTTTGTGATGTCAAGCTTCCTTTGCGTTTAATTACGAGTGTTTTCAGCTCTACTTAATCGTGTGCGTACCTTGTCTGCAACTAGAAGGTGATCCGAGTCGATATTTGCACCGCGCATCACACGCACGTCCATAACGCTTGAGACATGCCTTCCATCAATTACCAAGAGATCAATCTGATTTCTGATATTTTTATCGGGAGATATCCAGGTTGCCTTGTGGATATCTTTATGCGATCTGGTTCCACTCACAACCATGTTTCTTGCCGACGCGAAACTTACCAGTCTGAATTCGTTATCGGAGGTTTTGTTGTGTAGACTGAATTTTCCGACTGCTGAACCAAGAGCATCTTCCCTTTCTATTTTAGCATTAAAATCTCCCAGAACAATTTTAATGTCAAGATTCACTTTATATACCCAAAAAAAGCTGAAAGAATAATCACTGAAATATACATTTTAAAGATTTCAATGAAACATTAGCCGCGACTACGCCGTAGATGGTCTATGCAGAAAGTCCATCTTACTCCATAAGTCATTTCAGTATTTTCACCGGTAAATTTTGCCAACATAAGGGGCTTGAACCACATGCAACATAGAGATTGAAATCGTGGTGGGGTAACGCTCACCATTGATTATGTCCTGCTCGGTTTTTTTTTTGTTTAGGGAAATACGAACCGATGATTCCACTAACCCATAAATCACATCAAATATTGTTTGTAGTTGTTCAAGAATCTCTTTGGGTTGTTCGTATACATTGGACCAAAAATGTGCCTCGTCATTGAACAAAATTCGGCGTGAAAAAAGCACATCTTTCAGAACGCATTGAATGAAATAAAGGCGAAAGTTCAAATCTGGTGGCTTTAACAGGTTGGATTACGTCCACCTTTAAATCACGATCCTTGTGTATAATTTGCAAAATTGTTGCAAGAGGTTATCCAAAATGCAACGCATGGTCACACTCTACGCTACAGCCGCAAAATACTTCTCTCTTTGGATTGGTTGCAGTCTACGAGAATTTTTATTTAAATTTCGGAACCAGCAATAAAAAAACAATCATTTATCTTTGGAAAAGGTTTTATTAGTTAAATCACTTTTCGAAACACTTTTTCCACTCCGATTAAGACATCTCTAAAACATAACTTCAAAAAAAAAAACTTAATTTCGCTTTGCACCCCATGAATGAGGTATGGGATAGCTTCTCGCGTTGTTGTGAATAACACGCTTTCTATTTTTAGATTGACAACTAACGGCACCTACTTGTTTATCGACGAATGCGAACGTCTCTGTTTGAGAAGCTCTTACTAGACACGCCGATTGACTCGACACTTAATACTGCGAAGTTGCTGTCAACAACATTCGAGGGGAGCCAACAATGAAAGAACAATTTTTTTTAAGATGACTGGAGCCAGGTTTGAACCTGCGATCTCCCGCATGGTAGTCGCGTGTTCTAACCACTATGCCACGGCCGGTCCCAAAACATGGTTTTTAAACCCTTCAAAAGCTGCTTCGAGGATCGGAAAGTGAAGTATTTTCTTGACGTGAGCGACAAAGAGGAAATCATTGAATGCCAAATTAATGCTGTACGGCGGATGACCCATCAGTTCGAAATGTTTTGAGGGTTCAAATAGACTATTGTTTCACCTGATGTGTGAGAGCTCGCATTGTTGTGATGCAAAATGATCCATCTTCTCTTGTTGATTTCCTTATTTCTTCAAACACTGTTGGCAGAATACCACTCAGAATTGACCGTCTTACGTTGTGGCACTGTGGCCACATGACCAGTTATATCGAAAATTACGCGATCATTTGCTTTAATGTTCTTCTTCCACGAATAACTTTTGTTGGATTTGGCTCATCTTGAAAGACCCATACGGTCGATTGTTGTTTTGTCAACTGTGACGATATTATATATCTATTGCATTTGAGCTACTGTGGTAGTATTTTGTCAACATTTCTTTGCACCAATCAACACGAGCCTTTTCTTGAGAATTCGTCAAATTATATGGGATCCAATGAGAGCAAATAATTTTCACTGGTAAACGAAAATACAATATCTTATTGATGCTTGTCATACTAATGCCCAAGGATGCCGAAATCTCACGGTATGTTACATGTTCACGCACAGCATCGATGGTGTCCGGCAAAACGACCGAAGTTCGACAACCTTCTCGAAATCTCGAAATACTGATGCGAATAGCGTCCGAGACTGAACTCATGATACCAGAAATTTACAAAGGTTATTGATAGGAAATCTTAATCTAATCTTATCAAGGAAATCTTATCATATAACACAGTACAACACAAAAGAAAACCAGTACAGAAATTTCAGTCAGATAAACTGGCTGATAAATACCATCACCCACTATAAGATATTGTTTAAAATTTCGCACGATAACTTTCGAAATTTTGTTTTGAAATTTTGCACGAGGTAATATTTCCCCAATAAACTACTTGCGGTATTAAAAATTGGCTACATGACCACGCCCCTTCTGGTACCTTCCATACAAATGTACAATTCCGCCGACTTTAGAAATCAAGTAATAATATCAATACATCGAACTCAATCGTTCCCAAAATCTATATTTAGTTAAGCTATCACAGGATTAAGTTTTGGAAAAAAAAATTGAAAGTCTAGCCACGCCCCTTCTGGCACCTCCCATACAAATGTACAACTCCGCCCACTTTAGAGATGGAGTTATAATATCAATACACTCAACACGATCGTGCCCAAATTATACATTTTGTTAAGTTATAACAGGATAAAGTTTTGGAAAAAATATTGGAAGTCTAGCCACGCCCCTTATGGTACCTCACATACAAATGCATCATTCCGCCCACTTTAGAAATCGATTAATATTATTAATAGACCTAACGCGATCGTGCCCAAATTCTGTATTTAGTAAAGTTCAAGCAGGATAAAGTTTTGGAGAAAAAATGTGGAAGTCTAGACACGCCCCTTCTTGTACCTCCCATACAAATGTACCACTCCGCCCACTTTAGAGATGGAGTTATAATATCAATATAATAGAAATTTTTTTGTTTTACTGAGGGTGATGGTATATGTAAGTCGGATTGCCCGACTGAAACTTTCTTACTGGTTTTTTTTGTCCTCTTTCAGAATCCATTGTCAGAACACCGTAATTTTGAATAAATTTTGAACTTGTTGTACTGTGTAATAAGGTACACATTAATTTAAATTTGCGGATAGTGTTGCCATATATGTTGTGTGAAAAAAATTTGTCACAGAAAGCTGCTTTTCGTAATCCAGACATATCCAAAAGAGTTTATAGCTGATAGATACTAACGATATTCTTTTCTTATTGGCTGATGGTCGTTTATTGGAATCGAACTGCGACTTTACAATGTCCCACGAGATAAGGCGTAGCAAAGGCAAATCGCGCGATTTTGGTAGCCAATTCACATCACCTCTGTAAGGCATAGCCATACCATTAACTTGTTCGTAGAGAATGTCTAACGAGTTGCCCACTATGTGGCAACATATCGTTAAATTTGGGCTAAACGAAATAAGATACTATCGTTCTGTAGCTCTATGCATCGACAGTGATAGCTTCATTAATATAGTTTTGGAAAAAATATAGATCAACGACACTGTCAGCCCAAAATCCGCAACAAATAGTAATTTTTCTCGATTCATGAGTAACGGGTTAACTTCGTGTAGGCGTAGTGCCATATAAGGCAATTATGATTGTTAACTTAGCCATTCATACAAAAATTAGTCTCGTCGCTAAAGTTGATTATTATACCACGTGTTACCGTTTTTCGGTAATTGGAAAAAAAAACTTAGAAATGTTTTCTAATTGTTCAGTAAATTTTTTTTTTTTTTTTTACATAACAAAAAAATTTTTTTAATTTCTATCATTGGGTTTATTTCAAATTAAAATTTTTACTGCAAAAAATACCTCAATTATAACGTTCTTATCAACTCTGTGCGAATTTATTCATAGTTTAGTGACCAGGTACTGTTTATACATACCCAACTACACATATATATATATATTATTTTTTAATATTGAAAATCTTGATGTGAAAACACAAACACGCCCCTTACCCACCCACACATACGTACTTATGTAGATTTAGTTTATAGTTTAAATATTCACTTTTTCAATTAAATTGATAATAATTGATCGATTATTAAACGAAATGGAATGCTTTAATTTATGTGTAAGTAGATATATAAAGTATTTTAAATTGTATTTGCATAAAATAAGTTCTTCGATTAAATTTTTCTTTATTGTATTTAAGTTAAATAAAATCAATATTAAATTAAATATATTTACAAATACTAGTTTATTAATAAAGGTACCTTGATATATTTGCAAACATATATGTCTGTGTCAGCACTTAATCTTTACGAGTAGTGAGCACAAAATATTAAAATATTTACGAATATGGTATTAGGTAACTGAAAAACTAAAAATTATTTTTAAAACCGACTGAAGAAACAAGTTTGTCGAGATAGTGGTGTCAAATATATAGTTACAGTGTTAATTTTGGGTGATGTATAAAATATTTATTGTTTAACATGGCAACATTACGTCGATACTCGAATGAATTACTAAGCTGCAGAATTTTTGCGAATGTTATTGCAAACGCCTGTGAAATTACAATATTTTTCTAAAAGGTGCTGCTGAGTAGAACAAGAAACTGTATCTGAAATTTCCCAAATGCCCCCAAATCTTAAGTTAAGAGAACCGGCTTTTCGTTCCTTTAAGCACTTATATGCCAGTAATGTGATTGAAAATGAACCGATTTTATGTTTCTCATCGGACTTGGAAAGAAGAGACTACCACTTTCCAACGATATATATACATAGTTATATAGTGAACTTGTCATATTGGTATGTTTTTAATTTTAATTTTGAGGTAATATTTATTACTTAATTCCCATATAATGAAAAATAGGCCTTCAACAAATGATTTCCAGTGGGTTTTTTTTGGGCTAAAATTTTAATTTTTTAGATTAATTTTAAGTTGCCGCATGTAGGATCCACTCACCGTAAACAAAACTATTATTATAAAAACACGAAGAAATTATAAAAAGGAAATTATATATAAATTAATCAAGACGGCGATCGCAAGACTTAAAAAATTTAAAGCTGCGGGAGTCGATGGACTGCTGGCAGCGATGAACTGGTAACATGAATGTAACAGGTCCTATGTGCCGTGCTTAAGAAAGGCGATCCTAGTAAATGTACCAACTATCGCGGGATTAGACTTTTACCCATCGCATACAAGGTCCTCTCTAGTGTCTTATGTGAAAGACCAAAGCCCATTCTGGCGAACCTGATTGGACCTTATCAGTGTGGCTTTAGACCTGGTAAATCCACCACCGATCAGATATTCACGCTACAACAAATTCTGGAGAATACCCAAGAGATGCAGATCGACACCTACCATCTGTTCATCGATTACACAGCTGCATTCGACATGATACAATCTGTTCTGGGAGTCTTCAAGAGAAAAATATTTAGACCCATCATCGTAAACGGCGAGTATCGCCGTCGAATGAACGACGAGCTGTATGAGCTGTACAATGATATCTTATATTAAGGAAACAAAATTTTGCAAAGAATGTATGTTTTTTATTTAAAATTCCTTACTGTTATTTTTTTTTTAATTTGTAAAGGTGATTGAATTTGGATTCTGATTGACCATATACCGGCCGTGGCATGATGGTTAGAACACTGGACTACCATGCGGAAGAGCATGTCTCAACTCCTGGTCTCAGTCATCTAAAAAAAATGTTCATTCATTGAAAGTTTTATATTTTTCTTAATTACACCGTGTCACAAGAAAACTTACTTACTTACTTACTTAAGTGCGTAATTACAATTTACGAAACGTAGTTCATAAATTTGAGGCCTGAGGTAATAAAGAATTCCACACGCTTCGGTCTTCTGCGTGTGTTCTCCAGTTAGTCCTACCACATGATGGCACGTATCCTACCACTTGGTCCTTCAAACGAAGTTTGGGTCTCCCTGCTCTGCGCCGTCCTTCAGGTTCGCCTTCAAACACCTTTCTCGCTGGAGCATTTACATCCACCCTGGCAACATGTCCCAACCATCGAAGTCGTTGGATTCTGACTCTTTTAGCTACGTCGATGTCGTGGTAAAGCTCATACAGCTCGTTGTTCATCCGATGGCGAAACTCGCCTTCGACACAGATAGGTCCATATATTTTTCGGAGTAATTTTATCTCGAATACTCCCAGGTTTTGTATGTCCGTTGTAGTAAGCACCCATAATTCGGCAGCATACAACAGAACAGGTAAGATAAGCACCAGGTATAGCTGTTTCTAAGTATTCCAAGATAAGGTGGTGTTACTAAAGTGCTACCGAAGTCCGTAGAAACATCTATTGGCTAGCACTATTCTCCGTTTAATTTCTTGGCTGACATTAATTTTCTTGTTGACGGAAGATCCGAGGTAGGTCAACTCGTCGACTACCTCAAATCAATAATTGTCAATGTCACGGTGCGTCCCCATCGAGAGGACTCTTTGTTCGTCGAAATCATTATTTTTGTTTTGTCCTCGTTGACCGCTAAACCCACTTTTGCTGACTCCTTTCTAGTGATGAGAAAACTGCAGTAACATCCCGCAGAGTTCGGCCAGTGATATCATCGGCATACGCTAGTGGCATGTCGCTTTTGTGGAATATGATGCCAGACAAGTTGACACCAGCCTTTCTCATCACCTTCTCCATAACTATATGAAATAGTGTACAGGACAGGCTATCGCCCTGCCTGAGACCTCTTTCCGTGTTGAATGGTTCAGACTGATCTTAACCGAGGATTTGGTGTTGTCTAAGGTACATTTGCAAAGTCGAATAAGCTTTGCAGGAATACCAAACTCAGACATGGCCTCATAAAGCCTATTCCTTATCGGAGAGTCGAATTCAGCTTTGTAGTCGGCAAAGAGGTGGTAGGTGTCGATCTGCTTTTCATGGGTTTTTTTCCAGGATTTGTCGTAAGGTGAATATTTGATCCGTCGTAGATTTGCCAGGTCTAAAGCCGCACTGATATGGTCCAATTAGTTTTTGTACAACTGGCTTTAGACGTTCACACAATATGCTTGAAAGGACCTTGTACGTAATTGGTAATAGGCTTATTCCACGGTAGTTCTTACATTCACTACGATCTCCTTTCTTGTATATGGGACATAACAGACTGAGACTCCAATCCCCGGTCATGCTCTGCTCCTGCCAGATGTTCTCCATGAGCTGATGCATGCTCCTTATCAGCTCCTCCCCGCCAGCCTTTAACAATTCAGCAGGGAGACCATCGGCTCCAGCAGCTTTGTTGTTTTTAAGGCGGGAGATTGCCTCACGTATCTCGCTCTGGCTCGGAGGTAGACAGTTAATACCATCGTCATGGATTGGAGCGGAGTCTTCTGGAGTGGACTCCGTATCCAGTACATTTCTGAAATGATCTATACATATCTTCAGAACGTTATCCGGGTCCGTCACCACCAGGGCTGTCAAATCAGTACATTTTGGGGACCTATCTATCTTTCAAAACCTATATTGTTATAGTTTGTAGTATGTTTCCTTGCCTACTCCTACATGTTTTCGAATTAGTCTATCTCAATTTTGTGTTTGAGGGGTTATGGGTAGATACGGGTAGATAGCATGTAAACCTTACTTTAATCTCAACAAGGATTGGATGAAGTATTTTCGGCCGCGTATCATTTTATATTATACGAATGTATAATATAAATTTACGAATGGTCGATTGTGAATGCCAGTGATTGCATGCCAATTATAGTAAATAACACAAAAATCAACAAAGAATATTACAAATAACAGAAGTTGATCTTAAATTCTGGTATGCAGCAAATTCTTAATGGTATTATATTTATTACAAAAAAACAGCGAGTGTGAGAGTGATGCATAGACAACGAAGACTGCTGTTATTGAGTTATGGCCTCGATCATTTGTTTGTGGGACTTCTCTAAGTAAGCGACGAAAGTTGAAGACGATTAGCGGTATTCTTCATTTTAAATTGAAGTAAATATTTTCCCCTTTTTCAGAATTTGGGTATTTTATTATTAAAAATGACAATATATTGTTACCAATATTGTCTTAACGTCAAGATATTTCAGTCCGATTGAATTTAACGCTATTTTCATATAATATATAATTTCTGAAAAAATACTTTTTGGCAAAATTTTACGTTTTAGTCAGAGACATCCCAAAACAAAATTATTTTCAAAACGGTTAGTTTAGAATTAGGATTCGTGTGATATGGTAAAAATAATATCAAACTACACCAGGTGATCTGTTGATCCATTGTGGTTGTCCAATAAAGAGGGAGAAGGTAAAAGGAGAAGAAATATTCTGGGTATCCAGTAGATTATGAAGGAAGAGAAGATCTGCTACAAGTCAAAATCTTGACCCAGTATCTAAACCTGCTACGGGCCAGAGCGCGAAAGCTGAAAGAAGAAGTTCCGGCAAAAGTGCAGAATATGGGGCGGGAGCCCAAAAAAAAAATTACCACCCCCCCCCCCCCCCCAAATACGCCCCAAAACACGAAAATCGAGGTCAAAGTTGGCACTAAGGCCCAAGAGGCCCGGGGGGGGGGGGCAAAAAAAGGGGCCCCTTTGGTTCTATGATGACCCCCCATGTGTGAGTACTCAAATAAAAGATATTTTCGAGACGAATCCAACGATGTTGTTTTTAAGTTCCTACGAGTTAGAGCCATTTAAATTTCCGGGATATACCAAAAAAAAAATTTTAAAAATGTGAAAAAATCATGGAAAAAGTTAGAAAAATTTAAGGAAATAAATTGAAAAATTCTAAAAAATATAGAAAATCTAAAAACCGCTCGATTTTTTTTTTAAAAATAATTTTTTCTGAAAAACCCCGTAAAAAATTTAAAAATATCTGGAAAATCATGGAAAATTAGAATAATTATAGGAAATGAATTGAAAAATTCCATAGAAAAATAAAATGTCATCAAAAATGTGTGAAAATTTAAAATTTTTTTGGAATTTTTTAAGGTTTTTGAAGGAAAATTTCAAGAAATATTTAAAAAAAAATTCAAGAAAAAGTCCAAAGAGAAATATTTGAAAGAAGAAAATTGATTAAAAAATGGATAAATGTGGAAAAAATTAAGAAAAATTTTAAAAATATTTATAAATATTTTGATATATCCCTTTAAAATATTGTTTGTTTTTTAAATTAGAGTAGTAACGGTTGAGATGCTTGCAGAAGCGCCGCAGGCAAAACCTTTTTTAAAAAATCGCGCGATTATTTTTAAAAAAAAATTTTTTTTTTTGGTATATTCCGGTAAAAATTTTTTTTTTTTAAATTAGTGAAAATGGATATGTTGGGCTTAGTAGCGCCGCAGGCAAAAATTATTTGTAAACAAATCGCGCGATTTTTTTTTTAAATTTTTTTTTTTTTGGTATATCCCGGAAATTCAAATGGCTCTAACTAGGTCCAGGAGACCCGTAGGGACCTAAACATCGTTGGATTCGTCTCGAAAATATCTTTCATTTGAGTACCCGCACCTGGGGGGTCATCATAGAACCGAAAGGGGCCTTTTTTGAACCCCCCTGGCCCCATGGGCCTGAGCGCCAACTTTGACCTACCATTCCGATGTTTGGGGACCAAGACGAAGACAATGGTATATTTTTTTTTTAATCGGGCTACAGCCCCATATTCTGCACTTCAGCCGAAGTTCCATCTTATCGGACTCCTCTTCTCCCTCACATACACAGTAGTAGTCCGGTATAGATATAGTGTTCAAATACTTGAATTTTTCAGAAAACCGGTTTCCGGTTTATTCGAAAAATTCCTTTTTCCAACAATTCGGGTTTCGAATACACGATTTACTAAAAAACCGGGTTATCCGGTTTCGTTCGGTTTTTCGGAATTTGTAAAATAGAACCAAATATGCAATTAAATATGAAAAGATATGAATATCGATACATAAATCCATTCAATTTATAACCTGTTCATCCAAACAGAAGTTATCAGGAAATTTTAACTTAGTATATCAGCCATGTTCTGGAAAACAATTCTGTTAAAAAACAGAGCAAAATCGGTAAGAAGTCAATACTTTTTAGTACATTTCTACCAAATTTGCTCTGTTTTTAACCCGAATTGTTTCCAGAACATGGCTGTATAAGTGGAGTTTATATTATTCACAAACTTTGAATACGCTTCCTTGCATTCTACATTTGACAATTAGCATGGTTTAAAATTAAGGTATCAATTTGACCAAAAATTAACCTCCTTTCTACCATTGGAAATAAAAAATAAAGGCACAAAGTTTTTCATATGAATATCGACCGCTTCACACTCATTTCGAGGTGAGAGCCAAATCTATTTCAAAATTAGATCCCAACTGTAACTGGGTGATTTCCCAACTATTGTATGGTAATCATAACTTAAGCTCCTTTTTGCGATTGGACACTTAGTTTAGGAGATAACTGCATTTGAACTTCTTAGCCATTACAAGATGAGTTCCCAACTATGTCTTAGTGGCATAGTCCTTTTTCGCGATTGGATGCTTAGTTTAGGAGATAGCGACAATAGAAAGTTTTTTATATGAAAACGAAGTCATCCCACCCTTTTAAAGATGAGAGGAAACAGTCATCTAACAGCATTTTCCAAACAAATTTTCGTTTTGCATATGGAAATTGTAATGAAAGCATCCTTTGAGATTTCCCTGAAGAATATCGGATAAGCATAAACAACCTTCTTTGCCGATTTACCTAAAATTTACCTAGCAATGTTCTGTGAAATACTGTTTTTTGGAAAACCGGTTAACCGACATCAAAAAAACGGTTAAACCGGGTATTCGAAATTGGCATTTTTGAAGAAACCGGCATACGGTTTCGGAGAAAAAAACCGGTTAGACGGTTTTCGGTTTCGGTTTTGAACACTCTAGGTATAGACCTATCCCATTTGCCTGATATTATATTATATGAAAAATAGTGTAAAATTTGCGGTCTGGAATATCTTAACTAAATATTGGAGAACTGTACATAAAATTGTTCTTAAATCAAAAGATAACAAAATGTTGCCATATCTTTTTTCAAAATCTGTAAAGTGGGTACCAAATTAATACAAATATTATTATATACAAATAAACAGAGATTTTCAATTATAAGTTAAATACGTTATAGAATTTAAAAAAAATATATAAATACGATATCACTATTGTCGCAACCAAAGTATAACATGACAAACTTAGTATTTATTATATGGCACCACTACAAAAAATAAAACCTACGGAAGTATATTAACTATCTTACAGTATAACAAATATTTCAAGTATTTATAAAATATCATGTTGTACGTGGTTATATTTTGTAGTTTGCATCCGTTTCTTATAATCGACTGAATTGAATATTTGCCAAACTTCATAGAGGTAAGTAACAATGTGAATGTGTAATATATTTACAATATAAAAATATTAAAATATTGTACTTGATGTTGTCTTTGGCATGTTTAGTTTTATGTTAACTATGTAGATTTTTTGGTTTTTAATAGCACTAGATTCCAATAAATACAAACAATATAAAACAACAGAAGCAATAGACCACAACACAAACCGAAACAACACAAAATGTAATATAAGTAATGATGACATTTACAACAAAATTCTTAGTAATATTTTTACATGCGTACAAGTCCAAAAAATAAAAAATAGGAAAATAAATATATTGATAATATGTATAGGTCATACAGCTACACGTGTAAATAAACGGTTATATATAAATAAAATGAGTAGGGATGTCCAGGACTATAAACAAATCAGGGTTATAAATGTGAAAAAGTCGCTTACTTTTGTATATTATAAACAGCAGTTCATAAGCGATATAAAAATTCGTTTGAAATACATATTATACATCATGTGGCTTATAACTTCAATCGCAGTCTTAAATGCTCTCCGGACTTAGAAATACATAGTAATAAATTTTATAAAATTCCATTGAACAGTGTTCTTGAAAGCTTTAATATATCGATATACCAATCTGCTGTTGAGCCATTCTTAGAGATAACATTCTTTATATGTACATAGAATAGGGAAGAGGAAAACTTAAGGGGTTACTTTTAAAAAGTTGTTTGTCAACGTTTTTTCTGACTTATGAAGTATATATACGTGATGGTAATGACAATGTATATACATATAAACTGAAAATCACACTTTTATCTTCAGGTTTATATTCATTTTTAAAGAAGTTTTAATTTGCAAATGTACGTTTCGGCACAAAGTACTATTTTTTGTACAGAGTAGTTTTTTGTACCAAAAGTACTTTTAATGTACTTTTCGGTAGAAAGTACTTTTTTTTGTACCAGAGTACTTTTAATGTACTTTTTGGCACAAAGTACTTTTATTGGCCCAAAAACACTTTGCTGCACAAAATACTTCTTTTTGTACAGAGTACTTTTTTGTACCAAAAGCACTTTTAATGTACGTTTCGGCACAAAGTACTGTTTTTTATACCAGAGTACTTTTTTGTACCAAAAGTACTTTTAATGTACGTTTCGGCACAAAGTACTGTTTTTTGTACCAGAGTACTCTTTTGTACCAAAAAGTACTTTTGATGTACGTTTCGGCACAAAGTACTGTTTTTTGTACCAGAGTACTTTTTTGTACCAAAAGTACTTTTAATGTACTTTTTTTTGTACCAGAGTACTTTTAATGTACTTTTCGGCACAAAGTACTTTTTTTGTACAGAGTACTTTTTGTACCAAAAGTACTTTTAATGTACGTTTCGGCACAAAGTGCTGTTTTTTGTACCAGAGTACTTTTTTGTACCAAAAGTACTTTTGATGTACTTTTCGGCACAAAGTACTTTTTTTGTACCAAAAGTTCTTTTAATGTACTTTTCGGTACAAAGTACTGTTTTTTGTACCAGAGTACTTTTAATGTACTATTCGGCACAAAGTACTTTTTTGTACCAGAGTACTCTTTAAGCTCTTGGCTCCTGGCTCGCGAGCCAGCTCTTTTTGGGCTCTTGGCTCGCGAGCTGGCTCTTTTTGGGCTCTTGGCTCTTAGCTCGCGAGCCATCTCTTTATTTGGGCTCTTGGCTCGCGAGCCGAGAGCTCGTTTCGTACTTTTGTTGTACTAGAGTACTTTTTTTGTACCAAAAGTTCTTTAAATGTACTTTTCGGCACAAAGTGCTTTTTTTTGTACCAGAGTACTTTTAATGTACTATTCGGCACAAAGTACTTTTTTGGCCCAGAGTACTCTTTAAGCTCTTGGCTCCTGGCTCGCGACCCAGCTATTTTTGGGCTCCTGGCTCGCGAGCCAGCTCTTTTTGGGCTCTTGGCTCGCGAGCCGAGAGCTTGTTTGAAATTTGTGGCTTCTAGCTCGCGAGCCAAGAGCTCTTTTGTAATTTTGAAGCTCCTGGCTCGCAAGCCGAAAAGACGTATACTCTGGAATAGACCTTCTGGTACCTACCATAAAAAATTATTAATTTTTCTGCCTTAAACTCCAAATCGAAAACTGAGGGATACTTGAATTTGGTCAATTTAATTATTTTGTAATATATGAGAAATAAACTTACAAAACAATTCTCACACAAAAGAATCAATGTTTAAACATAGTTGGGACAAAATTACAACAACAACATTTGTGTGTATTACATAACCATTACAACGGGAAACAAATAATGAGCAATTTAAACAATGATCAATTTAAACAATGTCATCACTGGTCATAAAATTAAGTAAAATATTCGGGGTATCCATAAATTTTAATGTTAGTCTCACCATGCTAATGTATCCCTATCGATAGTTCTGTACAAAAGTTAATAAATTTAATTCAAAATCTCTCTATCAATAGTTTCTTTACCCTGATCAATAGTTTCGGAGTTTCTGAAGTAACTAAATTTAAAGACTTTTGAAACACGAGAATTCAAAGTATCATTAGGTGTTGCGCATTCGAGTAAAACTTCATAGTTTTTTGCATTCTAAGCAATTTTACATTCCATTTCGATTTGGATGTCAAAATTTTTATCGTGACACAAAAGAATTTTCTTTCGTAGTTGATTTTAAAGATAACAGGAAACAAAAGTTTTAGGCGAAAAACGCCGAAGGTTCAAATTTTGATGACTTTAGCCGGCATTTGTCACGGGTATCTTGTGATTTTTGCGAATAATGTTGGCTTTCAAATCATGAAGTGCAACTTCTTCTTTTTCCTAAATGGCAGCAACGACATAAATTTAAACATAGCTGCACATAGAAAAGTTGAAGTGTAACTAGCATTACCAGATTTATAAGAAAAAAACTGATATGTGTAATATCATACCATGTAGGGGGCCAGTTTACAGGTCCGAGACTTAAAATTAAATGATCACTAAAATGATTTATCAATAAAGCCATAGTATCGCTCAGACAAGCACTCGATTAATATCTATAGAAATACGGACCTATGATTCCAAAATAGTTTGAGTATGTCTTCAGGTAGCTTAATAGCCCGAATGTGGTAATAATGTTTGTTGGCGTATTTATTATCCTGAAATGTGTCACGTCGCTGAACAAAATTCGGCGCGAAATCCGATTTGGATCTTGTGTCACGGTCTTCAGTTACACTCTCCGCTACAGCCGCAATATTTTCCAGACTACGGTCTGGATCTGGTATCATTAGTCGCATATTACCAAATGCTAGTGAGAGACACGAAGAAAGAAATATCGGCCAAATGGCCGCCGCGACCTCTGAGGCACACCTCCATCCGATGGTCCAAATTTTCGATGACGCTGAGGCATAATTGAAGTTCTATGACGTTAATGTGCCGAATTATCTCATCCTTTAGCTCTTGAATTGTTGCTGGCTTAACGACATACATTTTTTCTTTTAAATAACCTCAAAGAATGAAGTCCAAACGGTGTCAAATCACATGATCTTGGCGGCCAATTGAGATCGCCACTATGTGAGATAACACGGCCATTGAATTTGTCGCGCAAAAGTGCGATTGTTTCGATAGCTGTGTGGCAATTGGCACCTTTCTGTAGAAACCACATATAGTCCACATCTATATCTTCCAGTTCGGGCCATAAAAAGTTCGTTATCATCTCACGATAGTGAACACCATTCACAGTAACTGCCTGACCGGCCTCATTTTGGAAAAAATACGGCTCGATGATGCCGCCAGCCCATAAACCGCACCAAACAGTCACTCCTTGTGGGTGCAGTGGTTTTCGACAATCACTCTTGGATTATAATTCGCCCAAATGCGGCAATTCTGCTTATTGACGAATTCACTGAGGTGAAAATGTGCCTCATCACTGAAGATGATTTTCTTCGAAAATTGATCATCCACTGTTGCCATTTCTTGTCACCATTCTGACAACGCTTGGAATGGTCAAGAGGCTTTAGTTCTTGAGTCAATTGCACCTTGAAAGCGAGTAAATGCAAGTCTGCAATTGTTGGGCACGACGCCTAGTTGAGGTGGACGGCTCTTCAGCCACACTGTCGAGAACAGCAGCAATATTTTCTGAATGCGAGTAAATGCAAGTCTGCAATTGTTAAGCACGACTAGTTGAGTTGGACGGCTCTTCAGCCACACTGTCGAGAACAGCAGCATTATTTTCTGCGGTAAGAGCTGTACGCGAATGCACGGGTTTGTTCACATTTCCTACCGACCCGGTTTGCTCAAATGTGTGCACGGTTTCTCCGATTGTACGCACATTTGGACGATTAGATTGGGCGAAAAAAATCAGGAAGTGCACGATATGCATTTTGGTTTGAACGCCCATTTTCATAATAAGCCTGAATAACTTTAAGAAGCTATCTCATACCTATAGTGTTCAAATACTTGAATTTTTCAGAAAACCGGTTTCCGGTTTATTCGAAAAATGCATTTTTTCAACAATTCGGTTTTCGAATACACGATTTACTAAAAAACCGGGTTAACCGGTTTCGTTCGGTTTTTCGGAATTTGTAAAATAGAACCAAATATGCAATTAAATATGAAAAGATATGAATATCGATACATAAATCCATTCAATTTATAACCTGTTCATCCAAACAGAAGTTATCAGGAAATTTTAACTTAGTATATCAGCCATGTTCTGTAAAACAATTAGGTTTAAAAACAGAGCAAAATCGGTAAGAAGTCAATACTTTTTAGTACATTTCTACCGATTTTGCTCTGTTTTCAAACCGAATTGTTTTCCAGAGCATGGCTGTATAAGTGGAGTTTATATTACTCACAAACTTTGAATACGCTTCCTTACATTCTACATTTTACTTTTAGCATGGTTTAGAATTAAGGTATCAATTTGACCACAAATTTACCTCCTTTCTACCATTAGCGCTTAGCATAAGAAATAAAGGCACAAAGTTTTTCATATGAATATCGACGGCTTCACACTCATTTCGAGGTGAGAGCCCAATCTATTTTAAAATTAGATCCCAACTGTAACTGGGTGATTTCCCAACTATTGTATGGTTATCATAACTTAAGCTCCTTTTTTCGATCGGACACTTAGTTTAGGAGATAACTGCATTTGAACTTGTTAATCTAAATATAGACGGCTTGTTAGCCATTACAAGATGAGTTCCCAACTATGTCTTAGTGACATAGTCCTTTTTCGCGATTGGATGCTTAGTTTAGGAGATCGCGACAATTGAAAGTTTTTTATATGAAAACGAAGTCATCCCACCCTTCTAAAGATGAGAAGAAACAGTCATCTAACAGCATTTTCTAAACAAATTTTCGTATTGCATATGAAAATTGGAATGAAAGCATCCTTTGAGATTTGCCTGAAGAATATCGGATAAGCATAAACAAACGATTTACCTTTAATTGACCGAGCAATGTTCTGTGAATACTGCTTTTTGGAAAACCGGTTAAACCGGGTATTCAAAATTGGCATTTTTGAAGAAACCGGCATACGGTTTCGGGGAAAAAACCGGTTAGAAGGTTTTCGGTTTCGGTTTTGAACACTCTACTCATACCTCATTCATGAGATGTAAAGGGAAATTAAGTAACTTAAAAACAAGTTAAGTTTTAAGTTGTTGCGGTATTATTAGTTTTTTATAAATTATGGGTCCTTAGAATTCAAAAGTTCTATTAGTTTCAATATATTTAAAAAAATTTGTGTAGTTATTGCGAACAAAAACTATTCTGTATTTCGATAATTTCCTTGTTCTTTAGATTTGTAAATATTTCTCTATTTCTTTCTTATTCATTGTTGCAAATAGACTATTCGAACTAATCGTGATTAACAGAAATAAATCGTTGTAAAATATAAGTTTTCCCTACTTACCTCCACCCCCATGTCCAATGTACGGAGCGGCCAAATTGATATTCGCTTTTTATTTACATTTATTAACTTAAAATGCAAAGTATCTAAATCATCTACAACTGATAAGAAAACCCCAATATTAGACTGATTCCTTTTGAATTTTGTTGTCCCTAATCATTGTGTTTTGTCTAGTCGTCTGCTAACAGGCTACGGTAATGTGGAACACTAATTCTGTGTAAAATATTTGTGAAATTTACCGAGATTTTGTTGGGCTTATACTTTAAAATTCATTGTTAATTGTGCTAATACTATGTACAATTATGCTTAACCATATGCAAAACATTGTTTAGTTATTTAATGTTTTCCATTTTTTTCTCTATCCCCTTCATCTTCATTGCAGGATTTCAAGGAATTCACAGATGCCGAAGGTGTTATCGCACTTCCAACATCGGACTTCCATAAACCTATTTGCTATGAGATGCGCCAAGCGGCCAATCGGCACATGCCGCCAGCACTTCCCTTTGGCGTAGCCATAGCGTCACCACCCACTACGGCAATAGCAGCCTCCTACATGCCCAGCCATCTGCAGTCTTTGCAAATGGGCGGCGGCATTGTGACGACCGCGACGGGCACCATACAGAGTGAGTTGTTATATTCTGCCGGCAGTGGAGGTGTTGTCAGGACTTCACTGCCATACACTGCCACGGGCGTTGCGCCAATTTCACAATCGTCGTCGACGTCGTCGTCGTATGGCACCACAACATCGACAACCATAGCGCTGCCACTAGATACGCCTCTGAGATATCCACCGTACGTAAGCAGCAGCTCCAGTGCCGCCATCAGTAATTTCAATCACAACTTCAATAACAACTTCAATACAACATCTCTGGGAACTTGCCATCCGCTGTCAATGAGCACAAGCCAACAAGGTGTGACAGCACTGGGGAACAATTACAGCAACAATAATTTGAGTAATTTCAATAATAACAATGCCGATCTGGCAAGCGTAGATAGTTCGGACACCTATGCCAGTTGTCAAACCCACCCATTCTTGTCCCAAGGCGACCTAACCTCGGACCTCAACGACGAGGTGTGCGCCTTGGACATTGACATGGATAACTTGTATATAAATCCACTGGAAAAAGACTCGGCTGGTAACACAACTACCGGTTACATGGTGGGTCTACCGCCGACGCCATCTTCGGGCCAGATACGGGCCCATGTGAAAAAAAGCGCATCTGGTGACACGGCTCTGCGAAACTTGGCAGCTGGTGGTCTAAGTCCCATGGATGATGTCTATCAAACCTTCGATGCGCACGAACGCGGCAGCCACATTAGCCTCAACGAGAATCCTGTGCCAAAACATCGCAAAACGCGATTCCAGCAGAGCTTCTCTGCAGCCCTGCCCTCCTCACATTCCGCCAGCGGCACTAACCTGCCGCCCAAGCCACGGGCACGCTTCGAGGATTCCAAACTCTCGCAAGAGAATCTCGGTAGCGAAAGCAGTCCAGCCAGTAGTACGAGCAAAAAGAAACGCTCGTCGTTTATGCCCGGCAAGAGTTTAGCCACTGCCACTAAATTGATAAATCAGCACCTGTTTGGTATACAAAATGTTGGACCCAAAGGTAAATGCTCATATTGTTATGCCTTCAGATTTGTTTCCCCAATTACTGTGTACAGTTTGTGTAATTGTTTTCCGTTTTTACTTTGCTTCAAATGAGTGAAAGTTTGTTGTAAAAGCTACATGTAAGAGACAAAGGTTTAATATAAATTTAAAAAAGCTTAAGAGCCAAATGACTGCTCTCAATGTCATGAAATGCGTGATGGCGTGTTTAGACACACAGTTTGCTTTGCAGTTTCTAGGCTACCAATACCTGTTAGCTGACATTTATTTTCTTAAGATAACCATTGAAATGTTGACCGAAGTTAAAACTTTCGATTACTTTATCTTACGGTAATAAGCGTAAATTCAAGTCTGGTGGTTTCAATTCTAAACCAAGATTCTGGCATACAACTTGTCATGTTGTTGCATACGAGAGGCAGTAAAGCAAGGCAAGATGTTGAATTGATCGGTCATAGTCTTTACACTTGCGCTTCAAAAGTTCATCATGCGAACCTTCAGGACCTTAAACGCGGCAGTCTTACTTGTTAATATATCCGATAAGGTGAAATTATGCCCCATCGCTTATGATATTCTCGGTATCGGTATTTAGTTAAAATTTTCTGTATGAAAAGTTCGATTGTTGTGCACGAAGACGATTTGAATTTTGTGCACCCTAAACCATCCTGATCCTGAAAAACAGTAGTAATATTTTTGACCAATGGACCTTAACGGAGTTTTCACATTGTCAATTTCAAATCTTGAATTACCAATTGGCTAAAAACAATAAGTTATATTCGGCAACCGCCTTCAACAATGCGCACTTGAGATCTAGTATGGGTCTCGTTGTGATACCATTTTAAATTCTCGTACCAATTTTTTCTTACCCTATGTGGTCAACGTTGCTCGGCGTGGATGTTACGTACATCGCCTACTGATTGACTGATATTGCCCATAAGTGTCCGATGATCAAACTTCTAATATATCTGATCACCAAAAGCAGGACAGTGAGATAGAAGATGCTCCGTGGTGTCCCCTTCTTCCTCATCGTTACTACTTCTAAAAAATATTGTAAAGAAGCTTATACCTCATAGAGTGTTTGCTAACCGGCTGGTGATCGGTTATTACAGCTATGATATTCCTCAGATGTTCTGCAAAACCACGGAACATCTGTTAGTGGCGGCTTTTGCCAATGCATCACATTTTTGGTAACCATATATATCCCCAAGTCCTGGAACCCCTACGAAGGTAACCGTCGAGTGTCTTGTAATCTCCTCCAGAGACGACCTGCAGGTTCTCCAGGAATAAACATAATTTCATGATACCCGGCATAATGTTTAATGCAAGATGCAAAAGTAATTTCGTTGCCAATTTTATGTTTTTATACTGCAAACTCTTGCTTTCCAAAGTTAACAGCATAAGACGGATTTTAAGAGAATCTTAATATGATACAAATTTTGGATATGAAGCGTTCTACACGCAATGAAACTACGCAGTGTCCAATACGTTTGTTTTTTAGAAATTTCTTTACAGAGCTCCTAATTTATGTTTTGTGGTTAAAAAGCTTTGTAAATATGTAAAAGTTAAAATTATATGTATTTATATTTATACGTACATTGTTTTTTTTTGCTCTGGTTCAATATATATATTTACATATGTATATACGTTGGTGTTGTTTGCTTGCTTGTTATTGTTTAGCCAAATTTGAAAGTAAACATTCCTCATCGATAGACTCAATAGATGCGTCCCCGAATTTGGAGCACCATCGGCGTTCCAAGTCGATACTGAAGAATAAGTCGGATGTGTCGCGTGTATTGGCGGATCCGGAAAGTGAACGTCTCTTGGCGGACAATATGTCTGGTTCAGGTGTCTCCGACAATGGCACTGTAATGGTAAGTTGTACATCCCTGCATTGTATGAAATTAGAAAATTTTTTTTAATTATCTCCATTCTTTTCCATTTTAATGTACACAGGGTGAATCAGGCAGTGATTACTCACCGAATAAATTACCTCATTCAGTTTTAGCTAAGTCAATATCCCCACCACCCCTTAGGCATCGTACCCTAATGCAACAACGCTCAGGCCCGGCCAGTCTACAATCGAAGCCGACGAAATTTCAAACTCCTCGATATCCAGCCGAAGAGCAGGCTCTCCGGCAGGCAAAGCCGGTGCTGTCTCGTGCCACGGCCGCTTCTCATATGTCGGGTGATAGCAGCCGTTATGACTCAACGAACAGAGACAGTAGTTTAGGTAAATATATAAACGTGTTTACAGCGGACAATCGCTAAATTTGAACTCACCTCTATATCGATAATGTAATTGTTTCTTTTACCAATCCGTATGAATGATCCGTTCGTTCCATCTATCAGTCATATTCGATGCCGCATTTTAATCGAGATCATCCTTGAAGCATGTTTCTCTCTCTATCTCTCTCTCTCTCTATTTCTCTTTACCCCGCTCTAAACATTCAACATTCTGTTCTGTGTTTGTTTATGGATAACTATAATGTTTGGTAGTACTTTTGCTATTTTTGTCTTCATAAATTAACTGAATGTTGTGCGCACTGATTTCGCAAGATTTCCTTAGAACACCTTAGTCACCCATAGCACAATTAATTTATTTAATGCACCAAGCTTTAGCACTTAAATTTTAAAGATTTGATGAAAGAGATTAATTTAATCGGCACTTAATACTGAAGTTGTGTTTACATGTGTTTTATGTAACTGGTATATATATTATTACAATGTGGAATTTTTTACAGCGACATGATATCAAAATATACATAATACTGGACAATAGTGTAATAAACAAACACTAAAAAATATATAAATTTGGTCTGTAAGACAGAAATATTCTATAGATTTGTTTTAAAAATATTGCTTATTGAAGTTTAAAATTTATTGAGAAATTTTTTGGCATAATTTATCATAGGTCAAAAACATTTTTAATTTTTCTAAAATAATTTTAGAGAAATTGATCTTTACATTACACATAATTTATAACTATTTTTTAATCAGCTACCAAAAAAAAAACAAAAACAGTTAAAAAAAAATGTGGAAAAAAAATCTATATTTTCTGGTCTTTTTTAATATTTTTATGATGAAAAATGCAAGGCGGAAAAATGTATTCAACTTTTACTTTATATTACTGTATCTTATGAGTAAAATGAGACACGGAAATCAATGAATGATTTCCGCTGAGGTATCTTATTTTGACCAGAATTGTGTTTTTTATACCCTACTACCCGTAGGGTGAGGGTATATATCATTTGATACGACCCAAAAGTGTAACACATAGTAGGAGTCATTTTAGACCATACGTTTCTCTGAACCAAATTTCAATCATAACTTTTTAAGTCGTTTGAGCCATGTCCGTCTGTCTGACCAGCTAGTACGCACTATAACTTTCGAAAGATACAACCAATTTTTTTTAAACTTTGCATAGGTTAATATGTTCTTAAACTACTTACGGTATTGCAAATATACCATTCCGCCCACATTAGAGTAATAATATTAATACACTCACCACGACCGTCCCAAATTCTCTATTTTGCTAAGCTATAACAGGATAACGTTTTGGAGGACAAATTGGAAGTCTAACCACTTCCCTTCTGGTACCTCCCATACAAATATACCATTTTGCCCACAAGAGATGGAGTAATAACATCGTGTCCAAATTCTGTATTTTGTTAAACTAGAACAGGAACAAGTTTTGGAGAAAAAAACGATGTCTAGCCGCGCCCCTTCTGGTACTTCCCATACAAATGTACCACTCCGCCCACTTTAGAAATCTATGAATTATATCAATACACTCAACACGATCGTGCCCAAATTTTGTACTTTGTTAAGCTATAACAGTAAAAACTTTTTGAGGACAAATTGAAAGTCTAGCCACGCCCCTTCTGGTACCTCCCATACAAATGTACCACTCCGCATACTTTAGAAATCGAGTAATTATATCAATATACTAGAAAATTTTAGGATGAGATTATATGGAAGTCGGGTTATCCGACTGAAACTTTCTTACTGGTTGTGTATGTCATAACAATGAATATTTATTGTTTTTTTTGTACGTCTTCACCTAATAATGTTTTAGAAAACCAGTACAGAAATTTCAGTCGGGTAAACTGACTGATAAATACCATCACCCAATATAAGATATTGTAAATAAACGTTCAATGAAAAATGATATGAATGTAAAAGGGCTAAGATTTCTGATATTTTGCCTCCTATTACAAGATAAATTAACGGACCAAATTTGATTATCCCCCAGGTGCCGGTTTGGTATTTATGGGTGAATTATTAATTTTCCAAAAAAGGTCATTTTGTATGGGAGGTACCAGCAGGAGTGAACCGATATAGTCCATATTCATTCCTGATTCAAATTTTCTGAGTCCAGTTTTCATAAGCGAACATCATACGCAAAATTTTAGTGATTTCAGTTTACTTACAAAAAATATGTGTATGTAAGGCTACAAGGGTCCATTCGGTCATTTGTAAGGGAGGTACCAGAAAGGGTGTGGCAAAGGATTCGGTTTTGTTAGGGTTTGTCTACTTTTTCAAGAGAAACAATGTGACAAATTCAAATATCCTCCGGTCGTTCGTTTGAAAGTTATGAAACAAATATATTAATTATCCAAAAATAGGTAATTTTGTATGGGAGGTACCAGAAGGGGTGGAGCTATTCTGTCCATTTACAATCCCACTAGTTCGTTTTGAAATATATTAATACTGGTAAATTTGCATACCGATCTGGTAAGGTTTACTCAAGTTATCCTGCTCACCAGCCATCCAGCAAGCCAGATAGACGGACGGACGAACATAGCTCAATTGTCTTAAAAAGTCCTGAAACGAATTTGGACTTTAATTACTTAGGGTCTAACTCGTCTCCTTTAATGCGTTACACTTTTTCTCGTATTAAATGATATATACCCTCATCCCTAAGGGTGAGTAAATTCCGAAGCATCTTAAGACGAAATTTGTCAGTTTTGTTAAAAACTGGATTGTCGATACGATAACTTAAGTAATCTTTAAATAATCCTAATGCAAATAAGCCAAGATTATTATTTTCTCAATTATTGATACGAGATTGAAAACTGGCGGTGTAATCTCTCTTTTTACGTACATTCTATACAATTTTTACAATGGGAAGAGTTTTGTGAAATTTTCTGCATTTCCTCGCGAATTACTCTTGAAACCTTTAGTCTTAAGGTATCCCCAAGGAAAAAGTACATTATGGGATAAGTGTGGGCTACTCTATTGGATATCATTTGTTTCCCAAAAATTAACATGTAGGTTAACATGCTGTTATCACTGTAACAGCAGTGATAACATTGAAAAATACACCGTGGGATTCGTCTTGGAGTTCCATTTGAGTTCCAACACATATGGGGTCATCATAGAACCCAAGAGACCACCCCAGGATCCCATGGTCCCCGATGCCAACTTTGACCAGCCAATCCGATGTTTGGAGACCAAGACGAAGATAATTACATTTTTTGTATTTGGGTTCCTGCTCCATATTCTGCACATCAGTCCCCCTATATGATACTTATTAATTTCAAATCGATATATCTCAATTCCTAGACGTGATTCAACGCAGCGCCGGGATACGTAAAACTTTTTTGACCGATATAACTTTTTCCGGTTGTCAGAACCTCTGCAGATAACTGACTTCTACCATTTGTCGCACAGTGTAATCAAATGTTTTTAAATATGGAGAGTTCGATGTTACAATGGAATAAAACAACTGGGCGTGATGCACAAGTGAAATACTACTTTTAATTTGAAAAGCTCAAGTAAGCACTCATATGTGAAATAAAGTATCGTGCATCGACTTTTCACGGTTTGATTATTCAATTATGTGTATATAGAAAACCCTACAAGTGAAAAGTTAACAAAGCGAGGGAAAGCCATGCCTTCAAATAGATTATGTGGGGAACGTAGGTTATGTTTATTCGGCAGCCACGTTCATCACACCAAATATTCCTATTTAGTTCTGCCAACGTCGCTATTTGATGAAGGCAAATCGCCTACTGATAGACAGGTGTTGTCTAGAAGTGTCCGATGGCCAAGCTTTCCATATCTCAGGTCACCAAAAGCAGGGCAGTGACATAGAAGATGCTCCGTGGTCTCCATTTCTTCCTCATCATTGCAGCTTCTACAAAAATAGTTGTAGGGTAGTTTCAACCTCTTAGCGTGTTTACCAACCGACATTCTCGACCATTTCTCAAAGTGGTGTACATGTTCTCCAGGGATCTGATAGCCGCTTTACTAAGAATATGAATATTGATGTCCAATATCCCACGGTACTGAATTTTCTCTACGGCTATTCTTAAGGCCGCTATTTCGGCCTGAACTATGCTACAGTGATCCGGTAGTCTGATTGAGTTGTTTCCATCCTTCTCAGAAGAGTTGATTCCATATGTTAGTAGTGGAGAGAGTACTCCTCCTTGTGGGGTACCGCGAACCGCCAACTTGGAAATATTTAACATGAACAGACTAGATCCCTTCGCCTACATTTTAGTTGTTTATCAACTAAGGCGATGACCACTGGGTTAATCTCTAATTATTCCATTGAGTCAATTACAGATTCAGGTTTGACATTATTTAAAGCTCCCTCAATATCCAGGAATACAGCCAAGGCGTATTCCTTGTAGTTCAGAGATCTTTCAATGAGGCTGGTTATCGAATGTAAAGCAGTTTTTATGGATTTGCCCTTCGTGTAGGCATGCTGAGCCTTGGATATGACAAACAGAACCTTTTCGTGCATATACGTCAATTCAGCATGGTTACATAGTCATCTATTGTCGCTGTAGATGGTTTTTCCGTCAAACGGAGTCATCTAAGGTTATTTAGTTTGATTTCCTGGAAACTCTGAGCCGGCCCAATGCTCAAGTTCCGATGCAAAATTAGTTGAGTTGAAGTCTGCGAAAGGCCGAGTTCTTACGCACGTCGAAGAATTAACTGTTCTCCTTCACATTTCAAACGGCGATGTTCTTAAAAGATCGTTAGCCGAATCGGTAGCCCTGAATTTGGCCAACAAACGTTATAGAGTCAACTTTGAAGAGGCCTTCGTGCCGTAAATTTGTCGATTTTTTTGTTTAACTTTGGTTGTAAAGTTATATAATTTGGACGTGCTGCTTGGCCACTGTCGTCACATCTCTTTGAAGCTAGAGGTGCATGTGCTATTTGACGGCGTATGGATCTAGATACCACGAAGGAAAATGGTAACTTAGGCTTCGGTCTTCTGCGTGCGTTCTCCAGTTAGTCCTACCAGATGGTGGCACGTCTCCAACCACTTGGTCCTTCCAACAAAATTTGGGTCTTCCTGCTCTGCACCGTCCTTCAGGTTCGCCTTCAAATACCTTTCTTGTTGGAGCAATTACATCCATTCTGGCAACATGTCCCACCATAACCGTTGGATTCTTTTAACTACGTCGATGTCGTGGTAAAGCTCATACAGCTCATGGTTCATCCGATGGCGAAACTTGCCGTCGACAAAGATAGGTACATATTATTTTCGGATTACTTTTCTCTCGAATACTCCCAAGTTTTGTATGTCCGTTGCCGTAAGCACCCACGATTCGACAGTACAACAGAACAGCACCTGGTATAGATGTTTCTTAGTATCTCGAGATAACGTGGTGTTACTAAAGTGCCGCGGAAGTCTGTAAAAACGTCTATTGGCGAGCAGTATTCTCCGCTTGATTTTCTGGCTGACACTATTTTTCTTTTTGATGGAAGATCCGAAGTAGGTAAATTCATCTACTACCTCAAAACAATAATTGTCAACGTTTACGGTGCGTCCCCATTGAGAAGACTCTTGGTTCATCGAAATCATTATTTATACCATCACCCTTAGGGATGAGGGTATTTATCATTTGATACGACCCAAAAGTGTAACACATAGAAGGAGTGACTTTAGACCCTAGGTTTCTTTGAACCAAATTCGATTCAAGACTTTTTAAGGCGTTTGAGCCATGTCCGTCTGTCTGTCTGGCTGTCCGGCTGGTTCGCACGATAACTTTCGAAAGACGCAACCAAATGTTTTGACATTTTGCACGAGTTATTATTTCCCCAAAACTACTTACGGTATTGCAAATGGGCTACATGGCCCCGCCCCTTCTGGTACCTCCCATACAAACACGTCATTCCGCCCACTTTAGATATCGAGTAATAATATCAATACAACCAACGGGATCGTACCCAAATTCTATACTAAGTAAAGATATTACAGGATAAAGTTTTGAAAAAAAAATGGAGTCTAGCCACACCCCTTCTGGTAGCTCCCATACAAATGTACCTTTCCGCCCACTTTAGAGATGGAGTAATTATATCAATAAATATAACGCAATCGTACCCAAATTCTTTATTTAGTAATGCTATAGCCGGTTACAGTTTTTGGAGAAAAAAACTGGAAGTCTAGCCACGCACCATCTGGTACCTCCAATACACATCTGGTACCGCCCACTTTAGAAATCGATTAATATTATTAATATACCTACCGCGATCGTGCCCAAATTCTGTATTTAGTAAAGTTCAGGCAGAATAAAGTTTTAGAGAAAAAATTTAGAAGTCTAGACACGCCCCTTCTGGTACCTCCCATACAAATGTACCACTTCGCCCACTTTAGAAATCGAGTGATAATATCAATATAATAGATTTTTTTGTTTTACTGAGGGTGATGGTATATTTAAGTCGGGTTGCCCGACTGAAACTTTCTTACTGGTTTTGTTTTGTCCTCGTTGACCGCTAAACCCATTTTTGCTGACTCTTTTTCTAGTGATGAGAAAACTGCAGTAGCATCCCGCAGATTTCGGCCAATGATCTCTATGTCAACGGCAAAGGCTAGTAGCATGTAGCCATTGTGGAAAATGTTGCCAGACATATTGACACCAGTCTTTCTCATGACTATATTAAACAGTGTACCGGACAAGCTATCACCCTGTTTGAGACCTCTTTCCATGTTGAATGGTTCAGAGTGATCCTTATCAATCTTAACTGAGGATTTGGTGTTTTCAAGGTACATCCGCAAAGTCACATCAGCTTTGCAGGAATACTAAATTTAGGCATGGCCTCATGTAGCCTATTGCTTATCGGAGAGTCTAAGGCAGCTTTGTAGACGACAAAGAGGTGGTTGGTGTCGACCTGCTTTTCATGAGTTTTTTTCCAGGATTTGTCGTAAGGTGAATATTGATCCGTCGTAGATTTACAATGTCTAAAACCGCACCGATATGGTCCAATTCGCTTTTCTACAATTGGCTTTAGACGTTTGCACAATATGCTCGAAAGGGCCTTGTACGCAATTGGTAATAAGCATATTCCACGGTAGTTCCTTACATTCAGTACGGTCTCCTTTCTTGTATATGGGACATAACAGACTGAAACTCCAATCCCCGGGCATGCTCTCGTCTATCCAAATGTTCTTCATGGGCTGATGCATGCTCCTAATCAGCTCCTCCCACCCTGCCTTTAACAATTCAGCATGGAGACCATCGGCTCTAGCCGCTTTGTTGTTTTTAAGGCAGGATATTGCCAAGTATCTCGCTCTGGCTCGGAGGTGGACAGATAATACCATCGTCATGGATTGGTGCGGAATCTTCTGGAGTGGTGTGCGTATCCAGTTAATTTCTGAAATGATGTGTCCTTGCTGGTAGCTTCCCCTCTACTTCGGAACAACTCTGTGCACTCATCCAGTCTCTTCTTCAGCTCCTTTTTTTCCGTCTAAAAGACCAAAGTTATTCCAACAGAACTTCGCGACCGAAGGCGTAGCATGTAGAGCTGCTTTTCTATTTCCATCTGCATTTACATTTAGTTCATCTCAATTTTGAGATGCATACTATACAGAAGCCATGAATTTATTATCGCTGTTCCTAAAGCCCAATAAAACATCTTGATGTTTCATTAATTACAGCGATGATTATGTTGTATAATTCCAATAGCTTTTCTGAGATGTAGACTCCTCCTGTGTGATACTATTGCTGTTCTCGGTAACTTTTTTCCTTACCATTCCACCGATTGTATATCCCAATTGGATCATCTCCTGCAAATGTCGACAACAACTAAACAGCTTTATGACTTAGCCAACCTCCACTTCCTTCAAAGACACAAGAAGATTTACTCGTGGTAATTCAGTTGTCAAGGTACACCTTGATATTTTAAATTTGTATGGGCTTCTTCATCGTGTCCACGTTTTCCACAGGCGCCTTTCACGTGCCGTCCAACACAGGCAGGTCCATATTTTTATACAATCAGCCTTAGGGATGAGGGTATATATCATTTGAAACGAGAAAAAGTGTAAAGCCTTAAAAAAGATCAGTTACACCCCAAGTATCTTAAGACCAAATTCGTTTCAGAACATTTTAAGACGTTGCAATGCCTCATAGAAGGTCCTTGTCATGCCTTCTAAACGCCTTCAATGAGAAAGGGAATGTGCAGGCCTTGCCTGTCTATGTATGTTCCCAACGGCGAAATTTGAGAGGCCTTGCATGCAGTATAATGCATGCAGTAGTCCTTATTTGGGAATAATAAGGAATGCAGAACACAAGATTTTTCATCAGATTTAGGCATTATATGGACCGACCTGCAAAAGGCATTTAAAAAGAATGCAGAGGGATTTCATACGCATCCCCTATCTCTTCAAAATAACAGAGGTATTGCATGCCTTCTAAATAGAAAGAATTGCTTATTCGTTTTCTTTCAACTTTTATGAAGGCCTGCCAGAGGCCTTTGCAGATAATGCAGAGGGATTTCTTACACATACTCTCTCTTTTCTAAATAAAAGGGTAATGCATGTCTTCCAAATTGAATGAATTGTTAATTTACATGGAAGGTGTTCATGAGTTTTTTTTCGACAGTGTATTATTAGTTGTCATCAATTCGAATGCATCTTCATAGGCTAGACAGTAGCATGGCTGACTAGCAATCACGAGGTAATGGGTTCAAACTTTAGCAAGGTTTACTGTCGTTGGAAAAAAGTGTAAGTATAGAGAGAAATATATAAAATGCAGAAATATCTAAAAAAAAAACCGGTGAGCTTTTATTGTATAGTTTTTGTTTTAATTCCTTATTTTTTCTGGCTTACATAAGGCCCTCTTAAAGAAAGCTTCCATGAGGCCTTCTTACAGAAACCGGCGACGGAAGGCCTTCTTTTCCAATGTCACGCAGTCTGAAAAGGGAAAGGAAGAAAGAAGGTCAAGGAAGGCATTCCGGAACCAAATGAAGCTCTTTAAACTCATGAAAGAAGGGCTTCATCCTTATGATTTTCGCCGCTGGGTTAATTTAAAATGAAATGAATTTGTGGAGTAGGACTTCTAACTGCCTTTAGAGGCCTGCAAGAAAGTATGCAAAGCCCCATTTTTTTACAGCTGTGAAGTTAAAGACCTTTTTAAGACTATTTATGTAGATACAGAAAGCAAAATGACGAGATTTATTTTATAGAATTACAACTAAACAAATGCTGGTTTTGGTAGGATTTTCTTTCTTTTTTCTTTTTTTGCATGACTTCTTAAAGCAGAATAAGCTTTCTTTATTAGTTGGACCGGTTTTAAATTACTCTCTTCAAAAAGCGCTACTTATAAGAACATATAAAATAAACAGCACTACATAAATCCATAGTTTACATCATTGGTGTTTCAGTTACCTACTTAACAGTTGTGGTAAATAATTAGATGCTTTGGTATGCAATATTTGACGGATAACTCTCCGCTTGTGTTGATACGACTCTGTACTAAATATCCGCAAATTCTTAGTAACCATTTAGACGTGACTCAAAAACAAACAGATACTATATTAACGTATATTTAATTAAAATATTGTTATGTATTTGCATGTTTTCCTATTTATATTTAAACGGTTCTATTTTCTGGTAATGAGTCAATATTACGCAGATGTGTTTACATATTTCAATCATGCTCCATTCTGCTTGAAGACAAAATATAACGCACTTTAAATTTATTATATTGTTATATATTAACAAATTAACAACTTTTTATATTTCATGTGTAGTATTCATATTCTTCATCTCTAAATTATACATGAAAAAAGTATTTTTATTACTAAACAAAAAACAGTAATCATCCAACAGTGAAAGATTTTTTTTGACTTTTAATATATTTCATTACTGATTAAAATAAAAAAAAATAATAACGACCTCCGGCCATGACATGATGGTTAGAACAAGCGACTACCATGCGGGAGATCCCGGGTTCGATTCTCTCCTCCAGACATCTACATTTTTCTTTCATTGCCAGCCCCCACGATGTTGTCGACAGCTACTTCGCAGTATAAGTGTCGAGTCAATCGTCATGTCTAGTAAAAAGCTTCTCAAACAGTGACGATCGCATTCGTCGATAAACAAGTAGGTGCCGTTAGTTGTGAGTCTAAAAATAGAAAGCGTGTTAATTCACAACAACGCGAGAAGCTATTCCATACCTCATTCATGGGGTGCAAAGGGAAATTAAGTGTTTTATATGTCCTTGATATTCAACCAATGATATATTATCGCAATAGATAATTCTAAGTATTGCTTGTATCGGTCTATTTGGCTTTAAATTCGCAACCGGATTTCTTTTGCCTATAAGTAAATATCATTAGATTTTCCAGCTTACATGATCAAAATTCTACTTCTATAGGAATTGATTTATTTTTTTATAAAGATCTAAGCAACGACTTAGCAAGAGCTCAATTGTATGAATTTCCTACCTTCTGTATTGTCTTCCAGTTCGATGTAAAGGCCCTAACCTCACAGTGTCTTGAAATTATGCCTTTAAGTCGTCTTAAAACCTTGCTTTCCAGCTACAATAGTGATCTGGCTCGTCTTCCCGTTTTGGTCAAATATCTCGCGATGTTACGCAGTCGATGCGGCGCACAGTGTAAAGTCTTCATACATATGTTGGCCAAAAATCGAAGAAGTCAACCACTTATTGTGATGAAATTAAGAAATTTCTAAAGTTTCATAAAAATCGGACAAGAACCACGCCCCTCCCATATATAATAAAATGTTTTTTTTTTAAATATTTCCGTCAAATATTAACATATTTCAATGAAATTTGGTTGCTGAGCATAACTTACCATTCTTAGTAATTATACCTAAAGTGGGCGTGGTCAGACTAAATCCAATCCCACCTTCCGTACAATCACGCCCCCTCCCATATTTAGTAAAATGTTTTTTTTGAAATATTTCCGTCAAAATTAAGTATTTAAATGAAATTTAGTTGTTGAGCAAAGCTTACCATTCTTAGTAATTGTACCAAAAGTGGGTTTGGTCAGACTAAAACCACTCCCACCTCCCATACAATCACGCCCCCTCCCATATTTAGTAAATAATCATCTTCTGTTATTCTTTTAAGTAGTAAGCAGTAAGAACTGATTTAACAGTATCTTGCCAACATATTGTGCAAATTAGTTTGATAATTATAAATACTGAAATAATTTCAATAAACAATACAGTCTGAAAACAGAATGATACAAGTCGTTTGTACTATACATTATGATATTTAATAAACAACTTTCTGCAAACTTTCTTTCCCTTATCTTTGAGAGCTTAATACTATAAGAAAATGTAGATATTTTTGAAAGAAAATTTAAGAGTGTTCTAATGAAACATTTTTGAGTAAATCTACATGTAAATTTGGTTTAATTTATGACATCAACTTTTTTCTATTTTGGCCAAGCACGTTACACTATGCGGCGTTCCCCGACTACGCTTGCCAGTCGTTCGATGTTCCGGTTCAAAGCGACGTATATATGACACAATGCTGGTCGCACTGCATATCACTGTGTCCGGCGACCAAACACAGTCGAAAACTATTTTCTGGCAGTTGAGAGCGCAACTGTGCACCTGTGCTGACTTTATAATCTTTGATCCCAAAGCCTTTAACGCCGCTTGACAATTCACATAGATTGTAACGGTTTCCTTCAAATTCCTTGCCCATAATATTTCCGTAATTTTCTTAATGGCGCAGATCACAAGCCTAAAAAAGCACTGCAATCATCATACAGTCGGAAGTATTTGCGGCATTTGACATCGTCGCTGCAGATACCTGATACTGGTTCGATGTCCATTTTTGAGACATCAGTGATGATAGACATGGTTTAGAATCTTTTACGTCTTCTCTGTCGCAGATTGCAATCTACTAGCATGATGAAAAATCTACCATATTGTCAGTTCCGCTGTGCAGTTCTTCGTCGCAACAATGTTTGCTGAACCATAACAGCATCGATCCGCCAGAGGCCACCTTCTCGTAACCTTGAGGCCCTTTAGCCGCTTTGGAGAATCCATGGTACCGCAGTCTTTTCAGTTTAATTACTTACTTACCTACTTAAGTGACACTTTACAACATACAAACGTGTTTCACAAATTAGATGCCTGAAGTATTAAAGAATTCCACTTGCTTTGGTGTTCTGCGTGGGTTCTACAGATGGTGGCACATCGCCAACCACTTGGCCTTCCAACGAAGTCGATGTCATGGTAAAGTTCATACAGCTCATGGTTCATCCGATGGGCCAACTTGCCGTCGACACAGATAGGTCCATATATTTTTCGGAGTACTTTTCTTTCGAATACTCCCAGATTTTGTGTGTCCGTTGTCGTAAGCACCCACGGTTTCTTCATATCTCGAGATAAGGTAGTGTTGCTAAAGTGCTGCCGAAGTCCGTAAAAACAACTATTGGCGAGCAAAATTCTTCGCGTTATTTCTTTGCTGGCATTATTTTTCTTGTGGACAGAAGATCCCAGGTAGGTTAATTCATCTACTACCTCAAAACAATAATTGTCAACGTCCACGGTGCGTCTCCATCGAGAGGACTCTTTGTTCGTCCAAATCATTATTTTTGTCCTCGTTGACCGCTAAACCTATTTTTGCTGACTCCTTTTCTAGTGATAAGAAAACTGCAGTAACATCCTGCAGATTTCAGCCAATGATGTCTATATCCTCGGCGGAGGCTAGTGGCATGTGGCTATTGTGGAATACGGTGCTATACATACTGACATTAGTCTTTTTCATCACCTTCTCCATAGCTATATTAAATAGTGTACATGGCCAGCTATAATCCTGCCTGAGACCTCTTTCCGTGTTAAATGGTTCAGAGTGATCCTTACCAATCTCAACTGAGGATTTGGTGTTTTCCAAGGTACATCTGCAAAGTCGAATCAGATTCGCAGGAATACCAAATTCAGACATGGCCTCAAATAGCCTATTCCTTATCTGAGAGTCGAAGGCAGCTTTGTAGTAGATAAAGAGGTGGTAGGTGTCGATCTGCTTTTCATGAGTTTTTTTCCAGTATTTGTAGTACGTGAAAATTTACCAGGTCTAAAGCCGCAGTTCACGCAATATGCTCGAAAGGACCTTGTACGCAATTGGCAATAGGCTTATTCCAAGGTAATTCTTACACTCACTACGATCTCCTTTTCTGTATACGGGACATAACAGACTAAGACTCTAATCCCCGGGCATGCTCTCCTCCAGTCAGATGTTCTCCATGAGCTAATACATGCTCCTAATCAGCTCCTCCCAGTCTGCCTTAAACAATTCAGCAGGGATACCATCGGCTCTAGCCGCTTTGTTGTTTTAAAGGCGGAATATTGCTACACGTAATTCGCTCTGGCTCGGAGGTGGACAGTTAATACCATCGTCATGGATTGAAGCGGGGTCTTCTGGAGTGGTTTCCGTATCCAGTAAATTTTTGAAATGATCCATCCATATCTTCAGAACGTTATCCGGGTCCGTCACTAGCTGATCATCGCTGTCCTTCTCGCCTTAACTCTCTGGTAAAATTATCGGGCTTCTCGTCTACTTCGGAACAACTCTGAGCACTCATCCTGTCTCTTCTTCAGCTCGTTCTTTTTTCGTCTATCTAAAAAGACGAGTTGCCTCACGTCTCTTCTCTCTATGCCGCTCACGAACAGCTCGTGGTGCCATTTGCAGCAGTTTCGCCCTGTATGCAGCATCCGTCTCTCTTGTGGAATTGTGACATTCATTGCCGTACCAGGCGTCGAATTGGGACGGCTTTGAGTACCCAAGTATGCTCGCCGTTCTAAGAAGTCGGCAATATATTCTCATTGCGGAGAAGTATTTTCACGGGTTGGAGTTGAGTTGAATTAGGTATCCAGATTTTATTGTGCCTTGTGCGTACCTTAGATGCAGTAAGGTAGTGATTGGAGCCAATGTCCAGATCACTGATCACTAGTACGTCCCGAACACTCAATGGGTGCCTTCCAGCATTTACCACATTATCAATCTGATCAATCGTAATTTGATCTGGAGATAAACATGTTGTCTTATAAATATTTCTATGGTCAAATATAGTGCTGCCTACTACCATATTTCTTGCCACAGAGAAGATAATCAGTCTGTCTGAAGCTATTGTTCGACGTTTCGTTGTGCATACTAAATTTTCCGATAGTAGGCTCAAATGCGGTCTTCTTTTCTATTTTAGCATTAAAATCGCCTATAACAGTTTTAATGTCATGGTACTCGTTTTTGTCCTGTGCACTACTTACCAGCTTTAATTTACTTTCCGTGTCCAATGCCCCTCATCATACAAGGCAGGTACTACGAAACGTACTACCACCACCCTGTATATCCAATATACCATTGCGGGTTGTAGTCCCCATCTTTTTATGACGTGTATTGAAATTACGATTGTATGGGTTTTTACTGAAGGAGAGAAGAGACAATAATTCTAGATGTTACTTAATCTCTCTCCGGTTGAGCTGACAACAGAACTCCGGCAGGCATGTAGGACATCCTTTCTCTGTCCTTTCCTTTTGTGTTTCTAGTTTAGTTTACTGTCCAAAATGACGCATCCAGAAGAGAGCTGTGACACTGGGAAAAACTAATTACGTAAATTACACTGCTACTATCGTTAATAAATACTTGTCCATAAAAAATAAGTACCGTGTGATCCTTATGACACAAAAAAAATGAATCAAAGTGTGTTTTAAAAAAAAATCTTTTTTTTTTCTATGACTAAAATGCCATGTATTTAAACAATAAGTTTGTAGTATCGTATTACTTTCCAAATTTTGATTTTGATACATACGGCTGTAAGATTCTATGTTTTAAGCTTTTTAAAAATGCTTTCATTTATATAGTTACAACTTGTTGAATACAAATGTATTCATTGCTCAGCATTATTGTTCGACATACAATTTGTTAACTTCACAGTAGTTAGTCTCATATTATACACAACGTGTTACTTACGGCTTAATCCATGTTAACTAGTTTTAGTGTTACCATACCTTTCATGTTTAATTATCTTTCTCATATTTTTTCGTCTCTATAGATTCAGAAACGACATTTACATCGAATGTTAACTTACGTGGCGAAGCAGTGGACAGTGGCAATGATGGCAGTGGCGATGCCGGCGGTTCGAGTGATGAGAATCGTTCGCTACTGCAACGTGATAACTCCAATGATCGCAACGATGACACCAAAGGCGATGCCAGTGGCCCGAAAGCGTAGCAATCACTGAAATCTAAAAGCAAGAAGGAATAAATCCACGTGTATAGTTTCCCCCTAAAGAAAACCACTGCAACTTTTATGCCGAACAGAATGTGAATATTGAAAAGCAATGAACAGTATTTTAGTCTGAATAAATGTTTATTTTAAAATGATATTACCATACAAATTAACTATTGTATAAATGATATTAATACTATAAATTTAATTGAAAGTCCCACTAGCAAAAAACAAAAAAAAAAACAAATACATATATGTGTAAAAATTTAGTTAAGCTTAACAAGGAAAACAAAAATAAAACCATAAACAAAAAAAAATGGGTATAATGAAAACAATCTTAAACAATTATACAGCTTCACAGTTTTTTATACATGTACTCCGTCAAAAACAAACCAAATTGAAAGTTATATCTACGTATTTATACATAGATATGCGTACATATACTCTATATATATACATATATATACACCTCCAGGGGGTTGAAAGCCCACAATCAAGGATAACAAGAAAAACGAAGAACAAAAACAAAAAACAAACACCCAAACACTAAAATTTATCACCACAAAAGCCTCTTTGATAAATCTAAATGGAAATAGTGCATAGGAGACAGACAGAAATATTGACTATTGAGTCACTTTATTTATTTATTAACAACATTTAGTCGAGAAACACTTTTACCAAGCGCATCGAGAGCATCAATTGATTCTTTATACACTTTAAAAAAAATAATATATATACAAATATATATTTACAAAAACAAATTCCAAAAAAAAAAATAAAACTAAAAACAAAACAAAAAAAAATAACAAAAATATTCAACGAAAAACCGCAACAAACAAGCAACCGGCAAAAAAAGACACAAGACAAATGCAACAATTTATTCAAACTCTAACTATCTTAAGGCAATTGCTTCAGGTTATTTCATGTAAAATGCAAAACAAAAAAAAAATATTTATGAAAATGATACAAAAAAACAAAAACTAACTAAAACTATGAATAACATTAAAAGAGCAACAACAACAACTACAAATAGGCATAAACAAATCCTTAAAGCGCAATTTTATATTTACTCTTCAAACCGCATACATACATACATATATAGGCATAAACAAAAACAAAAAATATCATTGCTATAGTGATATCCGATCCAAGGAATTTAGTTTGCGTTGGGCAAAGCTGTGGCATGAGTAAAAGGACACAATTTTAAACAGCATTTAAATTTAAATATCTGAAGATTGGGATAATTCCATGTAGTTTTTGGCATTTTATTTTACTTTTCAAAAATTAAACTCTTTTTTCGTAAATCTTGAAATCGTAAATTCGCATCGGAAATTTTTCAAAATCAATGTTGCATTGGAATAAAAAAAGCTGTGTGTTTGGCTCTCTTTTGCCATTGTGTGCAGTAAAACATTGTTTTAATGTACGCCGCGGCACTCATTCGATTGTTAAAATTCTAATGACTCTGCCGCATAGATCGGACTGAGTTTGAGAAATAAATTTAAGGCTTAAAGCTTAAAAAAGGCTTAAAACTGTAGAAAAGGTTACAGAAATCCAATGTAAAATAGTTGAATTCAATACCTCTTGGCATATGGCAATTTTGTATGGGGTTATCAACCGTACCACATCCCATAACAACATTTTGAAAGGCCAGTACCTCTGCCTGAAAAACGCTGAATTCATTATGTAGCCTGAGAGAGAGGCTTAGCTGCAGGTCTTCGCTGGAGACACTGCTCTGTTCCATTTTTCAACTGTTAGTAATGACAGACTCTATAAGGGGTCCCGCCGTCATTCAATTCCAATTAAAGTTAACTAAACGGAAATCCACAGATTTTTCAAGAAGTCAGTAGGAGGTGGCAGATGAGAAGAAACCAAAAGCTAGAAAATCTTCCCATGACCAAGTATGTAATGATGCCAATCGGCAACTTTCCTCAGTCTGATAGACCCTCGGGCTGCTATAGCCTTGACGTACAAATCCAGAGGCCTTCCAGGAACATATTTTCCTTCTAGGCCCAGTAATCCCCACTACAGCTATCCGTTGAACCTTGCTGAGAAAATTACTCTTATCTAGGCCCTTCCAATAAACCAGACAATCATATCAGATAATTGGCAGGACTATCGTGATATACAGCCACATTGTGACCTCCGGGTTGAGTCCCCAACTTTTACCTATAGAGTTTCGGCACGCATAAAAGGCATTGACACACCTCTTTAATCTTTCCTCGATCAATTTTCCTTTCAATTTAGCTTCTGATCACTTCCACCCCATTTAGTCTAGGTGATCTGAAGTCCTTTATCTTGTATCTTCGAGTGAAGACAGTCAATTCCGTTTTCTGAGTGTTAACCCCCCCACCACAGGTATTGGGCAATCGTAGCAGCTTTCCAAGGGCAGTTTGGATAAGATCACACAAGGTTGGTAGAAATTTCCCACCTTTCATGATGACCACATCATTCGCGTATGTCAAACTTTTCGTACCGTATAACGAATTAAGAACCACATTAAGCACAAGGACAAAAAAGTGGGAACAATTTTCGTAACATTCTCATTTAACGATTTTAATTCCCCGATCAGTCAGAAGTGCTCAGAATGTGAGGACTTAAAGATGATCTTATACACATATCATTTAATCTTTCCAAAACTTTAAGCAAAAAGGATGAGAGGCTAATTGGTATGTAGTCCTTTTGGGAGGCATAGACGGGCTTAACAGCCTTAGGTATATAATCCCCCTTAACCTCCCTCTATTTCTCTGAAACACATCATAGCCTGATACACGATCTGAAGATGTCCACCAAAATCGGAGGTATATCATGCACAGAGGTCTGCAGCATGTGGGTATTATACCATGCTATTTGTAGACCTCCAAATTATTTATAGCTCACCTTATCTTCATTCACCATATTATTCACAACAACCCAGTCTAAATAGTTGTCCATTTTCTACATCTAACCAGCCCGGAAAGTGTGTATACATAAGGAGCGCCAAAGTTTCAGTGCTGGACTCGGTCCATGACCTATCTGTCCTGCGAATGACCTATCCCTTTGGATCCTTAAACAGAACCCTTCTGATTCGGCCTGTGTCATTGGCACCGAGTATGGACTAGCAGTATTTAATCCACGTATTTCTCTTCTCCCTACCATATCAACTGTAAAGTAGATGAAGCTGTGGACTGAGGAGGAGAATTCCCCAGGGACCCTCCAATCTCGTACAATGGAAGTGCCCATATTTGTCAGGGTTATGTCAATTACAGCATCCCTGTTTCTTTTTTTAAAGGTCGGGGTATACCCCACATTATAAATATTATGTCCATACTAATTGATAAAATCCAAGACTGACTCACCTCTGGTTTTTATATCCTTGCTGCCCCACTGCACATGGTGAGCATTGACATCACATCCAAGGACCTGATGACACCTTTTTGACCCCGCTTACCTTATGAGATTGTGTAGAGCCTCAGCGACATCAGTTTAATACCACGCTAGTTCTCCAAACAGACTGCCGTCATGTCACCAGTACTGTAATCAGGAGAACGAAATATATTATTAAGTCCTTGCCCTTTCAGGCGTGTTCGTCACAAGAAGGCTGTAGCTGTCGTCTTCCAAGCCCCTGACAATGCTGCCAAAAATGCAGGGTTCTTGGACAAGAGCTACATCAACATTTTGGCTATTGCGGAGGATCTACAAATTAATCAGTAAATCCAACTCCCATCTTTCCTTCTTGAAAAACAGTACGTATAAAGTGTCAATTGACAGCCGGAGATTTATTCCTTCGTTCTCAGAACATAGCAGCGAGGAGATTTCCTCCTAGGTACCGGGGTTTAAGGAGCGGTTCTGTTTCAACAGCAGGTCAATAGCAAGCTTCATCGTCTTATCGTTTAGTGGAATCCACACCGTAGCGATCTGCCGAAGTACAGAGATCACATATCGTGGGCACAAACGTTCCTCCTAAAATGATAACCGCATCATCAGCATATGCCACAATTTTTGTACTCTCCTTCTTGAGAGAGTTAAATAATTACAATTCATAATAATTAAACACAGTAAAACAAAGGAGCGGGGTAAGAACTCCTAACAGCTAGGTTCCTCTTGGTATATCCGTCATATAGCTTCCACTTAGCTCCTAGTTAACAACTCGATTTCCTAGCATACATTCTAAACAGTTTATCAGAAAGTCGGCTAAAGGGAAGCCCACAACGACATTAAAAGCCCTACATACTGATCTACTGCAATGAAGGCATGTTGGGGGCAACCCATGTAAGGCGATTTAATTATGGTTGTGGTCACCGACAATTCGGTAATGACAATCGAGTTATTATTCCAGCGAAATTCTTACAACAATGGTTCTGAAAAATTTAACAAAACTTACTTTTGTATAAATAAGCCTGGTTTTACAATTTAAGTGTTCTGCCATATCGATTATGGCAAGGGAACTAAAATATAGTTCGGTTGTGGTATCTACATTGCAAAATAATTCATAATCAATGTAGTTACGGTACTGCAATAGACATTTATTTGGTTGTGGCACACATATTTCAGTACCACTAGCTGACTTCATTTAACAATTGGTCCCAGCATAACTAAATCTGCTGTTGGAACTAAAATATTAAAAACTTTGGTTGTAGCAACTAAAATAATAATCGAACTAGCTTCGACTATTTTAGTTTTACATACTGTTTTGCCCAATCACATGTAAACTAAATTCTATACAATATAATATATCGCAAGTGATATTTGATATAAGTTTCTTTCAGGGCATATTTACACCCCAATGTGTTATTTAAAGTACAGGCCAGCCAACATAGGTAATTTTATGTAATGTGTTTGCATGTCGCAGTTATATTTTTTTTAGTTTATACCAAATTTTATATGTATTTTTGTCAGTGTATGCTCAGTTTATAAGTCATCGATACGTAATTTTCATCTACTGTTCCACTTAAGTTACTATTTTCCTGTAAAGAAGTTTACTTACAGAGTAATTTTCTATAAAGAGCATACAAAATGTTAATTGGTAAAGTTAAAATTGTTAAAAAATTATTGTAAGCTTGCTTATTGTTAGTGATATTAATATTAATGGAAAACAAAGAACGATAGAAGGAAGAAAGGCAAAGTTTTTTTTCAACGTGAGCATAATAATTCAAATTAAAATAAATGAAGGAAAAAAAGGCAAATTTGTTTCAGAAGTATTAGTATTAAATTATTCGACGTGTTTAATATTTGTCAGTATGGTAAAAAAGGAAGGAAGGAAGTAATATTCAAACTGACCTGTGACCTTTGTTAAGTAACTTTATATACTTTAGAGATTCATTAAATCCTTCCTTTGTTTATGACCTCGTGAATGAATAACACAGAATTGATTGAATGTTGAAACTTTTGCAAACTGTAGCAGAATATTTTATGAAGGCTTGACAGGTGTTTCGTAAATTTTTAGATTCTAAATTTCAGGGATGCAGTACCGTCGAATGAGCGGAAGTTCAGATACGCACTGGAGACCTTGCACGTGTTTATCATATGTCATGCACTGTACCAGAAAGAAGCCCCTCATAGTCGAACTACTTCCAGTTTTAACCCCTTGCAGTTTAGCGACTGGTGCCCCCGCAATGGGCTCTACGTCGTGCAAACAGTCTGAAAGCAAACTCGGTCGTTCTAGCCAACGCTCCTGGAGCAGACAGCACTTCACTCACATTCCACTTATTTGCTATTCTAGTCGTTGCTAATCCCTGAGGATCTATTATATCATCAGCATTATACCTTGACATAATACGTAAGACCAGTCTTCAGAAGGTTCTCAACAGGTTTACGAAGGGTAGGGCTTTATTTTGCATTAAGGCATTCAGTGACCTGTTAGCAGAAAAGTAAAACAAAGGTTAAAACCAGTGTTAGAATTCTTCCTAACATACCTAGCACTATAAGTCGCACATCCGTCCATACTCTCATTCCATCGGGTTTGCCATCTCGATAAAACACCTTGGCCAAAGAGCGCCCTCTGTTAAGTACTACTTAAACAACTCTCTACTCCCGCAACAAGCCACCCTTTACTGGACTTGAAATCCGTCGAACGATGGTTAGTATCAAGATCTAGCGGGGCAGCACCTATCAAAACCTGCAGAACATACGTCGATTCCGTATGACATACTGGCAAACAACCCAATAACAGCACCCTCTGTCGAGAGAGAGAGAGAGAGAGCAGTTCTGACTACCTTTTACCACACAGAAGACTCATATGCTATCATAGCAACAAACTTCCGCCATCCTACTTCTTGGAGCTTTGGCAACACACTATCGCATCCCAGATAGTCGGAAGCGCTCTTTAAGTCCACGAAAACACATAGGAAATAGTTATCGATGGATTCGCTTACGCTTCTCTGAACATGCAGCCAGACATCCTGAACAATACGACCTCTTTTGAAGCCATATTGCCAAGAGCACATGTCATCACAAACTCTATCATTCAGCACTGGAACACTGGAAGGAGACTGTTACTTGCTTACTTAAGTGGCCCATTACAACTAACGAACGTGGTTCATAAATTTGAGGCCTGAAGTATTAAAGAATTTCACTCGCTTCGGTCTTCTGCGTGTGTTCTCTAGTTAGTCCTACCACATGGTGGCACGTCGCCAAACACTTGGTCCTTCCAACGAAGCCTTCAAACACCTTTCTCGCTGGAGCATTTACATCCATCCTGGCAACATGTCCCAGCCATCGTAGTCGTTGGATTCTGACTCTTGTTCATCCGATGACGAAACTCGCCGTCAACATAGAGTTTCCATTTAGTTTTCGGAGTACTTTTCTTTCGAATTCTCGCAGGTTTTGTATGTCCGTTGTCGTAAGAATCCACGATTCGGCAGCATATAACAGAACGGTTAAAATCACACCTGATACAGCTGTTTCTTCGTATCTCGAGATAAGGTGGTGTTACTAAAGTGCTGCCGAAGTCCGTTAAAACATCTATTGGCTAGTACTGTTATCCGCTTAATTTCTTGGCTGACAGTATTTCTCTTGTTGACGGAAGATCCGAGGTAGATAAACTCATGTACTACCTCAAAACAATAAATGTTGACGCGACGCAATCGAGAGGACTCTTTGTTCGTCGAAATCATTAATTTTGTTTAGTCCTCGTTGACCACTAAACCTTTTTTTGCTGACTCCTTTTCTAGTGATGAGAAAACTGCAGTAACATCCCGCAGATTTCGGACAATGATGTCGGCATAGGCTAGTGGCATGCAGCTCTTATAGAATATGGTGCCAGTCATGTTGACACCATCCTTTCTCAAGACCTTCTCCATAGCTGTATAAAATAGTGTACAAGAAAAGTTATAACCCTGCCTGAGACCTCTTTCTGTGTTGAATGGTTCAGAGTGATCCTTACCAAACTTAACCGAGGATTTCGTGTTTTCCAAGGTTCATCTGCAAAGTCGAATCAGCTTTGCAGGAATACCAAACTCAGACACGGCCTCATATAGCCTATACCTTATCAGAGAGTCTAAGGCAGGTTTGTAGTCGACAAAGATCGACAACGTGTTCTACCCAGCCTCATTTTTTAATATATACGGACCAAGGACCAATAACGTCTTCTGATAGTTCAATAACTACTCGTCACTTCAGAGCAATATTATTATTAGCCTTTAAAACAACTTGACAACGTATATATTTATATCTTAGTGTCTAAGTCAGAGCCTGAAAGATTTGAGATTCCCATTCGCTTCGATCTTGTGCGCACCGTCTCCAGTCAGTCCTACCAAGCAGCGTCAGTGATTCCTCCACCTGGTTATTTTTGCTTCGATCTTGGGCGCACCGTCTCCAGTCAGTCCTACCAAGCAGCGTCAGTGTTTCCTCCACCTGGTTCTTCAAACGTAGTCGCGGTCTCCCTCTTTTGCGCCGTCCTTTGAGGTCTTGATAGAATACCTTTCGTGCTCGAGTTTCCTCATCCATTCTCACGATATGGCCTAGCCAGCGTAATCGTTGCTCTTTAATTCGCTTGACCACATCAATGTCGTGGTGTAACTCGTACAGTTCATGGTTCATCCTAATCCTAAACTCGCCGTTTACGCAAATGGGTCCATATATTTTGCGGAGTATTTTTCTCTAAAACACCGACAGATGAGCTGCAGCTGCACCCAAGATTCGGAGGCATACAACAGGACTGGTAAAATAAGTACCTGGTACAGCTGGACTTTGGTGGTTCGAGATAGGGTTGTGTTTATGAAACACCTGTTGGCGAGCACTATTCTCCGTTTTAATTCAAGGCTGACACTGTTGTTTTTATTCATGGCGGATCGGAGGTAGATAAATTCATCCACTACCTCAAAGCAATAGTTTTCAACGTTCACGCTGCGTCCCTAACGGGTGGACACTTTGTTCGATGATACCATTAACTTCGTCTTGTCCTCATTCACTGCCAAACCCATTTTCGCGGACTCCCTTTCAACTGATGAGAAGACAGCTGTTACTTCTCGCATCGTTCGACCGATAATGCCGATATCATCGGCATATGCGAGCAGCATGTGGCTTCAGAGCAATAGACCTTAATTAAAGTGAAAATTCAAGTTTGGAGGATTTAATTCTTAACCGAGTTAGATTTTGTACCCTTTAAATCAAGCTCCTTGCGTTAAATTTGCCAAACTGTTTGCATACGAAAGATAAAGATGCCGCCCACGGTGTCAAAACGATTGCTCACGGCCTACAGTCGCACATTCCGTCACAGCCGAAATATTCTATTCCCTACGGTCCTGTCTATCGCGTATCATCTAATAACGTACACTGAGACTCAATCTTTCTGATGGTGGTGGCAAAAGTGGTCTCGGTATTTTAAATTTATACATCACATGTTCATAAAAAGCATTTCCACAAAATTCTGTTTTTCGTGGAAAATAAAATTCACACTTTTTTTTGGCTGAATATTGGAGCAACATTGTTGTTTTTCTACCTTTCGTAAATGATCTCTTTATCTACGATCTGTAACCAAATTTATGCGTTTGTCCTCTAAGGAGAAAATTAACGCATCAGTATACTTGATTTTTCATTTATGTTTTTTTTTTAATTTTTCGATATTCCTGTACAGCAGTGATAAATATTCAATAACCTCGATTGTTCACACTTTAAGTTTCACACTTAAAGTTTTGTCTGATTCGAAACAATCAGTCTCCGCTTGAGTGTTATGAAAGTATATAACACCAAACACATGTGTTTCGCATTCAACACACAAATTGACTTTGTAATTGTCTAGAAATAGAAAATTTTTCCAAAGATTGGAAAAATTTCACCGTGTACAATTCGACAGCACTGACGCTTCTTGTGTGACCGGTTATGCCCACCACTGCTGAACAGCTTACACTATATGTACTTTATATCCATATATATACTAGTGACCTATTTATCAATTTAAATGGCAATTTTTACTGTTTTAGTGCTTAAGCAGCTTACTAAAATGCTCAAATGGTAACAAAAATTTCGTGGCTCAAATCAAATTTTATTACTTTTAACAGTTCCTATTTCACATAGAGAATTTTTTAATTTTAAATAAAAGTTACCATTAGGCACAGGTCTAGATGTTTGAACAATAAATTAAAATTTAGTTTTTTTACAGGACTGCCACTACTTTTCGTTATAAATCTATTTTAGTATAAACCACAAACTCTTTAACTTTTTACCGAAATCCAAATCATCATTAAACGCGTCCGCTTGATTTTCACTTTACCTCTCTCTCTTCCCCCCAACAGTACGCCGCTGATACCCAACAAACTTAGCCTTAAACTCACATTTTGTCCACAAAAGCGCAAACAAACCAAAATAAGTGTATTAATAAAATATTAGGGAATTTTCATTGTTTTTTTATTTCTACCTAAGAACAAAACAATTAACAGAACCCACTTACAAGAGATAATCGTTCAAATGTTACTCTCATATTTTTAGAATGGAAAGAAAAATTAACTAATATTATACGATAAATAAACAAAAATTTGTGCTGTACCTTGAAACCAAAATTTAGCAAAAAAAAAATATAAAAAATAATTCAAATGCCAATTTCACCAGAGTAAAAACAAAAGTTATTAAAAAACAATGCTGACCACTGTAAATAGATCGAAATAATCGATAAACGTAATAAGCTTATTTACACATAAATATCTTATACTAATTATAATACAAATATTACGATTGATAATGATCTTCAAATGCTACATAGTATAACTAAGTCTAATGCAAATATTGACATTATTTTTTTTTGTATGCCTCAGCAACAACAACAACTGCATATTATTATAAACAAAAAATAACTTACATTAAATAGTAATAAACGAGAAAAGTGACAACAACAAAAAGCGTGAAATGGATATAAAATACACACAAAAAAAAACAAGCAAAAAAAGCATTTATTATTATTTATCTGAAAATGTCCAAATTGTTAAAGTAATAACACAAACTTTACTAAAATATTGTATTCTATATAACAAAAAAATCAATAAGGGAAATTATTAAAATTTTTAAGCTAACAACCAACCAACACTCTCGAAGGATGTTCACATTTACTCGCGTTCACGGACATTTGTACATACCAACACTGAGACATTCTTGTACACAAACACATATGCCAATCACACGTACATTACCAATTTGAATTTAGGCTCCTTAGAAACATATCAGTGAAATCTCAACTACACTCAAACTGCTTTGATCGCGCGCGCACACTCCACACACACCAACAACGACACCTCACCCATACACTGTCACTCGTTCACATGTATTTACCACCACAGTTAAGGAAATCAAATAAAAAAACAACAAAAACTAAATTAATGAAATTGTTTAGGAATTGAATCGTGTATCGCTTTCAAAACCCCAAGTAGACAATTATGTTGTTAATCTCTCGAGCCCCTTTAAATCAGTGAGTCAATTTTTTTATATACTCGTATTATCTCAAATGTTTTCAATTAATTTCGGAATTTTGTCCAACCCGCCCACTATTCTGTTGATTGATTGTGTTAACTTTAAAGGCTTTTATATTTATGTTATATGTTAAATTATTTCGTAATTATTAAAGAAACCAAAAAACAACCAAGATTTAGAATAAATACGAAAATATTGTTGTATAGTTATTTAAATCAGACAAGATAAAAAACATTATAAAGAAACCAAAAATAAAACACAAGTATAATTTTATAAAGTATTTCCGAGACAAATTGTAAAAATAATACCATTTCAGTTATTATGAAATAAAGAAAACAACAAATATGAAAACGAATAGTTAAGTTGTTTTTATTGGTTTTTCTAAAAAGTAATTATATAGGGGTTTCACGATTGTAAATTTCAAAACAACTAAGGAGTTTCAAAATAAATTTAAAAAGGTAAGAGATATACACAGAAAAATGTTATATACTTTCTATATGGGTGCTTATTACACCGTACCAGATAAAACAGTTCGCCGTATACTTTCAAATATAAAGTACTAGCTGACCCGTCAGATTTTATTCTGCCTGCAAAATTAAGGATAAAGATGTTGAGTACCACTTGATCAGAAAGATCTCTAGTCTGATTTTATGACACGCGTATTCCAACCACCGATCAAGGAGATTTAAAAAATCCTAAATTCACTATTAATTTTTCCGCACCAAATTCCATGATTCTAAGACAACGGTGCCCGGACATAACCTACAAAGACGTAATCTCCAAAACGAAGTGGAACGTAGCGGACATAATTCCAAATGCAAATAAAACGTACGAAACGGTGACGTTACATAATCCCCAAGGAATTACTGACACATCCATATCTGCCCCCAATTAGAGTATAGCACTACTACTCCGAAAAATAAATATTCACAACAATATTCGCGTTTCTATTTTTTCAACTAGTGCTTATTTCGTGAATGGTAACACTTAGCTTATGTCTGATTTGACAGATAATTAGTTATGCTTCCGCTGAACGAATATGGTTGTATATACGCTTGAACATCGCTGGGAAAGTGGGCCTGCGATCGACTTACAGAAGATGCCGATTTTGCCAAAAAAAAATCATCTTTTCAGATGAAGCTCATTTTGATCTTGACGGGTATGTTTTCCATTACACTGTGAGACAAATGGTAGGGGTCCGTGATCGGAAAGGGTTCAAACTACCGGGGAAAGTTATATCGGTATTCGCTGGGTCACGTCTAGGAATCGAGATATATCGATTTGAAGTTAGTAACTATCACATCGGGAAAATTGTCACCTTAGGTGGTCTTTTTTGACATAACTCGAGAACCACTAGTCAGATTTTGCTCAAACAAATTTAAAAAAAATTAAAATTTACAATTCCTTTAATCTGTTCATATAACGTTTTTCTATATTAGCAAAAGTTTCCCTTTTCCATTCATCAAATGATTTTGAACTGGTTTTATTTTGTAACAGTTACAATAAAACTGTTGAAATCCGTGGCGTATGATTTAAGTGAAATATTACTTATGATATTCATACGCCACCATATAACAATATAACAAATTAGCCTAAAACGTGAGATACTCCCCTATATGATAGTTACTAACTTCAAATCGATATATCTCGATTCCTTGTTTTTGTTTTTGTTGGTTTTATCCCATTCCGATTTGACTGTCGCATAGTGTTATTAAACGGATTTTACTGTACTTTCAAATAGAAAAAGAAATTTGCGAAAATATTCAGTTGTTATACCATCACCCTTAGGGATGAGGGTATATATCATTTGATACGACCCAAAAGTGTAACACATAGAAGGAGTCACTTTAGACCCTAGGTTTCTTTGAACCAAATTCGATTCATGACTTTTTAAGTCGTTTGAGCCATGTCCGTAAGTCTGTCTGGCTGTCCGGCTGGTTCGCACGATAAGTTTCGAAAGACGTAACCAAATGTTTTGAAATTTTGCACGAGTTATTATTTCCTCAAAACTACTTACGGTATTGCAAATGGGCTACATGACCCCACCCCTTCTTGTACCTCCCATACAAATACATCATTCCGCCCACTTTAGAAATCGAGTAATAATATCAATACACCCAACGGGATCGTACCCAAATTCTGTATTTGGTAAAGCTGTAACAGGATAAAGTTTTGGAAAAAATTTTGAAAGCCTAGCCACGCCGCTTCCTCCCATACAAATGTACCTTTCCGCCCACTTTAGGGATGTAGTAATAATATCAATCAAATAATATTAATATCTCAACGCAATCGCGCCCAAATTCTGTATTTAGTAAAGCTATAACAGGATAAAGTTATGGAGAATAAATCTGGAATCCTAGACACACCCCTTCGTGTACTTCCCATATAAATGTAACACTCCGCCCACTTCAGAAATCGAATAATAATATCGATATAATAGAAAATTATTCATTTTACTGAGGGTAAGGGTATATGTAAGTCGGATTGCCCGACTGAAACTTTCTAACTGGTTTTAATTACAAATCGATTTATTGATATTATTTCTCCAACTCTATAGTGGGCGGAAAGGTAGATTTGTATGGGAGGTACCAGAAGGGGCGTGGCTAGGCTTTCAAAATTTTTTCCAAAACTTTATCCTGTTATAGCTTTACTAAATACAGAATTTGGGGACGATCCCTTTGGGTGTATTGATATTATTACACGATTTCTAAAGTGGGCGCAATGATGTATTTGTATGGGAGGTACCAGAAGGGGCGGGGCCATGTAGCCCATTTGCAATACCGTAAGTAGTTTTGAGAAAGTAATAACTCGTGCAAAATTTCAAAACATTTGGTTGCGTCTTTCGAAAGTTATCGTGTGAACCAGTGGACAGACAGACAGACAGACAGACAGACAGACAGACAGACAGACAGACAGACAGACAGACAGACAGACAGACAGACAGACAGACAGACAGACAGACAGACAGACAGACAGACAGACAGACAGACAGACAGACAGACAGACAGACAGACAGACAGACAGACAGACAGACAGACAGACAGACAGACAGACAGACAGACAGACAGACAGACAGACAGACAGACAGACAGACAGACAGACAGACAGACAGACAGACAGACAGACAGACAGACAGACAGACAGACAGACAGACAGACAGACAGACAGACAGACAGACAGACAGACAGACAGACAGACAGACAGACAGACAGACAGACAGACAGACAGACAGACAGACAGACAGACAGACAGACAGACAGACAGACAGACAGACAGACAGACAGACAGACAGACAGACAGACAGACAGACAGACAGACAGACAGACAGACAGACAGACAGACAGACAGACAGACAGACAGACAGACAGACAGACAGACAGACAGACAGACAGACAGACAGACAGACAGACAGACAGACAGACAGACAGACAGACAGACAGACAGACAGACAGACAGACAGACAGACAGACAGACAGACAGACAGACAGACAGACAGACAGACAGACAGACAGACAGACAGACAGACAGACAGACAGACAGACAGACAGACAGACAGACAGACAGACAGACAGACAGACAGACAGACAGACAGACAGACAGACAGACAGACAGACAGACAGACAGACAGACAGACAGACAGACAGACAGACAGACAGACAGACAGACAGACAGACAGACAGACAGACAGACAGACAGACAGACAGACAGACAGACAGACAGACAGACAGACAGACAGACAGACAGACAGACAGACAGACAGACAGACAGACAGACAGACAGACAGACAGACAGACAGACAGACAGACAGACAGACAGACAGACAGACAGACAGACAGACAGACAGACAGACAGACAGACAGACAGACAGACAGACAGACAGACAGACAGACAGACAGACAGACAGACAGACAGACAGACAGACAGACAGACAGACAGACAGACAGACAGACAGACAGACAGACAGACAGACAGACAGACAGACAGACAGACAGACAGACAGACAGACAGACAGACAGACAGACAGACAGACAGACAGACAGACAGACAGACAGACAGACAGACAGACAGACAGACAGACAGACAGACAGACAGACAGACAGACAGACAGACAGACAGACAGACAGACAGACAGACAGACAGACAGACAGACAGACAGACAGACAGACAGACAGACAGACAGACAGACAGACAGACAGACAGACAGACAGACAGACAGACAGACAGACAGACAGACAGACAGACAGACAGACAGACAGACAGACAGACAGACAGACAGACAGACAGACAGACAGACAGACAGACAGACAGACAGACAGACAGACAGACAGACAGACGGACATGGCTCAAACGACTTAAAAAGTCATGAATCGAATTTGGTTCAAAGAAACCTAGGGTCTAAAGTGACTCCTTCTATGTGTTACACTTTTGGGTCGTATCAAATGATATATACCTTCATTACTACGGGTGATGGTATAAAAAATTGTAACGCATTAAAGGAGACGAGTAAGACGGTGGCGTGCAATAAAGTCATAAGTAAAAAAGCCATTATCCCAATCGAATGGAAAATAAGGCCATATGGCTTTATTACCACAGAAGGTATTATTTCACGTTTGAATTTTTTTTTAATAAAATGTATCTATATATATAAAAATGGTGGCAAAAATGTATAGTAATTCATCAATTGAGAACGGCTGGACCGATTTTTCAGTTGTTCGTAATTGGCAGGAGAAGGTTTATGTAAAAGAAAATTTTGGGAAAATTATCCGGAAAAGTCGGGAAATTGGAAAAATCGAAATTGTTTTTGTTGTATGGAATTTTGTTTGCAATTGTTACGAATGGCTTTTTGAATGGAAATAAAAGACAATTTTGTTGAAAAATTTGGAAAATTCCGGAAAAATTTGAAAATTTTACGTTTTTTTTACGAAACTTTGCCGATTATTGTATGATTTGATAATTTTGGACGATGTAACAGTGTAAAATTTCGGGTAATTATCCCGAAATGACTTTCCGAATGGAAAAATAGAAAAATTCTGGGTGGAAAACTCGGAAAATTTAGGAAAAACTCGAAAAATTTTGGATTTGTTGAGAAATTTTGGAATATTGTGAAATGTATTATGTTAAAATATTAAACGCAAAATGAATACAATACATTGCCATGTAAGACAACTTAATGCTCCCACTATAAATGAAGTCACGGTGGTGATTGTTGTGGAAAATGTGGAATCAAGTTTCGGGATGGTGGACAAGTGATTCACTTCAATACCCGTTGATGTTCTGTGGTGGAAAGGATGGCTATCACCTCAATTTAAAGAACAATCAATAGAACGAAAGGTTTGTTTACAAGTCATCAGTTCTTTTTCATTATCGCTTTAAGTTCGAATTCGTATTTAAAGAGATAAAGCGAATAAAATGTCTAGCTCACAAGATGTTGACAATCATCTGTTAAGATATCGCCGTTTATTTCAACAGTACTGCGTTAAGATGAACGTCAAGGTCGAAACGGAGCGTCTCAATTTTATTAGTTTCAATCAGTCGCCACACTTCGAGAATCTCACCACCAAATGTTTCTGCTCCAGCGAATCAAATTCATACTTTGTTTGCGATCATCATAGCCACATTGCATCTGCCGAACCCGAGCGCATTGTAGGACAAATAAAAGGACGAGATGGCTGACGACATTTGCATAGAGTTCGCACGAAAACATCCAATTCCGATCTTGAAATTATATTCTGATCAAAGACAAGTGCATGCTAATATGCGATACTCTACTGTCGAAATTGGGAATATCAGCGCCAAATCGTTCAATGCATGATGCATTCAATCGCGAATTGCAAGACTCTGATCAAGTTGAGCTGACTGAAGGAGTCCGAACAAATGTGCCGCCCTTAAATGCCAAGAAACGAATGTGTACGATTCGCTGATAAAGTTTGTTGACGATGGAACGGGAGGCATTTACATTCTCGATGATCCCGGTGGGACAGACAAGACATTCGTAATTTCTTTGATTCTGGCAACAATTCGGTCAAGATCGCAATTGAGTTAGTTGTTGCACCCTCTGGTATTGCTTCCATATTGTTGAAAGGCGGTCGAACTGCACATACCGCTTTCTTCTCACGGTTGACAAGCCAACGTGTAGCGAAAATGTTGCGAGAATTCTAAATCATTATTTGGAATGAATGCACTATGGCGCATAAACGTGCATTGGAGGTAGATGACCTAACGATGAATAATTTTCGAGATGATTTAACGAGAATGAATTCAAATATGTGAAAAGTAGAACAGTTTTTGAGATATCGTCAAATTTCCATTTTTAGTGTTTTGAAAAAGGTAGGTCTACTAAAACTCCATTTTCTCTGGTTTTATTTCACCGATGTTTGCAAACTGTGACGAAAAAAAAGGTAATAAAATTATTTCTTAAAAAAACTGTAGCCGTTTAAAATCCAATCATAAATGACGTAGTTATATCACTTCAAAGTTAGATTTTTGTAAAAATTTAGATGATTTTTCAAGTTTCAAGTTTTCGCTAACTTTCATTAAGTTTCTTTCTATGTTTCCGTAAAATTACTCCGGTTTCAGTTGTTTGGCTTGCCCCCCGAAACATAACTCTACGATTTTTGTTAAACAAGTCACATAGGAATACCAATAAAAATAAATTGGGTTTTTTCACCAAATGCTGCAAATGCGGAAGTATTTTTATCCGATTTTGATGACCAAGGGCAAAAAATGTTGGTAAGATATCATTCTATCATGCAATTTTCTGAGACCGGAGCACTTTTTACGTAAACACTGAGAAAACTTAATTAAAGGCTGCGAAAACTTGAAAAATCATTCATATTATAACAAAAATCCAACTTTGAAGTGCCATAACTTCGTCATTTATGATTGGATTTTAAACAGCTATCGTTTTTTAAAAATAATTTTATTATTTTTTATTTTCGTCACAGTTTGCAAACTTCGGTGAACTAAAACTTGGGAAAATTGCATTTTAGTAGACCTACCTTATTTCAAAACACTAATAATGTAAATTTGACCATAACTCAAAAACCGTTTAACTTCAAACATATCTGAGAGCAGATTTGAATTCAGCATGAGATTTTACATAAGGATCAACTATTTAGAAGCTGGGATCAAAAATTTGTTGCATTGTGTTATTCGACAGAATGTTTGAACTCTCTAGATGTGTCAGAAACTTCCACACATAATTCGCAGCTGAAGGTGGGATCGATCATGATCACTTTGCGGAATCTGAATCATCCGAAATTGTAATTAAAGCGACGATCATCAAGGGCAAATTCAAAGGAGAGGAAGTTCTTATCCCTCGAATTTATATTATTCCAACCGATCTTCCCTTCCAATTCAAGAAAATTCAACTCCTCATTCGATTGGTATTTGCGATAACAATCAATAAATCTTAAGGACAATCTTTGGAAATTTGTGAAATCAACCTCGAATTTCCCTGCTTTTCACACGGTCAGCTGTGCGTTGTCTGTTTGCGTGTTGGCAAACAGTCTTCATTGTTTGTTCGCTTCAGATCGCTCTTCACATATTTCGATTAAATTCAAGTAAATTAATTCAAGTAATAAAGTTCATAAGTCGATAAACAAAGTGGTGTACTAGAAAACACATTGCAGCGAAAGACTTACAGTAAAACTAGCTTTCCCGGCTCGCGTTGCTTCACCCGTACTTACAATAAGTCTTCTTAAATCTATACATATAAAATGCAAATCCTTCATAAGACGAACGGAAAGCACATTTATGTTATTGTAGCTTATTACACATTGGTCTGAGTGATTGTACCGCTTTAATCTCTTTTATACCTATATCTATACCGCTTTAATCCCATTTAAAAGATACATTCGTATCGCACAACTAAAGTGGTCTTGTGCCCCCTCTTATTCTATAGGGAGCATACCCATATACGATTATAGCTTTAGCCGCTTGGTCTGGGTGATGGTACCAGTTTTGTCCCCTTTCCAACTTTTTATCCCCAAATGTTCGAATTTCTAAAACCCTACCTGGGGGCTCTCTAATTCTATTTACATTTTCGTAACTCTAACTTTTGGCAATTAGTCTGTTCGATAGTACGAGTTCTATCCCTTTTTCGGTATTTTTACACCTAAGGAACGAATTTCGAAAAATTACTTCATATAGCACAACTAAAATATTTACTTAAATTTTTCCCGATTTAACCTGTAGTCGTTTAGTTGCAGTTTTATCCATTTTCGGCCTTCTTTACACCTAAAAAGTACGAATTTCGAAAACCCTCTCGCTTGATTCTAATTCTATGGCTCGTGAAATATGACCGACTGTAATTTTGGCTTGTGTGGGCGGTGCCACGCCTCTTTGTCTAATTATGTTTTTATGTACCCTATGATAGAGGTCCTACTGATAGTACTACAAAGTAAAAATTTCATTGCTATTGGTCTATTTATTTTGCACAGATAACGATTTTTTCAAAAGGGGCGTTGCGCTACCCATTTTCCACCAGACGTAATCCTCTTTGTATCCGTAACATGTGGAGCAAATGTCATCTTCATACCTCTAATGGCTCTTGAGAGGGTTCCGCGCCCCTTTGTCTAATTATGTTTTCATGTAGCCTACGATTGCTGAAAAATTTAGTAGAAACAACATCAGCAACATGCCTAATCACTGTACATTAGGGTGAGTCTTAAAAAATGTTTTTGGAATTTTTCATGGGCCAAGTTAAAATTTTATTAAGACGTACAAAAAAACTCTATGTGCATTTTTTTAATTTTTTTCTTAAAGGTTTAGGGGTCGCTACCGGGGTTCGAAATTCAAAATTTTACCGTCATCCTGAGGGATAAGCAGAATAACTCGAGTAAACCTTAACTGATCCTTATTAAAATTTTTCAGTATTAATATTTTCCATAACGAAGTTATGGAATTGTAAATGGGCAGAATTGCCCCACCCCTTCTGGTACCTCCCATACAAAATTACCTATTTTTTGATAATTATTATTTCTCCCATAACTTTCAAACGGGCAGCCGGATGGCATTTAAACTTTGTTAGTTTAATTACCTTGCAATAACAGATAAACTCCCAGAAAATCAAAACCTTAGTCACACCCCTTCTGGTACCTCCCATACGAATGACCGAATTAACCCCCACATTTTTACCTACATATCTTTTTAGTAAAATACTGAATTCAATAAAATTTTGTGTGAGATGAACACATGCAAAAATTTGACCCGTGAGTGAATATGGACTATATCGGCCAATCCCTTCTGGTACCTCCCATACAAAATTACCTATTTTTAGACAAATAATTTTTTACCAATAATTTCCACACGGACAGCTGGATGGTATTTAAACTTTGTCAGTTTAATTACCTTGCAATAACAGATAAACCCCCCGAAAATCAAAACCTTAGTCACACCCCTTCTGGTACCTCCCATACAAATGACCGAATTAACCCCCTCATTTTTACCTACATATCTTTTTAGTAAAAATACTGAATTCAATAAAATTTTGTGTGAGATGAACACATGCAAAAACTTGACTCGTGAGTGAATATGGACTATATCGGCCAACCCCTTCTGGTACCTCCCATACAAAATTACCTATTTTTAGACAAATTATTTTTAACCAATAATTTCCAAACGGACAGCTTGATGGCATTTAAACTTTGTCAGTTTAACTACCTTGTAATAACAGATAAACCCCCACAAAATCAAAACCTTTGTCACACCCCTTCTGGTACCTCCCATACAAATGACTGAATTCACCCCCATAGTTTTACATATTTATGCTAATTATTTGACAGAAAATTTTGATTTTTTTCATAGGTTGACTTAAAATTTTGTTAAGACGTACAAAAAAATGCGTAGTTTTAAACATAGAAGTCATATAATATGACTTATGCATTGTATTTCGGGAATATCAACCGGTCCATTTCTGGAACTTCTGCTTCAAGAAATGACCTCCAGTCATTAAAAGACTTGAAGTCTTATGCAACAATTAATAAAGAGACAGCGGCAATAGCCTTAAAAAATTCTAGGTCATCTCTGGTATTTTTAGGAAGAGTTAGTTGGATTTGCTTTTTTGATGACAAAGTTTCTCATGAAATTAAGAAGAAGATGGTAAATGCTTTAAACATAGAAGGAGTATGTAATCCAGAAAAACGAGTTACAGTGGATGGAAACCTCTTACATTCCAAAAGTCTTGAGCATTTTGTATCCAACAATACTCTTAGATTTTTCAGCATAACTGGTATTAAATCGGGTATTAAAAAAAATGTTGAAGATTGGGAGCAAGATGCAGACTTTAAATAAGGTAAGAAATAAGTTCGGTCTAGTTTGAAGGTTGTTAATGATATTGCTGAACACGGAGTGGCTTTGATGCAGGAATACAATAAATTGCATACACATAATGAAGAACAGAAGCAGTTCCTATTATTATTGGTGAAAGAATTTAGAAAATAATATTTAGATCCAAAAAAATCTACCATGTGTAAATAATATTTTACAATATTTTAAAATTTAAAGAAAATTGTATGCAGTAATATAGTTGTTTATAATTATATTTTTTAATGTTAAGTTTTTCATGCAATGAATTCATGTTTAATATTAATATATTAAATTTTTATTTTAATATGATTTTTTAACTGTTTAATTTAATTTTTATTTTCGAAATGTACGTTTTTAAATAATAATACAACAAAAACTGATGAACAAATTTGATATAAATCATTTCTTATTAACTGTACTGTAAAAATTCCTAAGTTGGACTGCAAATTAGTGGAGGGGGGCAAGACAATAGCGTTGCATTATCTATGTTGAATATCTAATATCATTCATTAAACTAGATTTATATTTAAGATAAGCATTAGTAAAATTACAATAAGCGTATATCTTTAGCAAAATATAAATGAATTCAGCATACTTACAAAAAAATGTATGTAAAAATATGGGGGTTAATTCGGCCATTTGTATGGGAGGTACCAGAAGGAGTGTGACAAAGGTTTTGATTTTCTGGGGGTTTATCTGTTATTACAAGGTTATTAAACTGACCAAGTTTAAATGCCATCCAGCAGTCCGTTTGGAAATTATTGGTAAAAAATATTTTGTCTAAAAATAGGTAATTTTGTATGGGAGGTCCCAGAAGGGGTTGGTCGATATAGTCCATATTCACTCACGAGTCAAATCTTTGCATCAGTATTTTTACTAAAAAGATATGTAGGTAAAAATATGGGGGTTAATTCGGTCATTTGTATGGGAGGTACCAGAAGGGGCATGGGCCACTTAGGTAAGTAAGTAATCTGGGATGCAGCATGTCCTTGAAAGTGAATTTTTTGCACTCTCATTTGGATTTCATTCATGGATGCTTCAGTGACGTGTCAACGATGAACATGATGAAAGGTTCAACGATGACATTGTACTTTAGAAAAGCGTTACGAAAGAAAACTATGCTCGTTGACTGCTTCTGGACTATTTTCCTAGTCTGCAAGGATATTCATAATAAACTAAACCCGTATAGAAATTTCAGTCAGGTAAACTGACCATCACCATCACCCAATATAATATATTGTTTTTGAGTTATAGAAATTAATAGTTTTGGGGTCTAACTCGTCTCCTTTAATGCCTTACACTTTTCTTCGAATCAAATGATATATACCCTCAACCCTAAGGGTGATGGTATAAAAATAACATTATCAACTAATGGAAGATACCTATTTCTTCCTCTTATTTTTCATGTTTTAAGCACTACTAGTATCGGATATTGAATTTGGAAAAGATTATGTTGGATCAAATAAATGCAACATAAAGAAAGAAGAACAAATTCAAATCCGATATATGTATTCAGATTTTCTTCATCATTCAGAGTTTTTAGTAATTTGGATATGGATTTTTTTTCCTTTCCAAATAATGTTGGAAAAATTTAACGGCAATAGGCAAAAACTCTCGTCACATCTAAAAATGTCTACATACAAAAGCTTAAAAGCTTTGTTTGTAGGCAAAAAGCTTTACAAAAGCAATTTTCTAGCAAATACACAAACCATTTAAAAAAGCTCATTGAGCTTTACGGTAATGCCGTGCACTAACGGAAAATCAAACAGTTTATTTATAGCCGCAAAGTGGCAATTACAGAGAAATACAAATAGAGTTTCTCTTTTTCCCGGACTTTTAATTTCCCGGGAAACCGGGAAAAATTTTTGCCTTTCCCGGGATTCCGGGAATTCCCGGGAATTTTCGCGCAGTAGAAAAACAAGACAAACTATGTTAATTTTTTTAAATTTTGCAGTATGAGATTATATAGTAAGAGCTGCAAGTAAAACAAAAACATTACAAACAAAAACATAACAAACGAAAAACATTCATTTTAATGTGTACACAGAAAAAAATTACGACAAACAAGTTGTCATATTGAATACTATTTCGTCAATACAATAAAATATTTAATTAAAAAGGCGCCAACAACCAAAATTGTAAATACAATAAACAATTTTGTTATAGTTACAATTTGTGTATTTCAGTTAAATTTGAAAAGTGGTTGGAAATTTGTCAATATGACAATTTACAAACATGTTCAAATGGAAAAGTTGTTATAAATCGAAATTGAATGCTAACAATAATAATTAATTACTTAACAACAGTTGTGTTTTTTTTCTGTGTATGTATATAAAAATATTGGTTAAACAATAAAAGTTAATTTGTCATTTTGAAAATACGTTTTTAAAACAAAAAGAGCGTTAATAGTTCCATCAGACAGTCTGTTTCTAATTCTATTTACAAATTGCCCTGTTGTTGAAAACATTCTCTCACTCATGTTGGCCTTATTGTCAGAAGAGCATTCTAGAAAATGGTGACATTTTCCGTTGCTTTTCCACTTGCTTCGTAAAATTGTAAATCCTTTTTTATCGAGTAATTAAGTAGTCTATTACTTGTTGCAATATTGCATTTGTTATGGCATCAGTCCGATTTCGTCCGATTCCAGAACTTCGTCGATAACGTCTTCTTTAAAAAGACGAGTATAAATTTGTTTAGCGTACGCGATCACATTTTGTTTTGAAGCAGTTTGAAATAAGTTATTAGCATTCTTATCAAATACTGTTGGATCTTTATGATACTTCACTAAAGTATAAAAGCGCTTGCCCCTTCTTTCTTCAATTCGCTTCTTTAAAGCTTTTAAAATTTGATCTGCTAAATGTGTTTTAATTTCCCGGGAATCCCGGACGAATTTCCCGGGAAACTGGGAATTAAAAATGACCGGGAATCCCGGGAATTCCCGCCCGGGAAATCCCGGGAGAGAAACTCTAGATACAAATTTACATGTTGTGAATACGCCTTGATATTTTTGCGGTTTATATGAATCAGAACTGAAAATTAACTCAGGTAAAATGACTGAAAAGTACTTAGATAGGAATTTCGGTCGTAAGACCTGAGGTTTACATACATGTAGTACAAAGGTTACTGTGTAAAAAGTGATAATAAATTCGCCAACAAATGTACAAATTCCAATCCACTACTTCTGAGAATTTGGTAATTACACTGTGCAACAACCAAAATCAGAATGGGATAAAATTTAAAGCAAATGAAAGTAGACATTTTGTATAACAAAACCCTCGAGGGTTTTTTTTAGTTTAGTGGGAGATTTTTTTCATTTCCATCCATTTCATATTTATTTTGATTTTTGAGCGCAGCCAGATGGAGCTTTCGCATTTTTTGGATTAGAATGCATTTCTTGCCTATCCTCGCGATTACAGCAGTAGGTTTAGAGCTATCGATCTGAAATTTGGTATGCAAGCTCCTATCCTCCAAGCGAAGGTTAAGTTCTAAAGTTTTGTTTTATTTTTAGTTTCATTCCATTCCGATTCAAAAAGTTCAATTTTGTATCACAGTGTTATTAGTGAAAAACCTGGTGGAATTCAACGAGTTTTGTTTTACGTTATCATCAGGGCCAACAAAAGTATGTAGTGCGAACTTGCATATGCAAATGTATATATATATATATGCTCATTTTGAAGTTTTCAGGTTTTTTCTTATTATTTACTTTTTTTTTTTACTTTTCATATATATTTTTCGCAGTATAGACAACACCTGTTTATTACATTAAGATGGGAAGATAATCTCTATAATTTTTCACAAAAATTAAAAATATTGAGATTTTTTAAATTTAGGATTCAAATGCACTTTAAGTCTCCAGGTTGCAGCAATGTTAAAATAATCAATAATCATGAATAAATCCCTATCTGTGTACTTTAATAATAAGAAAACAGTTTTTATTTCTTTTGTCCAGTTTTTTTCTCTCATCGTTTAAAAAGTAAAAAAACTTTTGGTCCAGTCGGCAGAAATGAAAAATATCGATATTTTCTAAAAATGATCAGCTAGGATTTCAAATTAAACATTTTCGTGATGCATGATCAACCCAGAATACAGTGGCATTTCCTCTTTTTATCGTAAGTTTCATGCAACTAAAGTTTAGCTAAATCAAAAAATTTACCATTTGTAGTGTCCACTTTAATAACGTGTAACTCTCCCTTTTTTTATATTTGATGGCTTGTTTTCCTTGGGAAAGTCCAATCTTTATACTCAATTTATAAATTGGATTTATTTTTGCGATTAATATTTTTTATAATTTTTTTTTATCAATTTAAAACAGTAATTTTTGCACAAAAAAAATAATTTTTTAAACTTTAAATGCTCTTACCATCAGAACTACCCAACCTATGTTAAAAGCTTGTATAGAAAGGTTTTAGGGGAGCACATTACCTTTAATTGGACACCACTCACGTTCAAAACGTCGGACGCCTTTACGAATTACTCTCCAATAAGCTGATGCACCTAATAAAAAATTTGCAAACTAATTCAAAAATTCATATCTTGAAAACTAATCAGAGGAAAACATCTCATATTCGTGTTTAGGAGGCCGAAATCTATAGAAAAAAATTATTTAGAACTCTGCAGCAAAATGACTGTAAACTAGTGTTATTTTTGTATTTATACTAAGGATCCAGTCCATCGTCTAGAATTTCAATAAGCTCTACCTAGCGTTGCTTTGCTACCAGTTCCATCCATTACTCGTTGGTATAGTTGTCAGAAACTTTCACAGTAATATTTGAGGACGTAAGGAAAGTTGTGGAATAGTGTAACAGTGAGTTCTCACATTAATGAAAAAAAAATCCCATTTTTCACATCAAAATACTTAGCACAAAAAAGCTTCTTATAATCACATATATTCATAAACAGAATATTGATCAGTATTAAAATCGTGAATATGTGACAAAAATTACGGTGAAGGCGTATACATAATATTTATTATACATTAGAAGGTTAAGTACGTCATTGAATTCAACACGACCGAAATATGTATACAGAACTGTTAGTCAAAAAACCTCATGTAATTTTTTTTACAGTAGAGTAAAAATAAATATTCTGAATCTTACAAATGTAATGTAAATAATAACTTCAATTAATTTTAATTTAATTTTAAAATAACATTTTTATTAAAAATTAAATGAATTCAGTGAATAAGATTAACTGCGAATCAAAATTGATTGTGCATTTTTATCAGTTTTAAAGTAATTTTTTTATGTTTTTCGTGCTCATCTAATGTGCATATTTTTAGTTTTTCGGTGCATATTTGTGTTGGCCCTGCTTATCATATTAATAATAATATAAATTTTTTATTTTCGTTCATTGAAATGATTGAATGAAGTGCGCTGTAATGTTGGTAGTGTGTAGTTGAGGGGGAAGCTGATTCCAAACACGGATTGCATGTAAAAATGGAGTTTAGATGCATGACTTTTATGTCTAACTAGCTGACCCGGTAAACGTTGTTCTGCCATACAACTTTGGACCCGGCAAACTTCGTCTCGCTCCTAAGGTAACGCCTTCATATAATAGTAAAACACAGATAGTTCAAGTTTAATCTGATTTACTTGAATTTAATCGAAATCTGTGAAGAGCGATCTGATATACAATGTTCTTCTATTTGTTTCCGGCGTAAAAACAAACAATGAAGACTGTCTGCCAACACGCAAACAGACAACGCAAAGCTGACCGTGTAAAAAGCAGGGAAATTCGAGGTTGATTCCACAAATTTCCAACGATTGGCCTTACGATTTATTGATTGTTATCGCAAATACCAATCGAATGGGGAGTTGAATTTGCTTGAATTGGAAGGGAAGATCGGTTGTAATAATAGAAATTCGAGGGATAAGGACTTCCTCTCCTTTGAATTTGCCCTTGATGATCGTTGCTTATATTACAATTTCGGATGATTCAGATTCCGCAAAGTGATCATGATCGATTCCACCTTCAGCTGCAAATTATGCGTCGAAGTTTCCGGCGCATCTAGAGAGTTCAAATATTCTGTCGAATAGTTGGTCACCTCATTCTCGTTAAATCACCTCGAAAATTATTCATCGTTCGGTCATCTGCCTCCAATGCTCGTGTATGCGCCACCGTGCATTCATTCCAAATAATAATTTAGCATTATCGCAACATTTTCGCTACACGTTGGCTTGTCAACCGTGAGAAGAAAGCGGAATCTGCAGTTCGACCAACTTTCAACAATATGGAAGCACTACCAGAGGATGCAACAGCTAACTCAAATGCGATCTTGGACCGAATTGTTGCCAGAATCAAAGAAATTACGAATGTCCTGCCTGTCCCGCCGGGATCATCAAGAAAGTAAATGCCTCCCGTTCCATCGTCAACAACCTTCATCAGCGAATCATACACGTTCGTTTGCTCGGCATTTAAGGGCGGCACATTTGTTCGTACTCCTTCAGTCAGCTCAACTTGATCAAAGTCTTGCAATTCGCGATTGAATGCATCATGCATCGAACGATTTTGCGCTGGTATTCCCAATTTCGACAGTAGATTGCCGCACATTAGCACGCACATGTCTTTGATCAGAAGATAATTTCAAGATCGGAATTGGATGTTGTCGTGCGAACTCTGTGCAAATGTCGTCAGCCATATTGTCCTTTTATTTGTGCTACAATGCGCTCGGGTTCGGCAGATGCAATGTGGCTATGATGATCGCAAACAATTTACGAATTTGATTCGCTGGAGCAGAAACAGTTGTTGGCGAGATTCTCGAAGTGTGGCGACTGATTGAAACTAATCAATTGAGACGCTCCGTTTCGACCATGGCGTTCATGTCAACGCAGTACTGTTGAAATAAACGGCGATATCTTAACAGATGATTGTCAACATCTTGTGAGCTAAACATTTTATTCGCTTATTCTCCTTAAATACGAATTCGAACTTAAAGCGATAATGAAAAAGAACTGATGACTTGTAAACAAACCTTTCGTTCTACTGACTAACAGTAAATTGAGATGATAGCCATCCTTTCCACCACAGAACATCAACGGGATTGAAGTGAATCACTTGTCCACCATCCCGAAACTTGAGAACAATATCGCGTGATTCCACATTCTCCCCAACAATCACCATTGCGACTTCATTTATAGTGGGAGCATTGAGTTATCTTAAATGACAACCAGAGGGTCTTTTATCTGCTCTGATAATGATTTTGTGAACGTCATAATGCATTGTATTCAATGCGGTTTTGAATAATCGGACCAATGCTTATGCAGAAGATTTTGAAATTGTTCGACCATTTCGCGTTTAATTTTAACATAATAAATTTCACAATATTCCGAAATTTTTCAAGCATCATAACGAATTTTCCATTCTAACGTCGTATAAAATCATCAAATCAAGCGATACATGGACAAATTTCATCGAAAAAAATTCAAAATTTTCCAGTTTTTTCCGGAATTTTCCGAGTTTTCCACCAAGAACTTTTGTATTTTTTTATTCGAAGTCATTTCGGAATGATTATTCGAAATTTTTCACATTTACATTATTCAAAATATCGAAAAAAAATTAAATTTTTGGAATTTTTCCATAATTTTCCAACCAAAATATTTTAATTTTTCCAATCAAAAGGCCACAACGGAACAATTACACACAAAATGTTATACAAAAATTCAATTTTCTGTGCAAAATGTTTCCGAAAAAATCCAAATTTTTCGAGTTTTCCTCCGAAATTTTTCTATTTTTCCATTCGGAAAGTCATTTCGGAATAATTACCCGAAATTTTACACAGTTACATCGTCCAAAATTATAAAATCATACGATAATCGGCAAAATTTCGTAAAAAAAAATTAAAAAATTTCAAATTTTTCCGGAATTTTCCGAATTTTTCAACAAAATTTTTCTTTTTTTCCATTCGAATAGCCATTCGTAACAATTGTAAACAAAATTCCATACAAAAAAGCAATTTTCAATTTTTCCAATTTCCCGACTTTTCCGAAGCATTATCCCAAAATTTTCTTTTGCATAAACTTTCTCCTGGCAATTGCCAACAACTGAAAAAAATCAGCAAAATCGGTCCAGCCGTTCTCAATTGATGAATTACTATACATTTTTGCCACCATTTTTATATATATAGATTTGTTTAATTAGATCTAGGAGCCTTCAGAAATTTAATTTGGTTGACGAGTTGTTGTAATAATTTTAAGCATGTATATAAGGGTTCTACATACGTACGGTCTGACATAACGCTCAAATCATATCTACCCTCTTTCTTCAACCCTTAGGTTGGTCCCCATAGAATTACTCATAGGTACAGATCTACCTTCAGCTACTTACGCATGTGATACGGCGCTACTGGTCGCCAACGAGTCTCCTGTTAATTCGTCAAAAACATCTCAACTGTGTATTCAAGTGGCTAAAAAAATGGAACATTTGTGTTCCCATAACTTCCACACCGATAACACACTGTGAAATAATTGAAGGAACTTTTGATGTGACTTAGTGCACGTTGTAGGCGTGGTCGAGTGCAACATGACCCTTTATACCAAAGTATCCCATCATCCTAGAAATCTTGTCTTACGGTTCAATAACCGGTTCTACGGATCATTCCTTACTTTTGAGCTTATAACTCAGCCAATTCTTAACCGAATATTGATATCTTAACGTTTTGGGAAAGAAGAGCCTTAGACCAACGATGTATACATTTGTATAGATAACTTATCACATCTGTCTGTGTTTTCATTTCCATTTTTTTAAGTTCAAACGAATTTTTAGCCACTATTGCATTAAGACACCCAAATGTTTATTACATAATTCATAAAGTAAATTTTTTCATGTGTAAAACGCATACTTGGTAGTAAAAATTGGTGAAAAAATTAAAAAAAAAGTTGTTTACCCAACCCAATTTTCCTATCCCATACAAAATCAAATAGTTAAAGAAAATATTTTGATTTGATGTTGTTGTTAATTTTCTTCAACTGCTTGAATTTAGTATGGGATATGATAGGTGAAACTTAAGAAACCGGGAAATTATTTCATTGAAAATTACGATTTCTTTAATGATTTTTATTCGAATTACTTAGAGACTTTTTTCTTAGTTATCAGGTGGGACCTTATAAGACCCTTTGTTGAACTGTTTACATTTGTTGTCGAATTTACAGTTTTACTAAATATCTGTACATTTCTGAACTTACGACCGAAAGTCCTATCTTCAATTATTGTCGCTCCACAGAAAGGCAAATAATAACACTATGCGACAGTCAAAATCGGGATGGGATGAAACCAACGGGAAATGTTATATCGGCCAAAATCAAGTTATACGTGACCCGCAATATATATCGATTTGAAGTTATTAACTATCATATAGGGGAATATCTCACGTTTTAGGCTCATTTGTTATATTGTTATATGGTGGCGTATGAATATCATAAGTAATATTCCACTTAAATCATACGCCACGGAGTACAACAGTTTTATTGTAACTGTAAACCCAGTTCAAAATCATTTGATGAATGGAAAAAGGAAACTGTTGCTTATATAGATTTATTTATATTTTTTTAAATTTGTTTAAGCAAAATCGGACTAGTGGTTCTCGAGTTAAGGATATGCACCTGGAATGTCCGAACTCTTTACAGAGATGGTGCCTCTATCCAACTGGCGGATGTCCTCGACAAATACAAGGCTGACATCACCGCCATACAGGAAATGAGATGGACGGGACAGGTATGCACACGACGAAAGAACTGTGACATCTTTTACAGCTGCCATGCAGAAAGACACGAATTTGGATGTGGTTTCATAGTCGGCAAGAGAATTCGACACCTGGTCTCGCGGTTTAACCCTGTAAGTGACCGAATAGCCACCATTCGCATCCGCGCGAAATATTTTTACATCACGCTGATTTGTGTACACGCCCCGACGGAAGATAAAGACGATGAGATTAAAGATGCATTTTACGAACGCCTAGAGGAAACATACGACCGCTGCCCTGGCCAACATTAAAATTGTTCTGGGAGACTTTAATGCAAAAATAGGAAGGGAAGATGTTCTTGGTCCATCGATCGGTAAATTCAGCCTGCATACCGACACGTCAGACAACGGGTTTAGGCTGGTTAGCTTCGCAGCGGGAAGGAACATGGTAGTGAGTGGAACCAGATTCCAGCACAAAGATATCCACAAGACAACTTGGCTATCCCCCGATCAATTGATGTGGTAATTGATGGCAGGCATGCATCTAGTGTCATGGACGTGCGTGTGATCCGTGGTGCTAATATTGGTTCGGATCATTACCTGGTTGCAGCCAAGGTTATCACAAGATTGAGCAGAGCGAAAAACGCACATAACCAAACACAAAGAAAGCTGGACATCGCGAAGCTGCAAACCCCAGAGATATCTACAGCCTACTCCAACCAGCTCTCCCAACTTTTACGACACAACGCCTCTACTTCTGACGTTCCTGATACACAGTGGCGGCATATTGCGCATTCCATGGCAACCGCCGCAACAACCGTGCTAGGATATGAAAAGCGGCGCTCAGACGAATCCGTGTACGATGAAGAATGTCGCATAGCGTCTGAGGAACAGGATGCTGCTTATAGGGCAACGCTACAGTCAATTGTAACCCGTGCTGTTAGGGAACGGCATAAGGAGAAAGCAAAACGGGCGAGACAGCTATTTAGGCGAAAAAAACGTCAGATGAAGGAACGGGAGAACGAGGATATAGAGCTCACAAACAATTTTACCAGAAAGTAAGAGCAAATGGATACGGTAATGGCCTCCCCACCTGTAAGGACAGTAATGGAAATCTGGTCACGGATATGCAGAGTGTGCTGCACATATGGAGAGAACACTACCAGCAACTGCTGGTTCCAGAAGGCAGCGCACGTGAAGTTATCACGCCAATTGTCGACGACGGCTTAGATTGCCCACCACCAAGTCAAGCCGAGGTAAGAAGAGCAATATCGCGGCTGAAAAACAACAAAGCAGCCGGTGCCGACGGTCTGCCCGCAGAGGTCTTCAAGTCCGGTGGCGAGGAGTTGATAACGAGCATGCACCAGCTCCTGCGCACGGTTTGGCTTAAAGAGTGCATGCCCGACGATTGGAATGTAAGCGTATTATGTCCTGTGCTGAAAAAAGGAGATCCAAGTGTGTGCTCCAACTACCGCGGCATCAACCTTTTACCCATCGCATATAAGGCCCTGTCGAGTGTGCTATGTGAAAGACTAAAGCCAGTGTTATCCAACCTGATCGGGCCTTATCAGTGTGGCTGTAGACCTGGAAAATCAACAACTGACCAGATTTTGACACTTCGGTAAATCCTGGAAAAGACCCAAGAGAAACAGATCGACACGTACCATCTTTTTGTCGACTATAAAGCTGCCTTCGACAGCCCGATACGGCAGAAATTACTTGAATCCATGGCTGAGTTTGGTATTCCAGCGAAGCTGATACGTCTTTGCGGAATGACGCTGACTGACACGAAGTCCTCAGTGAAGATTGGCAAGGACCTTAGGGAGCCATTCTATACCAGACGAGGCCTAAAACAAGGCGACGGCCTATCGTGCGATCTCTTCAACATTGTGATGGAGATGATAATGAGAAAAGCTGCAGTAAACACGAGTGGCACTATATTCAACAAAAGCCACATGCTACTCGCGTACGCTGATGACGTAAACATCATCGGTCGAAAACTGCGGGATGTGACTGCAGCCTTCTCAGGTATACAGAAGGAATCAACGAAAATGGGCCTAACGATGAACGAGGTCTAAACGAAGTTATTAGTTTCAACGAACAAAAAATCTACTCGTTTGGGAAACTGCGTGAACGTTGACAACTATAATTTCGAGGTGGTAGATAATTTTGTCTACCTAGGCTCCGCCATTGACAAAGCAAATAATGTCAGCCTAGAAATCCGGAGAAGAATCCTGCTTGCAAATAAATGCTACTACGGACTAAGCAAGCGATTCAATGACAGAGCCCTCTCTCGACGAACAAAACTCCAGCTATACCAGATACTGGTACTACCTGTCTTAATGTATGGCTCAGAATCCTGGGTTATGACATAAGCGGATGAATCGGTTCTGGCGGTATTCGAGAGAAAAATACTCCGTAAAATATATGGGCCCATCATCGTTAACGGAGAGTATCGGCGTCGTACGAATCATGAACTGTACGAGCTGTACACTGACATTGACGTGGTCAAACGCATTAAGGTGCAACGGTAGCGTTGGCTAGGTCATGTTGTACGCATGGACGAAAATGCTCCAGCTCGAAAAGTCTTCGACAATGAACTCGATGGACGGCGCAGAAGAGGGCGACCAAAACTCCGTTGGAAAGACAGGTTACTGAGAACCTTACAGAACTCGGTGTGACTAACTGGAGAAGAAGCGCAGAAGATCGAGGCGCTTATAATATTATTCTACGTGCGGTATATAATCCACTGGGATTGCATAGAAGTACCAGCTAAGTAAGTAAGTAAGTATTTGTCTCACAGTGTTATACATAAGTAATTTCAATAACAAATCGGTTAATTTCAATAAATCAAAACATAAAAAATATCATACGTAGGGTAAGGTTTTTTATCAGTCAGGTTACCTGACAGAAATTTCTGTACTGGTTATTTTTAAGTCAAATATTAGAAAGAGTTTGAATTATGCGAAATGTGATACTTTCAAAAAAATTAATATATACTAAGGTAAATATATGACTAGAGTGTTCAAAACCAATAACCGTTTTTTTTTGTCCGAAACTATATGCCGGTTTCTTCAATAATGCCAATTTAACCGGTTTTGATGTCGGTTAACCGGTTTTTCTAAAAGGCGTATTTCCCAGAACATTGCCAGTTTAATTATAGGCAAATCGGCATAGAATGTTGGATGCTTTCATTGAAATTTCCTTATGCAATACGCAAGGAAATTGGTGGGATGCCGTATTCATATAAAAAGCTTGCAACTCTCGCTATCTCTAAAACAATGATCACCATATAATAGTTGGGAGAAAAAACGGTCCTCTCGCCGTTGGTTGTGAATCTAGAAATAAAAAGCGTGTAAATTCACATAAATACGAGAAGCTACCCCATACCTCATAGCAATACCAGTTTTACAGGGAACGCGTTTAAGGTTTGTGAGTAATATAGAGCCCACTTATATATTAAGGAAAAATTTCCTTATAACTTCTGTTTGGATGAATAAGATATAAATTGAAGCAAACTGATTTCAAAACCTATAATTAAGTGAAAGGATAAAAGTATCAATATTCATATTTTTTCATATTTAATTGCATACTGAGAATTTTTTACAATTTCCGAAAAATCGAACGAAATCGGTTTACCCGTCTTTTTTTACTAAATCATGTATTCGAAGACCGAATTGTTGGAAATATGTGTTTTTCGAATAAACCGGAAACTGGTTTTCCTAAAAATTCAAGTATTTGAATACTATATATATGACTGAATACGGCGAATCATTCAGTTTTCTCAAGCTTTGCAAATTAATAAAACTGACAAAATATAGGAGCAACTTATATAGGTGTTTCCGAAAGGAAACACATTAATATTTTATAATTAGAAGTTTTAGTTGTTACTGTAATTTTGTCGCCATTGATTATTTTTTGTCCACTTTTTTTATATTGCGATATATATATGTAACGAACTTGTGTACTTATTTTTGACGACACAGTATGGCTACTGTAATTTGTAAGCTTTAACTAAATTACTTAATTTATCATTTTCAAATAAAAATATAATCCAGCTGCTTTTTAAATTGTGTACTCCTTTTGTGAATATTTAATTATTTACACTGTATACCTAAATACTCTAAACACTTTGGCTGCTTTGTATAATGTGATTGAAAGTCATATTCTCACCCTTGCTCTTCTGTAGTGGAAAGGGCTATTACCAAAAGAAGACCAATGGGTGTTGCACATATTAGTAATTATTGATGTATAACATTTTGTATTACACACTGCTGCGTGATACTTGATGTCTGAGTAAATGCCTGAGTAACGTTTGTAGCACAATTATTGTCATTATAACCACTGATTTGGCCCTCATAAGACTTATTATTAAACATACCTTTAATTGGTTAAGCGCAATTTTCGAGTCATCGGATAAGTTAAAATTCGATATACAGAAAAAAATACACTTGTGAAATCGAGATAAACGCCTAACAACATGTACGACGAGATAGAGGCAAAAATGATAAAGAAACATAATTACAATAAAATTAAAGAATTAATTAGAATGTCATTTACCTTGGGCGTAAATTTGACAAGTCCGTCGAGATTTAAGGATTCACTACGAATGTAAGTTGGCAAACATTTTACTGTGGAAAATAACTAGGTTTGGAGAGCAAACGTCTGAATTAGGTTCTCATCTGTATGAACAGTGAAAGTTATTTCTACAAAAACTCCAAGTAGAGCGACGATATTTGACATAAATATGATCCTGATTGTTATTTATTTTAACGAGGACTGTAAGTCTTCCTAAACAGAAATTTGCTTTAGTATACATATAGGTATCAATGGGCACGCGAGCTGTTGATGAGACGAGAGGCAACTCGTTTTTTTAGACGAAAAAAAGGAGCTAAAGAAGTGCCAGGATGAGTGCACAGAGTTGCTCCGAAGTAGAGGGGAAGCCCGAAAATTCTACAAGAGAGTTAAGGCGAGAATGCGTGGAACAGGGTTGCCCTCCTGCGAGGACAGCGATGGTCAGCTAGTGATGGACCCGGATACCGTTCTGAAGATTTGGAGAAATCATATCAGAAATTTACTGGATACGGACGCCACTCCAATAGACCACGCTCCAATCCATGACGATGGTATTAACTGTCCACCTCCGAGCCAAAGGGAGATACATCTGGCACACTCCCGCCTTAAAAATAACAAAGCTGTTGGAGCCGATGGTCTCCCTGCTGAATTGTTTAAGGCTGGCGGGGAGGAGCTGATTAGGAGCATGCATCAGCACATGGAGGACATCCGGCTAGAGGAGAGTATGCCCGGAGAATGGAGTCTTAGTCTGTTATGTCCCATATATATAGAAAGGAGATCGTAGTGAATGTAAGAACTACCGTGGAATAAGACTATTACCAATTGCTCACAAGGTCCTTTCAAGCATATTGTGTGAACGTCTAAAGGCAATTGTAGAAAAACTAATTGGACCATATCAGTGCGTGTTAGACCTGGCAAATCTACGACGGATCAAATATTCACCTTACCACAAAACCTGGAAAAAACTCATGAAAAGCAGATCCACACCTACCACCTCTGTGTCAACTACAAAGCTGCCACTTCCGATATATGAGGCCATGTCTGAGTTTGGTATTCCTGCAAAGCTGCTTCGACTTCGCAGATGCACCTTGGAAAACACCAAAACCTCTGTTAAGATTAGTAAAGACCACTCTGAACCATTTAACACGGAAATAGGTCTCAGTCAGGGCGATAGCTTGTCCTGTACACTAGACCGGGTCGCGAAAAAAAATTTCCAAAGTCGAGGGCAAATATTAAAGATCACCTCGAGACAACTTAAACAAAAATTTTTTTTTCCTCCCCCACCCCCCGGAAAAACAGCCAAAATCGTTTTTTTATCACTGTTTTTTTGTTTGTGGCTCAATCGTTAAATCAAAGACATCGGTGTATAGGTCTCGACGAGTACTACATGTGCCCTATAGATGTCACTGACATACGACATCATCTTGTAATGATGGCCTCATTTAGAGCAATTTCTACCCCTAAAATTTCAAAATATTTTTTCTCAGAATTGAAGTCCTTTAAAAACCAAGAACATTTTGCTTTGGAAGTATACAGTTTTATTCAAAAACAAAAAAGTTACGTATGAAAAGATGTATTTACAGCATCAACACTAATATTTTTTCCTGTTGTTTGCATTATTACAAAAAACTATTGCATACTTCTTAGCGTTTGGAAAATAAATTAAATACAAGTTATTCCATACTTTTTAGCGCAAACAGTGTTTTCAAACATGCGGATGAAGTTATTCAGCGTCACCAATATTCAAGCAACGAAATTATAAAGATATCTGGTGCAAAATGGAAGTATAAGTAATTAAATATAGACATTAATATGCACTTGTATTCTTCCCATGCAATTTGCAACTCTGAACATTTGTGCGAAATTTAAGTGAATCAGCGCTTGGAATGACTAATCAAAATGAAAAATTACTGCCAAACTAGAAAGTAGTGAACGGACCTTGAGTCGCGCCAATATTTGCTGTAACTACATACATATCTTTGCTCTTTTTGGGATTTTATTTATAATAAAAATAATATTTCGTCGGTAACTAGATTAAAAATGAATTATCTCGAGAAAATTTTCAATTTTTTTTCGATGTCGTTTAGACTTATGCAACAATTTGAGCTACAAAGTATAGAATCATTTTTATAAACATTTTGTATCAGCGCTATAAAGTATGCAATAATTTGTGATAATAATGCAAACAACATAAAAAATGTTTTTGTTGATGCTGTAAATACATCTTATCATTCGTAACTTTTTTGTTTTTAAATAAAACTGTATACTTTCAAAGCAAAATGTTCTTGGTTTTTAAAGGGCTTTAATCCTAGGAAAAAATATTTTTAAATTTTAGGGGTGGAAATTGATCTAAATGAGACCATCATTACAAGATGATTTCGTATGTCAACGACATCTATAGGACAAATATAGTACTCGTTGAAACCTATACACTGATGCCTTTGATTTAACGATTGAGCCACAAACAAAAAAGCAGTGATAAAAAAACGATTTTGGCTGTTTTTCCGGGGGTGGAGGAGGAAAAAAAAAATTTTTTTTTGAAGTTGTCTCGAGGTGATCTTTAATATTTGCCCTCGACTTTGAAGAAAAAAAAAATTTTGTATGGGGACCGACCCGGTCTACTGTACACTATTTAATATTGTTTTGGAGAAGGTGATAAGAAAGGCAGGTGTCAACATGTCTGACACCATATTCCTCAAGAGCCACATGCCACTAGCATATGCCGATGACATCTTCGGGATGTTACTGCAGTTTTCTCATGGCTAGAAACGGAGTCAGCAAAAATGGGTTAACCGGTCAACGAGAACAAAACAAAAATAATGATTTCGACGAACAAAGAGTCTCGATGGGGACGCACCGTGAACGTTGACAATTATTGTTGTAGTTTACCTACCTCGAATCTTCCGTCAATAAGAAAAATAATGTCAGCCAAGAAATCAAACGGATAAAAGTGCTCGCTAATATATGTTTTTACGGAGTTCGGCAGCACTTTAGTAACACCAACTTATCTCGGGATACTAAGAAACAGCTATACCATGTGCTAATTATACCCGTTATATTCTATGCTACCGAATCATGGGTGCTCACGACAACGGACATACAAAACCTGCGAGTATTCGAGAGAAATGTACTCCAAAAAATATATGGACCTATTTGTGTCGACGGCGAGTTTCGCCATCCTATGAACCATGAGCTTTACCACGAAATCGACGTAGCTAAAAGAGTCAGAATGCAACGACTACGATGGCTGGGACATGTTGCCTGGATGGATGTAAATGCTCCAGCGAGAAAGGTGAAGGCGAACCTGAAGGACGGCGTAGAGCAGGGAGACCCAAATTCCGTTATAAGGACCAAGTGGTAGGCGACGTGCCACCATCTGGTAGGACTAACTGGAGAACACACGCAGAAGATCGAAGCGTGTAGAATTCTTTAATACTTCAAGCCTCAAATTTATAAACCACGCACTCTATGAAGTGATGAATATACTTACAAAGAAAACAAGAGAAACTGCCAGAAACTGATCAGTAATAATATTTATATGGTTTAAGCACAAATGTGTTTGTTAATATTCACCGGTACTGGAAGGTATACAACAGAGATAGACAATAAGTACTCGAGAAATAAGTATACTTAAGTACAAACTATCTGCCAGTATGCTTTTCATCTAAAAGTAGTTTTATCCTCAAAGCTAAAGTATGCTCAATAGCTACTCGTAAGAAGCGCTTTAAACCAATACATACACTGGATATGCTAACGCAAGAAACGCATACGCAGTTATCTGTTTACGCAATTGCATCAGTAGTACTTGGTCGGGAAGTACGCAACCATATATCGTTACTCTATGGTATGAACCAATATGCCCTTCTAATACTGCGAAGCTGCTGTCGACAACTAGATGACTAACTTTTGTCCTATATAAACTTCACAGTCTTTCGCCTCGAAATTCCTGCACTGGCTTCTTTGGAACAGGGCTGGAGTTGACCACAAAATGCACATTTGCCGATGAAAATCAACATGACGCGTAAGTGTCGACATAGAATTACTCGCGACATTCCAAACATCATAATCAATCGAACAGCTCTTTTACCTGGTTCATCCAAAGTAGTTTTAGTCGCCACCTCCTGCGCCGCCTGTCGATTTTGTTGTCGATGACTTTTCGAGCTAAACCATTCGTATAATGTGCCCAAGCCTGAGCATTCGGTTATTTGAACGCGCTTGAGTACGGCGGTGTCTTTATAAGAGTGCATAAAGCTCAAGGGCCAATCGACGACGAAACTCCCATTAACAATGATAGGTCCAAATATTTTGCAAAGTATTTTTTTCTCAAAGGCATAAAGAATAGATATATCCGCTTCTGTAATTATACAGGATTAAGCTATGAAGAGCAAGACAGGTAGTATCCCTGTCTCGAAATGTTCGATCTTTGTTCGTCGAAAAAGGGCTATGTCATTAAGTCGCTTGCTTAGCGCATAGTTGCAGCAATACTAGTCTCTTGATTTCCATACTGACACTATTATTTTTGTTGACGATGGAGCCAAAGTAGACAATATAATCTACTAATTCTAAGTTGTAGTTGTCAACGTTCATGCAGCGTCGTAAACAAGTAGACCTTTGTACGTTGAAACAAATAACTTGGTTTTGTTCTCTTTGATCACTAGACCTACTTCTGCCGACTGCTTCTTAATGCTTCAATAGCTCGCAGTAACATCCCACCGAGCTCGAACAATGCAACAGCAAAAAAATGGTACCAGTCATCAGATTTTTGCCTATTTTCAATGATGACTTCCTGTCAATGCAGCTTTGTAATCAATAAACAGATGGTTAATGTCGATCTGCATTTCTCGGGTCCTTTCCAGGATTTGACGTAGTGTGAATATCTGGTCGGTCGTGGATTTTCGTTATGATGGACTTTTGTCTCTTACATAACACACTAGACAGAACATTGTATGTGATGTGTAAAAGTCAAATCCTGCCATAGTTGGTGTGAACACTTGGATCGCCTTTCTTAAGTACAGGATGTAGAATCCAATAATCGGGTAGCATTCCTTTCGCCAGATCGTGGTGCGTGCACGTTGCCAGCTCATCGCCCATGGACTAAAAAATCTCAGCCGAAAGTTCATCGGTTCTCGCAGCTTTATTGTTTTTATACCATCACCCTTAGGGATGAGGGTATATATCATTTGATACGACCCAAAAGTATAACACATAGAAGGAGTCACTTTAGACCCTAGGTTTCTTTGAATCAAATTCGATTTATGACTTTTTTAGTCGTTTGAGCCATGTCTGTCTGTCCAGCTGGTTCGCACAATTACTTCCGAAAGACGCCACCAAATGTTTTGAAATTTTGCACGATTTAATATTTCCCCAAAACTACTTACGGTATTGCAAATGGGCTACATGGCCCCGCCCCTTAAGGTACCTCCCATGCAAATGTAACTTTCCGCCCACTTTAGAGATGGAGTAATATATCAATAGAACCAACGCGATCGTGCCTAAATTCTGTATTTAGTAATGCTATAACAGGATAAAGTTTTGGGGAAAAAAATTTGGAAGTCTAGACACGCCCCTTCTGGTACCTCCCATACAAATGTACCACTCCGCCCACTTTAGAAATCGAGTAATGACGATTTCATCTATTTAAATTTGCCACAACTTTTACTATTATTTGAGCATGCAAAAACATGTCTTTAATAAAACTTGTCAACGTTTTACAACTAGTAGAAATACATAAGAGCTTTCCCGAAACTAATATCCTTAATTAAAGTTTTGCAAAAGTTGATTCAGCTTTATTTTGTTTTTCACTCGACCTTCTTTCCAGTATCAATGTAATATTGGTTTTAGGAAGCATTTGCTCACTTTATGGCCAATGGTGTTTCACTGTTCGTTATATAGCCGAAATTCCAAAAATAGCTGAGGTAAATAATTAACACTTACACAAAAGGCCGTCAGCAAAATATCTAATGATCATTTATTTTACAGAGCGTCTGCACTGCATTTCAAACGTTGATATCTATTATAAAAATGGTTTATTTTCTGTTCGTTCAACGTCGACTATATGTTTTGCTCAATAAGGCCCAAACACATGAGTATATCAGAAAAATCGATATATTCCAAAAAGGTTAGTGCTGCCAAGAGTGTTTGAATGCAGTCAACCAATATTTATATATTTTTCTTGTTTCGAAACAGATTTTCCTATAAATAAACGATTGAAGCAAGAGATTGAAGAAATAATGGAGACCAACTGGATGGATATACGCCGGCAATTGATATTCTATATTACGTGTTGTGTCAGCATTATTAGTAATTATTTTTTTACGGCTTTGTTCGTCAATCTCTATCATTACATAAAAAATACTCCGAATTATGAACACAAGCTGCGTAAGTAATTAAGGATTATGTTTCCATTTTAGTTTGGCATGCAAACTATTTTAAATTGTCAAAAGCTGTTTACATTTTTCTATATAAAATCTTTCAGCTTTCCCGGCATTGTACCCTCAGTGGGAGGGAAAAGGTATGTCTTTTCCATATTATCCTTTGGAGATGTTTTTTGGCTATTGTGCAGACTTTATTGCCGGCATATGTAAGCTATTAATTTTTAAATGCTAAATGCGAATTGGACAGTGAAATTTATATTTTAATAGGCGCTGTTTGTTTCGATAGTGTTTTCATCGTTCTATCAGTACATTCTGTGGGTCTTATAAAGATACTTAATCTAATGTTTGAACAGTCTACGTCGCCCGATGTACCGAAAGAGAGAAGAGTTGAGTATTTACGTTACTGCATTTATCATTATCAACGTATCTCTGAGTAAGTCTATATTACACGATTGAAATATTCTGTCGATTTTAGTATTGTCATATACGTATTGAATTCAAACTGCATCGAATTGTTCTATATTCTATTTATTTACATCACAGTTACATAATAGAGATACGTGAAGTTTACAAGCATCTAAGCATAACCCAGTTTCTGCTTAGCTTACTGGTGTGGGGTATTGTCATGTTTCAAATGAGTTTTGGCTTTGTAAGTAAAATGAAATAAAAAAATAATTATTATATATATTTCATTATTTCAGTCCAAGTCTCGAATGGCTCTTTTTAACAAGAAGACTGTTGTGCTAATTGTTTGAAAAATAATCTTAAATTATATGTCTCTACTATATTTCATTTTATTTTTCAAGGAATCTGATAAGATGACATTATTCCGAATGATGATGTATCTTTCTGCAGCTGGCTATGAAATAGTAATCTACTGCTATAATGGACAAAGAGTTACTACTGAGGTAATTACGATTATAAATATATCGATATTGGCATACTTGAATTTGCCATCAGTGGAAAATTCTATATTCATTCTGGTTGCGTTTGGGCAATGGGCATAAACAATGGAACTAAGGGGGTTTCGAAACCGGAGTAAAATTTTGCAAATACAAAATGGCGAATCTTAAAAAAAAAATGTTAACTAATATTACGTCTTAGGAGGTTTTTGGGGTCGCTGATTTCAAATTTCAAATTAAAAAAAAAAAAAATTGGCGGACGTATTTTTTAAAAATACCGCCATTGTGTTATGGAGATTATTGGGGTCACCGATTTTGAATCCGCAGTCAAATTTTGGAAAAAAAAAAACAAAATGGCGAATAATGTCCGTCAACATTTTTTTTTAAAAAATTCTTCAATTTAAGTGATATTGTGCCTAAGCAGGTTTTCGATGTCGCTGATTTCAAATGCGGGGTCAAATTTTGAGAAACCAAAATGAAACATATAATTTGGCGGACATTATGTTCAGTAGAATTCCAGCTTTTTTGAAAAAACTTTCCGTCTTTCTGTATCCGACATTTTGTATTTTTTCAATTCTGACTCCGGACTCGAAATCATCGTCCGCAAAAACCCTGTAGTGCTATGTTTCATGCATTTTAGAAGTCTCCTTAGGTGATGGTATTGATACGAAAAAAAGTGTAACGCATTAAAGGAGATGAGTTAGACCCCAAGAATTTTACGACCAAATTCGTTTCAGGACTTTTTAAGATGATTGAGCTATGTCCGTCTGTCTGGCTGGTATAAACAGATCGGTATACAAATTTACCAGTATTAATATTTTTCAAAACGAACTAATGTGATTGTAAATGGGCAGAATAGCTCCAACCCTTCTGATACCCCCCATACAAAATTACATATTTTTGGATAACTAATATTTATTTCATAACTTCCAAACGGGCGAGGATATGAATTTGGTCAGTTTATTTATCTTGCAAAAGTAGACAAACCCTTAAAAAACCGAAACTTTTGCCGCGCCTTTCTGGTACCTCCCATACAAATGAACGCTTTCTAGTAGATCCCATACAAAATGACCTATTTTTGGAAAATTACTATTTATCGAATAACTTCCAAACGGACACGTGGAGGGTAACGACAATTGGTCGGTTAATTTATCTTGTAATAGGAAACAAAATCTCAAACAAATTTTTGTCAGAGGTAAAGTAAATTCAAAGGGCAAAATAAGGAAATATGGCAAAAAGTGGCATTATATCCGGCGTCATTTTTATTGTATTGTATTTTGTTTATTATTTGATATCCTGTACAACAAGAAAATTTCTTATAATTACAGTACAGAAATTATATATGTTAAATTAAGTATTAAAGAATGTATTTTAAAAAAAAATCAAAAAAATTTAAACTAACAATAATAAATGGGCAAATAAATATAAAAGTATGTATTTTAGAGCGACTTATATTGTATGGGGCCAAAAAAAGTATCTTCCCAAAACTGGTTTGTTTTATAATGAATTCCAAAAAAAATTCGTGCCTAGGATTAAGATCCATAAAGATCCCCCCAAAAAGGGGGAGTTTGTATGGGAGTTGGAAGTAGTTTTTGACCTATCGGGCTCATCTAAAACTTAAAACTCGATGGGCGACATATTTACAGTTACGAACTATCTACCTGTGACTGCAGCTTTATTAATTTCTGTTTATGCTACCATATAAGAAGAAGAAACATTATACGAGCCATAATAACAAATTAAAACTTATCAATTTAACAGTAATTGCACTCTAAGTACAATCTCTGTGGCAGACGTCAAACAATGAGAGTAGAGTGTTCAAAACCGAAAACCGTCTAACCGGGTTTTTTTTCTCCGAAACCGTATTCCGGTTTCTTCAAAAATGTCATTTCCGAATACCTGGTTTAACCAGGTTTTTATGCCAGTTAACCGGTTTTTCAAAAAGGAGTATTTTCACTGAATATTTGCCAGGTTGATTATAGCTAAATCGGCAGATATTCTTTGTCAAAGTATGCTTTCATTGATATTACCTTATACAATACGAAAATTTGTTTAAAAAATGCGGCTAGCAGACTCTTCCTTTAACCTTGAAATGGGTAAGCATATAACAAACTTTCAATTGTCGCTATTTCCTAAACTAAGCATCCAATCGCAAAAAATGTCTTGATACGCAATTTGTGACAGTACACAAATTTGTGATATTACTAAGATTTAGTTGGGATCTCACCATGCAATGGCTGGGAAGCCGTCGACATTCATATGAACAACTTTAAATGCAGTTATCTTCTAAACTATGTGTCCGATCGAAAAAGGAACTTAATCTATGATCATCTAAAGTAGGAAGCGTGTTAATTCATAACAACGCGAGAAGCATCCACACCTCATTCATGGGGTGTAAAGGCAAATTAAGTTTATACAATAGTTGAAAATTCACCAAGATACAGTTGAGATCTCGTCTTGAAATATATTAGGATCTCACATCAAAATGAGTGGGATGCTGTCGATATTCATATGAAAAACTTTGTGCATTATTATCCAATGGTAAAAAGGAGGTCACCTTGGTGTCAAATCGATACCTTAATTCTAAACGTAAATGTAAGTTTTGCAGAAAATATCTGTTTGGATGAACTAAACATAAATTGAAGCAAATAACTGAATACAAAAGTTCTAATTAATTGAAAGGATTTGGGTATCAATATTCAAATTTTTTTATATTTAATGGCATATTTTGTTTTTTTTTTACAAATTCCGAAAAACCGAACGAAACCGGTTAACCCGGTTTTTTTAACTAAATCGAAAACCGAATTGTTGGGAAAAGGTAGTTGTCGAGTTAACCGGAAATCGGTTTTATGAAAAATTCAAGTATTTGAACACTATAATAAATAGACTTAAAGCGTATGTTTTACGTATACTTATTATAGACATATTTTCCTATACCTCATACGCCACATCTATATATATAAAAATGGTGGCAACAATTTATAGTAATTCATCAATTGAGAACAGCTAGGCCGATTTTGCTCAAACTTTTTTTCAGTTGTTCGTTATTGCTAGGAGAAGGTTTATGTGAAAGAAAATTTTGGGAAAATCTTTCGGAAAAGTCGGAAAATTGGAATTGCATTTTATAGTATGATCTAACAAATTTTAACGATGGAACTGTGAAAAATTTCGGATAATTATTCTAAAATGACTTTTCGAATGGAAGAATAGAAAAATTTTTGGTGGAAAACTCGGAAAATTCCAGAAAAACTTGGATTTTTTCTACAAAATTTTGCATTGTATCGCTTGATTTGATGAAAATCGCAAGATGAATTGTTCCGTAGTGTCTTTTCGAATGGAAAAATTTTTGTTGGAAAATTACGGAAAAGTACAAAAAAAATAATTTTCCCCTTTGACGAAATTTTGCATTTTAACGTATGATTTGATAATTTTGGACGATGTTAATGTGAAAAAATTCAGATAATTATTCCTAAATGACATTTCGAATAAAAAATAGAAAAATTCTTGGTGGAAAACTCGAAAATTCCGGAAAAACTGGAAAAAAAAACCTTGATTTAATAATTACGGTTGACGTAAAAGTGAAAAATTTGTTATGATGCTTGGGAAATTTCGGAATATTGTAAAATTTATTATGTAAAAAGATTAACTTTTTTAAATTAACTATTCTAGGAATATCTTTAGCAAACTGTTAACTAAGCTAGATTTTACTCAACGTTCGAATGTTTTCGAAAAAGTCTGCTTTTGTGTCATAGTGCTATTATTAAAATGAACGATTCTTCCAATTTTTTTTTAAACTTACTTTCAAAAATTCATATTCAAGGGCAATACACCATCGAGCGGCAGCTTTGTTACCACCAACAAACGAAGATCATAAGTTCCTTCAGATTGATTTCGTTAGTAATTTGGCAATTGGAACTAGATCAACGTTATACAATTGTTACTGCGATTAGACGCGAAATGATCGAGCAATTGCAAAATCTTCTGGAGGCCATGCAAGAAAATTCAATGCTCCCACTATCAATGAAGTCGCAGTGGTGATTGTTGGGGAGAAAGTGGAATCACGCGATATTGTTCTCAAGCGTCGGGATGGTGGACACTGCACTTTAATACCCGTTGATGTTCTGTCGTGTAGAGGATGACTATCACCTCAATTTAAAGATGGTCAATACAACGAAATGTTTGTTTACAAGTCACCGCTTCTTTTTCATTTTCCATTTAAGTTCGAATTCGTATATCAGGAGAAGAAACGAATAAAAAGGTTAGCTTAATGAATTTGTATACCTATCGATGGATGATTCGGCAAGAAAGTGACAATCGTCTGTAAAGATATCACCGGTTATTTTAGCAGTACTTTGTTGACATGTACGGAGCGTCTCAATTTTATTCGTTTCAAAAGCTTGACGACGTGTGAATTTGCTCGAAAACGATACGCATTGGGACTCAACGCTCGCCGAGGCAACTGTTTCTCCTCCAGCTTTTCAAATACGTACATTGTTTGCGATCATCATAGCCACGTGTCATCCGTCGAACCCGTGAGCATTGTGGGACGAGACAAGGACGAGATATCTGGCGACAGTTTGCACAGAGTTCGCACGACAACATCGAATTTCAATCTTGAAATTAACGAAATTGGGAATACCAGCGACTAATCTTTCGTGACTGACGATAATGAGGCGGCCAACAGAATTTTTGAACTCCCTATACGTGCCAGGAACTCCGCCGCATAATTTACAGCTGATGGTGGGATCGACCATAATCATGTTGCGGAATCTGTATCATCCGAAATTGTTCAACGGTACGCGGTTGTCCGTCAAAAAACTGATGAACTATGTGATCAAAACGACGGTCATAAAGGGCAAATTTAAAGGAGAGGAAGTCCTTATTCCACGAATTCCTATTACTCCAGCCGATCGTCCTTTCCAATATAAGCGAATTTAATTCGCCATTCGATTGGCTTTTGTTATAACAATCAATAAATCGCAAGGTGCATCGTTGGAAATTTGTGGAATCAATCTCGAATTATCCTGCTTTTCGCATGGCCAGCCGTACGTTCGCGGCAAAGCGTTTTTATTGTTTGTTTTTGCGCCGGAAAACAAATCACAAAACATTGTTTATCAGATCGCTCTTCAATGATCTCGATTAAATTACCCTGGAGCTTATATGAAGGCGTTAACTTAGGAGCGAGACGAAGTTCGCCGGGTCCGAAGTTGTATGGCAGAACAACGTTTGCCGGGTCAGCTAGTCCATTATATTTATTTGCTAAAACATTACAAATAGTTTTTGTTTGCCTACTTAAACATTTTAATTTTAGTTTAATCACACCAATATCTTGCTCTAGACCACATTGAGTCTAAAGTTTTAACGTCTAATTAAAATTTAAAATAAAAAACATTAATTATAATATTATTGTAATAATTATTGTACCATCTGTTAATTTTTATAAACTATCTCACAAAATATCTCTTTTTATATTTCTTCAAGTGCGAACAAATCTCTTTGGCCCTGTACAATTGTGAGTGGTACAATGAATCGGAAGAGTTCAAACTATTATTGCGCATGATGATGGTTCGTACGAGTCGTCTCTTCTATATGGAAATATCCTGGTTTACAACAATGACACTGCCCACATTGATGGCGGTACGTATATACTTAAAATTTCACTTGGCTTTTGAACACATTGTATTTATATTTATTATTATTTTAATTTATTGTTTCCCATAGATGACGAAAACCAGCGGTTCATATTTCTTGTTATTAAAAAATATTTCCGAATAAATCTCTAAACTAGTATGAAACTATTTATAAAATCTATGTAAAATGTTTTTATCAACTAATCAACACGATACTCAATTCACGGAAATTAAATAATAAATGCATCATTGTAAGACCACCAAAATTATATAAATTACCTATTATATTTATTTATTATGAAATTGCGAATAGCTAATAAAATTCCGCTCTCAAGTATCTTGTTTGTAATAACACTAAATTAATACATATCAAGCATGCGATATTCTTTTGTGAGAGTTTAATTCTGGAATGTATAGGAGCTACCCTTCTGGTACCAAAACTCCAAAATTGCAGATGAAGGGTAGAAGACCGAAGAGCATATAATTCTTTTCAACGTGTGGCATTTATTCAAAATATACGATTTCAAGGAAGAGCCACCTAAGTAAGATGCCATTATGACCCTCTCCTCCACATTGGATTTCCAAGACATTTTCCTGTCTAAGATAATCCCTAGACACATGACTTAATTATTGGTATTTTATATTTCCTAAAAAGCAGGGAAAGGGAACCTCGGTTTTAAGTGGGTTTAGTGATAGTCAGCGGTTGGCGGTCCAGTTTGATACTATATGTATTTTGTAGGCAGGTTCTGCGAATTGTAAGGAATTGATGATGTAAACATCATCGTCAAATACATGGCATTCGGGCATCTCGAATTCGAGAAGCAGTTCATTAAACATAGTGGAGACAGAACTCCTCTCTCAGGTGTCCCTCTGTTGACGTTCCTAGCAAGCCATCCTAATTAATCTCGAGGGAGGTCTCATTTGCCCTTTCATTAGTATAGACATTAGAGTGGGTAAATATTTTTCCTGGCAAGCAGTTATCGATATCGTACTCTACGATGCATTCTAAGAAAATTAGACCAAGAAACCATGTGTCAAAAATCAAAATCAAGCGCCCGGTTTTTAAGGAAAAACTTTTCGTATTGGGAAAAAAATATATAACAGGCCCGCAACTGCCCCGGAATCCTAGAGGGTTTAAATGTGTAACACTCCTTAGGGGCATCTATAAAAAAATCATATTTTTTTAAAATTTGATCCCAACGCTCTAGCTGCCCTAAAGGTGGCCTAGAAGAATCAAATGTTGTGGAGTTTTTCCCCAATGAAAATAGGTTCTCGTTAAAAACCGGGGGTTCGATTTTGATTTTAGATCCATGGTTTCTTTGGCAAATTTACTAAGAATTCGTCGTAGATTGTGATTTTGATAACGGCTTTGTGCATTTTTAATCCATACAAATTGACACTCTGATATACATACAATGTTTTATATTTAAAATTTAAATAAATGCACTTTATTTTTGTTTGCCTTCTTATCATATTTCTTTGAATTGCATTTGGACTATAAAAGGTACCATTTTAAGACTTAAATATTCACTATCTTAATTATCATTTAATTTTGCAATAGCCATCAACTTTGTCTTATTATACGGAATTGTCGTCCTCCTTTTAGTTTTTAAGTCATTGGTTGACGGCATGGTTCATAAAGCTATTTTACTCGTGCGAAAGTTTTTCAATCCGTTCTTTTGTCCATCGTCGTAATTGGCTCCCCGCAAAGTTTTAAATGGAATACTTAAAAAGTTTTGTCTTTGATAATTACGAAAGGAAACACAAAAAAAATCTATCTGAAAGGACACATCTATTATGTTATGCATTCATATAATTTTGCTTTTAGTTAACACTTCAAGGATTGTGAGAATGTGACAAGGAGCTTTCGCCATCACTGGATTGCTGCTTTCATTTGACTACAAGTAAAGACCTTATACATAACAGTTGTAAGACATTATACTTTGCCACATAAACGCCATTGTCTGCGATGAACAAATAATAAGGATTCCTTTGACGTTTGTTGTTAAAAGTGGACACTATTTCCGCACTTTCACAGTGAATGAATTTGAATAGGAACAAATGAAAAACTTTACAAAAATATCTTACCATTTTTTGAATACCAATATAAGAGTATGCGACCTCTCGATGAAATAAAATTTCATTTGTAGGGAAACTGGGTTTATAAAACAAATCTTCTAGTACTAAACGCAATGATTTGTAATATGTACATTATGTTGAACTGTTAAAGATCATTTTCTATATACAGAGCAGTACTTTCGGTAAAAAGTACTTTTTTGTTCAGTAGTAAATTTTTAAAATAGAATACTATTATTGTACGAAAAGATGTTAAAAACAAATACATTCTTCTTCTTCTTTAATGGCAGCAATAACCGAGATTTATCTATCAGTTGCACGTATCGCACGTAGAAAAGCATTCCAAGCGCTTCGGTCTTTTGCGCTCCATAGATAGTTCATCACACCAAGCTTATATAACACCTCTTTCACCTGGTCCATCCATCGCAGTTTTGGTCGCACCCTCCTGCGCCGCCATTTGAGTTTATTGCCGAAGACTTTTCGAGCCGGAGCGTTTTCGTCCATTCGTACAAAATGTCCAAACCAGCGCATTCGGTCCATTTGAACGCGCTTGACTACGTCGATGTTGTTGTACAGCTCATGATTCATTCGACGACGGTACTCGCCGTTAACGATGATGGGTCCAAAGATTTTGCGTAGTATTTTTTTTCTCGAAAACTCCAAGAATAGATTGATCCGCCTGCGTCATTACCCAGGACTCAGCGCTGTAGAGTAAGTCAGGCAGGAGCAGTGTATGGTTCGAAGAAACAAATAACTTAGTTTTGTCCTCATCAACAGCTATGGGCACCACTACTTTGAAAGCCTTGCATGTGTTTGTGCTTCAATGTTTTATTTCAATGAACGGCAGCTCAATACAACCACAATATGAGTTTGTGTTGGTGAGTTACTTTCTTCCCTCTCTCACTGTAGAGAAGGGAATTGTTATATAGTTTTTCCATAACTATAAACAAAATTATGATATAAAAATCCAGGAAATAATTAATAAATATTACTGCCGTGCGCGTGGCATAGCACATTAACATATTACAATTCATTTTTACTGAAAAAATGCATTCCTTTTATTGCCGTGCTAACAACAAGCGTCGACACAACCGCGTCGGGCGAATGCTCTAGCGAAACTGAATGCATTTGTTTGTTTCCGTTCAATGGCTCAAGTGGCTCTCTCACTCATTTTGTGTATGTACACATCGTTCGCTCTTTTTGAACTTTGATTTTGAATTTGCCCATAGCTGCTCATCAATCACCAGACCTTCTTCTGCCGACTGCTTCTCAATGCTCGAAAAGGCCGCAGAAACATCGAGCAGTCCTCAGACAATGATATCTATATCATCTTCATACGCGAGCAGCATGTGGATTTTGTTAAAGATGGTGCCAGTCGTGTTTACTGTTGCCTTCGGCATGATCATCTCCACAATGATATTAAAGAGATCGCATGACAGACTATCGCCTTGTCTGAAGCCTCGCTTAGAAGAAAATGGCACTGTTAGATTTGTGCATATTTTCTCTGAAGACTTCGTGTCAGACAGTGTCATCCCGCAAACTTAGCCAGAGCATCTAATAGTTTCTGTCGTATCGGACTGTCAAATGCAGCTTTGTAGTCGATAAACAGATGGTAGGTATCGATCTGCATTTCGTGGGTCTTCTCCAGGATTTGTCGTAGTGTGAATATCTGGTCGGTCGTGGATTTACCAGATCTTAAGCCACACTCAGGAGGGGCTTTAGTCTTTCACATAACACACTAGACAGGACCTTGTATGCGATGGGTAAAAGGCTAATCCCGCGATAGTTGGTACACACACTAGGATCACCTTTCTTAAGCACGGGACATAGGACACTCAGATTCCAATCATCGGGCATGCATTCCCTGAGCCAAATCGTGTTTATGAGCTGCTTTAAAAAGCTCTGCCGGTAGTCCATCGGCTCCCGCAGCCTTATTGTTTTTAAGCCGTGCAATTGCCGTGTTGATCTCGGTGGTGGACAATCTACTCCATCGTCGATGATTGGTGTGATTTCGTCACTTATGCTGCCTTCGGGAACGAGTAGAAATCGAAAGTGTTCCCTCCATATTTGCAGCACACTCTGAATGTCAGTGACCAGATTTCCGTCTCCATCCTTACAGGTGCGGATCCCTGGTCCAAAACCTTTAATTTTTACCTTTTGGTAAAACTTTCGGACTTCACCTCTATCCCTGTAATTTTCGACATCCTGGCTCTTCTTTTTCCATAGACGCTTCTTCCGCCTGAAGAGGCGTGTCATCTCTATTCTCTTCTCATTATAACGCTTCGTCACTGCACGCGTTGTCATTGGCTGCAGTTTTGCCCTGAATGCAGCATCCTTATCTTCAGACATTTCACGACATTCCTCATCGTACCAGTGTTTGTCTGTGTATGGTTTTGCATAACCTAGACGGTCGTTGCGGCAGTGATCATAGAATTCGCAATATGCTGCCACTTGGTGCCGGGAACATCCGAATTAGGGGGGTTGGTTAGGAGTATAGAAAGAGTTGGTTGGAGTAGGCATTGGTATGCAGCTTTGTGATGTCTAGCTTCCTTTGCGTTTGGTTACGAGCAATTTTAGCACCACTTTATAGAGTGTGTACCTTGGCTGCAACTAGGTGGTGATCCGAGTCAATATTTGCACCGCGCATCGCACGTCCATAACGCTTGAGACATGCCTTCCATCAATTACCACGTGATTAATCTAGTTTCTTGTATTTTGATCAGGGGATATCCAGGTTGCCCTGTGGATATTTTTATGCGGGAATCTGGTTCCACTCACTAGCATGTTTCTTGCCTACGCGAAGCTAACTAGTCTGAATCCGTTAACGGATGTGAAGTTGTGCAGACTGCCGAACCAAGAGCATCTTCCCTTCCTATTTTAGCATTAAAATATCCCAGAACAATTTTAATGTCATGTGCAAGGCAGCGGTCATATATTTCCTCCAGGCGCTCATATAATGTATCTTTAATGTCCTTTTTGGGAAAAATAAAAATAACGGATATTTATTTTTTATTTCGCAAAACTTACTTTTGTGCAGAAAAGATCCATTTGGACAGAAGTGTCTTAAAGGTGAAGTCCGTTCGCTTCCAATGAGATAAAACACAATATAATATCTCTACGATTTGATGGTGGAATCACAGGGCAAAGAGAGTCACATCTTAATAAAAGCACAAAACGGAGATAAAAAACAATAAATCCTTTATTATTACAAAATTCCATTTATTTCATCAGCTAGAATTTTTATTCAAGTTGATATTTAATGTACAATTAGCTCCAAACATAACGCAATTTACCGTTTTTGTTACTATTTAAGGTCAACCTTTTTTTCATTCAGACGAGTTGTGCACTAGTTTGAAGTTAAAAGCAAAAGCGTATTTTTGACAAATATTTTTCTTAAAGTTAGAGATACCAAAAATGGGAATGACTATTTCTAAACCCTGATTACGACTTAAGTAAATATTATGACGAGCCATACTATTATTCATTCACTAGTATAAATATCAATATATATATATAAAAATGGTGGCAAAAATGTATAGTAATTCATCAATTGAGAACGGCTGAGCCGATTTTGCTCAAACTTTTTATACCATCACCCTTAGGGATGAGGGTATATATCATTTGATAGGACCCAAAAGTGTAACACATAGAAGGAGTGACTTTAGACCCTAGGTTTCTTTGAACCAAATTCGATTCATGACTTTTTAAGTCGTTTGAGCCATGTCCGTCTGTCTGTCTGTCTGTCTGTCTGGTGGCTGTCCGGCTGGTTCGCACGATAACTTTCGAAAGACGCAACCAAATGTTTTGAAATTTTGCACGAGTTATTATTTTCTCAAAACTACTTACGGTATTGTAAATGGGCTACATGGCCCCGCCCCTTCTGGTACCTCCAATACAAATACATCATTCCGCCCACTTTAGAAATCGAGTAATAATATCAATACACCCTACGGGATCGTCCCCAAATTCTGTATTTAGTAAAGCTATAACAGGATAAAGTTTTGGAAAAAATTTTGAAAGCCCAGCCACTCCCCTTCTGGTACCTCCCATACAAATGTACCACTCCGCCCACTTTAGAAATAGGGTAATAATATCAATATAATAGAAAATTATTTGTTTTACTGAGGGTAAGGGTAAATGTAAGTTGGGTTGCCCGACTGAAACTTTCTAACTGGTTTTAATTACAAATCGGTTATTTTCAATAACTCAAGACTTAAACAATATCTTATATTGGGTGATGGTATTTATCAGTCAGTTTAACTGACTGAAATTTTTGTACTGGTTTTCAGTTGTTGTTGCCACAAGAAGGTTTATGGGAAAGAAAATTTTGGAAATTTGAAATCTTCCGGAAAAGTCGGAAAATTGGAGAAATCGAAAATGGCCTTTTTGTATGGAATTTTGTGTGCAATTGTTACAGAATGGCTTTTCGATTAGAAAAAAAGGAAAATTTTTGTTGAAAAATGCGGAAAATTCCGGAAAAATTTAAAAAGTTTGAATTGGTTTTTTCGACGAAATTTCGCATTTTTTAGTATGATTGAATAAATTTGGACGATGGAACTGTGAAAAATTTCAGATAATTATTCCAAAATGACATTTCGAATGGAAAAACAAAAAAATTTTTGGTGGAAAACTCGGAAAATTCCGGAAAAACTTTTTTCTACAAAATTGTATCGCTTGATTTGATGAAACTTGCAAATTAAATTTTTGTATAAAAATTTGTGTGTAATTTCTTTTTAGAAAGATATACAATTTTCGTTGGAAAAGATTTGAATTTTTATTGACGAAATTTTGTTTTTTATCGTATATTTTGAAATTCTTGTTTATGTGACAAATTTTGGATAGTTATTACGAAATGAATTTTCGAATGGAAAAATAGAAAAATTCTTATAGGAAAACTCTGAAATTTCGGGAAAACTCGAAAACATTTAGATCTTTCGACGAAATTTTGCTTTGTATCGCTTGATTTAATGATTTCAGTCGACGTAAAGGTGGAAAATTCCTTATGAATCTTGGAAAACTTTGGATTATTGTGAAATTTATTATTTTAAAAGATTAAAAGCGAAATGATGGAACAATTGCAAAATCTTTTGCATGAACATAACGCATTGGTCGGATTGTTCGAAACCGCTTTGGATACAAAGCATTCTGACGACCACAAAATCATTATCAGAGCAACCAAAAGACTTTCTGGAGGCCTTGCAAGACAATTAAATGTTCCCACTATAAATAAAGTCGCAGTGGTGATTCTTGGAGAGAATGTGGGGATGGTGGACATCTGCAGCACGTGTACCAGACTTATTGGTCATATGGTGCACTTCAATACCCGTTGATGTTCTGTCGTGGAGAGGATGATCACCTCAATTTAATGATGGTCAATTGAACGAAAATTTTCTTTGCAAGTCGTCACTTCTTTTTCATTCTTCATTTAAGTTCGAATTCGTATTTTAGAAGAAGAAACGAACAAAATGGTTGTCTCAACGAATTTTTATGCGTATCGATTGATGATTCGGCAAGATGTTGACAATCATCTGTTAAGGTATAGCTGGTTATTTCAACAGTTCTGTGTTGACATGTACGTCAAGGTCGAAACGGAGCGTCTCAATTTTATTCGTTTCAATCAGACGCCACATTTCTTAAAGCTTGCCGAAGTTTGCATTTCTCGAAAACGCATTGGGTCTCAACGCTCGCCGAGACAGCTGTGTTTGCTCCAGCGAATCAAATTCGTACAATGTTTGCGATCATCATAGCCACGTGTCATCCATCGAACCCGAGCGCATTGTGAGACAAATACAAGGACGAGATGGCTGACGACATTTTCCACAGAGTTCGCACGACAACATGTAACTTCAATCTTGAAATTAACTTCTAATCGGAAACATGTGCGTTCTAATGTGCGACAGTCTCCTTTGAATTTAGTCTCTTTGATTTTGGCAATAATTCAAATTGCGTGGTCTGCCACATTGTTGAATGGCGGTCGAACTGCATATTCCGTTTTGAAATTTCCGATGAATCTTCTCACGGTTGATAAGCCAACGTGCACAATATCTAAGATATCGGCGACAACGAAATTGTTGGGAGAATGCAAAATCGTCATTTGGGATGAATGCACGATGGCGCATACACGAGCTTTGGAGGCTGTTGACCGAACGATGAAGGATTTATGAGGTAATTTGAGACGTTTTGTTAGGGCTATGATATTGCTGCCTGGAGATTTTTGTCAAACGCATTCCGTCATTCCAAAATCTACTGCTGTGAGTTTACATCGTAAAAGAAGAAGCTCATCACCCAAGTTTTCCCCGGCATTGCAAAAAATTATACAAAACTAGATTGGATAAGTGATCGGACCATACTAACAGCGAAAAATAGGGACGTCGATAGCTTGAATGTTATTATTCAAAGTCGAATCAATGGAGAACTGCAGTCATACAAATCCGTTGACATCGTGGCCGACGAGAATAACCAACTATTCGACAGAATTTTTGAACTCCATAGATGTGCCAGGAACTCCGCCGCATAATTTACAGCTGAAGGTGGGAGCAATCATAACTATATGTGGAATCAGAATCATCAATCATCAATTGTGCAACGGTACACGGTTCTCCGTCAAGAAACTGATGTACAACGTGATTAAAGCGACGATCATCAAGGGCAAATTCAAAGAAGAGGAAGTCCTTGTCCCTCGAACTCCTATTATTCCAACCGATCATCCCTTCCAATTCAGGCGAATTCAATTCCCCATTCGGTTAGATTTTGCGATGGCAATCAATAAATCGCAAGGCTAATCGTTGGAAGTTTGTGGTATGTATCTCGAATTTTCCGGCTTTTCACACTTTTAGCTGTTTGCGTGTTGGCAATCCGTATCACTGTTTGTTTTTGCGTCGGAACACAAATCGAAAGAAATTGTTTATAAGACCACTCTTCGCTGATTTCGATTAAATTCCAAAGTTTTATGGCAGAACAACGTTTGCGGGGTCAGCTAGTATTACTTACAAAAAGATGTTAATTCCACTATCGGTATGTTAATTCTACTATTTTTGGTATTTCAAATTTATCAGAATTCGCTGGAATGGTAAATTGATCCAAATCTACACATGATATACTGGCATGCATTCCCTATCCGAGATACTTACAAGAATTTATATAGATTTCTTTTGGGATCTCCAGGAATCTCTTTGTCGTCCAACTGTGTAAAATGCTTTTAGTATAATAGCGAATCGACTTAAAGAAAGTGAATAACAAACATTGCTTTCTACCCCCCATAGTGAGCAAAGTGAAAATGCATTAAATGGAAAACTGTGCACTGACGGATTCATATACAAATCTTTATGCAGTTCTTTAGTCGCAGGTATTGTTATTGGACCATCGCACAACTTTACATACTGTGCTATTATGTGTTTTGTGACGTTACATCTTGTATAAAAGATTTTAGCATGGAGAACATATATTAGCTAAAACACACTAATATTTTGTAAAAAATACCAAACAAAAGCATAGACAAGGGATTTTATAATGCACCCAACAAAAGCTGTGCCAATGGATATTGTTCTTACGGCATCACTCTTACAATAATTTTGAGGGATGGAGCCTATATCATACAAATAATATTTGTTTTTTTTTCAAATTTACAAAAATATAAAATTAATTAGCCATTAACAAAAATCGGCCTGGGAAAATTTTAAATTATTGATTATCTCACAAAACTAACGGTTGATAAATGTTATGAATACTCCTGTTGGTGTTAAAAGCAAAAATAATTGCATAACAAGTTTCTGAAGTAGACATGTAGATTAACTTTGTTCTGTATGTGGTGCAAAACCCCAATTCTTTTACAAATGGGAAACAGACATTCCGCTAAAAATCAAAGTTAAATTTTTATTTTTACCTGTAGTAGCGGTAACCGACTGTATACTAACTACCTCTTAAGGCGTATAAACACATTTGTCATGGCTTCTCCGCCTATTGACCGCAAGTGAAAATCTCCTTTGAAGATTCATGCCTTTAGACAGCAAACCATATTTTGCCATGTCTTCTTCTCCCACGGATCAAGAATATTCCCTTATAATATCTTTGTATTGAACTCGTTTTACCATTTTTTGAGATAATTCCGTCACCAAACGTTTGACTTAACAAAGTGATGTCCTCACGCGCTTTATGGCTTGTTACGCCGTCGTGTTAGAACCATTTCTTCTCCCAATGATTTGCATGACATGAGAAATAACAAAATCAATTGATGATCCACTGGTTCTTCCACCAGTTGGATCTTATATAGATGTAGGTCAAAATCTTTCCTCAGCATTTGCAGAGACCTAGTTGCTGAGAACGGCATCGGTTCGATAAATTCGCACTTACTTCTACAGCGTCGATGATTATGTGCACCGTAAACTTAACAAAGGGCTCCATAAGTATGGCGAACAGAAGAAAATACATTTTTAAGATTTGTAACCGCTGTACTTGTGTAGTCATTGCATGGTAATTTGCCAAAGTATACTGAATGAAAGTCTGTCACACTTCATTAGTATGGCAGCTAGATTTACACTTATACCCATAAGAAGTTCTATATGCCAAAAAAAATACCCCATACATAGGTTATATACAAATGTTTGCTAATGTTACCTCTGACATATTATAAAAATTCAAATTGTGCCCCAATCAAACAAAAGGTTTTTTCCAGTCCAACTCCAATGAATATTGTTTAATTTTTCTATCTCTAGGATTTTTTACTGATTCGCTCTCCTGAAAAGTAATTGAAAAATGGTAATAGTATACCAGAATCGAAATCTACGATGAATTTTAAGAAAATTTCACCAAGAAAGTATATGTCTAAAACCAATTCGTAGTTCGCGCTGAGAAGCATGAAGATTTCACGTGGAGATATTTTTTAGTGTATGAGCATTTATCGAAAACTTCAGACCGATGGGCCCCGGCTCTAATGTAGACCTACCATTCCGATACTTAGAGACCAAGATGAAGAGAATGGTATATTTTTGACATTGTTTGGAATCCTGTCCAATATTTTGCGCCATAACTTTTAACCAATACATATGTTTGCTTCTGTAATACCTCATTTAGTTTGTTGGGAAGTCGGAATTACGCAGAAGGTCTCAAAAAGTATATATCTGAAGTTTTATGTTTGTGCTCATGTAAAACCAAAAAAAAAATCTGAAACCTTCATGCTTCCCAGCTCAAGTTAGGAAGTGATATTAGACACAAAAATTATTGGTGAAATTTTTTTGCAATTCATCGTAGATTCCGACATTGGTATACGATTTTTGCGGAAATAAAATGTATTTTGAGGACGATCAAACTATTACTATTGCGGTTATAACTGATAATTTTAAAAGAGGTGTGGCACAGCTTACTTCCACGCTTACTGTAATTCATACTGCTCCAACAACATATATACCAAATCTCATCTTCATACCTCTGATTGTTCATGAGATACAGTCCTTTTGATTTTCAAGTTGTATGGGCGGTGCCACGCCCCTTTGTCCAATTGCACCGAATTGTAAATCTAAACCACCCGAGGAAAGTCAGAAAGTCAGTAGAGGAAGTCAATAGTTAAAAATGTCTTCGAAGTCAAAAGTGCCTAAAGGAAAACACGGAGGCCTAATATACGAAATACAACGGTATGAGATTTGTTTCAATATGACACGAAATAACAGGACAGTAGGGTGGATGGATCAAAAAAAATTTTGTTGTTCTGAACTTGTCTCTGGATAAGTTTTAATCATAGAGCGTGTCAGACTCGACTTATTTTTTATGTAGGGAATGATCCATAAAAGAACTTATTTTTAAAAATATATTATTAAAAAAAACTATTAAGCAAATTTTTGAATTAATATTTTTTTACATTCATAATGCTGTAATTGGAATAACTGTGACGGTTATATCAAATTTCGTAGATATTTTGCATTTAAACAAACCCTTTTTATACCATCACCCTTAGGGATGAGGGTATATATCATTTGATACGAAAAAAAGTGTAACGCATTAAAGGAGACGAGTTAGACCCCAAGTATCTTAAGACCAAATTCGTTTCAGAACTTTTTAAGAAGAATGAGCTATGTCCGTCTGTCTGGCTGGCTGGCTGGCTGGCTGGCTGGCTGGCTGGCTGGCTGGCAGGCTGGCTGGCTGGCTGGCTGGATGGCTGGTCAGCAGGATAACTCGAGTAAACCTTAACGGATCGGTATGAAAATTTACCAGTATCAATATTTTTCAAAACGAACTTATGGGATTGTAAATGGGCTGAATAGCCCCACCCCTTCTGGTACCTCCCATACAAAATTACCTATTTTTGGAAAATTAATATTTCTTCCATAACTTCCAAACGGACAACCGGAGGATGTTTGAATTTGGTCAGTTTATTTATCTTGCAAAAGTAGACAAACCCTAAGAAAACCGAAACCTGTGCCTCACCCATTCTGGTACCTCCCATACAAATGACCGAATTGACCCTTATAGTTTTACATACATATCTTTTTTGCAAGTAAACTGAGATCACTCAAATTTTGCGTATGATGTTTGCTTATAAATATTAGACTCAGGTATGAATATGGACTATATCGGTTCACGCCTTCTGGTACCTCCCATACAAAATGACCTATTTTTGGAAATTATATATTTCTCCAATAACTTCAAAACAGTCACTTGGGGGGTTATGAACATTGGTCGATAAATTAATGTTGTGATAGTAGGCGACACCTCAGAGAGCCTAACTATTTGACAAACCCCTTCTGGTACCTCCCATACAAATGACCGAATTGACCCTTATAGTTTTACATACATATCTTTTTTGTAAGTAAACTGAGACCACTCAAATTTTGCGTATGATGTTTGCTTATGAAAATTAGACTCATATATGAATATGGACTATATCAGTTCACGCCTTCTGGTACCTCCCATACAAAATTACCTATTTTTGGAAAATTAATATTTCTCCTATAACTTCCAAACGGACTCTTGGGGGGTAATGAAAATTGGTCGATTAATTTATGTTATTATAGGAGGCAAAACCCTAGAAAACCTAACTATTTGACACACTCCTTCTGGTACCTCCCATACAAATGACCGAACTCACCCCCATAGTATTACAAACATATCTTTTTTCTAAGTACACTGAATTCAGTCAAATTATGAGTAATTTGTACGCTTATGAAAATATGAATCAGGAGTGAATATGGACTATATCAGGTCACCCCTTCTGGTACCTCCCATACAAAATTACCTATTTTTGGAAAATTAATAATTCTCCCATAACTTCCAAACGGACATTTGAGGGGTAATGAAAATTAGTCGGTTAATTTATATTGTGATAGGAGGCGAAACCTCAGAAAACCTAACTATTTGACACACCCCTTCTGGTACCTCCCACACAAAGGACCGAACTCACCCCTATAGTCTTACATACATATTTCTTTTTGTAAGTGCACTGAATTCAGTCAAATTATTCGTAAGTTGTACGTATGAAAATTTGAGTTAGGAATGAATAAGGACTGTATCGGTTCACCTCTTGTGGTACCCCCTATCAAAATTAAATTTTTTTGAAAAATTAATATTTCTCACCTAAATTCCAAACCGGCACCTATACCCCCTACACAAATAAGTAAAGTTTTGGACGATTTTGCACCACAAGCAGGGGAAATAATATACATAAATAATTTTATTTTTATTAAAAATCTATTCATTTCAATAACTCAAGACTTCAACAATATCTTATATTGGGTGATGGTATTTATCAGTCAGTTTACCTGACTGAAATTTCTGTACTGGTTAAATTGTGATTATCATGTTTAAAAGAAACCGACCTTAAAAAAACGGTAAAACCGGTTATTCGAAAATCGATAATTTGTAAAAACCGGCTAACGGTTTTCAACACAAAAACCGGTTTTGTATACTCTTATTCGTACATATACAAATGAAAGGTCAGAAAGTAAGAACTATTATTTTGGTTCATCCTAGTCAGCAGTGATTTGCCAAAACAAAGTTATGTCTAATATAACATATCTTTATAGTATATTGTTATAATTAAGACATCATTGTAAAGCAGCAGCATAACATATATAACTTCGTGTACTCTTGTTGAAGTATTATGCTAATTAGGAAAGGATATATCGTATTTTAATTTGCTGTACGCACAACCATTTTGCAACTACTTTGCGACAGCACTTTTCAAATACTAATTAAGGCGAACTGCGCACACTTTCAATTATAAATTCAGGCTGTTAAATCTTTATTTTACTTGTATGTACATTAGACCGGGTCACGAAATAAAATTTCCAAAGTCGAGGGCAAATATTAAAGATCACCTCGAGACAACTTCAAAAAAAAAATTTTTTCCTCCCCCACCCCCCGGAAAAACAGTCAAAATCGTTTTTTTATCACTGCTTTTTTGTTTGTGGTTCAATCGTAACATTCAAGACATCGGTGTATAGGTCTCGACGAGTACTACATTTGTCCTATAGATGTCGCTGACATACGACAACATCTTGTAATGATGGCCTCATTTAGAGCAATTTCTACCCCTAAAATTTAAAAATATTTTTTCCTAGGATTAAAGCCCTTTAAAAAAAAAGAACATTTTGCTTTGGAAGTATACAGTTTTATTCAAAAACAAAAAAGTTAGGTATGAAAAGATGCATTTACAGCATCAACACTAATATTTTTTCCTGTTGCTTGCATCATTACAGAAAATTATTCCATACTTCTTAGCGATATCGAAAAAAATTAAATACAAGTTATTGCATACTTTTTAGCGCAAACAGTGTTTTCAAACATGCGGATGAAGGTATTCAGTGTCACCAATATTCAAGAAACGAAATTATAAAGATTCCTTATTGCACTTGTATTCTTCCCATGCAATATGCAACACTCAACATTTGTGCTAAAATGTAAGTGAATCAGCGCTTGGAAAGACTAATCACAATGGAAAATTTTTGCAAAACTTGAAAGTAGTGAACGGAACTTGATAATATTAGTAATTACATACATATCTTTGCTCTTTTTGGGATTTTATTTGTAATACAAATCATATTTCGTCGGTAACTAGATAAAAAATGAATTATCTCAAGGAAATATTTAAATTTTTTTTCGATGTCGTTAAGACTTATGCAACAATTTGAGTGTGGAATCATTTTTATAAAAATTTTCCGTCAGCGCTGAAAAGTATGAAATAATTTGCTATAATAATGCAAACTACAGGAAAAATATTAGTGTTGATGCTGTAAATACATATTTTCATACGTAACTTTTTTGTTTTTGTATAAAACTGTAAACTTCCAAAGCAAAATGTTATTGGTTTTTAAAGGGCTTTAATTATAGGAAAAAATGTTTTTAAATTTTAGGGGTAGAAATTGCTCTAAATGAGGCCATCATTACAAGATGTTGTCGTATGTCAGCGACATCTATAGGACAAATGTAGTACTCGTTGAGACCTATACACCGATGTCTTGAATGTTACGATTGAACCACAAACAAAAAAGCAGTGATAAAAAAACCATTTTGGTTGTTTTTCCGGGGGGTGGGGGAGGAAAAAAAATTTTTTTTTTAAGTTGTCTCGAAGTGATCTTTAATATTTGCCCTCGACTTTGGAGAAAAAAAAATTTTGTATGGGAACCGACCCGGTCTAATGTACATCATACATAAACTATAAAGTACATAAACTCGTTCAAAAAGTGTCTCACAGACGCCTCTATCAGGCCTTCAGGAACGAAAATGTATAATCATAATACAACTTAAAACTTAAAAAACTTAATTTCCCTTTGCACCCCATGAATGAGGTATGGGATAGCTTCTCGCGTTGTTGTGAATTAACACGCTTTCTATTTTTATATTCACAACTAACGGCACCTACTTGTTTATCGACGAATGCGAACGTCACTGTTTGAGAAGCTCTTACTAGACACGCCGATTGACTCGACACTAATACTGCGAAGTTGCTATCAACAACACTCGAGGGGAGCCGACAATGAAAGAAAATTTTTTTTTAAGATGACTGGAGCCAGGTTTGAACCTGCGATCTCCCGCATGGCAGTCGCGTGTTCTAACTACTATGCCACGGCCGGTCCCAATCATAATACAACACCTTTGAAAAATTTAAACAACTGGCGAAAAATATGCAACTGCCACAGGCTATTAGACTTTCTGTGCAACGCTGCTGCCAAAAAGGCAATGATAATAGTTGATCTTATTATACCATCACCCTTAGGAATAAGGGTATATATCATTTGATACGACCCAAAAGTGTAACACATAGAAGGAGTCACTTTAGACCCTAGATTTCTTTGAACCAAATTCGATTCATGACTTTTAAAGTCGTTTGAACCATGTCCGTCTGTCGGTCCGTCTGTCTGGCTGTCCGGCTGGTTCGCACGATAACTTTCGAAAGACGTAGCCAAATGTTTTGAAATTTTGCACGAGTTATTATTTCCTCAAAACTACTTACGGTATTGGAAATGGGCTACATGGCCCCGCCCGTTCTGGTACCTCCCATACAAATACATCATTCCGCCCACTTTAGAAATCGAGTAATAATATCAATACACCCAACGGGATCGTGCCCAAATTCTGTATTACGTTAAGCTATAACAGGATAAAGTTTTGGAAAAAATTTTGAAAGCCTAGCCACGCCCCTTCTGGTACCTCCCATACAAATCTACCTTTCCGCCCACTATAGAGATGGAGGAATAATATCCATAAATCAAACGTGATCGTACCCAAATTCTATTTTTTGTAAAGCTATAACAGGATAAAGTTTTGGAGAAACCAGTACAGAAATTTCAGTCAGGTTAACTGACTGATAAATACCATCACCCAATAATTATTCCTATTACAAGATAATTAATTACCAATTTGATTATCCTCCAAGTGCCGGTTTAGAAATTATGGGAGAAATATTAATTTTCCAAACAAGGTCATTTTGTATGGGAGGTACCAGAGAGTGATCCGGTATAATCCATATTTATTCCTGATTCAAATTATCATAACTGTACAACTTACGCAAAATTCGACTGTATTCACTGTACTTACAAAAATATATGTATTTAAAACTATGGGGGTATGTTCGGTATTTTGTATGGGAGGTACCAGAAGTGGTGCGTCAAATAGTTATGTTTTGTAAGGTTTTGCTTCCTATCACAAGATAAATTAATTGACCAATTTTCATTACCCCCAAGTGTCCGTTTGGAAATTATGGGATAAATGCTAATTTGTCAAAAATAGGTAATTTTTTATGGGAGGTACCAGAAGGGGTGATCCGATATAATCCATATTCATACCTGATTCAAAATTTTCATAACTGTACAAGTTACGCCAAATTTGACTGAATTAATTGTACTTACAAAAAAAGATATGTATGTAGGACTATGAGGGTGAATTGGGGAATTTGTATGGGAGGTACCAGAAGGGGTACGTCAAATAGTAAGGTTTTGCTTCCTATCGCAAGATAAATTAACCTACCATTTGTCATTATCCTCCAAGTGTCCGTTTGGAAGTTATGGGAGAAATATTAAATTTGCAAATATAGGTCATTTTGTACGGTAGGTATCAGAAGGCGTGAACCGATATAGTTCATATTCATTGCTGAGTCCAGTTTTTATATGCAAACATCATATGCAAAATTTGAGTGAATTCAGTTTAGTTACAAAAAAGATATGTATGTAAAACTATGAGGGTCAATTAGGTCATTTGTATGGGAGGTACCAGAAGGGGTATGTCAAAGGTTTCGGTTTTCGTAGTGTTTGTCTACTTTTGCAACATAAATAAACTGACCAAATTCAAATATCCTACGATCGTCCGTTAGGAAGTTATGAAAGAAATATAAATTATCCAAAAATAGGTAATTTTATATGGGAGGTACCAGAAGGGGTGGGGCTATTCTGCCCATTTTCAATCCCATAAGTTCGTTTTGAAAAATATTAATGCTGGTAAATTTTCATACTGATCCGTTAAGGTTTACTCAAGTTATCCTGCTGACCAACCATCCAGCCAGCCAGCCTGCCAGCCAGCCAGACAGACGGACATAGCTCATTCGTCTTAAAAAGTCCTGAAACGAATTTGGTCTTAAGATACTAGGGGTCTAACTCGTCTCCTTTAATGCGTTACACTTATTTTCGTATCAAATGATATATACCCTCATCCCTAAGGGTGATGGTATAAAAATTGGAAGTCTGGCCACGCCCCATCTGGTACCTTCCATACACATCTGGTACCGCCCACTTTAGAAATAGAAAAGAATTAATATTATTAAAAGACCTGACGTGATCGCGCCCAAATTCTGTATTTGGTAAAGTTCAAGCAGGATAAAGTTTTGGAGAATAAATCTGGAAGTCTAGACACGCCCCTTCTTGTACCTCTCATACAAATGTACCACTCCGCCCAAATGACACGCCCCTTATGGTACCTCCCATTCAAATGTACCTTTCCGCCCACTTTAGGGATGTAGTAATAATATGAATACACCCAACGCAATCGTGCCCAAATTCTGTATTTAGTAAGCTATAACAGGATAAAGTTATGGAGAATAAATCTGAAAGCCTAGACACACCCCTTCTCGTACCTCCCATACAAATGTACCAGTCCGCCCACTTTAGATATCGAGTAATAATATCAATATATTAGAAAATTATTTGTTTTAATGAGGGTGATGGTATATGTAATTCGGGTTGCCCGACTGAAACTTTCTTACTGGTTCTTAGAGCATTTGGTACTATAAATGAAACTGAAACGTTGTAATATTATAGTAGTTGGTAAGGCTTAACGATTGGACACCACATATACTTTTCTGTATATTTTTTTACACAAACACAAATCTGTCAGGCGCATTATCTCCAGGATGGCAAGTGTGCTAGAGAGCACAGCACATACAGCCCTGTGTGTTAATAAGCTAATGCCATTGTGATACCTTTCCTGTAACAAATACTGACTAGCTATTTAGCCCATCAGCATTAATGTCTCAAAGAACGAAAATATGTGCCATTTGAAATAGTTTGTATATTAAATAGTTATATTTGGAAGCTTTAGGTAATGTGTGTTGCAAGACAGCCATCTTTCTAGCACACATTGGCTTATGAAGTACTGCAATTTTCCCTATAACCATCTTATTGTTCACCTGCGGGCAGAAAACCCTAACTTTTTTACAAGCATACGGCAGGTAGAGATCGACATACCAATATTTTCTTTTGCCGGATTTTTGCCATAGGACACTGTCTAGCTAGTTCATCTGCTAAGCAATTGACCGGAATGTCGCTGTGTTACACTACAGTGGTTTGGCAGCTTGTAGAATATATTTACGGACCAATGTATGGGTAACTATTCTCTCTCGTCCAACTTTGATCAACTCGTGAAAAATGTGTCTGGTATCCCCTTCCAGTTATTTTTTCCAGGTATTCCTATTCATAATTTGATCCGGTTTAATATTTTAGCATGTGCAGAATCCTCCGTGGCTTAACACCACTTTCTTTGATTCTCACCATATATGCAGCGGCAGCCGATTCAGCCATATTGATTTTGTTAACCAAAATTGTAATCCATTAAATGACGTTGATTCACATTTTTGTAATTTATACTTCCGAGAAAACAGGGTAAGCTTAGATTTTAATGAGTTTAGAGATAGTTCGCTAAATCCATTTATATAGTTCCAGTTTAATAAGATATATAGTAAGCGAGTAAGTTCATTGAGATTTTATCCGTACAGATGGTGGCATGATCATCGGCGTAGGCAAATACCAGGCATTCGGCAGTTCATTGGCTGTGGTTAACCGTAGAAGTAAAGACAGAACTCCTTTCTGACGTGTCCCTCAATTAACGTTCCTTGACGTTGTGACGCCTTCCCATTCACCTGTGAGGATTTTTTTCACCATAAGCAACCCAATTAGGTGAGTCACTGATGAGTCAATCCCCAGATCATAAATTGGTTTAAGGATTGGCGGAGATAAAATATTATTAGAGGCACCCTTGATGTCTAGGAAAGTCCCCAGATCGTGGATCTTATTCTCGAGGGAGTTCTCTATTGTACAGACTATATAGAGAAGAGCCGTCCGGTTGACCTTCCTTTAGTGTAGTCATGCTAAAAGTTTGATAGTAAATTCAGTTTAAGATTACTTCGAACATGGATTTCTAATAACCCCTAAAATGTTTTAAGGTCAAAGGATAAAAGACTGATCGGTCGAGGCTTTTGACTGATTGAAAAGATTTAAATAGCTCTGACAGGTTACCCTCGTGATAGTCTCGTATTCTAAACTAGAAATTCGTGTAAATGCAATTAAAATGAATTGAAGAAAAAATCAACAAATTCTTCTAAAATTGGCTGCAACATACATTTACCAACCTGACAGGAATGATCATAGTATCCATTTGTAGTATAATATATTACTTTTACGAACATTTCGCATGTGGGTGTTTGTGACAATAACTGCTTAATAAGGTTATTAGAAAAGGCATTCGATTTCATTAAATCCGCCATTGGTTTGTTGATTCGCAGTATAAGGAAGCACACAAGTCTGTGTTTGATAGAAGATAGAATTGAAAAGCATTGACGGCGTTGACGAGGATAATTACCTGAGCAAAGGAAATGTGAATACAGTTTCTGCATGCTCCATAACCATTAACATATAATTGAATGGCTGTTGACTATGTTAGTAAAAACTATCTTATAAGTCAAATCGAATTATAATCAGAAGTGGGTATTATGGATGTTAAAGAAAATTAAAACTAGTAAGGTGGATTACCTTCGGCTATGCCGAAGCTCAGATACCCTTCACCATTTGTAAAAATGGTCATAAAACTACAAATATATTTTTTTAACTTTGTACCACAAAACAGGGGAGTTGGAGAAAGGTCGGCGTTGCTTTTATCTTCATACATCCATTTTTTGTCAATCATTTTTGTTCTGAAATGTTTCGCTTAGAGAACAGAAGCTTGTATACAAAATTTCAGATCGATAGCTCTTATACTGCGGCAGTATTCGGATACAGTCGGACGGACATGTTTTAATCGACTTAGAATCGAAGTCCCTTCTCGGCGTTAGAAATGGAAGAACAAACTGAGTATACCCCATGGTCCGTGAGTGCACGTGGGGTAGGGTATAAATATAATAATAATTTGTGTCCGATATGAAGGGAGATGATTTAAAAATATTCTGGGTGCAGTGTTACGTCTTCATACATTAGTGGCCATTTTCTGAATGTATCGACAAACTGTCTGTTACTAAATCTCGATATAAATTTATTAGATTGATAAACTGTCCGTTAAATATTTAGGATTTCTCAATAAGCCGACAAAAACATTTTGTTTCAGTTGGCAATACCTCTGAAAATAGCTGTGGAAGTTGGTAGCACTGTCTTCAAGTGACAACTTGTTGACATAAATCAGTTGTTTTTCAAACGTGAAAAAATTAACAAACAAAAATAAAAAACGAAATAATTACTAAAACAATGACGGATAAAAAGCAACGTGGGAAAAATTTTACCACTGAAGAGGAGCTACTGCTTGTCGATTTAGTTATAAACAAAAACATATATTGGAAAACAAAAAATCGGACGCAGTCAATTGAAAGTTTAAAAATGAAGCGTGGATGAAGCTGAAAGAAGAGCCAGAGTGGAATACAACGTCCCTGGAAAACATTAAGAGACAAGTACGATAATATGAAAAGAAAGTCTAAAATGGAACTAGCCACTGAAAAGCGTGAGACATACCGTACTGGTGGCGGTACAACTTTCAATGCATCAGTATCTGCGGTTTCAGAAAAAATATAATCTCTGATTGGAGACAGTGCAACTGGATTGTACAATCCATTCGATAATGATGGTAAGAAATGTCTGTTTAGTTAAAATTAACTGTTACATTACTGTAATTTTTGTGCATAGCGTATGTTAATAATCATGATGACAGAATGCAAGGGGAATTTTTGGACAACATGGATGCTGCAAACAACAATTCCATCTTGGTAGAGGATTTTCCTGATGAACTCGAAATAAGCGTGATGTCCGAATGCAAGGAATTTCCCCAAATGGAAAGCAAACCTACTATCGAACCATCTTCAAGCAGAGTAAAATATAATTCCTCTGCAGTGAAACAAAAAGTCTCCAAAGAATTATTTATTTCTAATAAGAATAAAAAATATAAATGGAAGAATAAAAAGTAAAATTACTAAAATTACAACAGGCTTTTTATGAAGGTGAAAATAGTAGAGCATCTGAAAAACATAAATTGGAAATAGAGTCAATGAAACTAAAAAATGAAATATAAGCTATTGAACTAAAAGAAAAAAAAGGAAAAATTGATTTGTATATGTGAAATATTTGTTTATATATTTACAGCTTATATATAATTACTTTAAATGAATGTAGTGTTCTCCGATCTCACCAGAAACTGAATTTCAAAATTATATTATTTTTTGTTTATTTTAGATTTATCTACGTTCACTAATGTTGCCTTATTATTATTAGTTATATTAAAATGTTACAAGACCTCGCAATTTAAAACTGAATTGAAAAATATTAATAATAAAAAATACAATTAACTTAAAAATATTGTTTCATTCGTCACGTCATCGTTTTGAGAAGGTAGTAAACTGAGCGAAAATTTAGGAGTATTACACGATCTACCAAAAAGTTGAATTTAAAGACTGAAATTGAAAAAAATAAAAACCTAGAGTTCAAATATACAAATTTATGAATGAATTTATGTACCTTGCAAAATAATTATTGATTAATATTGTCCGGGCGTTAGATGATGTTTCTGCAACGATGGTGTCATTATCAAAATTGGTTGTGAGTGCATTGGTATACATTTCAGGAGGCACAGGTTCTTTTTGAGTTATGCATAAATTGTGAAGAACTCCACATGCAACTATCACACTCATTGCAGTTGATAATTTTAACCGTATTCTCAAAGATAATACGGGGAAGCGCCGCTTCCATACTCCAAAACACCTCTCTACAACATTTCGCGTTCGAATCTGCGACTCATTATAAAATTTTTGTGGATGTGTTATCGGATTAAGCAGAGGTGTCAACATATAACTGGATGCCTTGTGGTCACCATCCCCTAGAATGTAAAGTTGGCCGAATTCCCCACTATCTATACGGTATTTTAATCTGCTATTATTTAAAATCATGCTATCTTGGCTTGAGCCAGGCCATCTTGCGACCAAATCTTGGAATATTAAATTAGCATCACATATAACCTGGACATTAAAGGAAAAATATCCTTTGCGGTTCGGAATATTTCCCCACAGTCTCCTCCGGGTGATTGAATTCGTACATGTGTACAATCGATCGTACCCACCACCTTTGGACATTTTGAAATTCGATAAAATGCATCTTAATAAATTCTCCAGTGACTGCTGCAATTGCTCCAGAGAGTCTCTTACAGCTCGGCAAGCAGATGGTACGCTTACTCCACAAAAATCTCCGGCCGTTATAAGAAAATTGCCAGTGGCATAATATCGTAGAGTTAGCAATAGTTTAATTTCGGGCGTTAGAGCATTATTTCTATCTGTTATTGAGGCAATTTTGTCAGTTATCATATCAAGAACAATTTTAAATGTTGATTTTGATAGCCGGATTCTTTTGAAAAAATCATTGTCCTCCATGTCTTCCAGATAATTAGGTCTTGCTTGATAAACTCTTTCAGCATTCACTTGGTACTCATGCTCTTCGAGTTCATCCTCCATCAAACTAATATTAATTACTCTATTAAACATTTTGTCTAAAATCTATTTAATTTTTTCACAAAAACAAATACAAAAATTATTGACACCAGTCAGCTGATTGAATTTATCTGTACGGCAAATAAATAACCGCCAGTTGGAGGCGGGTTAGTTTTGCAACAGAATAAATGCAAATGAGATATTCAGAAAACCAAATTTCAATAATATACAGTTTTTCGTTGGGAAAAAAAATAATCGCCTAATGAGAAAACGGCCCTAGGAGTTGTTGAGGCGAAATAAAAATTGGTACAATCTCGTTTTTTATGAAATTAGGAAATTTGTACAGTTTCATAAAAATCGGTTGAGAATCATATAGAGCAGCGTCGAATATAATACTGCGCTTGAATTGTTTATATGTTTAAATCCGATCTTGCTTATCTTAGAACTTAACCCCTGCTTCTGGACAGAAGCTTATATACCAAAATTCAGCCCGAAAGCTCATAAACTACAGGGAAATACAGACGGACACCCCAAAAAGGAAGAGTATGTATGGAAGTATTCGTTCGATATTTCCTAACCTACGGCTGTAATCGCGGGACCAGTTAGGCGGACAACCCAAAAAAGGAGGGAGTTTGTATGGGAGGTGGGAGTAGTTTTCGACCGACCTCGTCTTAGAAAATAGCCTCCGCTTTGACGATAGAATCTTGCGTACAAAATGTCAGCTATATACCTCTTTTAAAGCGACAGACATCGCAGGGACAGACCCCAAAAACCGAGAGTTTGTATGGGATGTGAGAGTAGTTTTTGACCGATTGGTCACATCTTAAACTTAACCTCCGCTTAGAGTAGCGAAGCTTGCATACAAAATTTCAGCTTGATTGCTCTTAAATTATAGCTGTAATCGCGGGGACTGACATTCAGACACCCCCAAAAAGAGGGATTTTATATGGGAGGTGGGAGTAGTTTTTGACCGATCGGTCTCATCTTACTACTACACCTCCGCTTAGTGTAGGGAAGCTTGCATACAATATTTCAGCAGTATTGCCCTTTAACTACGACTGTAATCGCAGGGATAGACCACAAAAAGGCTAAGCTTGTATGGGAGTTGGGAGTAGTTTTTAACCGATCGGGCTCATCTTAGAACTTAACCTCCACTTTGAGTATAGAAATTGGCAAACAAGATTTCAGCTCGACATCTCTTAAGCTGCGGCTGTAATCGCGGGGACAGACAGACAGACGGTGACCTTTAAATCAACTCAGATTTCGATGCTGATCATTTATATATACATAATGTCATACCTACCACGCCTCCTTATGTGCGTTACAAATGTAAGAACAAAATTAATGTCCATGCGCGGGGAAAAGGGTATAAAAAATGCTCGATTTCTTTTTAATTATTTTTCATGTTTTTAGTTGTTTAAAGAAAATTTTAATTTTCCATGTTTTTAGTTTTTCTTTATTGATTTTTTATTTTCCTATTCATTTGTATGCCAAAAAAGCTGAGATAGAGCAGTAAGGAGTCTGTAATCATGGAAGCGATATCGTTGTTAGAAGAGGCGAAGATAAAAGTAGAAAAATTTCTTGAGAGAAAGATCCACTATGCACATAGTGATATCACACATAGCCAGACCGGTTATGGCAGAGTTCCAACGAAAATTCCCTAACAAATTACTGACTAAGAAACTGCACTTTCCGCTGTCCTCTAAGGCCACCTGACTTGACTGCACCAAAATTTTTTTAAGGGGTTTTGTCAAGTAATAGTTGTACTAAATAAAACGAATGAATTTAAATAATTTTAAAAATTGGCCATTAAAACAATATTTAAGGCTATGTCGCGTGAATGAGCATGGATATCATTTATGGTCTATCTTTTTTCAAAACCGATAGGCAAATGAAATAAAATTTAATTATCTATAAAATAAAAAAATTAAATAAATAATTGCAAAATAATTGGTGCGCTATATATTGACCGTTTTATAGCTGCAGCTATTTGAAGTTATGGATTTTTGGCGTTCACGGCTTAACAGCAGTCATAAACATGGTACGAACCTTCACTTCTTGCTATAAAACATTCACATCGTACGTTCGAATCACAAAATTGCATACAATGTGTAATCCACGAATCGTATAGTTTCTCTGACATAAAATTCAATAGCAAGAAATCATTTTAAATCACAAAACGAAATGTCATACGTAAAAAATCTCTTTAATACATTTATTTCAGTATCGTAAATCAAAGAACAGAACACAGCATCTGGAGCGGAATGGGATAGCCAACGTTTATGCATGTGTGGGCGTTAAGTCAGTCTAATGTACATATGCTACATTGGCAAATACACATGTACATTAAGCCGGGGCGAAAAAAAAAGTTGTCAATGTTACCGCCTTATATGAAAAATTAAGTGAAAACAATTTCGGGGGAGCGAAAAATTTTTTTCTGTGGTCGCGGCAAAAACGCCGGATTCGGAGTTTTTACCATAACATGGTTATTTGTATACCGATTGTCAAGATCTATGCATCATTGAAAAGGTATTAGCCACAGCTTTGTTAGTGTGTTAAAGACTTTTAACTACGACGCCATCTTCCAGCGGTTCTCATCATTGTATTCTTAAAAACCCCCCTAAGCATATAATTTTTTTATGTAGATTTGAAGGCCTTGAAAAACTATTAACGATTTTAGAAAAAACCGTTAACTTTCATTCATAAACAAAAAAGTTATATTGATTTAAAAAGTCAGTACTTGTGATAATGCGAAATATACTTTTGTTTATTTTTATAACATTTGTTTGTTATAAAACGTGTACGATTGAAAAATAAATAAAGTTCAAACAAATAAAAATCAATATTCGAAAATACCAAATAATCGGAATACTATCTAACTGAAGAACTTCCAAAGATTTTTTTAGCGACCAATGTAAATTAAGTATGATGACGCTTAATGCCATATCGGATCATGAGGAAATCTTTGGTTGAGCAAATACAACTTTTTATACAAATCTACTTCGAACTATCATATGTACTAAAATGTTAAATCAAACTATTTTGTTTATGAATAAAATGTAACGTTTATTTCGCAATTATTTTATAGTTTCTACAGGGCTTTAAATCTGCATCAGAAAATTTTATGATTAGGGGGGTTTTCAAGGATACAATGTTGAGAACCACTGGAATATGACGTCATGGTATTAAGTAACTATATTAATAACAAAGCCCTTGTTAATCCATCTTCAACGATATATAAAACTTAAGAATCGGACAGCGAATAACAAAGTTATGGACAAAACGTCAAAACCGCCGCTTTTGCCACGCCCACAAAAAAAAAAATTTTCCACCTCCGAATTTGTTTTTATAAGACTGTTCATATAAGGCGGTAACATTCATATATTTTGTTTTCTCCATATAGATCGACCCGGCTTAATGTACATATTCATGTAATCTCAGATATAAAAAATTTACCGCACACCTACATTCTCCTGGTACCTGGCAGAGATTTAATTCAATTCACACACAAATTCAAAAAGTTCTTCACTCCAATATATCAGGACTTCGATTTTACGTAACCACAAATGGATTTGTGTTAATGGAAAAATACCATATCTGATTGCTTGTAAATGTTGTGAAGTCATGTTTGTTTGATGGAGGCAGTACTCGTATTATGCATGCAGGGAATGGAAAAAAAACATTTCCTGTATATTAAAAGATGCAAATCGGATACGCTAATGAGGCGTGATTTTCAGCGAACGCAAATAATACAGAAAGAAATTGAGGAAGTTATATGAAATTCACAGAGATTTAAATGCGCAAATAATGCCGTAAAAAGACGACTTAACGCTGAATAACGACATCAATCATGATGTAAATTGGGAAAATAGCGTACAAAGAAAATTGTAAAATTAGTTAATTATTTTATAATTACAATAACGATTCTATTGTAACGAAAAGAAATACAGAAAATCATGTAAAGAAATTCGGATTTATATTTGGGGGATATACAACGAGAAGATGACTTTGTTTTATGTGTCAAGTGGATTTAAAGCTTTATTTTATTTTTTTTTTATGTAAACACAACTACAAAAGCGCTCTGAAAGTCGATATTTAAATTAGTAAGACAATTTATTGGGATTGGGACCGGCCGTGGCAAAGTGGTTAGAACACATGACTACCATGCGGGAGATAACAGGTTTAACTCCTGGCTCCAGTCATTTTAAAAAAGAACAATTTTCTTTCATTGTCGGCTCTCCTCGAATGTTGTCGTCAGCAACTTCGCAGTATTTAGTGTCGTGTCAATCGGCATGTCTAGTAAGAGCCTCTCAAACAGTGACGTACGCATTCATCGTTAAACAAGTAGGTGCCGTTAGTTGAATAGAAAAGCGTGTTAATTTACAACAACGCGAGAAGCTATCCCATACCTCATTCATGGGGTGTAAAGGGAAACTAAGTAAGTAAGACAATTTATTCGGATGAATCGTCTGATACTATCGGGTCTTTAGTCAATATCTGAATTATTTTCAAATTAAAATAATTACATTTAATATTATTATCTGCTGTCGATTTCATGTTTTTCCCATTTATTTATATAACTTCTTCGGGTAACACAAAAAGGATAATTCGCAGCAAAGTCCCTAATGAAACATCTGACATTTATTGCCTTATTTACTAGACTTTCTTCATTAGGTATATTATTTTACTTACATATCTAGCTGGCGCATTCTGAACCATACATCAAGACAGGTATCTGGTATAGCTGGATTTTTGTTCATCGAGAGAGGGCTCTGTCATTGAATCGCTTGCTTAGTCCGTAGTAGAATTTATTACCAAGCAGGATTTCGAGGCTGACGTTATTATACCATCACCCTTAGGGATAAGGGTATATATCATTTGATACGACCAAAAAGTGTAACACATAGAAGGAGTCACTTTAAACCCTAGGTTTCTTTGAACCAAATTCGATTCATGACCTTTTAAGTCGTTTGAGCCATGTCCGTCTTTCTACTTACGGTATTGCAAATGGGCTACATGGCCCCGCCCACTTTCGAAATCGAGTAATAATATCAATACACCCAACGGGATCGTTTCCAAATTCTGTATTTTGTTTAACTATAACAGGATAAAGTTTTGAAGAAAAAATTGGAAGTCTAGCGACCCCCCTTATGGTACCTCCCATACAAATTTACCTTTCCGCCCACTTTAGAGATGGAGTAATAATATCAATACACTCGACACGATCGTGCCCAAATTCTGTATTTAGCAAAGCTACAACAGGATAAAGTTTTGGAGAAAAAAGTCTGGAAGTCTAGACACGCCACTTCTGGTACCTCCCATAAAAATGTACCACTCCGCCCACTTCATCAATATAATAAAAAAATGTTTGCTTTACTGAGGGTGATAGTATATGGAAGTCGGGTTACCCGACTGAAACTTTCTTACTGGTTTTTCTTATTGATGGCGGAGCTTATATAGATAAAATCATCTATCACTTCGAAATTATAGATGTCAACGTTCACGCAACTTGTTTGTTGAAACTAATAACTTCGTGTTGTCTTCGTTCACCATTAGATCCATTTTCGCTTATTTCTTCTGTATAACTGAGAAGGCTGCAGTCACTTTCCGCAGTTTTCGAGACACTCGTGTTTACTGCAGCTTTTCTCATTATCATATCCATCGCTATGTTGAAGAGGTCACACGATTGGCTATCGCCTTGTTTTAGGGCTCGTCTGGTACAGAATAGCTCCATAAAATCCTTGCCAATTGACTTCCTTCATGTCAGACAGGTTCATTCCCCAAAGGCGTATCAGCTTCACTGGAATACTAAACTCAGTCATGGCTTCGATTAATTTCTGCCGTATCTGCTCTGCTAAAAGTCCATCGGCACCGGCAGCTTTATTATTTTTCAGCCACGCAATCGCTCTTTTTACCTCGGTTTGTCTTGGCGGGCAGTATAAGCCGTCGTCGACAATTGAAGTGATACTTTAACGTGCGCTGCCTTCCGAAACTAATAAAGTGCAAGTGTTGCCTCCATATATGCAACACACTCTGCGCATCTGTAACTGATTTCTATCCTTATCCTTGTTACAGGAGCGGAGCTCAGTGCCGCAACCTTTTACTTTTACCTTCTGATAGATTTTCTGAGCTTCACCTATATCCCGGTACCTCTCTATTAACTCGTTCTCCAGTTCCTTCATCTAAGGTTTTATTTCGCTTAAGATACAGCTTTTCCTGTTTTTCTGTCCCCCGGCTACAATTATCTGTAGCGTTGCCCTGTAAACAGCTTCCTGTACCTCAGATGCTATGCGATATTCTTCATCGCACAAGGGTTTGTCTGAGTGCCCTTTTTCATGTCCAAGCACGGTTATTGCGGCAGTTGCCATGAAATGCACTATGTGCTGCCACTGTGTAACGGTAATGTCAGAAGAACAGGTGTAATTTCGTGGTAGTTGAAAGAGCTCGTTGGAGTATGCGGAGGCTGTCGTTGGGGTTTCCAGTTTTTTGCTGTCCAGCTTTCTTTGCAACTGGTAACGTGCGTTTTTCACTCTACTCAACGTACCCTAGTTGCAAACAGGTAATGATCCGAGCCAAAGTAAGTATTACGGATCACGCGCACTTCCATGATACTAGATGCATGCCTTTCATCGATTAGCACATGATTAATATGATTTTTAGTGTTTTGGTCGGGGGACATCCAAGTTGCTTTGTGGATATTTTTATGTTGAAAGCTGGTTCCACTCACTACCATGTTTATTGCCGACGTGATGTTAACCAGTTTGAAGCCGTTATGATAGGTGTTTGCGGGGCAATGTGATGTAATGGATGTATTTCCATAGGTTGAGGGAAAAATAAGAATCCAATGATATTTAGTGTTTTGTTGCTATCGTAAATAGCGTTTATTGTGTATATTACCTTCGTATAAAGGATTTACGTGGATAAATGTTTGTATGTTGAAAAGGGTCGTATAACCCTTGTATGAGATGTAGGTATATTAGAGCCGTAGATGCTCTTGTAAAATAAGTATGTAAGCTTAGGATGGAGCCGTAGATGCTCTTCGTAGGAAAGTTCGTATAAACTTGACTATTGCAGGATCTAAACCAAGATGGAGAAGGTGGCGCCGATAGTGTAATCGATGTGAGCTTTTAAACAATTTGTCTGATTACACAACAAAGTTGTCGTTAAAAAGGAGTGTATAACAGATAGTATTGATTGATTTTAAATCGTACTATGGGCAAGAAAAAGAACGTTTAGACTTAAACAATAGGTGTTGTGAAGACTGAACCGAGTGCAAATTCTTTTCCAATTTTTGATTTAAATTCTCTCAGGACAATTTTAATGTTGTGGCAGGGCAGCGGTCGAATCTTAAAAATATTTAGAACAAAGATACAAATCTCTCCAGCCGTTCTCAACTGATGCTATTACTAACAAGTTGCTGTCCATATTTATTATATTCATATATAATATATTTGATAGAATATTGATCTCAATTTATGATATCTTAAACAACTAACACTTAGCAAACGTTTAATAATAACTGAAGTCATGACCATAATTTGAGAGTAAAACGAGTTTTCCACTTAAGTGAAAATAAACTGATTTCAACGCTTTAATCTTTATGTAACATGAAACTGCCACATTGAACACTAGAACATTCATCGTAACAGTTGAGGTTTTCTTATTCAAAGGGAAAATGAAGTGTGTTATAAATTTTGGCATAGCCAAACGTTGTTGCTTTACAAATTTATATTATCTTAATCACAAATACGAAAAGAATACATGAAAACTACCAATCTTACCACAAAATGCAAAAAAATACAATGTACTTGTAAGTCACCAGAAAAACAATGCAAGTGAAGAGTAAAGTTTCATTTCACAGCGCACCATAAGTTGACACGAAATATTCCCCCTCATAGAAGAAAAATTCGCGTATGCTTACACAAGTTTTATATCAGTGGAAGTTGAAACGTGGAATGTTATGCTCTTTTTCTTAGAAGATGAGATGAAAAATTAATGAAAACAGCAGACAGCCTTTGGTACCAGGAAGTGCTATAATGGCAATTCCCAAGTCAAATACACACAAGGATATTTTTTGCGATTTACACAACGATGCAGTGATGATTCATATACTCGAATGTTAAGTAGAAAACAACAGTCAACTGTTATGGTAGTTTGTTTATGGAGTTCGTACATGCGACAGCTTAACTTTTTACGGCTGACACTAGAAAAGTGATTACATTTTAAGAAATCTGCTGGTCCCCGTAGTGAAAGAAAGCCGAAAAGTTAATATTTTCTTAAACATTTTATGGAATTTTGTGTATAGTAGATTTTCAGTTGCCGTTGTTTTAATTGTTTCAGCTTAGATGAGAAGATAAAAATGCATACATAGAAATGCATGCCGGGTTTGTTGTGCAATAGAACTATTGAGAAGGCGTTTGAGCTCATGACTTACGGATATACTAAGGTGTTTGGGACCTTTAAAAAACAATTATTTTCTTAAAAAGAGTTTATAGAAATATTTTATGTGACGATTTATACTGTTCTGCCGTAGCCTCCTATTTAGTATTAAATCTAATATCTGTGAATTGCATTATATTCTTTTCTGGTATCTCACTCTGACTTGGAAGTGGACAGTTAATGCCATCGTCATGGATTGGAGCGGGGTCTTCTGGAATGGTGTCCGTTCCATCAGATTTCTGAAATGTTCTCTCCATATCTTCAGAACGTTATCCGGGTCCGTCACTACCTGGCCACCGCTAACCTTAGAGGAGGTTAACCCTGTTCCACGCATTCTCGCCTTAACTATCGGGTAGAATTATCGGGATTCCCCTCAACATCAGAGCAACTCTATGCACTCACCCTGTCTTATCATCAGCTCCTTCTTTTTTCCGTCTAAAAAGACGAGTTACTTCTCGTCTCCCTCTGTCGTTCACGAACAGCTCGCGTTGCCATTGGCTGCAGTCTCGCCCAGTATGCAGCAACCGTCTCTTTCGTGGCATTGCGACATTTATCATCGTACCAGGCATCTTCTTGAGACGGCTTTGAGTAGACAGGTACGCTTCTCTCGGTCCTTTCTATGGTGTCGGCTATATACTGTCACTGCGAGGTAATATTTTCAGGGGTTGGTGCATTCCGTAGCAGTTGAATTAGGTTGTTGGAGTAGGCGTCCGCTACCTCTCTGGTCCGCAGTTTACCGATGTCCAGCTTTCGTTGTGCCTGGTTACGTACGTTTTTCGCCATGCTTAGCCTTGTGCGTACCTTAACTACGTTAAGGTAGTGATCGCAGTCAATGTTCGCACCCCTGATCTCTCGAACTACCATATTTCTTGCCGCAGAGAAATCAATGATGTCATTGTTGGACGATTCGGTGTGCAGACTGAATTTTCCGATGGTAGGCTCAAGTGCGGACAGCCTTCATATTATCATTGAAATCGCTTAGTACAATTTTGATGTTATGGCTCGGGCTATGGTCATATACATTTTCTAGGCTTTCGTAGAACTCATATTTGTCCTCATCGCTTTTCTCTTCTGTCGGAGCATGATACATATGAGTGTTTTGTGGGAAAACTTTGTCTTGACTCTTATAGTGGGTATTCGTTCACACACCAGGTTGAACCGTGAGACTTGGTGTCGCAACCTCTTGCCAACCATAAAGCCACATTCAAACTCGTGCTTGTCCGCATGGCCACTATAGTTGATGTCACACGTCTTCATGAGCGAGCACCCGTGTCCCGTCCGCCGGATTTCCGTAAAGCGGTTATGTCAGCCTTGTTTTCTTCGAGGACTTCTGTCAGTTGGATGGAGACACCTGGTCTATACAGTATTTTAACATTCCAGGTGCACATCCTCAAATCACGGTCCCTTATTCGTTTGTGGTGGTCGTCAACATTTTGGGGGGTCCAATAATAAAATTATTTTCTTACTTCTTTTCATTGTAATAGTTTAAACGTCGGTGGCGGGTTGCAAGCCCAGCACACCAAGTCGCGGTTTTTTACTTCTACTAGATTTTATTACAGCCGCCCATTCTGGGTCAAACGCTGACCAGGGTGCCGCTCACTCTAAGCCGAAGTGCCCGGGTTTAAGGTTTCGCACCTTACAGTTAGCCGTGCACTGCTGGTGTCAAATCACATTTCCGGGAGGTGACGCAATAGTACCACGAATATGAAGCTCTGTGAGTAGACTTGAGGTGTAATTATCAAAGATCACTCTGTGTTTGCCAAGTTAAACCGATCAGAAGCTTTACCTTGCATCACACGTTTGACGCCCAAACATACATACAGGTACATACATTCTTCTTATTCTTTACTGGCAGCAACAACAGAAATTCATCTATCAGTAGCCGCACGTAGAAAACCATTCCAAGCGCTTCGGTCTTTTGCGCTCCATAGATAGTTCGTCATACCAAGCTTACTTAACATTTCCGTCACCTGGTCCATCCATCGGAGTTTTGGTCGCCCCCTCCTGCGCCGCCCATCGAGTTTATTGCCGATGACTTTTCGAGCCGGAGCGTTTTCGTCCAATCGTACAACGTGTCCAAGCCAGCGCATTCGGTCTATTTGAACGCGCTTGACCACGTCGATGTCGTTGTACAGCTCATACAGCTCATGATTCATTCGACGCCGGTACTCGCCGTTCACGATGATGGGTCCAAATATTTTGCGGAGTATTTTTCTCTCGAAGACTCCCAGCATAGATTGATCCGCTTGTGTCATTACCCACGATTCTGCGCTGTAGAGCAACACAGGTAAGATCAGAGTCTGGTAGAGCTGGATCTTTGTTCTTCGAGAGAGCGCTATGTCGTTAAATCGCTTGCTTAGCGCATAGTAGCAGCGGTTTGCGATCAATACTCGTCTTTTGATTTCTAGGCTGACATTATTATTTTTGTTTATGGCGGATCCAAGGTAGACAAAATCATCTACCACTTCAAAATTATAGTTGTCAACGTTCACGCAGCGTCCCAGACGAGTGGACTCTTTGTTCGTTGAAACAAATAACTTGGTTTTGTCCTCGTTTATCACCAGACCCACTTCAGCCGACTGCTTTTCAATGCTCGAAAAAGCCGCAGTAACATCTCGCAATCCACGTCCAATAATATCGATATCATCAGCATACGCGAGCAACATGTGGCTTTTGTTAAATATGGTGCCATTCCTGTTTACTGCTGCTTTCCGCATGATCATCTCCATTACGATGTTAAAGATATCGCAGGACAGACTATCGCCTTGTCTAAAGCCTCGCTTGGTAGAAATGGTAACAGAAGTTACTGAAGCTCAACACAGGCTCTCTTAGTGACTTTGGCAGCCCCAAGAAACTAGGATCGGGAGCTGTGGCCTAATAAGCCACTCTCCTTAAACAAATATTTATTATGAAAACACGAAGAAAAGGAAAAACAATAACCCCCCCAAATGTTGACAGGTACATACATACCTGTGGATAATTTTCGACTTTCACGTAGCTGTTACAAACAAACCCACAGATGGAAATATCCTATTTGGTATATCCGTTTTCAAGTTTTAAGCACCTGAACAAACCACGATTCGTTTATGGGTATTTCCTAGATTTGCGGACGCACGATTTTTTCCTTATTTTGTAGTTTTCTCGATAAGTTGAAATATTTTGATGATTATGTTCTTATTAAAAAAATTTAGATTTTGGACAGTACTATAATGTTCTTTAAATGAAACGTTACTTAAAATGTTGTATTCAAAATTATGACCAACACAAAGTGCGATACGGACACACACATTTTTCCACACCAACTTGAAGTGTCTACGAAAATTTGTGAAATTTCTTATGTGATCAGTATATTCCTTTTGTGAGATAAAGAAGACATTTTGGGGTTGTTCACATTTAAAATACTTTTACCTCTTACGCTACGTCAATCATTGTTCTATGTATAACACATAGCAACAAAAACAAACAATACCTGGGAAATTATACTATTTTTCTGGTAAGTGCTGCTGAGCGCTACAAGAATCTGTTTTTCAAATTTCACAAAACCCCCAAAATCTTGAGTTACGGGTAAAAATTAAATTTTTCGTACTTTTACGCACTTATAAGCCAGTAACGCGTATAAATATGAACCGTTTTGGGACCGGCCGTGGCATAGTGGTTAGAACACGCGACTACCATGCGGGAAATCGCAGGTTCAAACATGGCTCCAGTCAACTTATAAAAAAATTGTTCTTTCATTGTCGGCTCCCCTCGAATGTTGTTGACAGCAACTTTGCAGTATTAAGTGTCGAGTCAATCGGCATGTCTAGTAAGAGCTTCTCAAACAGTGACGTTCGCATTCGTCGATAAACAAGTAGGTGCCGTTAGTTGTGAATCTTAAAATAGAAAGCGTGTTAATTCACAACAACGCGAGAAGCTATCCCATACCTCATTCATGGGGTGCAAAGGGAAATTAAGTTTTTTTTTTTAAGTTTAAGATTTTAAATTTTAAAGCGGATTTGGAAAAAAGAGACTTTCAACCGATATATATAGTTTGTTTTGTTCAAGTTCAATAAATTCATTATATGTTACATAAACAAAAAGTTAAAAATATAGAAAATTTTTACTATGAAATTGTCTGTCCTTCCGCTGGAAATACCCATATATATATATAACTTAAATTTTGCGACTTGTAAATTGAAAAGTTCAGACACTTTATGAATTCCAGGCAACGTACAACAAAAGACTTTGTTTACTATCAAAACTTTTGTATAAGCTACTAGAAAAAAGTTTCTGCGAACTGCTTTAAATAAAAAATAGCTTTGTATGCTAGTTGCAAGAGATTATTGTGAACTACATGTGTAGCAATTCAATAGGTTGGTACAGGGAACACGTGGAATTGTTTAGTATAACCTATATAAATATATTACAACAACATATAGTATATTAGTACAACATTACATCAAAACATTATATCTGGTAACTCTTATTTATCTTGCGTACCTAAAATATTCATACCTTGCAAATGAATATTTCAGATATGATTTCCTTCCCTTCTATTTGCACATTTTTTTAAAAAAGAATTACTTTTTAATTGATTCATGATATCTTATGTTCATTGGTATATGTAATTGTAACGAAGTTTGTTTTTAGTGTTATTTGTTCTTTATATATTGAAACCAATATATCGTTGGTGTGCTGCTAAAAGGTGTCCAATCCACTTTTTTGACAAATTGGCTTAGTGATGCAAAAGTGTCCCAAAAGTCATAGTCTATGAACTGTAAAAATCCAATGTCAATTTAAAGAATTTCTGTAGCTATTAGATATTATTAGACAGCAGAGTTAAGATGAACGAAAAATGTAATCACAGAAAGCCAACTATTGAGGAAATATATTTTGTAATACCATGGTGTTATTGTGCTAAATGCGTATTCGAAATTATACAAGTGTATGTTCATGAACTACACCAAAAAGTATATAGTAATTTTTTTACTACATCAAACAGTAAACTTAATTTAATATAACTGTGTGGGTATATCCTACATCCAGCTAACGCTTATTATTCTCGACATCAGCTATAAGAATTTTGCCAACAATTTAATATTTGTTCGCATTCATTCTTTCTTTAGAAGACATTTTCAATTATTCTCAACATGTTCGCACTCTCGACACTATCTGTGTTGACGACACCCGGTTTACTCTGAGTTCTGTTACATAACAAGTATCTACATGCTGGCGTTTCAGCATATCTCTGAATGTTTGTTTTTCAGTTTTATTTAAGATTGCGTCTGCCATTTTTGTGGCACCAGCACATTTAAATTGTTAAATTTCCTCTTACGTACGCTCCAGACAAATACTCATTTATTATCTTAGTCTCTAATCTTTGCCAGTAAAATGAATTACTTTTACTTGTTGTTGTGCTTCCAAAAATGTTGCGTACTTTTGTAGTACTTAGCTGGCAGACAATGTAATGCACTTGAGAGTTGGTTGGTGCTTGATAAAGTGCAACTTTCTAGTTAAATACACACGAATTTGTAAAAGTTAATTTTTAAAGAAATCTACAATTGGGAACAAAAGTCAGCACTCCATAAAAACATCTTTAATACAATTGTGCATTAATGTGGAGATCTAGGAATTTACACGTTGTGAACTCATTTTCTTTTCGAGTATCGTTACTTATATAAGGGCTCATCAGCAGTTCAGAAGATTAGCGAAGACTTGGTCTGAAGATTGACGAAAACACTTTAAAAAAAACTTGTTGAATTGCATTACTTACTGAGGAGCCATGGGGAGCTCTATAGGTCAACAATTAAATACTCCTGTACTCACCACTTGCTTGCACCTGTACTTCATTGACCTCAATAACTGACTCCTCTTTCTTACATGAGGCTTTCTTTTATATGGTAATATCTGCTGGTAGGCAGAGTGCTCATCATTTTTAAGTTATTCGAACCATTATTTTCGATCTCAAATATTTTGAAAACAAGTTCAATCTAGAAAAATAGCTACACTGGATACAGTGACCCCGAATTAAAATTAACCGCTTTGTGCCCGCTTGTTAACAAAACAGTTCGGTTCCAATACAGTGTTGTTTAATATATATATTTGTTCTTGACATATTCAAAGAATATATTTTCCTGTATACATAGGTTCCGTAGCCAAGAAATACCAACAACATCATAGTTCGGTCACTTACGATTTTAAGCCGTTGAACATAAATCAAATTTATACAATTTACGTAACAGTATCTTTAGGTATATTTCCCTCACAACGTGGTTGTGATACAAAGAGTTCTCAACATACGAAATGTTTATATTAAAGATACACACTACTATGGCAACATGTCATTACACTATAATTTTATTGTTATTGTCTTATCTAGAACCACTTTGAGCTGGCCATTAATCTTTGCCTTCAGTTAGGTGCTATGTTAGTTACTTGGCTAATAATTTCATTGTATATAAGATACAACGGTTGAAAGGTTAAAAGGTTGAAAGCTCCTAACAAAGAGCAATTTTGAATGTCATACAAATGTCCATTGTCAAACTTTACCATCCCTTTTGACACATTTATGTTGGTACATTAACTTTGCAATCTATGTTGAATAGATGTAGAAGTGCAGTGCGGCGATAATTGTATAAGTATATTAATGATGTATATAACTAGTTACTATTGTTCTGCTTAAGAACAATGCGATGAACGGGACAGTGATGCACACAACGAAAGAACTGTGAAATATTTTACAGCTGCAATGCAGAAAGTGGATTCATAGTCGCCAAAAGACTACGACATCCGGTCTCGCGGTTTAACCCTGTAATTTTACCGAATAGCCACAATTCGCATCAAGGCGAAATATTTTTTATATCACGCTGATTTGTGTACATGCTCCCACGGAAGATAAAAATGGGGACATTAAACATTCTATGAAAGCCTGGAGGAAATACATGACCGTTGCCCTGCCCGCGATATTGAAATTGTTCTGGCAGATTTTATTGCTAAAATAGAAGGGGAAGTTGCTCTTGCAGGCGGAAAATTCAGAATTCACAACACCGATGTCGGCTTCTGACCGGTTATTTTTGCGTCCGCAATAAACATGATAGTGAATTGGACAAGATTCAAAAAGCTGCATACCACCGTGATAGCCAATGCCTACTCCAAGCAATGATGTCGATGTTCCCGACATTCAGTGGCAGCATATTGCGAATTCTATGATCACTGCAGCAACAACCTTACTGGGTTTTGAAATACCAGGCCCAGACAAGACTTGGTACGATAATGAATGTCGCGAAATGTTTGAGGTAAACGATGCTGCATACAGGGTAAAACTGCAGCCAATGGCAACGCGTGTAGTGACGGAGCGTTTTAACGAGAAGAGGAGGGAACTGAAACGCCTATTCAGGCGGAAAAGCGTCTATTGAAGAAAAGAGAGAGCCAGTATATCGAAAACTACAGGAATAGAGATGAAGCCCGAAAGTTTAACCAAAAAGTAAAATTCACTAGTTTTAGAACACGGATCCCCACCTGTAATGACAGAGCAATAAATCTGATAATGGACATACAGATTGTGCTGCAACTATGGAGGGAATACTTTCGTATTCTGCTCGTTCAGGAAGGTAGTAAAGGGTGTCCCAACAAGAGCGCAATTTTTAAATTTTAAATAAAACACAGATATTTAAAAAAAAATCGTGAAACTTTATTATATCGTAAAGTAGACAGAATGAGGTTATGTATGGAACAATATATCGTGCAGATGGCAACCGCGGCTTTGCTGGCATGCACGCGATCTTTTTATGAAATTTTCAATGACCGTTTCGCATAAATGCTGCGGTATTTCATTAATGCAGCGTCCAATTTCCTCTTTTAAGGCTTGATTCGTCGTCGGCTTGTTCGCGTAAACCATCGAATTCAAAAAACCCCATTATAAATGAAGAAATAATGCCAATCATCGACGACAGAGTAGATTGTCCTCCACCGCGCCCAAAAAAGATCAGCACGGCAATCGCACGGCTTAAAACAATAAAGCTACGGAATCCGATGGACTACCGGGAGAGCTTTCTAAGGCCGGAGACGATGATCTGGCATCGGCATGCACCAGCTCATAAACACGATATGGCTAAAGGGCATGCAAATGCCCTACGATTGAAATCTGAGTATTTTATGTCCTGTTCTTAAGAAAGACTGTCCAAGTGTGTGTACCAACTACCGCAGGATCAGCCTTTTACACATAGCAGAGAAGGTCCGGTCTAGTGTGTTATGTAAAGCCCATTTTAGCGAACCTATTAGGGCCTTACCATTGTGGCTGTAGACCTGGTAAATTCACAACCCACCAGATATTCACACTACGACAAATCCTGGAGAAGACCTAAGAAATGTAGATCGACACCTACCATCTAATTATTGACTACAAAGCTGCATTCGACAGTCCGATACGACAGAAACTATTAGATGCTTTAGCTGAGTTTGGTATCCCAGCTAAGGTGATACAACTTTGCGGGATGACAACACTGCCTGACACGAATTCTTCAGTGAAAATAGGCACAAATCCGACAGAGCCATTATCTACCAATCGAGGCTTCAGATAAGGCGATAGTCTGTCATGCGATTTCTTTAACATCATAAAGGAGATGATCACGCGGAAGGCAGCAGTAGCCACCACTGGCACTTCTTCTTCTTCTTTTATGGCAGCAACAACAGAAATGTATCCATCAGTAGCCGCACGTAGAAAGGTATTCCTAGCGCTTCGGTCTTTTGCGCTCCGTAGATCGAGTTTATTGCCGAAGACTTTTCGAGCCGGAGCGTTTTCGTCCATTCGAACAACGTGTCCAAGCCAGAGCATTCGGTCTATTTGAACGCTCTTGACTACATCGATGTCGTTGTACAGCCCATGATTCATTCGACGACGATACTCGCCAATACTTTTGCAAAGTATTTTTCTCTCGAAGACTCCCAGAATAGATTGATCCGCTTGCGCTCTGCGCTGTAGAGCAAGACAGGTAGTATCAGAGTCTGGTAGAGCTGGATCTTTGTTCTTCGAGAGAGCGTTAAATCGCTTGCCTAACGCATAGTAGCAGCGGTTTGTGATCAGTACTCGTCTTTTGATTTCCAGGCTGACATTAGTATTTTTGTTTATTGCAGAGCCAAGGTAGACAAAATCATCTACCACTTCAAAGTTATAGTTGTCAACGTTCACGCAGCGTCCCAGACGAGTAGACTCTTTGTTCGATGCTGGAGTTTTCGAGAGAAAAATATTTTGAAAACGGGCTTGGAAAAGTTGTACGTATGGATGAAAATGCTATATAACGACACCGTCGTAATCAAGCGCGTTCAAATAAACCGGCTTGGACAAGTTGTACGTATGGATGAAAATGCTCGAAAAATCGCGATGATGAACACAGTACGGAGCGCAAAAGACTGAAGCGCTTGAAATTCTTTTCTACGTGCAGGTTATTTCAGGTTATTTTATAGCACTTAATTCATCCTTTCGTTTAAAACCCCACATGCTGTTGTTTTTTTATTATTTAACATCCATACCCAGAAACTATTCATACTTTTTCACGAAATTCCCACTAATTACTTCATACTCTAAAGTATTTGTTTCTAACCTATTCGCGTAAGTGTCAGAGAAGTCAGCGGCAGATATATGGAAAGAGTTGTTTAAACAGTCAGAAGGGCAGTCGGCGCTGAAAAGCAATTCATTGTGCGAAGTGCAAACGGCGTAAGACTTTGTGGCTGCACACTACATGAAATTAACCGCTTTGTTTACCCTGTAAATATTATGCCACGAAAGCAAGTACTTCAAAATTCATGGAAATTGCTTCAAAAGCATTAATACTACACAAGTGAGTGCCATAGAATCACTTCGTACTTCAAGTACAAGTAACAATTCAATAACTGCTACAACAACGAAAAGTGTGTAAAACCTGCCAAGAATGCCCATGGTTGGAAAAATATTGATTGCAAACAAATATGCCAAAGCGTACGCAGACTACGAAAACTACCACTTTGCGAATGAGTGATGTTGCAAAACAGTGAAATGCAATTTAACTTAAAACCACTAATTTGTAATCAAAGTCTCTAATAATGCTCTGTTGGTGGCTACTTATCAAGACGTGCATGAAAGATAAGCTCTTTCAGTTCGTGAACAATATTAAGTTTATGATCTCAATGAATTAAAATTAAGAATATTGTTTTGAAATTGGTTTACAGTGTTATTCATTTGTTTTAACTCTACTTTTTTAGCCAATATTTTAATTCCTTTTAATCGATTAATTTATTCAATCTTTCTGTTTTTATTAAATGTCTTGCAATTATTACAAAAGCAATATGGTTAAATCTATCCTAGTATATGGTGCGTATAGTTTACGTATACTCATTATAACCTAGTTTTATGTATATAAAGCATACGCCACAGTGTCGACTATTATCATCTATACCAGTGCTTCCTAATTAGTTTTGTTTGGGGGCCAGACTTTGCAATACCTAGAGGCAAACAAGTGAAGGTGCGGTAAATGTGGATTTGGTTTGTTTTTTTTTTGTTTTGATTTTTATACCATCACCATGATGGTATAACGACGATAAAAAGTGTAATGCATTAAAGGAGATGAGTAAGACTCCAAGTATCTTAATATCAAATTTGTTTTAAGACTTTTTAAGACAAGTGAGCTTTGCCCCTGTGTCCGTCTGTCTGGATAGCTGGTGGACATGATAACTCGAGTATCCCTTATCTGATCTGTGTGAAAATGTACTAGTATTAACATTATCCAAAATGAAGTAATGAGATTGTAAATGAGCAGAATATCCCCACCCCATTTGGTACCTCCCATACAAAATTACCTATTTTTGGATAATTAATATTTCATTCATAACTTTCTTACAGACGACGGGAGGATATTTGAATTTGGTCAGTTTATTTATCTTGCAAAAGTAGACAAAGCCTAAGCCACACAAACCTTTGCCACACCCCTTTTTGTACTTCTCATACAAATAACTGAATTGACCCTCATAGTTTAACATATGATGAATTTCATATCAAAACCGATATTCATTGAACCCGACCCTCTCAGATTTTAATGAATTTTTGCATACAGCTAGATTTTACCTATAGATACACAACCTCATATTTAGAAATTGCATTTTTGAAAATATGTGGGCGTGGCACGTTATCGAAATATTTATATACCATTATAAAGGTATATAAGTCTGCTTTCGAAAACATTAACTGTAAAAATTTTGTATTACACTGAAAAAATTTTGTTTACAAAAACAAAAGTTTAAACTTGGAAAACACTTCGAAGATCATGTCTTTTTTCCAAAAAAAATATTTTTAGATAGGTCTATTTAATATATATACTTACTTACTTAGCTGGTACTTCTATGCAATCCTAGTGGATTATATACTGCACGTAGAAAAATATTATATGCGCCTCGATCTTCTGCGCGTCTTCTCCAGTTAGTCACACCGAGTTTTGGTCGCCCTCTTCTGCGCCGTCCATCGAGTTCATTTTCGAAGACTTTTCGAGCTGGAGCATTTTCGTCCATGCGTACAACATGACCTAGCCAACGCAACCGTTGCACCTTTATGCGTTTGACCACGTCAATGTCAGTGTACAGCTCATGATTCATACGACGCCGATACTCTCCGTTAACGATGATGGGCCCATATATTTTACGGAGTATTTTTCTCTCGAATACCGCCAGAACCGATTCATCCGCTTGTGTCATAACCCAGGATTCTGAGCCATACATTAGGACAGGTAGAATCAGTATCTGGTATAGCTGGAGTTTTGTTCGTCGAGAAGGGCTCTGTCATTGAATCGCTTGCTTAGTCCGTAGTAGCATTTATTTGCAAGCAGGATTCTTCTTAATTTCCCTTTGCACCCCATAAATGAGGTATGGGATAGCTTCTCGCGTTGTTGTGAATTAACACGCTTTCTATTTTTAGATTCACAACTAACGGCACCTACTTGTTTATTGACGAATGCGAATGTCACTGTTTGAGAAGCTCTTACTAGACATGACGATTGAATCGACGCTTAATACTGCGAAGTTGCTGTCAACAACATTCGAGGGGAGCCGACAATGAAAGAAAATTTTATTTCTTTTTTTTCTTTTTTTAAGATGACTGAAGCCAGGTTTGAACCTGCGATCTCCCGCATGGTAGTCGCGTGTTCTAACCACTATGCCACGGCCGGTCCCAGAGACAAAATTATCTACCACCTCGAAATTATAGTTGTCAACGTTCTCGCAGTTTCCCAAACGAGTAGATTCTTTGTTCGTTGAAACTAATAACTTCGTTTTGTCCTCGTTCACCGTTTGGCCCATTTTCGCTGATTCCTTCTGTATACCTGAGAAGGCTGCAGTCACATCCCGCAGTTTTCGACCGATGATGTCTACGTCATCAGCGTACGCGAGTAGCATGTGGCTTTTGTTGAATATAGTGCCACTCGTGTTTACTGCAGCTTTTCTCGTATCATCTCCATCACAATGTTGAAGAGATCGCACGATATGCCGTTGCCTTGTTTTAGGCCTCGTCTGGTATAGAATGGCTCCATAAGGTCCTTGCCAATCTTCACTGAAGACTTCGTGTCAGTCAGCGTCATTCCGCAAAGACGTATCAGCTTCGCTGGAATACCAAACTCAGCCATGGCTTCAAGTAATTTACGTGTCAAGATGGTACGTGTCGATCTGTTTCTCTTGGGTCTTTTCCAGGATTTGCCGAAGTGTGAAAATCTGGTCAGTTGTTGATTTTCCTGGTCTAAAGCCACACTGATAAGGCCCGATCAGGTTGGATAACACTGACTTTAGTCTTTCACATAGCACACTCGACAGGACCTTATATGCGATGGGTAAAAGGCTGATCCCGCGGTAGTTGGAGCACACACTTGGATCACCCTTTTTCAGCACGGGACATAATACGCTTACATTCCAATCGTCGGGCATGCACTCTTTAAGCCTAACCGTACGCAGGAGCTGGTGCATGCTAGTTATCAGCTCCTCGCCAGCGGACTTGAAGAGCTCTGCGGGCAGACCGTCGGCACCGGCTGCTTTGTTTGCCCGTTTTGCTTTCTCCTTGTGCCGTTCCCTTACAGCACGAGTTACAATTGGCTGTAGCGTTGCCCTATAAGCAGCATCCTGTTCCTCAGACGCTATGCGACATTCTTCATCGTACCAGGATTCGTCTGAGCGCCGCTTTTCATATTCTAGCACGGTTGTTGCAGCGCTTGCCATGGAATGCGCAATATGCTGCCACTGTGTATCGGGAATATCAGAAGTAGAGTCGTTGTGTCGTAAAAGTTGGGAGAGCTGGTTGGAGTAGGCAGTAGCTATCTCTGGGGTTTGCAGCTTCGCGATGTCCAGCTTTCTTTGTGTTTGGTTACGTGCGTTTTTTGCTCTGCTCAATCTTGCGCGCACCTTGGCTGCAACCAGGTAATGATCCGAGCCAATATTAGCACCACGGATCACACGCACGTCCATGACACTAGATGCATGCCTGCCATCAATTACCACATGATCAATTTGATTTTTGGTGTTTTGATCGGGGGATAGCCAAGTTGCCTTGTGGATATCTTTGTGCTGGAATCTGGTTCCACTCACTACCATGTTCCTTCCCGCTGCGAAACTAACCAGCCTAAACCCGTTGTCTGACGTGTCGGTATGCAGGCTGAATTTACCGATCGATGGACCAAGAACATCTTCCCTTCCTATTTTTGCATTAAAGTCTCCCAGAACAATTTTAATGTCGTGGCCAGGGCAGCGGTCGTATGTTTCCTCTAGGCGCTCGTAAAAAAAAAAATATTTAATATATATAACATATCCTAAAACTAAAACTGGGTTTTTCTTATTTTTTTTTTTTAAAAAAATTTAAGTAAATGCATCTCACCAGCTTATTCATGTGTTCTACAAATTCCTTGACTTACATATACCCTCAACCTCAGTAAAACATAACATCTTCTATTATACTGATCTTACTACTCGCTTTCGAAAGAGGGCGGAGTGGTACATTTGTATGGGAGGTACCAGAAGGGGTGTGTCTAGACTTCCAATTTTTGTCTCCAAAACTGTATCCAGCTATAGCTTTACTAAATACAGAATTTGGGTACGATCCCGTTGGGTGTATTGATATTATTACTCAATTTCTTAAGTGGGCGGAATGATGTATTGATATGGGAGGTACCAGAAGGAGCGGGCCATGTAGCCGATTTGCAATACCGTAAGTAGCTTCGAGGAAATATTAACTCGTGCAAAATTGCAAAACATTTGGTTGCGTCTTTCGAAAGTTATCGTGCGCCCCACCCGGACAGCCTGACAGACGGACATGGCTCAAATGATTTAAAAAGTCATGAATCGAAACCTGGGGTCTTAAGTGACTCCTTCAAAAGACCTTTATCATTGGGCGTCACAAACTCTTAAGACCTCCATAAAAGTTGCTTATGCAGACGCATGATGAAATTTCAACTTTAAACGTTACGTAATAATTTCCATCTTACAGTGTATAGAAAATGATGAAAAAGTGAAATAATTATTTCCATTTCAACAATTTACAATATTGTCTATGAATTCTGTGAAATTCTTAATAGAAAGCGTCAAATATTTTGGTCTTGAAAATATTTGCATACATATTAAAAAAAGCTTACATAGTTTAATGTTTTCCATTGTATACTATAATATTGCATTATGTCTGACGATGACACCAAGTGCTCGTTCTCATTCTATTGTAGACACTGTGGAATAAAGTAAAAGTTAAATTCCAAGAACCAGACAACAAAAAGGACTGTGTAATATATATGTTAATAATGCCTCCCTTTAATAGTAAGTATAATTAATAATATTACTACTTGTCCCATTCACCCTATTGTCTAGGCAACAATGGCCGAAAGGATAACTAGCAAACATGCTGAGAGGACCATAATACAGAATCAGACTACAAACGAATGTTGTATAACAATCATATACCACCATATATAGGATTTTTCAAAAATTCATGAAATTAGTTACTCCTTGTGTCATTCGGATATGAAAGAAGTTTAATACGTATGCCATATATTTGCAGTTTTTAACTTGTGTTGTTCCTAGTATGCTAATATTAGGATGTCTTAGCAATAGCAACACCAAATTAATTTTCATTTAATTAATTTCCCTTAAATGGGAATTCGCATTTTTGTTATCCGTTTTTCTGTATAATTTGTATATCAAAACCAGTACAGATGAACTGAAATATACCTTTACCCATTAGGAGTGTTGATTACTGTTGATCACTGTGTAGAAAAAAAAACAAGACCGGACTCAACTGTTTTTCGAATTGCTTCATTATTTTTTTGTGCTACAATGACGGTTTCATACAATTTTTTTTTAACAGCCGCTAACTTCTTTTCTGATTGTTGAACCGATGAACTTTCTTTAACAAACGTTTGGTGCTTCAACTTTTGAGAACAAACCTTAAATCTAAAACCAGGTTTTACAAATGATAGTAGTGTCCATGTTTAGTCTAACAGCATACTCCTTTTTTTAATCCGCAGATTTTGTTGGGTTTTTAAAGGAATTTAAATTTTTTAAAGGACATTAAATTGTTAACACTTTATTTCTGTATTTATTTTAGTTGTACACTGGTAATATGGATATCAAATAAAAGAAGTCAATCTTAGCTTTTTATACCATCACCCTTAGGGATGAGGGTATATATCATTTGATACGAAAAAAAGTGTAACGCATTAAAGGAGACGAGTTAGACCCCAAGTATCTTAAGACCAAATTCGTTTCAGAACTTTTTAAGAAGAATGAGCTATGTCCGTCTGTCTGGCTGGCTGGCTGGCAGGCTGGCTGGCTGGCTGGCTGGCTGGCTGGCTGGCTGGCTGGCTGGCTGGCTGGCTGGCTGGCTGGCTGGCTGGCTGGCTGGCTGGCTGGCTGGCTGGCTGGATGGCTGGTCAGCAGGATAACTCGAGTAAACCTTAACGGATCGGTATGAAAATTTACCAGTATCAATATTTTTCAAAACGAACTTATGGGATTGTAAATGGGCTGAATAGCCCCACCCCTTCTGGTACCTCCCATACAAAATTACCTATTTTTGGAAAATTAATATTTCTTCCATAACTTCCAAACGGACAACCGGAGGATGTTTGAACTTGGTCAGTTTATTTATCTTGCAAAAGTAGACAAACCCTAAGAACACCGAAACCTTTGCCCCACCCATTCTGGTACCTCCCATACAAATGACCGAATTGACCCTTATAGTTTTACATACATATCTTTTTTGCAAGTAAACTGAGATCACTCAAATTTTGCGTATGATGTTTGCTTATAAATATTAGACTCAGGTATGAATATGGACTATATCGGTTCACGCCTTCTGGTACCTCCCATACAAAATGACCTATTTTTGGAAATTATATTTTTCTCCAATAACTTCCAAACGGACTCTTGGGGGGTAATGAAAATTGGTCGATTAATTTATGTTATTATAGGAGGCAAAACCCTAGAAAACCTAACTATTTGACGCACCCCTTCTGGTACCTCCCATACAATTGACCGAACTCACCCCCATAGTATTACAAACATAACTTTTTTCTAAGTACACTGAATTCAGTCAAATTATGAGTAATTTGTACGCTTATGAAAATATGAATTAGGAGTGAATATGGACTATATCGGGTCACCCCTTCTGGTACCTCCCATACAAAATTACCTATTTTTGGAAAATTAATAATTCACCCATAACTTCTAAACGGACATTTGAGGGGTAATGAAAAATAGTCGGTTAATTTATATTGTGATAGGAGGCGAAACCTCAGAAAACCTAACTATATGACACAACCCTTCTGGTACCTCCCACACAAAGGACCGAACTCACCCCTATAGTCTTACATACATATCTTTTTTTGTAAGTGCACTGAATTCAGTCAAATTATTCGTAAGTTGTACGTATGAAAATTTGAGTTAGGAATGAATAAGGACTGTATCGGTTCACCCCTTTTGGTACCCCCTATCAAAATTATTTTTTTTTTTCAAAAATTTATATTTCTCACATAAATTCCAAACCGGCACCTATACCCTCTACACAAATAAGTAAAGTTTTGGACGATTTTGCACCACAAGCAGGGGAAAAAATATACATAAGTAATTTTATTTTAATTAAAAATCTATTCATTTCAATAACTCAAGACTTCAACAATATCTTATATTGGGTGATGGTATTTATCAGTCAGTTTACCTGACTGAAATTTCTGTACTGGTTCTAATTTTTTTGTTTTGATTTTTCAAGAGTACTATTTGCAAAAGATGTTTTTTTAAATTTGTATCCTTGAATATCTTTGAAAATTTTCAATAAAAAAATGTATTAGATACTGTTCTACCTGTCTTAATGTATGGTTCAGAATCCTGTGTTATGACAAAAGCGGATGAATCGGTTCTGGCGGTATTCGAGAGAATACTACTCCGTAAAAAATATGGGTCCATCATCGTTAACGGAGAGTATCGGCGTAGTATGAATCATGAGCTGTACACTGACACTGACGGTGTCAGACGCATAAAGGTACCAGCAGAGGAAAAGACGAGGCATTGTAAAAATAGCAAAGCAAAAGCATTTTGTTGACATTCAAATACGCCTTCCTTTTCCAGGCATGTATACAGGCTATAATAAGTCCTTCACTAAGCCTAACAAAAAGTGCAATACCCATGCAGATTTCGCTTCTCAAATGAGACCTGCAATGAGGCCTCTTACTAGGGTGAGGAAAGATCCGGCAGACATGCATCTATCCCTTTTTAAGACTGGTCTGTGAGCAGCCCTACTATGTACCCCACAAAAATACCATTGATGTGCACAAAGTGCATGTTGACAGGCCTCTTAAGGGAAGCTAAGACAGATGCTGTTGTTTATGAGATCCACATGTATGCTATTTGTCGTACAACAACTATATCACGTGATAGCCGAGTATGTAGCATGCCCAACTATGAGTACTGAGGTCGCGAGTTCGATTCCTGCTGCTGGAGTTAAAAAAAAAATAGTTATTACAAATTGTAAAAAATATTGTATTAAAAATTTATAAAAAGTACGAAATCATTTAATATAGAAATAATTCGCATATGTTTTTTTTATATATTAGTTCTGCCATAAATGCTCTTTTGCAGCCCTTCAAGCTGGCCTTTGTTAGTAGGACTCCAAGCAGGACATACTAGGCATGCCTACTGAAACGCCTTCAATGAGAAAGGGAATGTGCAGGCCTTGCCCGCCTATGGTGCCCTATGTTAATTTGAAATGAAGACTGCATTTGAAGGGTAGGGCTTCTGACTGTCTTTGCAGGCCTGCAAGAAGACATGCAAAGCCCCATATTTTGCTGCTGGGGTGCAGCGGTTGCGTTGGCTAGGTCATGTGGTACGCATGGACGAAAATGCTTCAGCTGGAAAAGTCTTCGACAATAAACTCGATGGACGGCGCAGAAGAGGGCGACACAAACTCCGTTGGAAAGACCAGGTTACTGAGAACCTTACAGAACTTGGTGTGACTACCAGGAGAAGAAGCGAAGAAGAATGAGGCGCTTATAATATTTTTCTACGTGCGGTATATAATCCAATGGTATTGCAAAGACGTGCCAGCTAAGTAAGTAAGTAAGTAAGGCAACCCGACTTACATATACCCTCACCCTCAGTAAAACATAAAAAGTTCTATTATTTTGATATTAGTACTCGATTTCGAATGAAGGCGGAGTAGTACATTTGTATGGAAGGTACAAGAAGGGGCGCGGCTAGATTCTAATTTTTTCTCCCAAACTTTGTCCTGTTATAGCTTAACAAAATACAGAATTTGGGCATGATCGTGTCGAGTGTATTAATATTATTACTCCATCTCCAAAGTGGGCGGAATCGTACATTTGTATGGGAGGTACCAGAAGTATCGTGGCTAGACCTCAAATTTTTTTCAAAACTTTATCCTGTTATAGCTTTACTAAATGCAGATTTTGGGTACGATCCCGTTGGGTGTATTGTGGGCGAAATGATGCATTTGTATGGGATGTACAAGAAGGGGGCGGGGCCATGTAGCCCATTTGCAATACCGTTAGCAGTTTTGGGGAATTATTAACTCGTGCCAAATTTCAAAACATTTGGTTGCGTCTTTCAAAAGTTATCGTGCGACGACTTAAAAACCTAGGGACTGAAGTAACTTATTTTATGTGTTACACTTTTGGGTCGTATCAAATGATATTTACCCTCCTATCCGTAGGGTAAGGGTATAAAAAAAAGCATGACTTGCGTATCCGGCCAAGGGCTTCATAATCTCCGGAAACCCGACTACTACTACCCAAAGTCCTGATAGGAGGTAATTCTGTCGAAACTCCTGCTTCAGGTGCTCGTGACACAACAAGGCTAAAGTTGGCTGCCAATTTAGCTTCCTTAGTGCCTACAGCTGAGCAAGGAGAAAAGGCAAATAATAATTCGTTTCTGTCCACCTCCCTCGGCCTTAACGGCCTTGACTTCCACTACTATTTCCCCTAGGCACAAAACACCGCTGAACCATCCGACCCTATGGAAATCTAATTCTTCTTAAGGTTACTGAAACGTTGAAAGGCCACCATAATGCTTAATAGTCACTCTCTTTTGCTACTTAGAGAGACACAAGGGAGGGTGTTGTATAGATTTGACTCCATTTTCCTGCGTGTATATGATCGAAAGAAGCCTTCGGCTCAAGGGGGCTCCATCATCGGCGACGATAAAATGGCGTGTCCATCTGTCAACGAAGACTCTTATTCGGTAGAAGACAACCTCTTGGAATCTGACGACGATCATAACTATCGCCCACTCAAAACTAACTCAAAATAAACTATAATTTTCAATTATATCATCATATTTGCATGCATTTTACTATACATACCAAGGTATATATTCTGTACGTAAGGGTGCAACTTTGTATGTGAGCTTTATCTACCATATGGGTGATCCAGTACTAACCAAACTTGGGACTTTTCCGTAAAACAGTTCTGGCTATGATATCACGAACTTTCAAGTTGATCCGATTATCCAGTTCAGAGCAACAGAGTTTTGAAAACGCAAAACATACCCAGGTATGTTGCCGTTGACATAAAGGTTTACAATTATTTTAATGTTTGGAGATCGAAATCTACGGAAAAAATGTTTTGAAGACTGATTTGCAAAAAATTGTTATCCTATATTTTTGCTGATCCTACAGTATATTGTAAAAAAGGAAATGTATTTTAAAATCTGGCTTAATATATGCCCAAATATTTAAAGTCTATTGCTTTTACTTACCTTGTGTTATAACATCACAATCATTGTCATTATATACTTACTTGATTTTTCCATTGAAACTCTTAACAATACTTGCATTTAACTCAATGTTAGAAATTTATATTATGTTTATTTGTATTTATTTAACCAAATTAAACATTAAATATGTAATATATAATTTTAAGCTATTGTTTATTAAATTATTGAGAATATTGGCTAAAGTGAAGTGTTGTTAATATACTCTTTCTATGTAGTTGAAAATAAATTGCATTTCAAGTGGATTTTTGTGAAATTGGTTTAATATAAATATAGTGTAGTGTTTACTTCTAAATTATTTAATCAGTGTAACGTGTAACTATTAAATTTCCAAAATTATTTCTTTTTCAAATTATGACAACTTAAAAAATATGGAAAAGAACTTAGCATACATCGAACAGAAGATAGTTAATGAATATTCTATTTTATTATCGTTTAAACTTATTCATAGATGTCTATGTATAATAATTATTAAATTCAGTTATATAAACAATTAATTTGACAATATTTAAAAGTATATGGTTAATGGAAAAATACACTCTATTTCTGTAAAAATACAAGTTTGAACAATAAAATTTTGATATTGACTTTTAAGCAATTACAAGGCCAAAGATCACTAAACCGTCCAATATATAATCATATTTTCTGTAAAATTTATTATATTTAGCAATAATGCTAAACTTAATTTACAATGATTATGCTTTAAAATAATAATTATGTTTTTTTAAAATAAATTTACAAAAATATACCAAATATTAAGAGAGACAATTTTCTTTTGTTACTTTGCTTAGTAATTTAATTTTACTTGTTACTGTTTGTATATTTAGGTCGTTAAGATTTAATAAAACAAGTTGGTTAATTTTGGTTCATAAGACTATCAAAATCTTTGTATGCTTATTTGTGTTCAGATTGGGAAAAATTAGTTTACCTGCTGCTTTGTTCTTCTTTTTACAAAAAATTTAATACGATAGTCGGTTACAAATGCCACTCTAAAATCTCAACAAGGCATGTTGTGAATCGCAACAAGAAAAACATAATAAGTATTGATTTGGATTTTTTTTCAAGCTCAAGATAGAAGTTCATAGCAGAATGATATTCTCATATTGCCAGGCAGTCTGTACAGCTGTTGAACCTATACATAACATTTGGTGACCCCGACGTGATTCGGTTCCAGGACCATTATTTGAATACAAGCCAGCAAGCTTACGTATTCGAGCATTCACATTCAAAGCATTGAATAAAAGCGTACATAATAGGCAAAATTTCAGTTTGGGATTTTGTACAATGGTGCGGTAATGTTGATGTATGTTAATGTAGGAAAAAAGAATTCATATAATATTGTTACGAATGGGAAGAAAAAAATTAAATAAAATAGGGATTCTACGAGCATTTTCACTAGATTTAAACCAGAGACCAGAAACCTGATGAATGTCTATTCTATTCCAGAAAGTCAGAAGTAAGTTTAAAATAGCCCAACCCTTCCCCCTCCCTATTTCTTCCCCATGTGAATTAGTGCCTCAAGGCGCTGCCATACTAGCGCAGTGCCTCGCGTTTTAAAAGGCAACATTTAGGGCCTATTTGTTTAGCCATAAATTCAAAATCGTAACGGACAATCGACATCTTACTTGGATAATGAGCCTTACAGAAACTAATTCTTAATTAGTTAGGTGGCGATTTAAACTAGATGAATTTGATTACGAAGTTATCTACAAGAAAGGACTCAAACTAGAGGTTAACAGAAATGCTGACGACATTACTGTGGCAACAGTAAATGGAAATGGGGTTTATTTCCAATGACGTGCACGAGTTTGCAGCTCCTAAGGGAAAACAATTTAACCCTTATGTGAGTACCCGGGTACCCCAAAGAAAAATAAATAAAACTACAGGAAATATTTATAATAATTTTTTTAGAATAACATTTACTGATGCCTAGTTTTTCGAATAGTGTCCTCATTGTTTTTAGAAAGATAAACAAATAAATTTTAGCGCTGATATTTATATAGTCTAAATCCCTTAGGAACAACGTATATATATGTAGTTATTTTGCCTTTTTTATGTTATTTCATGTTTTACAAGAAAAAGAAACTAATACTGAGAACAATTAATTTGGAACAAAATAAATGTATTAAAAAGCACACTTGAAGTATTAAATCATTGGGGTTCTAACAGGCAGGTATCGCAAATGGGACAAATGTTTGAATGATCTTTACAGATAGCATTAAAGCAGTAAACGGCTCAAGGTAGCCCCTGGGCGACATGAGCATGTATTCTCACATACATTAAACGAAAACAAACAAATGCATTCGGTCTTGCTTGAGCACTCGCCTGATGATGTTGTGTTGACGCTTGTTGTTAGCACGACAATAAAAGAAATGTATTTTTTTTTTTTTGCAAAAATGCATTTTAATATGTTTATGTACTTTACCACACGCACGGCAGTAAAAAACTTTTCAATTATTTCCTGGATTTATATATTATTATTTTGTTCATAGTTATGAAAAACTATATAACGATTTTCTTCACTACAGTGAGAAAGGGAAGAGAGCGACTCACCAACACAAACTCATATTATGGTTGTGTTGGGCTTGCGTTCACTGCATTAAAGCAACTTGCACAAGTTTTTCGTGTCTTTATTCTCTTTTGGCCTCATTGGTCCTCTATAGCAGCGATCGGCGAGAGCGCGCACTTGTGCAACATGAGCGAGAGAGCCACACATGTATTCTCACACACATTGAACGAAAACAAACAAACTGAATCAGTCTCGCTTGAGCATTCGTCCGACGCAGTTGTGTCGACGCTTGTTGTTAGCAAGACAATAAAAGAAATGAATTTTTTTGGTAAAAATGAGTTCTTATATGTTAATGTGCATTGTCACGCGCACAGCAGTAATATTTCCTATATTATTATATTACTAGCTGACCCGGCAAACGTTGTTCTGCCATACAACTTCGGACCCGGCAAACTTCGTCTCGCTCCTATGCTAAAGCCTTCATATAAGCTCTAGGGTTATATTAAAACACAGATAGTTCAGATTTTAATTTAATTTATTTGAATTTAATTTAAATCAGTGAAGATCGATCTGATAAACAATGTTTTTCGAATGAAGGCGGTTTGCCGACACGCGAAAGTACAGCTGACCGTGCGAAATCACGACACTTCGAGGTTGATCTCCCAACCTTCCAACGAAGCGCTTTGCGATTTATTGATTGTCATCATGAGGAATTAAATTAGCTAGAATTGGAAGGGACGGTCGGTTGGAATAATATGAATTCGTGGAATAAGGACTTTCTCTCCTTTAAATTTGCCCTTGATGATCGTCGCTTTAATCACATTGTTTAACAGTTTCTTGACAGACAACCGAGTACCGTCGAACAATTTAGGATGATTCAAATTTCGCAACATGATTATGATTCTGTCGGATAGTTGGTCGCCTCATTCTCCTCGGTCACGAACGATTTAACGCTGGTATTCCCAATTTCGTTAATTTCAAAATTCGATGTTGTCGTGCGAGCTCTGTGCAAACTGTCGTCAGATATCTCGTTCTTGTATTTGTCCCACAATTATCTCGGTTTCGACGGTTGACACGTGGCTATGATGAGCGCAAACAATATACGAATTTGATTCGCTGGAGCAGAAACAGTTGCCTCGGCGAGCGTTGAGTTCCAATGCGTATCGTTTTCGAGCAAATGCAAACGTTTTCAAGCTTCTCGCAATGTGGCAACTGATTAAAACGAATAAAATTGAGACGCTCAGTTTCGACCTTGACGTACATGTCAACGCTGTACTGTTGAAATAACCTGCGATATCTTTACAGACGATTGTCACCATCTTGCCGAATCATCAATCGATAGGCATACAAATCCATTAAGCTATCCTTTTTCGTTGCTTCTCCTGAAATACGAAGTCGAACTTATATGGAAAATAAAGAGAAGTGATGACTTATAAACAAACATTTCGTTGTATTGACCATCTTTAAATTGAGATGATAGCCATCCTCTCCACGGCAGAACATCAACGGGTATTGAAGTGCAGTGTCCACTATCCTGACGCTTGAGAACAATTTCTCCCCAACAATTACCACTGCGACTTCATTATTAGTGGGAGCATTGAATTGTCTTCCATGGCCTCCAGAGGTTCTTTCGTCTGCTCTGATAAAGTTTTGTGGTCGTCAAAATGCATCGTATCCAATGCGGTTTTGAACAATCTGACCAATGCGTTATGCTAATGCAGAAGATTTTGCAATTGATCGATCATTTCGAGTTTAATCGCAATAAAAATTGTACAACGTTGATCTAATACAATTGCCAAATCACCAACGAAATATATCTGAAGGAACTTATGATCTTCGTTTGATGGTGGTAACAAAGCTCCCGCTCGATGGTGTATTTGGCCTTCAATCTGAATATTTAAAAGCAAGTTAAAAAACACAAAATCTGACTTTTTCGAAAACATCCGAACGTTGAGTAAACGCTAGCTTAGTTAACACTTTGCTAAAGATATTCCTAGAATAGTTAATTTTAAAAAATATTATACCTTCGTAATTTTTTAAAAAAGCAACGAAAATAAATGCAATGTTTCGGCCTATTTTAAAAAAGTGACAATGATTTAATTTTGTTACTTTTTAGAATAAGCGACGAAGACATAAAATTATTTGAAATTTACTATTCTTGTCGTACTGAGCTAAGGTTTTACCCAGCTCCAGTAATACTATCAGACACGCATAACTACGTTTGTGTGGTTTTTCACTGTTCCACTGTGAAATGAGACGCCATTACCTTATAACTCGGATTGTAGCCGGGTTAATCAACAACTTCGGCTTCAAATGGCGTCATTTGAAAGCATCTGTTATATTTTTGTGTCACGCAAAACGTCTTTTAACATAATAAATTTCATAGTAATCCGAAACTTTCCACGCATCATAACGAATTTGCCACTTTTAAATCAACTGTATTCATAAAGTTTTTTTTCTAGTTTTACCGGAATTTTCCGAGTTTTCCACCAAAAATGTTTCTATTTTTCCATTTTTCCATTTGCAAAATTTCGTCGAAAAATATCCAAGTTTTCGAGTTTTTCCGGAATTTTCCGAGTTTTCCATCAAGAATTTTTCCATTCGAAAGTCATTCCGGAATAATTATCCGAAATTATTCACAGTTACATCGTCCAAAATTTAATCAAAAAAAAAAAAAAATATTTTTTTTTAAATTTTTCCGGAATTTTCCGAATTTTTCCACAAAAATTTTCTATTTTTCTATTCGAAAATCCATTCCGTATCAATTGCATACAAAACTCCGCACAAATTTTTTCCGTACAGGCAATTTTCGATTTTTCAAATTTTCCGACTTTTCCGGAGGATTTTCCAAAAATTTTCTTTCGTAAAAACCTACTCCTGGCAATTACGAATAACTGAAAAAAAATTGAGCCAAATCGGTCCAACCGTTCTCGATTTTTGCGCTTAGCAACACATTTACCGACTTATTTTTATATTATAGATAATTTTGTTCATAGTTATGAAAAAATCTTTACAACAATTTCCTTCACTACAGTGTGAGAGGGAAGAGAACAACTCACCAACACAAACCCATATTGTGGTTGTGTTAGTTGCCGATAGCTGCTATAGAGCAGTCACTGTAGTGAAGGAAATTGTTGTAAAGATTTTTTCATAACTATGAACAAAATTATAATATAGGAAATATTACTGTTGTGCGCGTGGCAATGCACATTAACATATAAGAACTCATTTTTACCGAAAAAATTCATTTCATTTATTGTCTTGCTAACAACAAGCGTCGACACAACCGCGTCGGACGAATGCTCAAGCGAGACTGATTCAGTTTGTTTGTTTTCGTTCAATGTGTGTGAGAATACATGTGTGGCTCTCTCGCTCATGTTGCACAAGTGCGCGCTCTCGCCGATCGCTGCTCTATAGTAATTTTCTACAACTGCGATACGACCACTTACGACGCAATTTTGAAAGTGGGATATATATATTTTATTTTACTTCCAATTTCTGGTCCAAGAACACATTGCATTACTGATCGAGTAAACAATTTTGCACATACCTTTGAATTTCGAAGTTAAATTGTGTTCCATATAAATTATGTATGTTGCTACAACGATAGAATTGTAGAATAACACAGTGCAACACATAAATTGGTGCCACCTTCGTACCCAGCTATTTTTGAAGTATATACCGAAACTATAAAAATCCCCAAAGGACTTGGCCCCATCATATCGAAACATTTTTTTATGGATACTGCAATATTTTCACCCCAACACGATTTTTTTACCATTTTTAAGGAGTCCATATTTCATAAACCGTTCGGAATTTTTCCTTTCTGTTTTCGGCCAAGTTGTAGATCTAAACCAGCTCATGAAAATTACAAAAATATGGAAAAAAGGCTAGTTTCTTATGTTGACCTTAGAAATGTTGCACTGTGTAATGTTAACGGCATTCGGCTTGTTCTGCGTTTAGAAGTATATTCCCCCAAAAGCTTATCCATATTATCAACACCTTCTTTAGTTTTGTTGTAATACATTATAATTTCGTGTTCAGCAGTCAAATTTAGTTCTTTTGAAGAAAACATTTTTGCTACGTAGGAATACAAAGTCGCCTTTCTCTAGGATTTTTATATGCACTAACAAGGTCTAAAATTGTTTTTTCACCAAAGTTTCTTTGACGTCTTTGTGTGTTGACGACCTGTGTTTAGCTGACCTTGAAGTGGATATGCATTTTTTTTTATTCAGATGCTAAAAATATTATTGCCCCATATTTTCCTGGCTTTGATTTCATTTATTGTGTCATTCCTAGGGCTGTTAAACTGGCGATAACCAAATTGCTTTAGAAGGAATATCAGCCCAATTGAGCTGAGAAATGTCAGAATGGTTTGTCAAAATCATTTTTATGTAATTCTAAGGTTTAACTTTGAAGCGTGAGATAGAGACGCAGCAATCTAACAGTCAGATGCAGATGCAGTAAGCTAAGATTGAAGTGTAATCAGACGATAGAAAGCAGAACATAATGTTTTGAAACTGATCGACAAAACAGAACATTCCCATTAAAAAAGAAGGGATGTTATGATTCATATTGTGCATATTCATTCATATTCTTAATATATGTATACTATTAAGTACTATGACAGTTGTCCAGACATATACTAGTCCATTTAATCTAAGCAATGTGTAATTGTTCCGTACAAGGCAATAAAGTAAACAAAAACGAAAAATGCAAACGCAACAACTAAATGAACTACTCGATTGCAAGTAAACATTGATATTGTAGTATTGTTGCGGAACAATGGCCTACAATGTCTTAAAAAATGTATAATACCACAAAATTCAGAATGAAAGTTTGAATGATAATTTAGTATATTTTCTTAATTGGTTCTTAATTGATTAATAATAAAATCGAGACATTTAAAAACATTTGGTGTACAAACAAAGTCTTTTATTCTCCACATTTTACCCAAGTTCAAGTGCTTGAGTTTAGACTAATTTTTATCTTGGGTATTCTGCCTTGATTAAACCGTAAATATAAATTTTTAGTCGATGCAACCAAAATAAAGTACCAACATGACAAATTGACAAGGAAATTAAAGGCCGACAGGCTAAAACACTTACGGAAGGTCGGGAAATTAGACAGGGAAAACGGGTACCTGAGGTTGACTGTTGGGGGAGATAGCTGAGAGGGAGTTCTGTTTCTAGCTCTTACAAGAAGCCAGTGCCCATAAAGCGGAGCTTAAAGCGCAAATCCGGTTGGCGCAGCAGGAGATAAAGACTCTCTCTCTCTTTCATAAAGAAGCATATGGGACACGGACGGTGGCGGCCATTGATTTTGACGGACTTTTAATATCTTTAGTATGGCTTATAGAGTATTAGTGCGCAGTGTAAAGGCTAAGAATCGTCCTGTATCGATTCGTGCTGACACAATAGACTTGTATGGACAGTGGGATATATATCATAATCATTTGACTTCGGAAAGTGGCTCTTGGACTAGTCAGATTGCAAGATGTGAGCAGAACACGAATCTGCTCTTAGAGCAGAAGGAGGAACTTGAATTGTACTTGGCGAATCCATTTAAAGTTGTGCACGATGTAGTAATTTGTAAAGTAAATAATGAAGATGACGATGATTTTTAATGTTTAGAGGACGGGCGTTCTAGGAGGTACTTTTGTAAGACCTGACTTTTTGGCATATGTTTAGTTTGAGATTGGAAGACTCATTTTTGCCAATGACTTTCTCTCGGCATTCAAGTACAGAATATACTGGAAATTTCCATGTAAATCAACTCCGATTCTACACTCAATCGGGTAAACCGACAGAAGTTATGATCTCCTGCATAAGAGGGAAGAATTGGATGGATAATGAAAAGGTATCCGTTGAGAAATACAAAGCGGATATCGCGGCTTTCATGTATTTAGCGAATCGCACAGTAGTAGAGTTGGCATCTTGGACGAGAAGCGAGAGCGGTTAAACGGCATTATTTGGTTCTGTTAATGAAAGATCATTGCGCTCCTTTGGAAGCGCATGATCCGAAGAGGTTTCATGCTGAGTATTCACGAAAATGGCACATCCCTCCCTTAGCTGAGTCGGCCATTGAGGCTAGCTCAACGGCGGGATATTTATGGTTGGAATAGCGATATATCTGAGATTTTAGTTGATATAGTTCTATATGATTGGGATGATCATTCGCCTTGTTTGTTTGATGTGAAGTTTCCTTTTAAACACGCTACTATAGCGCAGGCGAGGAAGCGTTCTAGAGATTATTATATAGATAGGCCTTGGAAAGCAACCGTTACGGTTCGAAGGCATGATGGAACAAAGACGATGCTTTTCAGTTAAGTCCCGATCGGGCGAGCCGTTATACGCACTACTTTGGGGAGTTATCAGATGTCTTCTAAATTAATAACCTAGATGTATCCTGCTTTGAAATGGGGGAATTACGCCTTTATTAGCGTCGTAAGATATATTGTAAATAAAAAATAACACTATGACGGTCCAATTTAGTTTTCATATGCTAAATTGTATATGATTAATTTGTTGTTAAAAGGGTTTACAGTTTTAATTGTCTTTAATTTTGTAGGCATGTATAAGTATTGTTTTACCTTTTTTTTCTGTGGAAAACTTTGATAACGTATTAATTTATATAATTATTTATTATACTACATTGGAATTAGGTGATTCGATTGATCAGAGGAGTAGGTCTTACTAGTGTCAAGTTTCGGTAAATTGATACAGTGATTTCCGAACTAGAGCACACAAGACAGGTGGTACATATGTAGCTTGAATGTTCAAATAGTTGCTTTGTAGAAAAACTCTGGGCGGGTATTAAAGCGTGTATCTCACAATAGAGTAAACTCAAGTCGACGCAACCAACATAAAGTACCAACATGACAAATTGAATAAAATATAAACAGCATCCCACACCTGTGGGAAAGCACTGTGTACAAGCAATGTACGCTGCTCTTGAGTGCACTCTGCGCAAGCAACGACTACCGTCGCTGCCGATATAAACGTTGTATGTACTTGTTGGTGTGAAGAAACTACTACACATACAAAGAAATATAATGGAAATAAGATTGTATGTATTAGTATGTAGATAGAAATTAAGTAGCCAAATTATGTATAAATACTGTCAAAAAAATCATAATAAAGTACAGATTGATATCCGCACTTGATTGCGAAAGTAAAATCTAAATTGCATTTTTAATTGAGACATTACATGGCGATCCTGCCAGTCTAAAGAAAAACCCGCTCTTAAAGCGATCCTTAGACTGAACGGAAAATCCGCAGTTTTCAACCGCATAAATTAAAAAAAAAATAAGAAGGAAGATACTGCCAAACTGTCCGGGCAGTCCAATCCAAGCCAGGATTGTGGATGGATAAAGAAGAAGAGTAATAACAAAAACTCCAGATGAAGAATACCATCAACTCTAGCAAATGCAGGAGGGACCACAACTGCTCACCGTAGAGGAATACCGCCGACGCCAGGCGAATAAAAAAAAGAGGTGACGCAGATACCGACTGTAAAACCGCCAAAGAGATGGGGCGGCTATATTACATAGCGATCCTTAGACTGAACGGATAATCCGCAGTTTTCAACCGCATAATTTAAAAAATATAAATAAAAAGGAAGATACTGCCAAACTGTCCGGGCAGTCCAATCCAAGCCAGGATTGTGGATGGATAAAGAAGAAGAGTAATAACAAAAACTCCAGAAGAAGAATGCCATCAACTCTAGCAAATGAAGGAGGGACCACAACAGCTCACCGTAGAGGAATACCGTCAACGCCAGGCGAAGAAAAAAAAAGAGGTGACGCAGATACCGACTGCAAAACCGCCAAAGAGAAGGGGCGGCTACATTAATAAACTACGAAGGAAACGTGCCGTTCTACTGGGCATAGTAAACGAGACGACATCACCAAGCTGGGAGGCGACAAGCAGACTTTGGGAAAAAATTAACAGCGTCGAGCTGTTAATTAAACAACACTTGTAGAGGACAAAAAAAATAAATAAAAAAACGAGCCCATATAGCAAACGCATCGTTAGTGGTATAAAGCGATTTCGCTATTACCAACATATACATTTTTTTTTGTTTTGTACAAAAAATATGGCTTTGGGCAATGAGCAAAAGAAATATCCCAATTAATTGGGATAAATTTGAATGTACACCTCCAAAGGAAATTGACGTTACGACTCGTCCAACCGTAGAACTAGAAATGTATGCTAAATATTCTTTAGAAATTGAATTGTAATAATAACACAAAAAAATATAAAAAATTATGAAATAAATAACTAAAAAAAACAATATAAAAAGAACACTATAAGCACATAAAATTTTTTTTTTTATTCTTTATCAAATTGTATGCTATATACGCTACATGAAAATAATAAAAAAAAGAAACACTTAAGAAATTTACAAATGAAGCTGATTTTACTTCATCGTTAATGATTAATGAATAAAATAAATTTAAATGGAGTGGCAAAATATAGTTCAAAAACTCAGACAAATAAAGGAACTTTTTGACAAGCGCCTTAATATAGACAGACCGACAAACAGGGAGAGAATTAATAAACATTTGACTAATCTCTTTGTTTATGTTGAGCAAATCAGAGTTATTGTCAATGTAAATTACGAAAGACTTACGGCCGTACATAAAATTGCAGCCGATGCATTTTACACTGATGTAAGAGTCAAACTGTTAAACGTAGCAGCTAAAAAGGACATAAATGTGGAAATACCAAATACCCACAATACCGAGATAGAAATCCCAAAAACTATTTGTAATACCCAAACGGGGAAAATTGAGAATAAAAAGGAAAACAACATGGCAACACAGACAGTAGTTAAATTCGTGAATACTGATTACCGATTTTGATGGAGTCAGAAAACTTTAGATTCTTTCTCTAAAAGACACACTATAAGGCACCCACGAAGCGGTGGCCATAACAATAATAAAAACTAAATTAAAGGGCAATGCCAGATATCTATTGGGAGATGAATCCTCAATACAAGAAGTAACGAGTAAACTCTCCAGTTCAGTCAAGGGAGAATCAGTTGCGGTCTTGTCGGCCAAAATACTGAATATAAGACAGAACAGTAAGTCTGCCAATAATTATTGAAGTGAAATAGAGACATTAACTACATCATTGCAGAATGCATACATCTCTGATGGATTAGCCATTGATTTGGCAACGAAATATAGTACCCAGGTTGCCGTAAAGGTAATGACTAAAAACTGCAACTATGATAGAGTCAAACTCGTCATGGAGGCAGGAAATTTTGCAAATATGAATAAAGTTATAGGAAATTTTTTCAGTAGCTGCACTGAAGATGCTGGGCAACAAAATGCTGTCCTATACTTTAAAAATAAAAGCAATAACAACTACCGTGCAAATTGTTCAAGAACATATTAACAAACATAACACAAATTTATTAATTACTTCATTTTTTTGCAATTTTACATTTATTTCGTCATTTAACAATTGTTATCAATAACTTAATTAATCTTTGCTGACAATTCATTTTGTCGAGTACACAATAAATACTAATTTTGTTTACACACACCTAAAGTTCAATAACCCAATTATGCTAAGCCAGTATTTTAAGTCAATGTATATTTTATGACCTAGTTATAAATTTTATATAAAAAGAAGAACAATTGTGTTTTATTACAGAACGATTTTCTTCAGGTTTCAAGTGCCTGTAGGAATTCTTAAATAGGGATCTTAGTGATAGTTCAGATTTCTGTGTTTAAACTTACAACCACTAACCCCTTACATTAACATTTGGTGACCCTGACGTGATCTAGGTTTCCCCCCACCAGCGGTAAGGGACTTAGATATAAAATACGCAAGCTATAAAACATTTAAGGACAACAGTCCATTCAACAGGCACCAAAACATTGGTGACCACAGCATTCGAGGATAAAAGTCCAGTTACTAGGCACCAGAAGCACCAGAAGGTGACCACTTTAGTCATCAAGACAACAAAGACCAGTCAGTTTAGGTCGGAGTTAGGAACCAAGGCATCAGGACACCTTGAAGTAATCAACCTCCCCAGCAATGACACAGTTCTAGGCGCTTGAGTACGGTAAACCCACACAAGTGGTGAATCGTTGACAAATTAACTCAAGTTTAATCAGCTCAGAATGACAACGATCCAGGATCTGATAGCACAACAGGAAGTGAGGGCCAGTAATATTGGAAAAATCATTTTTATTGTTAAAAAGGCCCCACTTGACTGACGATCTGAGGAATTTTATCAGAGCAAACGTAGTGAGCTCATTTCTCTATGGCTGGCGTTCGAAAAAACGGAAAACAGAATTCTGAGCGATGACACGTTATCGGGACAGGATCCTTATATTGTTACGAACCTCTACAAGGCAATTGGCGAACAATATAGCTCCACAATGGAAAACATTGAAACGAAAATAAAGAAATAGACGCCGTTTAGCAGCAAGCGTGTCCCAACAGCAAGAGAGAAGGTCATAGAAGAACCAATAACCACTCAACATGACGCATCAGGGGAATCATTGCAGGGACTAGCTAGACGGATAACTGCTCGTATGAGAGCGCTGACTCGTCTGTTACACGGGTTGGAGTCAATAGAAGCTGATCAGCCAAGACAGGTTTATCAACTCAAATCCGAGACTGTAAAAGGGCTATGGACTTAAATCCAAGAGTTATATGACAACATGTGGCAACAGGCTGACGATCCAGCAAGAATGGGACTACAACAAGGTAAATACGATGACTTGGAAGATTTGGTTCAACATCACCTTGTTAACCTGGCAATACTAGCAGATAAATGCCATGACGACAGACCTGTTGCGCCATAAGTCGGAAGTAACATGACAATACACAGTTCGCTGACACTCCCAAAGGTAATCATTCCTCAATTTAACGGTGACTGTTTACAGTGGCGTTAATTCTATGAACTGTTCTTAGAGATGGTGGACAAGCAGAATCTCCTAAACGTACAAAAGATGTGTTATCTCAAAACCAACATATCGGGGGAGGCTGGCAAACTCATAAGCCATCTAGCTCTCACAGTTTAAAATTACAAAACAGCATGGGCACTTCTTCAGGAGCGTTACAACAACAAAAGGATTCTGGTAGCCACGCTTGTAAAAAGAATCCTAAATCAACCAAAGGGCACGTCAAAAGAGTGTATGTTAGCACTTAACAATCTAAATATCGACACATTCACTTGGGATGCCATTCTCATTCAGATACTCCTGAAAAATTGGATCACACTCTTTACATTCGGTTCATGCACTCACTATTAAACCCTAAAGAGGTGTCGACCATTACCAAACTATTTGACTTTTTAGAGAGACAATTTGAATCGATGGAGTCAATTGGTAAAACATCAAGCACCATTCAAAATTCAAGCAAGGCTGTTTTCTTCATAGCAACAGTAGAGAATAATATCCACTGCAAGTTATGTCACAATGGTAAACACCGCATTTATCATTGCAAGCAACTCCTTGCAATGACAGAACCCGAACGACTCAAATGGGTACAACAGAAGCACCTGGCCAAAACTTGTACTTACGGCACCTGCAAGAAGTGTAACAACAAACACAGACACGTTACTACATATACAAAAAAGGTCCCACTGTACCTCAATACCGTCAAAGAATTCGCTTGCGAAGTCGCCTGTTCTAAAATACGATGGAGCTCCAGCCAATACAACTGCAGACTCGTCAGCCTCAGCAGCATCAGAAACAAACAAACAGAACTATGTGATGCTAGCCACAGCCAAGGTCATAGTCAAGGCGTCAAATGGCAGTTCAACCGAATTCAGGGCAGTAATAGATTCCGGTTCTCAAGTCAACATGGTGACTGAACGGCTGATACAAAGACTGTCGCTATCAACGACAGCAGCATCGCTGTGCATTGACGGTATCGGAAGGACCTAGAAGAGGGCACACCGCCGTGTAAACCTGCAACTGATGTTCCGGAGTCATGGCTGCTCAACAAACTTGGAAGCCTTTATATTCCTTCTTAGCCTGCTGTTAGGGGTCAATTTTTGTATTAGTCTTACGATATTATATTTGTTTATATTATTATCATTATTTGCTAGAACAGCAAATTTGTGGTATTGGGGCTGGCCGCGAAATGAATGACACAATTATATGTATTTTGTTGTTATAAAATTTTTAAAAGAAATTAATAACACAATTATATGTATTTTTGTTGTTGTAAAATTTGTAGGTAATGAATGAATGATTTTATTGGTAATGTAGGTTAAGAGTATAATAATGTTACATAATAGTATAAATAAAGTGGGTCGGCGGCTATTTGGGTCAGAGAAGAAACCCCAAATAGCGCCACCAACAGAGTGAGAGCGAAAAACAGGTGTTTAACTAAAGGAAAATAAAAGGGTAAGTAGGATTGGCTGGGAAGGAATACTTCCCAGTGATGCATTAGTTGCCCGTCGGCAACGATTTCAAAGGTGCAGCCCGCACCCTAAACTGGCAATGGTGTACTCCAAAAAGTACACATATAACATTGGCGCAGCCGGTCTTCGAAAACTTTATGTTCCTGAGCTCAGCCATTTGGCTAAAACTAGTGCGAAGTGACGATTTTTTACTTATGTTAAATTGTCAACTGCAACGAAGAAAAGTTGCTATTTGAGAATATACATATCTAAGAGGAAACACTATCATATCTAATATTTTTTTTGTCATTCTTTGGCTTTGAGCAAATTATATGTCGCCATTTTTAATGGGAACTATGAAATATTTCTGTAATAATTCTAAACGAGAATTTAATGAAAAATGTAAAAATCATAAAATTTTCAGTATTTTCGAAAATTCAAAAATCTTACTCGGAACGGAATAGATTTAATATTTTTACTAACAAAGAATTCGGGCACAATTTTGATTTTAACAAATTTTTCAATAAAATTATGTACTTAGCAAATATTTACTTTATGGATTATTTAAAAAAGAAGGTTATGTCCAAGCTAATATTATTATTTTGAAAAAAAAAAAAAAAATTCAGATAAAACAAATTGATTTTTTAGATTTAGTTTACATATTTGCATTTTTATTCCCTAAAATTCAAATTATTCAGAACATGAAGACATTTGGACGATATCAAATTTTGGGAAATACAATTTTTTGTGGTGTTTGACGAAAATATTGACGATTTTTCGATAGAAAATGTTGGCAGCTTTGTTTGGCACTCATAATTTGTAAAAGGAAAACCGTGGACATTGCAAGCAGTTATTTTTGGTTCCATCGGACTATCGATTGCACAGAACAGTTTCTGTAAATGGTCGCAGTGATTTCCGAATTAGAGCACGCAAGGCAGGTGATACATAACTTGAATGTCCAAGTAGACTGCTTTGTGGAAAAACTCTGGTCGGAGATTCACAAGAGGTGTTCAACCCAGGAGACTTACTTACTCCTTAAGGCAAAGATAGAGGGAACTCCTGCACTAACTAGGTTGGAAGAAGCCGACCTGGTATTCGAGGAGCTTTGCCTGTTGGTTGACACTAGGGAGGGGTGTAGTGAAGACAAAATTAAAGAACTTTCCCTAGAGCTTGAGGCTCTAGTTCGCCAGAACACAGTTCTGAAGGACGAAATAAGGGAAAATCTCCGAGAGGCGGAAAAATTGGACGAAGAGAACGAGGCATTGAGGAAGATTCTGACAGGTGTTGGAGCTCCAACATCAAAAGGGAAATTCCTCTTTGACAATCTCGAGGAGGCCAATAGGCAAATAGCGAAACTACAGACGCAACTCCGGTTCGCACAACAGGAGTGTCTTGCTTCCGCCCAGGAGGATCTTAATCGAAAACAACCGCGTTCATCTTTGGAAACTGATTTGATTAAGGAAGGGAAAGAGGTGGGACCTCGCGAATTCACAACGATGAACACAACGGAAATTTTGAAGACGGTACAGGCCTTGGTACCCACTTTTGGTGGGGAACAATCGCCAAATTTACAGATGGAAGTCCACAAATTCGTGGATGGTTGTAGATTAGCAGCAAGGGGAGTACCACAGGAGAAAATCTAGGACTTCTTGGAGATCGTGAAGCAAAGATTATACGGGGATGCATACCAGTTGGCCCGTTTAAGGACTTTTCTGTCAGTAGAAGAATTATTGACACTTATAAAGGCTACGTATATAAAGACACGATCTCTCGACTCCGTTTTGAGAGAAATCCATGAGGCCCATCAAAGAGGGGATGAGGATATTCGGCAATTTACGAGACGCCTACAGACTTTGCACTCGACGGCCAGAACTATTTTATCCGAGGCTTACGGAGGTAAGTCGGATGAAATAATGGTGGCCGAGATAAACAAGAAGTTAAAGGCTTCGTTTACTTCGGGTCTAAGGGACCCCATGCTAAGAGGAAGAATGTTGGCAAGCGCTGAAACAAGCCTGGATAAGCTGTTGGAAGAGGCGTTGTCAGCACAAACAACCTTATGGAGGGGGGATGACCTACCTGTAGGAAGTGTACGATACACAGAAGCATACAATGACAGTTCCGACGGTAACGATACAGTAACGAGCCTGGTGGCAGCGGTTCAACATTTATTAAGGAAATCAGAAATTAGCACCGTGAATGCACAACAGTCAGCAGTACCGCCTAACACTCAGGGAAGGCTCAATGGACCATCCGTCTCCCGCCCGCCTTGTTCGTTTTGTGGAAAACCGGGCCACACTAGAGATGTGTGTTGGACAAGGCGAAATACCCCATATTGTACTGTATGCCAGGAATACGGACACGAAGAGGGGCGGGGCTGCGACCACAAAGCAGGAGCAGTCAATAATGAAGCGACGGGGCAAAGGCGCAGGCCCCCCTTGAGATGTTTTGGATGCGGTGAACTTGGTCACATAAGGGCAAGGTGTCCTGCTGAGGGAACACAGTCGGGAAACGGGCAGGGCCCTCGACACGTTCCAACGCAACACTAACTGATGCCTCTGATATAATAAACCTGGAGTCGAAAGCGTGTATGAATATTGGAGGTATTACATCACAACCAGAGTTGACGACTTCAGTGTTTGTAAGATTTCCCTGCCGACAGGCTAAAAGTGGAAGCGTCCTACTTTTGGTGGATACAGGTGCGGATACAAGTTTGATCAAGGAGGGGATTCTTACAAACGATTTTGGGTTAAACAAGGCATTAAAAAAGGATTTGCTTGGAGCGTTCGGGGGTTTATCTCGTACGAAAGGTGTAGTGAAAATCGTGCATGCAGATTCAGACGATTTAAGTTTTGAAATGCATTGCATTGAGCAGGTGGATAGTCTGCCCGGGGACGGAATACTGGGCAGGGATAATTTGTGGGGTCGATCGATAACGGATGCGGTGAAATTCACATTAACAGTAATGACTAAAGGAGGGGAGTGGAATTTCCCCCTTATTTCACTAAACGAAGCGGGAAGAGTACGGGTTTTGCAAACAAGGGGAGATTTTACGCTGGTACCAGCTAGATCGGTAGCTAGAGCAAAAGTCAGAGTAGAATCCAAGCGAGCAACAGTGGTTCTGGATAAACAAATGCTATCCCCTGGTGTTTATCTAGGCGATTCACTGTCGAATGTGGAAGACGGTTTCGCATGGGCCTCGATATTGAATGCAACAGAAACTGACTTCGTGTTACCGGTGCAATTCAGGCCTACTTTTACGACGAACTTCGAGGAACAAGATCCGAAAATCTCTATTTACCCAGAACGAGTACATAAACCATGTTATTGTTTCCCAATCAAGCCCGACTATCTCAATCTTCAGAGCCAATCCTTATCCCGAAGTTACGGATCTAATTTGCCGACTTCCCTTACCTACATTATTCTATCGACTAGAGACTCTTCACCTTGGAGACCAGCTGCGGATATTGGTACGGCCTGTTGAGAAGTTTGCGTGACCCCACCATAAATTTTCAAGGTCCGAGGAGAAAATATCGACACAACAGTAAATGTCATGCTCTTCCAGATAAAACAAGGGAATAACATTTCAGTATGTGTTTGAAAGAAACTACGTTGCCGTTGCTGAAATAATTAAAAACACTGGAGGGAGTCCGCTATAACCGTCGAGATATGTATGAAAACTGGAAAATGGGACAACAAATATTGCTCGATATACGTAAAGTTCGCTATAAAATAGTATTAAGGGTAAATCGGGAATTTTTGTTTATTGGGAGGAATTTTAAATTGTATTTTGTTTTTGTTCTTGTCGCTATAATTGTCAATGCGCTCAATCACTTCCGATGGCATTAACAATGTTCTGGATACATACCATGGTGGGACTTAAGTACGAAATGGAAATGGAAGTTTGTGGTAGAAGACTGAGCAACATCTATATCCGTGAAAGGACTAGCGATAGCGTAAGAGGATGTAGAGAGTTTTTGTCAATTTTTTTTTCAATCACTGTATATCTTTCTTAAGAAATTCCGACGTAGTTACAGTTTGAAAGTTCTATATTTGTATTAAGTCGTTACATCGTTTGATTATTTTTTCTGTGCACTGAAAATATTGTGATATGGACATTTACATGTGACATTCGTCTCTAGAGGAATTTCCTTTACTCTAACAACCGATAGGCGTCACACTGAGTACTTAAAACCAAGACAGTTAATCGAAATTGTGGGATGGGTAGTGTAGTTACACTAGGACCAATTAGTCCTTAATCCTATACCCTCGGGCATGAATATATAGCTCTTATATGCGAGAGGAGAACTGGCTTTGTTAGAAATTGTGGGCTAGGTAGGGGATAAACACTAGGGTAGGAGTAAACCCTAAACCTACTGGCCACAAGGCAGATACCTCGAGGGTATGGATATATATGAATTGGGTGAAAGATAGGCAGGTTCTAGTTTGACTGCCGTTCACTGGGAAGATTCATGGTTAAGGTTGTGAGACAACCTGAATGTAGTGCGGATATGTTTGGCTACTGATTTTTATTTGTTGTTTTTTATTGATATTGTATTACTGTTGCAGGTTCAAGAGGAACCTTGTTGGGAAAAACAAAGCAGTTCGCCTCCGGGTTGTATTCATAATTTGGAATGTATAAAGTAGCTGTTTTGGTGCAGTACGGATTTAGTTAAGAGGCTAAACGTGACGACCTTTTCACCGTTAGTGTAAGATTCTCTTCAATAGGGACTGGTCCCTAGCAGGTAGTGTCCATTAACAGTCCGGTGACATGACAATGTGCGTTCGTGGTAAAAACCGGAAGTGACACAAAAATCACCTTTGGAAATATTAGGAAGACAAGATAAATGAGAGGATGCCAGCCGATACCAGAATTTTATATAGTTTTGTTATTAATGATATTATAAGAGTTGTTGTGGATTTTATCTTATTCGAAATTCGCTGGCCGTGTCAGGGGACACTCGGGAATTTCGACGGTTTAAGAGGGTTTTTCGCAAATCACTGTCTGTTTAAGTTCCAGGAACAAAGTTTATGTTATCGAAATATGTTATTTAATCTTGTCTGGTATGGTGTATCGGCGACAGTCTTTTTATTTTTGGCCTCTCAAGGATTTCAATTCGGCAAGGGGATCAAATCGTGTCCGGGGATGCGGAGGGGTCCCCGCTGAGGTTTTGTAGTCATAGTTGATCCCCTCGGCGGCGGGTTGACACAGTGTCGGCGGTGTTAAGATATGTGAACTAATAGTTTAGCAATGGGTACAGTAGTAAACATTGCTCAGCCGTTTTGCACTCATAATTATTAAAGGGAAACAAATAAACACATGAACAAGAAAAGAAAATTTAGCAATGGCTAATGAGGTAAGGCTTGCCTAATTTTTCTGGAAAATTGCCATAACAAGAACTACTGAGTTAAGCATTGCTCAATTTTTGGTCCCAAATGAAAGAAATAATTATAATAAATTTTTATAAAAATTAAATGAATAATAGTGAAGATCATAACGCAAGAAATTTAGCAATGGCTACAGAGGTAAACATTGCTCAATTTTTGTCACAAATGAAAGGAAAAAATATAATAGAGTTATGCAGATCATAACGCAAGAAATTTAGCAATTGTGAATGACACAATTATATGTATTGTTGTTATTGTAGAATTTTTAAAACAAATTGTTAATGTAGGTTAAGAATAATATAAATAAAGTGGGTCGGCGACTATTTGGGGCAGAGATGAAAACCCAAGTAGATCTGACCAACTGAAGAAACAGTAAGGTGTTTTTATTAAACAAGAAAAAAGGGATTGTAGGATTGGCTGGGAAGGAATACTTCCCAGCGATGCATTAGTTGCCCGTCGGCAACGATTTATAAGGTGCAGCCGGCACCCTAAACTGGCAACCGGTGTACTCCAAAAAGTACACCAAACAGCTGTGCCAAATTCCGTATGCGGAGACCAAAGCCATCATAACAGATATGTTGTGCAAAAGGCAGGAAAGCTTCTGGACCGTTACGAGGAAGCGGGTCAAGAGATCGCTTGATTTCATTGGGGAAGGTTTTAACTGGGCTTTCGGGGTGACGCTTGCAGTACCGAGAAAATTAATAAAAATATAGCGTTGGAGAAGGTGAAGCCAGGACATACGTGCTCCTCGATCGAGGGGTAACCGTATTGAGAAAACATACGATAATTGGTCCGGCCCCATAGACAGAATGTCTCGGGAAATTCGTAGCCTAAAAAGTTCCCTGAATTGGACTGCCGACAGGGTGGGAAACAGGAGGCTCAGGGTGTCCAGCAGGCAGAACTAAAGACATTGGAGCACGTACATCGCGGAAAATTCATTGTTCCAGGCACAACTCCGGTTGGCGCAGCAGGAGAAATAGGCAGAGGATAAAGACTCCCTCTTTCACAAGAAGGCATCTGGGACACGGACGGTGACCAGAACAGCAGTGGCCATGGACTTCGTGAAGACAGTAACGGCGTTGGTTCCCACCTTTAGAGGGGAACAATCCCCGAGTCTACAGATGGAGGTTTACAAGTTTGTAGATGGTTGGTTAGCGATATAAGGGATTTGGGGATGCAAACCAACTGATTCGCCTTCGGACTTTCTGATGAAGAGTACAAATCTAAGGACAAGGTCTCTCGACTCTTTACTCAGATAGATCCACGAATCCAGCCAATGAGGCGATGAGAGTACCAGACAGTTTGCGAGGCACAGTCCATTCTGGGAGAGGTATACCGGGGCAAGTCAGCTGAGATAGTGGTTGCTGATATTTAGAATAAATTGAAAGCCTCATTTTTGGGAGATCCCATGTTGAGAGCTTTTGGATGTGGTACTGGCCGCTCAGGCAACGTTATGAAGGGGAGATGAGCCACCTGATGACCGAATATAATATCATGAGACTTATCCGGCTCAAAGACTTTAATAGAGACAAGAGGAGGGATGATATAGTACCAGGCCTTTTGAAAGTAGTGGAGACCAAAAGCCATTCATTGTTCCAGTTGTTTTCTTGCTCCGTCATACGACTGCATATTGACAAAATAAGGTCGAATTCCATTCATTTGGTTTCCGCATTTATTACATAAATAGTCAAAGTCATGGGAAAAAATGAATGAGTTGAACGCCCTATTTTGCTGATCGGCAGAATTGCAGTTTGGATTTTGTACAACGGTGCAGTAATGTTAATATAGGTTAAGATAAAGAAAAACGTAGCATAGTAAACAGAGGCCTCCTAAAAAACGGATTTATTAAAGTAGATAGGGCATTTGAGAATTATTGAATATCCATAGACTTGTACATATTGCATGGGTTGTTTAGAGATGATACCTAATCTAATATCGGCATCATTCGGGAGCGGTAACGTAAATATGGAATATGGAATCTTTAGTGGCTGAATTGGAACACACAAGGAAAGTGGTCCATAGTTTGATTATCCAAGTGGACCATTTTGTAGGGAAGCTTTGGAGAGAGATCCAGCAACGTTGCTCGGGGCAGGAGACATTTCAATTGATAAAGGCGAAGGTAGGAGGAACTCCTGCTGTCACGCGGCTAGACGAGGCCGACGTGGTATTTAATGAGTTGTGTAGGATCGTCGACACCAGGGAGGAGTGCAGCGAGGAAAGGATACGCGAATTACGGTTAGAATTGGACGCAAGGCTATCCAGTACCTGCCCCTCACATAGTTCATATTAATTGTTATCCCTCTGAGATCTATGCCCATGGCATGTAGGACCATGGTTTATTCCCAGCATAGATGCATCCTTTAAATATAATTGGCCCAGTATGGGTAGTTAAAGGGTGAAATACAGGCAAATATGAGGGAGGCCGAGGAGTTTGACAGGGAAAACGAGTACCTGAGGGGGACTATCAGGGAAGTTGGAACACCGGGAGCAGTGAGGAAGTTTTGGTTCCGGGACTTACAGGAGGCCAGTGACCGTGTAATAGAACTCCAGGCACAGCTTCGGTTGGCGCAGCGGGAGAAATAGGAAGAGGATTAAGACTCCCTCTTTCACAAGGAGGCATCTGGGACACGGACGGTATCCAGAATAGCAGCGGCCATGGACTTCGTGAAGATAGTAACTGCGTTGGTTCCCACCTCGGAGGGGAGCAATCCCCGAATCTGCAGATGGAGGTTTACAAGTTTGTAGACGATTGGAGGCTAGCGATTAAAGGGGTACCCCCTGCGAAAATAGGGGATTTCCTTGAAATCGTGAAGCAAAGGTTGTATGGGGATGCATACCAGCTGGTTCGCCTCCGGACTTTTGTTTCATTTGGAAGAGATGTTATCTCTGATAAAGAGTACTTATTTAAGGACGAGGTGTTGTGATTCATTAATTGTAAGTCATTAATATTTTCGAGTCGTTAATTGCTAAGCTACCAATTAAGTATTTTTGGCATCGTTGCAAAAAAACACAACTGAAATTGGAGCAAGTACAACACGAGCCATTCGTTGTTCCAGTTGTTTTCTTGCTCCGTCATTCTGCATTTTGACAAAATAAGGTCGAATTGCATTCATTGGATTTCCGAATGACGTTTGCTTATTACATAAATGGGCAAAGCCATGGGAAAAATGAATGAGTTGAATGCCCTATTTTGCTGATCGGCAGAATTGCAGTTTGGGTGTTTGGACAACGGTGCAGTAATGATAATGTAGGGTAAAGTAAATAAAAAAAAACGTAGAATAGTCATAATAATAATGGAAAAAAAATAAATAAATGGGAGCTGGAGACTGAGAAAAGAGACAGCTCCAGACAACCAGAAGACCCATGAACATGTTTGATGACTTTCAGCAAGGCCGATGTGGTAAGTAAGAAAAACCTCTCCTCCCCCTTCCCCCCTTTAATGTGAATTAGTGCCTAAAGGCGCTGACTCCCCCTAGCGCGGTGCCTCGCTCTATACTCAGGGAGATACATGAGGCCTGCCAAGGGAGCGATGAGGATGCCCGACAGTTTGCGAGATGACTGCAAACTTTATCATCCATGGCACAGGCCATTCTGGCAGAAGTGTACCGGGGCAAGTCGGATGAAATAATGATGGCGGAGATAAAGAAGAAGTTAAAAGCTGCATTTACATCGGGATTGCGGGATCCCATGTTGAAAGGACGGATGATCGCGAGCACAGTGACATCCATGGACGATCTGTTGAGCCATTCATTGTTCCAGTTATTTTCCTGCTTTGTCATTCTGACTGTCCATTGACAAAATGAGGTCGAATTCCATTCATTTGGTTTCCGCATAACGTTTGCGTATTACTTAAATCGACAAAGTCATGGAAACAAAAGAAAGAGTTGAACGCCCTTTTTTTTTGCTGATCGGCAGAATTTCAGTTTGTGTTTTTTTTATACCGATGCAATAATATAAATGTAGTTTAAGGTACCAATATAATGATTGCATATTGCAAATAAACAAAAAGAAATATTAAACAATAGATATAAATCCGAATAAATTTTGGATTTGTATCTCAGCAAAATTTGACAAGTTGTTCTTGAGTTATGCCTCCTAAACGTGGATATAGGAGCATAACAACTTTAACCCCAAAGAGGCACGGATCTGCATACTCCAATCTAACTTTGGATATGCCAGAATCTGCAAAACTTGTATTTTGTGGGAGATCAGACCGATCCAACATCGGTTTTTGCGGTCACCCTGTGGTCCACGTAAGTATTGATAAAGGTGTTCAAATTCGTTACGTCTTTCCTCTGCTTAGTGTTATGGTCCTTCCTTTTCTACATTTTTTTTCTCTACGGGTACCCCAACACAAAAGGAGTGGGTTTTCTTGTAAATTAACGGCAAATTAAAGGCCACTATAGCCGTGGACAGTGTTTGTCCCTTTGAGGATACGTCTAGTTTATTTTTTTATACCAATTTTTTTTTTTAAATTTTTACACTTTTTTCTCAGTTGATGTAAATAAAGAAAATACTCCAGTGGACATTCATTCATATGAATATGAATTTCTCTCCTTTAACATTTGGCGCAGCTTATCATCGGATCAACGGACATATTAGTGTATTAATAAGCGACAGGCTTTAAATATCAATCAAGTTACATATATTAACGCAGGCAAGACTCTGGAGAAATTCGACAAGGTCATCAAATCTTTAAAGTAATAAAGTATGTCAGATTAAAGTACTTTATTAAATTTGGCAATGTCAGTTTTAAACATTTAAATAGAATACTTTATGAAATATTGCACTGTCAGTTCCAGACAGTATTGCAAAACTATTGACCTGAATAAATTTCAACAAGATAAATGCTTATCAAGCATTTTTTGAGGGAGGCCGAGGGGTTAGACAGGATGGACTGTGAGGGCAGTTGGAACACCGGAAGCAGTGAGGAAGTTTGGGTTCCGGGACTTATAGTAGGCCAGTGACCGTATAACAGAACTCCAGGCACAGTTCCGGTTGGCGCAGCGTGAGAAAGAGGCAGAGGATAAAGGCTCCCTCTTTCACAAGGAGGCATCTGGGACACGGACGGTGACCAGAACAGCAGCGGCCATGGACTTCGTGAATACAGTAACTGCGTTGGTTCCCACCTTTGGCGGTGTTAGGGTTTAATTTTTGTATTAGTTTTACTATATTATATTTGTTTATATTATTATCATTATTTTATTAGCATTATTATGTTAGCATTATTAGTATTATTTTTAGTTAATACATAAGTTAATTTTTAGTATTATTATTCAATATTATTCTTAGTATAAGTATTAATTATTACCCGGCCCTCGTAAATTTGTCTTGGGCATACAACCGTCGTTATTCATTTCGCTGCATTAGCAACTTTCAGGTATGATACAGATTTCCGCATGTGAATGACCGTCGGAAAGTGTACCATACGTGAAAGTGCTGGCAATGCAAATTTGCTAGAACAGCAAATTTGTGGTATTGGGGCTGGCCGCGAAATGAATGACACAATTATATGTATTTTGTTGTCATAGAATTTTTATATGAAATTAATAACACAATTATATGTATTTTTGTTGTTGTAAAATTTTTAAATTAAATGAATGAATGAATGTGTATTTTTTGTTAATGTAGGTTAAGAATATTACCATACATAATAGTATAAATAAAGTGGGTCGGCGGCTATTTGGGTCATCAGAGAAGAAAACCCCAAATAGCGCCACCAACAGAGTGAGAGCGAAAAACAGGTGAAAGGAAAATAAAAGGATAAGTAGGATTGGCTGGAAAGGAATACTTCCCAGCGATGCATTAGTTGCCCGTCGGCAACGATTTCAAAGATGCAGCCCGCACCCTAAACTGGCAATGGTGTACTCCAAAAAGTACACATATAACATTGGCGCAGCCGGTCTTCGAAAACTTTATGTTCCTGAGCTCAGCCATTTGGCTAAAACTAGTGCGAAGTGACGATTTTTTACTTATGTTAAATTGTCAACTGCAACGAAGAAAAGTTGCTATTTGAGAATATACATATCTAAGAGGAAACACTATCATATCTAATACGAGTATTTTTTTTGTCATTCTTTGGCTTTGAGCAAATTATATGTCGCCATTTTTAATGGGAACTATGAAATATTTCTGTAATAATTCTAAACGAGAATTTAAGGAAAAATGTAAAAATCATAAAATTTTCAGTATTTTCGAAAATTCAAAAATCTTACTCGGAACGGAATAGATTTAATATTTTTACTAACAAAGAATTCGGGCACAATTTTGATTTTAACAAATTTTTCAATGAAATTATGTACTTAGCAAATATTTACTTTATGGATTATTTAAAAGAGAAGCTTATGTCCAAGCTAATATTATTATTTTGAAAAAAAATTCAGATAAAACAAATTGATTTTTTAGATTTAGTTTACATATTTCCATTTTTATTCCCTAAAATTCAAATTATTCAGAACATGAAGACATTTTGACGATATCAAATTTTGGGAAATACAATTTTTTGTGGTGTTTGACGAAAATATTGACGATTTTTCGATAGAAAATGTTGGCAGCTTTGTTTGGCACTCATAATTTGTAAAAGGAAAACCGTGGACATTGCAAGCAGTTATTTTGGTTCCATCGGACTATCGATTGTACAGAACAGTTTCGGTAAATGGACGCAGTGATTTCCGAATTAGAGCACGCAAGGCAGGTGATACATAACTTGAATGTGCAAGTAGACTGCTTTGTGGAAAAACTCTGGTCGGAGATTCACAAGAGGTGTTCAACCCAGGAGACTTACTTACTCCTTAAGGCAAAGATAGAGGGAACTCCTGCACTAACTAGGTTGGAAGAAGCCGACCTGGTATTCGAGGAGCTTTGCCTGTTGGTTGACACTAGGGAGGGGTGTAGTGAAGACAAAATTAAAGAACTTTCCCTAGAGCTTGAGGCTCTAGTTCGCCAGAACACAGTTCTGAAGGACGAAATAAGGGAAAATCTCCGAGAGGCGGAAAAATTGGACGAAGAGAACGAGGCATTGAGGATGATTCTGACAGGTGTTGGAGCTCCAACATCAAAAGGAAAATTCTTCTTTGACAATCTCGAGGAGGCCAATAGGCAAATAGCGAAACTACAGACGCAACTCCGGTTCGCACAACAGGAGTGTCTTGCTTCCGCCCAGGAGGATCTTAATCGAAAACAACCGCGTTCATCTTTGGAAACTGATTTGATTACGGAAGGGAAAGAGGTGGGACCTCGCGAATTTACAACGATGAACTCAACGGAAATATTGAAGACGGTACAGGCCTTGGTACCCACTTTTGGTGGGAAACAATCGCCAAATTTACAGATGGAATTCCACAAATTCGTGGATGGTTGTAGATTGGCAGCAAGGGGAGTACCACAGGAGAAAATCCAGGACTTCTTGGAGATCGTGAAACAAAGATTATACGGGGATGCATACCAGTTGGCCCGTTTAAGGACTTTTGTGTCAGTAGAAGAATTATTGACACTTATAAAGGCTACGTATATAAAGACACGATCTCTCGACTCCGTTTTGAGAGAAATCCATGAGGCCCATCAAAGAGGGGATGAGGATATTCGGCAATTTACGAGACGCCTACAGACTTTGCACGACGGCCAGAACTATTTTATCCGAGGCTTACGGAGGTAAGTCGGATGAAATAATGGTGGCCGAGATAAACAAGAAGTTAAAGGTTTCGTTTACTTCGGGTCTAAGGGACCCCATGCTAAGAGGAAGAATGGTGGCAAGCGCTGAAACAAGCCTGGATAAGCTGTTGGAAGAGGCGTTGTCAGCACAAACAACCTTATGGAGGGGGGATGACCCACCTGTAGGAAGGGTACGATACACAGAAGCATACAATGACAGTTCCGACGGTAACGATACAGTAACGAGCCTGGTGGCAGCGGTTCAACATTTATTAAGGAAATCAGAAATTAGCACCGTGAATGCACAGCAGTCAGCAGTACCGCCTAACACTCAGGGAAGGCTCAATGGACCATCCGTCTCCCGCCCGCCTTGTTCGTTTTGTGGAAAACCGGGTCACACTAGAGATGTGTGTTGGACAAGGCGAAATACCCCATATTGTACTGTATGTCAGGAATACGGACACGAAGAGGGGCGGGGCTGCGACCACAAAGCAGGAGCAGTCAATAATGAAGCGACGGGGCAAAGGCGCAGGCCCCCCTTGAGATGTTTTGGATGTGGTGAACTTGGTCACATAAGGGCAAGGTGTCCTGCTGAGGGAACACAGTCGGGAAACGGGCAGGGCCCTCGACACGTTCCAACGCAACACTAACTGATGCCTCTGATATAATAAACCTGGAGTCGAAAGCGTGTATGAATATTGGAGGTATTACATCACAACCAAAGTTGACGACTTCAGTGTTTGTAAGATTTCCCTGCCGACAGGCTAAAAGTGGAAGCGTCCTACTTTTGGTGGATACAGGTGCGGATACAAGTTTGATCAATGAGGGGATTCTTACAAACGATTTTGGGTTAAACAAGGCATTAAAAAAGGATTTGCTTGGAGCGTTCGGGGGTTTATCTCGTACGAAAGGTGTAGTGAAAATCGTGCATGCAGATTCAGACGATTTAAGTTTTGAAATGCATTGCATTGAGCAGGTGGATAGTCTGCCCGGGGACGGAATACTGGGCAGGGATAATTTGTGGGGTCGATCGATAACGGATGCGGTGAAATTCACATTAACAGTAATGACTAAAGGAGGGGAGTGGAATTTCCCCCTTATTTCACTAAACGAAGCGGAAAGAGTACGGGTTTTGCAAACAAGGGGAGATTTTACGCTGGTACCAGCTAGATCGGTAGCTAGAGCAAAAGTCAGAGTAGAATCCAAGCGAGCAACAGTGGTTCTGGATAAACAAATGTTATCCCCTGGTGTTTATCTAGGCGATTCACTGTCGAATGTGGAAGACGGTTTCGCATGGGCCTCGATATTGAATGCAACAGAAACTGACTTCGTGTTACCGGTGCAATTCAGGCCTACTTTTACGGCCATGACGAACTTCGAGGAAGCAAGACCAGCAAAAATCTCACATGTTCAGGAGGTGGATGTGAAAGAAAGGGTATCAAGGATTCTAAAAGAAATAGAGGTGGACTCTGAACTGAAAAAAGAGGAAAAAGAATCGATAAGGAGTATATGTGAAAATTATCATGATGTGTTTTGGTTAGAAGGCGATAAATTGTCATGCACCAAAGGGGTGAAACATACCATTCCTGTTCAGCCGGGCCAGCCTCCGATAAACCAGAGGCAATATAGGTTACCACAAATTCACAGAGAGGAAATAAACCGTCAAGTTCGTAATCTGGAGGAGGATGGTATAATATCACATAGCACCTCGCCTTGGAATTCGCCTTTGTTATTGGTACCCAAGAAAGCATCTAAAGATGGGGTCAAGAAGTGGCGTTTGGTTATTGATTTTAGAAAACTTAATGACGTCACCGTGAAACAAGTGTTCCCCATCCCCAGAATTGACGAGATTCTCGATCAGTTGGGTGGTAGCAGGTATTTTTCTACTTTGGATTTAGCGAGCGGTTACCACCAGGTGGAAATGGATGATGCGGATAAGGAGAAGACAGCGTTTAGTACGGCTCTTGGACATTTTGAATTCAACCGGATGCCATTCGGGTTGACAGGTGCCCCAGCCACTTTCCAGAGACTTATGAACCATGTGGTAACGGGGTTACAGGGTTCTGAATGTTTTGTCTACCTGGACGACATTGTGATCTATGGGGCGAATCTGGCAGAACATGAAACGCGTTTGTGCAATGTGCTAAGTTTGTTGAGAAAAAACAATCTGAAGCTAAGAACGGACAAGTGCAATTTCTTGCGGAGAGAAATCGTGTATTTAGGTCACCAGTGTTCGAAGGATACGATTCTGAATACGATTTTTAGATATGTTATAAGCCCGGTAAGAAGAATCAAAATGCCGATGCTCTGAGCAGGATTCCTTATCCGTCCAAGGAGGTAATGATGGTACAGACAAGATCAAAATCGAAAACGGCAAGGGAATAGATGGCTGAGAAATCACCCCAGGAAGGGATGAAGACGCAGTCGGAGTCAGAGCCACCTATTGCAACGGTCAAAGAGATGACGGATGGCGATGTACACCTTGGGGTCACGGTGCCACAATATAGGAAGCTAAAAGATCGTCGAGAGATCGATATTGTATTGAAGGATTTTCATAACAGTCCACTGGGTGGTCACGTGGGGGGTCGGAAAACGCGGATAAGGCGTCAGTTCCGGTGGAGAGGAATGTCAAGGGACGTGCGCAAGTATGTGAGGAAATGTGCAGTCTGCCAGCGAAACAAGAGCTCGCGAGGAACATTGATGCCAATGGTGGTGACCGATACCCCTAGTCGACCATTCGAAAAGGTCTATATGGATATGGTTGGGCCCCTACCGGAAACATCGTCGGGGAATAAGTTAATATTGACGTTTCCGGATGATTTCTCGAAATATATGGTGTGCGCAGCCATGCCTGATGGCGAGGCGAAAACAGTGGCAAAAGATTTTCTTCGAGGAGGTAATAGCTAAGTTCGGCGTACCTGGCGTACTGGTGACGGATAATGGCACAAATTTCATGTCAAGGGTATTCTCGGATACTTGTAAACTATTGGGAATAAGGAAGCTTAATATCACCCCGTATCACCCTCAGGCCAACGGACTGTCATCGTCCGCTAGCGGAATACTTGCGAAGTTTTGCGGAGGAGGACGGGAGCAACTGGGACCAGGGGTTGGCGCCGGCTATGCATGTGCATAATAATACCGTGCATGCATCTACAGGGCAAACACCGTTCCGGACCTTGTATGGTTTCGATATAGAGTTGCCTACGAATTTAGCTGGAAATTGCACGCCACTGTACAATGCGGACGACCCATGCAAGGTACTTAAATTTCAGCTACAAAGATCACATGAGTTGGTGCGCAGGAATCAATCGCGGGCGAAACGGGATTCGAAGAGAAATTATGATCGAAAATTGAACATAAAAACCTTTGCAGTTGACGAAATGGTACTGTTAAGAAACCCGACGAGGAAAAGTAAATTTTCGCCGGTCTGGATTGGTCCGTTTCGGGTAGTTTCGGTGGATAGCCCGGTGACCACGACAATTCGGTCCGTGGTGGGAACCGAAAGTGGCACAATATTAACCTGCAGAAGTATTCTGGAAGAGAGGACGCAAGCGATACCTAAAATTTTTTTTGATTTGATTTGCTTTTTTTTTAATATGATTATTGAGGATTTCGATATTCGCCGAGTGAGTCAGAAGGGCTATCGGGAATTTCGACGGTTAACGGATAGGGTCGGTGTTGAATATTGTATGTATGGAAATAAAAAACGGAAAGTCCTATTTTGTTTTATTTTGTTTATTTGTCTTGTTTTATATAAGGTGGGGGTAGTTTCTTTAGCCCCCTTAGTGTCTTGAGTTTCCTAAGTAGATCAAGTAGATCGTTTTTGCCCACCTCCTCGGCGGCGTGCGGGAGGTGTAGGTGGAGTAGGGGGACGGGGTTTCTGGCGCGCCCTGTATTCTTCAATCGTGATTTTTCTTGGTCCAGGGATGGGGGTTGATGGTCGCTTGGGGATCTCAGTAGACGCGGCCATTTCAGTACCAGATGTGGGGAGTATGGGTACGGTTGTAGGGTCCATGTTTATTCGGGGAATGCTGAGTATGGAATGAAAGTTTTGGTTGACCCATGCTGTTTATATAGCGTCAGACCGTCTGGTGTGCAACTCTTGGGTAATTTGTTAATTTTTCTCTTGTTTGTTTTTTTTTAGAAAAAAAAAGAAAACCATGTTCACTGCGATACTAGTTGTGCTGACAATGCAGGGAATGCAGGCCCAAGGGGAGACGCTTCGGGTGACCACAATGGAGGAGGCACCGATGATCTTTGAACCATTTGCACGCGTTCGGCTATTCCAGGAGGAATGGACGGTGATCACTGAGTTCCGGCCCACGGATCTGACGGGTTTGCTAACTTTGGTCGGAACATTGGTGGAGCAGGAGGAACAGTTGTGCGCGGACGTCCGGAAGAAATTTTCCAGACGATGTCAGATACCGTATGCTGAAACCAAGGCCATCCTGGATTTACTGCGGAAGGGGCAGGAGGTCCGGGAAGGGGAGGCCCGGACATATGAGTTCCTTGATCGGGAAGTAACTGTCTTGAAAAAAACGTACGATAACTTGGCCGGGCCCGTCGACAGCATGTCTCGGGAAATTGGCAGCCTAAGGAGTTTCCTCAACTGGACCGCTGACAGGGTGGACAACAGACTTCGTGCGGAGGGGATGCTACTGGGCTCCCTGGAATTCAGAGTAGATCTGTTGGAGTGATTATCTAGGATAAACGCAAATTTACTGGAAGCTCAGGGCATTCAGCAAGCGGAGTTGGCCGTATTGGACGATCTCATGCAGGGAAACCTCCACCCACGGGTAATCGGGGAAGATGATTTCCAAAAACTCGCGACGGGTGGGTCGGGGAAAATTCGAAACGGTTGGGTATCGTCCAACCTTGCCCAAGCGTTGAGAGTCTCGACGGTAAGGTCGTTTCCCACCAGCAAGGGCTTAAGAGTAATTGTAAAGGTGCCATTGCCGGAGGATAACCAGTTCGAACTAGACGCCGTTTATGCGGTTCCGGTAGAGTTGAGCAAAGAATGGGACGGTTTAATCCAGGTAAAATCGAAATATCTGGCATACTCCCACGCTACTGATGAATTAGTGGGATTGTCAGAGACGGATGTGGCCGGTTGTCTTTCCATTAGGGAAGATGAGGGGGATATGCGTTTGTGTCGTAGGCCAGACATTAGATGGACCGTTAATGGATTATCTTGTAAAGAAGCAATGTTCCGACAACTCAAGGAATCAAAGTCGTTGTTTCAGTTCTGGGCCACACCACGGGTACCGGTATTGCTAATTCGGGCACAGGATGGGGCGCGATGGATATTTCGGTTTGCAACACCTAAAAGGGTTCGGACATTTAAGTATAGGGAATGGGTGTGTGTTGATGGGAGATAGGCTCAATATAACCGGACCTGCCGCATATAGTTCCGAGGTGGCGATCCAGCCATTTAGGGTTGCCGCAATCACTGAGATCAATCATCTGGAGCGTTTTCGACCATTTCTAGAAGACGTAGGTGAGGCTAGAAATGTGTCGGAAACAGCGGTTGTAGTGGGACATGAGTCGCTCCACGAGAAGTTGCAGCAGGGGAAAAAAGAGTTGGGCGAGGTAATTATGGCTGTACGGCAACAACAAGGATTGGAGTCGGTGAGGCGTAGGCAGATCATGTTGACTACAGTGGGTTACTCGATTGGTGGTGGTACTCTGTCAATTGTCATAGTGATTGCCTTCGCGGTGTTCTGTTTATGTTTTAGGCGGCGGGAAAAGCCGGTAGTCATGGAGGCAGTAGCGATGGCGGTTCCGTTGGCAGTGTCCACCTCGACAGGGATGGCTACCGAGGCAAGGACCGGGGTAGGTACGGCGGCCTCAGCAGAATAAGGTACGGCGGGCGTACCACTGCTCAACTTGGGGTATAAAAAAAAGGGAGGAAATTGGTCTGAATATTAATCAAGACAGTAAAAATTTAGCAATGGCTACAGAGATAAGCATTGCTCAATTTTTGTCACAAATGAAAAGAAAAATTATAATAGAGCTATGAAGATCATAACGCAAGAAATTTAGCAATGGCTACAGAGGTAAGCATTGCTCAGTTTCAGGTAATGCAAATGAAAAGAAGAGAATTCTTGTAATTAGAGGAATAATTAGGAAAAAAAATTATTTTAAAAAAATAAATAAATAAAAATAAGAAACAGAAAATATATATATAAAATAAATAGAGATAAAAAAAGAAATAATAATAATAAATATAAGTATAAATATTATACAAAGAAAGAAAGTTATGTACCAATTTATTTACAAATACCGATCTCCTTGGTATCTTCAGCTATAGTTCGGCATGTACTGCGATGTGCGGTCAAAATGTCGACATTTGGGTGCTCTGCAGTTCACCCGATGGCGCTCAGGGCTGCATTCATTATCGATCCATGAGCCAAGTGATCCACCGAGAGTGACGAACTATGTCCCTATCGAATCATGAGCCGTGGGGCACATGACATCGTCCAGTTATCTTTAAGTTGTCGGCAGAAGAAACATCAAAGGCGCAACCGCACTAAAGACACAACCCCAGCGTTTACAACTTTTGCGGTCCAGTAGGCCCGGATTGAACGATACGGAGATCGTTCTCATCAAAGGGGGGAGGAATGTTAGGGTTCAATTTTTGTATTAGTTTTACTATATTATATTTGTTTATATTATTATCATTATTTTATTAGAATTATTTTGTTAGCATTATTAGTATTATTTTTAGTTAATAAGTTAGATTTTAGTATTATTATTCAATATTTATTATTATTCTTAGTATAAGTATTAATTATTACCCGGCCCTCGTAAATTTGTCTTGGGCATACAACCGTCGTTATTCATTTCGCTGCATTAGCAACTTTCAGGTATGATACAGATTTCCGCATGTGAATGACCGTCGGAAAGTGTACCATACGTGAAAGTGCTGGCAATGCTAATTTGCTAGAAGAGCAAATTTGTGGTATTGGGGCTGGCCGCGAAATGAATGACACATTATATGTATTTTGTTGTTATAGAATTTTTAAATGAAATTAATAACACAATTATATGTATTTTTGTTGTTGTAAAATTTGTAAGTTAAATGAATGAATGAATGTGTATTTTTGTTATTGTTAATGTAGGTTAAGAATAGAATAATGTTACCCTACATAATAGTATAAATAAAGTGGGTCGGTGACTATCTGGGTCAGAGAAGAAAACCCCCAGTAGCGCCACCAACAGAGCGAAAAACACGTGCTTCACTAAGACAAGGAAAAAGGGTAAGTAGGATTGGCTGGGAAGGAATACTTCCCAGCGATGCATTAGTTGCCCGTCGGCAACGATTTTAAAGGTGCAGCCCGCACGCTAAACTGGCAACGGTGTACTCCAAAAAGTACATCTTTTAACATTTTGGGTAATTAGTTTCTCTTTTTCTTGTTTTTTAGAAAAAAAAAAATAAAACCAAGAAAAACATGTTCACTGTGATACTAGTTGTGCTGACAATGCCCAAGTGGAGACTCTCCGGGTGACCACAATGGATGAGGGACCGATGATGTTTGAACCGTTTGTACGCGTTCGGCCATTCTAGGGGGAATGAACGGTGATCACTAAGTTCCGGCCCACGGATATGACGGATTCGTTGGCTTTGGTTGGAAAATTGGTGGAGCAGGAGGAACTGTTGTGCGCGCACGTCCGGAAGAAATTTTCCAGACGATGCCATATACTGTATGCTAAGGCCAAGGCCATCCTGAATTTATTGCGAAAGGGGCAGGAGACCCTCTGGTCTGTCACCAGAAAGCAGGTCAAGAGATCGCTCGATTTCATTGGGGAAGGCTTGATTTGGGCTTTCGGGGTGATGGACGCTGGCAGTGCAGAGGCTGTTAAGGAGAAGATAGATAGCTTTGGAGAAGGTTAAGGTTAAGAATTAAATAAATAAAGTGGGTCGGCGTCTATTTGGGTCACATTGCAACCAAGTAGCGGACACCAGAAACAACAAACTGGGTGTTTCATTCAAAATGGCAAAAGGTAAGTAGGATCTGACTGGGAGGTAATACTTCTCAGTGATGAATTAGTTGCCCGTCGGCAATTATTGCAAAGGTGCCGCCCGCAACCTGAAAAAGGCAAACAGTGTACTCCCAATAGGAGTACTCTAACACGACTCCCTTCCACCTCCGACTGCCGTCCACCTTTATCGTTTTGTAGATAACCGGGCCACACTAGAGAAGTGTGTTGGACGAGGCGAAATACCATCCATCCTGAATTTATTGCGAAAGGGGCAGGATACCCTCTGGTCTGTCACTAGAAAACAGGTCAAGAGATCGCTCGATTTCATTGGGGAAGGCTTGAATTGGGCTTTCGGGGTGATGGACGCTGACAGTGCAGAGGCTATTAAGGAGAAGATGGATAGCTTTGGAGAAGGGCCAGAACGTATGAGTTCCTTAATCAGGATGTAACTGTGCTGAAGAAAACATACGATAAATTAGCCGGGTCCGTCCAAGATAAACGCAAATTCGGCAAGCGGAGTTGTCTGTATTGGACAATCTCACGAAGAGAAACCTCCACCCACGGGGAGTCGGGGAAGATAATTTCCAAAAACTCGCGACGGGTGGGTCGGGGAAAATTCGAAACGGTTGGCTATCGTTTTACCTCGCCCAAGCGTTAAGAGTCTCGACGGTTAGGTCGTTTCCCACCAGCAAGGGGTTGAGAGTAATTGTCAAGTGCCATTGCCAGAGGAAAACCAGTTCGAACTAGATGCAGTTTATGCGATTCCGGTAGAGTTGAGCCGTGAATAGGACGGTTTAATTCAGGTAAAATCGAAATGTCTGGCGTACTCACACGATACCGATGAATTAGTGGGATTGTCAGAGACTGATGTAGCCGGTTATCTTTTCGTTAGAGAAGATAAGGAGGATCAGACCGGACATCGGATGGTTCCTTAATAGATTATCTTGTGAAGAGGCGATGTTCCGACAGCTCAAGCAACCAAAGTCGTTGTGTCGTTTAGCTTCACATGCCGAAAGGGATTTAGCATACAGCATCTTAAAGGGTTGGCCGCATATATTTCCGAGGAAACATTTAGGATTGCTGCGATCACTGAGTCCAATTATCTGGAACAATTTCGACTAATTTTGGAAGGCGTGGGTATGGCTAAATATGTGTCGGAAACAGCGATGGTAGTGGGGCATGATACGCTCCACGAGAAATTGCAGCAAGGGAGAAAAGAGTTGAGCAAGGTAATTGTAACCGTAAGGCAACAACAAGGATTGGATTATTGCAATGGCTACTGAGGTAAGAATTGCTCAATTTCGAGTAAAAAAAGGGGAAAAAATGGATCATAATTATAAACAAAAATTAAGACAAGAAGTAGAGCAAATAGGAAAAGAGAAATCGATAAAATAGAAAAGCAAGAAGAAAGGAAAAAGAACGAAAAAATAAAGAAGTTATATGTATTTATTGTTTTTATAAGATAGATATTGTTTTATGTATAGAGAATACAAAAGTATTATATAGATAGTTGATAAGAGTCAGTAGAATGATTGAAAATACAGAAAAATTAAAAGATATGCATATGAGTATATACTTAAGAGAGTAGCATACTTTCAATCCGTTCATGTCGATCATAACACTACGGCATAGAATGATCTACATATTATATCACATTAACGACCAACGACACTAAAACCTCAAAGCAAAGCATTTCCACCAACAAGTTTTATTTGCCGTTAATGAGGAAGTACGAAAAAAATTTACACATCACTTTTACATTTAAACTACATGTACGTATGTATACAGATAGGTAATGATTGTGACCTAAAATAAGTAAAACGTTTTAATGATGAGTAGACAATCATTTACTACAAAAGACTAAGAATATTTCAATAAATCAGAGTTCAATAAATATACTTTAACAAGTACTTTTGTCTTCTCACTAAGTGCGGCCTGGTGGCCATCATCCAAAATATAGCGTGGTTCGCTTGTAAACCAAAAAACTCTAGATCAATCAAAACTAGATCAACTCGTTTAATTACACTCCACAGGAATGTGCTTTTTTAGGGCATAGCGTCTCTACTGATGACATTAAGCATATTCCCGAGAAAATTGGTTATTAAAAAATTCCCCATCCCCAAAACAGAAAAGCAAATCAAATCGTTTTTGGGATTACTTCGATATAATAGAAAATTTATCCAAGATTTTTCAAAATTAACCAAACCTTTTACGGAATGCCTAAAGAAAGGAAGAAAAGTTGTCATAAATGACAAATTTGAAAACTTTCAAAGTTTGTAAAAATTTGCTAATGAATGACCCAATGTTGCAATATCCAGATTTCTCAAGACAATTCAATCTTACACGGATGCAAGCAACTTTGCTTTTGGTGCTGTTTTATCACAGGGTCCTATTCGGACAGACAAACGTATGTGCTACGCGAGTCGTACACCGAAATTAATTATTCAACGATTGAGAAGGAGCTCTTGGCCATAGTGTTGCCGACGAAATATTTCAGGCCTTACCTTTTCGGTCATAACTTCAGGATAATAACGGGCCATAAACCACCTACGTGGATTACGAGCCTTAAAGAACCGAACTCAAAGTTAGTCAGATGGAGACTACAACTGGAAGAGTTCGGTTATGAGGTCATTTATAAAAAAGGCTAGAAGTCTTGCTTAACGCGTCTGCAAATTGTCCTTACAGCTGGCACCGGCGAAAAATGTTCTACCTCAACAATGTAATGCTTTCCCCTGCCCAAGGTCTCCATTCCAAAATTTAATGGGGATTACCTAAAATGGAGATCCTTTTTTGATCTCTTTTCATTGTTGGTTGACAATCAGCAAATACCCATAATACAAAAAATGTGGTACCTGAAGTCAATTGTGATAGGAGAGGCTGAAAAACTAATAATCCACTTGTCAGCTACATCTGAGAATTACGAAACAGCTTTTAAAATGCTGAAGGATCGTTATAACAACAAAAGAGTTCTTGTTTCGTCAATAATTCAACAACTGCTCGATCAACCATCAGGTGGGTCATCTGCTGCAGCCATTAAACAGTTGCATTATACCACTAAAGAATGCATGCATGCACTGGAAAACATTGGGATTGACACTACATCGTCGGACCCAAAACTTTTGCATTGTAGTAAAAAAATTGGATCGAAACATCCACAGCCTGTATGAGCGTTCTATCACAGACCCAAAGGCGCTGCAGCAGGTCCAACACCGTTTGGCCTTCCTCGAAAGTCGTTTCCAATCAATGGAATGGAGGGAAGCCATGGGTGGTCATAAAGAAAAAACATCTTCAAAAACCTGTACTCCGGCTGTTGTAGCTGGACAAAATGAAAACTCGTGCGCATTATGCTAAAATGGCACTTAACTCCACCTGAACGCTAAAATTTCGCTCAAAGGCAAAAATTGTGCGTGAATTGCTTAAGAGCAAGTTATTCAGCCAAAAATTTGTCACTAAGGCCCTGCACAAAATGAAAAAAAAGGCATAATTCGTAATTGCATCTGGAATCCAAGGATCAGCGATCAAACCAAAAACGTACAAATGGAAACAACAATCAAGCGACGGCAACTTTGAGCACTAAGCCTGATGCTGATTCACGGACTAAGTCGATCTCAAATGCATCAGAAGCCACTTCACTAGCCGCAGCAAATAATCAGTCGTCTAATTCGTACGTGTTGCAGCGCTCCAATTTGGATCGTCACCAAAATATAGGACGTCAGCAATACAAGAAAGGAGAGACCAGTGGTCGATTACCGCAAGTTAAACGAAAAAACGGTTTCTAACAAATATCCAATACCAAATATCAATGAAATATTGGATAAATTGTGTCGACGCATGTATTTCACTACTTTGGATCTTGCCAGTGCCTTTTACCATATCGAAATGCATCCAACAGACGTAAAGAAACCCGCTTTTTCAGTAGACGGAGGGCACTTCCGTCAGAATGCCATTCGGCTTAAAGAATGCTCCGTCTACCTTCCAACGAGTAATGGATAACGGTTTGGAAGAATTGATGGAAACAACTTCCTTTGTATATCTCCACGATATAATCGTCTATTCCACTTCACTACCGGACCACACGGTAAATTTGAAGAAAGTATTTGCAAAATTAAGGGCATCAACTTGAAGGTACAACTAGGTACAACTAAGTCGGAGTTTCTCCACAAGAAATATGCTTTTTTGGGGCATATCGTAACGTTTCTATGACACGTTTACCAAATCAATAACGATATAAATATACTCAAAAACTATATTGACGATATTGCTGGAGTTATATTTACTAGTAAAGTAGGTATAATACCGACAGATAAACGTGTGTTAATATATCGGCACAATTCTTGGAATCAAAAAGAACAAAAGTGCACCGAAACAGGAAAACTAGTAGTAAGCATTATTGCATAAGCGAACCAAAACTGTAATAATTAAGTCAGTTAATAAACTCAGTTCAACAAATAAAGAGCATTAGACCCTAAGCAAAAAAAAAAACAATAGTTTTTTTATAATCACAGAAGTTTTAAATTTTTCTCCTAATCCCGAGAAAATTGGTGTTATTAAAATTTCCCAAACCCCAAAACGCAGAAGCAAATAAAATCGTTTTTGGGATTACTTGGATATTATAGAAAATTTTTCTTTTTTTAGAGATTTTTCAAAATTGATCAAACCTTTCACGGAGTGTCTAAAGAAAGGAGAAAAAGTTGTCATAAATAACAAATATTTGAAAACTTTCGAAGTTTGTAAAAATTTGCTAATGGATGACCCAATATACGGATGCAAACGTCTTTGCGATTGGTGCTGTTTTATCACAGGGTCCTATCGGGACGGACACACCCATATGCTACGCGAGTTGTACATTAACGAAACCCGAAATAAATTACACAGTGCAACACACTTTTTCGGGGGTGAACCAAACCAATATAAAACGATAGCATTTGACCTTAGTAACAAATCCCTAAACTCCATTTTGCTCCACTACGTCACAATTTTTTTTACAGTGGTTTAAAGTTTGATTTTTTTGGTTAAAAGTCGAATCAAAGAATATAAAAAATCATCTGTAAAAATACGTTTGGGGTATTTCATGTCTTCGGAGACCTATATTAAAACAATCAGGGGAATATTTTCTCGGAACATTTTAACCCTCTAGCTCCCACCCGAATGGGACATTTTTGGCCCAATTTTGAAAAACTGTTTTAAAGCCAACTTTGGACGGAGAGTAAGGCTTAGAATCTGCGATAGAAATATTTTCCGGAAAATTTCACTAAGAGTCGCCGAGGACAAATAACCTCTACAAGTCAAAGGTTCCAATATAAAATCAAAATGAAATGTTAAAAAGTCTATTTTTGAGCAAACAGTGCAACGCACTTTTTCGGGAGTGAACTAAACCAACATCAAACTACAAACCACTGTAAAAAAAATTTGTGATGTAGTGGGGCAAAATGGAGTTTAGGGTTTCGTTACTGAGGTCAAATGCTATCGTTTGATATTGGTTTGGTTCACCCCAAATTGTGTCATAGTGTTATTCAACTATCGAGAAGGAGCTCTTGGCCATTATGTGGGTAACGAAATATTTCAGGCCTTACCTTATCGGTCATATGTTCAGGATAATAACGATCGAGATGGACCTCTTGGCCATAGTGACAGCGACAAAATGTTCAATAACCATAAGCGGCGCATGCACTAATGGTGCAATTTAAGCTTATTCATATAGTTCATTAAACTTCAATAACACTATGCAACAAATGAAGACTTTTTGTAAAATACAACAACGAGACAGTATAGGTTCGATTCTACTATCGAAGGGTAATAATACCCTATACTCAGTTTGGCGAGATTGGTGACCAATTTTTTTTTTTATTGACCCCAAAAGATTCTCAAAATCAGTGAGCCCCTCGAAAAAAGGTGTCATCAGTTTTTGTCCAACAGCTAACTCACACTTCGTGATAGCGCTAAACTATATTCGGCAATATTGTAGCTGGGAGTTTTGCGCTCTAACTTTATTAACAATTTATGTCAAAAAGGTTGGTTATCACTAGACTTTTTCAAAAAAAATTTAAAAAAAAAATATAAATTTTTTTCTTCTTTGGGCATTACTTTGAGGGAGTCGAAATTTTTCACTAACAATATTCGCCAAAAATATAGCCATGGTCAAGTTGAATAACTTTCGTAAACATGCCAATACAATCTGAACGGATCTAGGCAATCTACATAGCTCAGAAAAACCTCTAGGATACCGGTTTGTTGTACCTTTACGCACTTAAAAGCCAGTTACGTGATTAAGTATCAACCGATTTGAAGTTTCTCAGCCGTTTTATAAAGAAGAGACTACGGCGAAACATAAATAACTTAACTATTTGTTAACCGATTTTTACAAACAAATAAGCGTTTAACTCGTGATAGCGTGCACTTTCTGAATAAAATAGTAAACATTAGGGTGTTCTTATAAAATAGTGGCTACAAACTTCGTCAAACTTAAAAAATAGTGAAAAAGTCACAAAAGTTTGAAATTTCGAGGCAAAAAACAGACATTTATGACAAGTTATCCATAGAACTATATATACCATTACAAAGGCCGTGGTCTCTTCTTTATAAAACGGCTGAGAAACTTCAAAACTTTTTTTAAAAAAAAATGGTTACCAATCTCGCCAAACTGAGTATAGGGTTTTATTATCCTTCGATAGTAGAATCGAACCTAGTTGTAGTATTTTTTTCACTGTTGCACTGTGTAATCAATCGGAAACTTAATTTCAGCTTTAGTTAAAATTGCAGCGTCTGGCTTTAAAATCAAAAGTTGCCGACACAATAATATTGTAATAGTTTCAATTTTATTTTTTATGATATCGTCATAGTTCGGTTAAATAATTTCCAATAGGTTTTTATTCAAGAGTTTGTAAAATCTATTATGTTGACAGCAGGTAAGGCGTATGACGTCATTTCGACATTAACCACAATGTTTCGTCCGCGCCCTTTGCTGTGCCTTCTCCTCTATCATCACAAACCTTAAGGGAAGAAAGCATCTTAAAGTTAATGAGAACTTTCACACCGGTGCGAAGAAAGCATCATCGAAGCGCACAACATGCCAACATAATACACACACAAGCACTTGCCTATGCATTCTTTATAGCTTAACAATTATTCTTTGCACTCGGTTTTCGACGGTCAATAAAGAAACAAAAGTTTGATTCCAAACATTGTTTGGTTTTATTAACTAGTGTCCGCTGATTTTTGACAAGTCAGTGAAGTTTGTGTCTGTGGACTTTGGATAAGTTCACAGAAAACATTTAATTTTTTTAAGGTCTTTTAAGTCGAAGAAGCTTAACTTGTATAAATCGTTGTCATATATGTCAGACTATGAAATATGATAGGATACCACCTAAGTCCGAATTTGAAAAACCTGAAATCCAAACAAAGTCCTTGGACATTGTGCATATGGGCGTATACAGTATAAATAAACGGAACATACTTACCCTAATTGATAAGTTTTCTAAATTTGCGTCCGCATACTCCTTAGAATCAAGAAAAGGTATTTCAAGTTTGGAAAATCTAAAGCACTACATAAGCCTACACGGCACTCCCAAGAAATTAATATGCAATCAAGGAGCCGAATTTATCATTTAATCATTAAAGGCTTTTGTAAAATACAGAACATTGATATCCATTGCACTTCGTTCCAACAGAGCACTAGTAACTCCCCTGTGGAGCGATTACATTCAACAATGACTGAAACCTATAGAATTATTAATCAAAAATATAAAGACTCAAGACTACCATTATACCACAAGGAAGTTTTTTTTTGAGGTAATTATGACTTATAATGGTTCTATTCGTTCGGCAACAAAATTTACACCGTTTAAAGTTTTTTATGGAAGAATACCATCATTTGAAAAAGAATTGAAGCATGGTACTGAACATGAATATTTACAAAAACTAACAAAACAACAAATACTTAACAAAACTTAAAAGAAAAGAGCCTGACACACTTACGGAAAACAAAACTATATACAGAAAAGAGTGCAGAAGGAGATTTTCCAAGAGAGAGATTTTCCTGAATACCGGACATTGCACCTGATAACTTACACGCGCATACACAAGTATGCAGAACATGATACTCCTTCCATGCACATGCAGTACCTAAACGTGTGACCATTGTCCGGCTGCATCGTGGGAAACGCAACGCCAACAATTATAGGGTAGCGAAAAAGTTCAATCAATAAGTTATTATTTTAAGTTAGAGTTAGTCTTGTTAGTCGGTAACCGAATTGACTAGAAAGGTAATAAAGGTATACGGAATTGTAACTTCTGTGTTTTATTAGAACTATTAAGGAGCCAGTGGCGACTCCCAACTTGAATTTTTACTTCCTCCCTGCGGGGAGTAAGTTTACTTATAATTAACTTGGAGGCATATGCGGAAAACGTACAAAAACTAGAGAATACACTACAGCATTTTAAGTCGACACAATTCGACACAAAATTGAAGGAGCTGAAGATAAAACTGAACATTTTAACACCTGAGCACAGAAGAAAAAGACGGAAACCGGAAACCTGGACTATACGGATGCTGAAAAACTCAATATGCAAAAAGAGAACCTAATAGCTTTTAACGTAAATATAAACAACACATTGAGTGGACAAATTTTACTTAATACCGATATGGTCAAAAGGTTCGAAAATATTACTAACCATAAAAACAAAGACCAAGACATTTTAACTCGATCAATCACTAATCTTCAGGAACAAACACAAAAAAAGCTAAACGAAATAAATTTCAATATCGACCCTGCAATTGAACAACATAGCAGAAGCCAAAGTATTAGCTAAATTGAACATTGTGTCTAAACTAATTCTAAGCCCATTACAATGGACTGAAATTCACCATACACTAAATAATACAATCAATGTTATTTCTACAGAACATATATATGAACTTTTGGAATTATACGCCTATTATAATAATACTAATATAATATTTAATATACAAATTCCTGTAATATCCAATGAAACATTTACATTCGATCACCTTATAAAAACACCTTTAAATAAAACTCTTCCAATTAAAGGCAAAGACTATGTATTACATATTAAGAACGAATAATTTTTTTTATACCAAGAATGCAAGAAAAGAGAAACGATATTTTTTTACAAAGACCTATTGAAGGAAAAATATGAAACTAACTACAATTGCATTAAAGATATTTTTAACAATAAAACCGCTGCGTTCTGTCATTTGAAAGACGAAAGAGAGAAAGTTGACATAATAAGATCAGATGAAAATTACCTGTTCCTCATAAATTCACCTGTGGAGCAACTAAATACCATCTGCGGCAACAATACTTGGAAACATATACTAATCCGCACTATACTAATCCACTACGTTAAATTAGCATTAATAATGTATGGTATAGTAGCATTCGAAACACTCATTGGGATAACAGTTACTTTCGTGAAACCTCAATACACCATGACATCAAAATTCTGCCGTTAAATTAACAGGGGGCTAATAGAAGGCTTAGAAGTGACCAGAAATGCGCATGAGAAAATCCCGTATTCTACATTCGGAGCAATAGCATTTATACTTACGACAATAATAATATCTTTTATCCTTTGTTAACCAAATTGAAAACATACCTAGTAAAACAGCCCAATGAGATTCCGCCTGAAGTACGTCCAAACTCCTTTTGGCCATCGCTTCATTCTAAGGGGGGAGGAGTTACTCTTAACCCTGCTACTATGTTAGAAAAAAATCACACACGTTATGTTTGGGTCATATTATGACCCCATATAGTTTGACTGAGAAAATTTAAATTTGTAAAGTTCAAAAATTTTTTAAAGCTTGTGATCATCACAATAAGTTGTCGTTATATGGACAGACAGGTTTCTTGTATATATAGAGAATATTCTCTTGACAGCCCATGAATTATGCGACATACATGCTTAGATTGGATATGGGGAATATTAACTGCCACGGTTAACTCGGCAAAGATTTACAAATTTCAACCGGGATAGAGGAAACAGTTTTGTTCATTCTGATCATAGCTTGTTATACAATTTGGAGGAAGATAACTACAGACATCCAGTTGACAAAAGACAAAGCCAACTGCTAAACAAGACGAGGGTAAAATAGAACCTAAGTGTCCTTCAGCCATCAATATTGAAGAAATATGCAGACATTTCGTCTCCTAACTTACACGCGCAACTTGTTGGCCGCCTAGCTCACCTGAAGAAATATGCAGACATTGCGTTTACCAACTTACACGCTAGTTGTTCAAACATTCACAAGAAATTTTATTCATACGTACATACATATCGCTCATTTGCTGCAAGACCGGCATAATTCATAAAACGTGATTTTTGATTTAATGTTGTAGAATTGTTCATTCCATCAAACTCTATGTTGTGTAAAAAATTCTTATTAATATCTTTTATACACTCCGCATGAAAGCTATTTGAATTCCCCCATTTCGTACAAGTTGGGTGAAATTTGAAAACTTTAAGCGCGTTTATCTCGGTATCGATTTTTTTTGAGTTATGCCGGCCTTGCAGAAAATGAGCGATATGTCTATTTATGACGAAACTTAAATGGGTCAACGACATTCAATTACTACTCGCCACTATCAAGTTGCATTTTTTGTTTTTTATTCACTTCATTGCACCTGTATATAAGAACAGAAGTAAGTTAAAACCTACTCAGCATAATTTGATTAACAAAAATTGTTTATTGTACATGCAATTGCAATGAACTATAATGAAAAAATAGTTAATTACCAAAAATTTAATATAAGTAAAATTGTATTTAAAGAAAATTAAAGGAATTAGCGTATTTTTGATCTGCTTGTAGTCAATCTACTCCATTGTAGCCAAGTTCAAGTGCTTGAGTTACACTTAAAAGGTTGTCTTGGTGCATCACTTTGATAACATTTTAAATAGAGTGTCTTGGTGCCATCGCCTAGATACTACTATATCAACAGGTTTAGTAAAACAACTGATCAAAAACATTGGTGACCCCGACGTGATCCTGTAACCAGGCACAGGATCGCAATCAACTTTCGTCAAACAGTGTTCCTAAGGACATCTTAGCAGCAACGCAATCAAATTTAACCAAATAAAGTCCGACAAGGAAATTTTTACTTGCAATGACAGCCAATCCGGAAATGTTGGCCCAGTTGAATGAGCTGGTAGATTCATAACGCAATACGGGAAATCTCATCGAGAACATCATTTGTAATTTCAAGAAGGACCCAGTTTCCAGAAAAACGAGCAGCTACTTTGAGGAACGCCTTCGAAGACTAGATGTGGCCTGGTCTGAGTTCAAACCCACGTCTAGAAAATGTTCCCCCAGATCATGCCCACTTCGCCGAAGATTATTATAATCAAATTTCGGAATTAACATTCAAGTGCAAAGAGATATTTGAGTCATTCATGCTGGATCCTTCAGCAATAAAACGACCCTCTGCTGAAGCTGCAGAAACTAAGAGCACTACAGCAGGAGAGTCAAATCAACACGCTGCTGCCATCAAAACCACAACCAATATTACAGCAGCAACCAATCAAACACCTGGTGCATAACCCAGATCTGCAATATCTGCCATTCGACGACAAAAGGTCATGGTGGCATCATTAAACCGCTTGCTCGCCATGGATCTAACAGCTGACAATATGAAACTCAAAGTAAAGCTTTGAGAACAAATTCAATCAAAATCGAATAAATGAAGGTTACGACATGAAGTCGTACACTACTTTGGAAAAACAAATCATTGAAAACTTCAAATTGTCTTCACAGCTGGCACCGGCGCAAAATGTTCTACCTCAACAAGGTCTCCATTCCAAAATTTAATGGGGATTACCTAAAATGGAGATCCTTTTTTGATCTATTTTCACAGTTGGTTGACAATCAGCAAATGTGACAGGAGAGGCTGAAAAACTAATAATCCACTTGTCAGCTACATCTGAGAATTACGAAACAGCATTTAAATTGCCGAAGGATCGTTATAACAACAAATGAGTCAATAATTCAACAACTGCACGATCAACCATCAGGTGGGTCATCTGAATGCATGCATGCACTGCAAAACATTGGGATTGACACTACATCGTGGGACCCAATACTTTAGCATCTGCTAGTAAAAAAATTGGATAGAAACATCCACAGCCTGTATGAGCGTTCTATCACGGACCCAAAGGCGCTGCAGCTGGTCGGACACCGTTTGGCCTTCCTCGAAAGTCGTTTCCAATCAATGGAAGCCATGGGTGGTCATAAAGAAAAAACATCTTCAAAAACCTGTACTCCGGCTGCTGTAGCTGGACAAAATGAAAACTCGTGCGCATTATGCTAAAATGGCCAACACCCACTCTATCGGTGCCAAGGCTTTCACAACTTAACTCCACCTGAACGCTAAAATTTCGCTCAAAGGCAAAAATTGTGCGTGAATTGCTTAAGAGCAAATTATTCAGCCAAAAATTTCTCACTAAGGCCCTGCACAAAATGCAAAAAAAGGCATAATTCGTAATTGCATCTGGAATCCAAGGATCAGCGATCAAACCAAAAACGTACAAATGGAAACAACAATCAAGCGACGGCAACTTTGAGCACTAAGCCTGATGCTGATTCACGGACTAAGTCGATCTCAAATGCATCAGAAGCCACTTCACTAGCCGCAGCAAATAATCAGTCGTCTAATTCGTACGTGTTGGAGCGCTCCAATTTGGATCGTCACCAAAATGAAGGACGCCAGCAATACAAGAAAGTGGAGACTAGTAGTCGATTACCTCAAGTTAAACGAAAAAACGGTTTCTGACAAATATCCAATACCAAATATCAATGAAATATTGGATAAATTGTGTCGAAGCATGTATTTCACTACTTTGGATCTTGCCAGTGCCTTTTTACTATATCGAAATGCATCCAACAGACGTAAAGAAACCCGCTTTTTCAGTAGACGGAGGGCACTTTCGTTAGAATGCCATTCGGCTTAAAGAATGCTCTGTCTACCTTCCAACGAGTAATGGATAATGGTTTGAGAGAATTGATGGAAACAGCTTGCTTTGTATATCTCGACGATATAATCGTCTATTCCACTTCACTACAAGAACAAACGGTAAATTTGAAGAAAGTATTTGCAAAATAAAGGGCATCAAATTTCAAGGTACAACTAGGTACAACTAAGTCGGAGTTTCTCCACAAGGAATATGCTTTTTTTGGAGCATATCGTAACGTTTCTATGACACGTTTACCAAATCAATAACGATATAAATATACTCAAAAACTATATTGACGATATTGCTGGAGTTATATTTACTAGTAAACTAGGTATAATACCGACAGATAAACGTGTGTTAATATATCGGCACAATTCTTGGAATCAAAAAGAATAAAAGTGCACCGAAACAGGAAAACTAGTAGTAAGCATTATTCCATAAGCGAACCAAAACTGTAATAATTAAGTCAGTTAATAAACTCAGTTTAACAAATAAAGAGCATTAGACCCTAAGCAAAAAAAAACAATAGTCGTTTTAAAATCGTTTTTGGGATTACTTGGATATTATAGAAAATGTATCCAAGATTTTTCAAAATTGATCAAACCTTTCACGGAATGTCTAAAGAAAGGAGAAAAAGTTGTCATAAATGAAAAATATTTGAAAACTTTCGAAGTTTGTAAAAATTTGCTAATGAATGGCCCAATATTGCAATATACGGATGCAAGCGTCTTTGCGATTGGTGCTGTTTTATCACAGGGTCCTATCGGGACGGACACACCCATATGCTACGCGGGTAGTACATAAACGAAACCCGAAATTAATTATTTAACTATCGAGATGGAGCTCTTGGCCATAGTATGGGCAACGAAATATTTCAGACCTTACCTTTTCGGTCATACGTTCAGAATAATAACGATCGAGATGGAGCTCTTGGCCATAGTGTATGCGACGAAATGTTCAATAACCTATAAGCGGCGCATGCACCAATGGTGCAATTTAAGCTAATTCATATAGTTCATTCAACTACAATATGCAATCGGAAACTTAACTTCCGTTTTAGTTTAAATTGCAGCGTCTGGCTTTAAAATCAAAAGTTGCCGAGACAATAATATTGTAATAGTTTTAAGTTTATTTTGTATGATATTGTCATAGTTCGGTTAAATAATTTCCAATAGGTTTTTATTCAAGATTTTGTGAAATGTATTATGTTGACAGCAGGTAAGGCGTATGACGTCTGGTCCGCGCCCTTTGCTGTGCCTTCTCCTCTATCATCACAAACCTTAAGGGAAGAAACCATCTTAAAGTTAATGAGAACTTTCACACCGGTGCGAAGAAAGCATCATCGACATGCCAACATAATACACACACAAGCACTTGCCTATGCATTCTTTATAGCTTAACAATTATTCTTTGCATTCGGTTTTCGACGGTCAATAAAGAAACAAAAGTTTGATTCCAAACATTGTTTGGTTTTATTAACTAGTGTCCGCTGATTTTTGACAAGTCAGTGAAGTTTGTGTCTGTGGACTTTGGATAAGTTCACAGAAAAAATTTAATTTTTTTAAGGTCTTTTAAGTCGAAGAAGCTTAACTTGTATAAATCGTTGTCATATATGTCAGACTATGAACCACATAAGTCCGAATTTGAAAAACATGAAATCCAAACAAAGTCCTTGGACATTGTGCATATGGACGTATACAGTATAAATAAACGGAACATACCTACCCTTATTGAAAAGTTTTCTAAATTTGCGTCCGCATACTTCTTAGAATCAAGAGTAGTATTTCAAGTTTGAAAAATCTTAAGCACTACATAAGCCTACACGGCACTCCCAAGAATTTAATATACGATCAAGGAGCTGAATTTAGTGCTACAATCATTTCGTAAAATACAGAACATTGATATGCATTACACTTCATTCCAACAGAGCCCTAGTAACCCCCTTTGTGGAGCGATTACATTCAACAATGACTGAAACCTATAGAATTATTAATCAAAAATATAAAGACTCAAGACTACCATTAGATCACGCAGTAATTCTTTTTGAGGTAATTATGACTTAAAATGGCAACAAAATTTACACCGTTTGAAGTTTTCCATAAAAAAGACCACCATCATTTGAAAGAGAATTAAACATAGACGGAACCTGAATATTTACAAAAACTAAGCGAGTTCCGAAACCACTTACATAAAACCATAAAAGAAAAACTGACAAACGACGCACATGGGCGTATTGAAATACGTAACAGGAATAGAGAATAGCCTGACACACTAACGGAAAACAAAACTATATACAGAAAAGAGTTCAGAAGGAATAACTGAACACCTAGGTTTTCAAAGAGGGTTGTAAAATGGATTACACTTATAACCATGAATTACCAAAAACTTCACAAATCAAATTTAAAACGCAAACATAAAACTTGAACTTTTGTATTTTCAGACTCGAACTGATAAAAGCGAACTTTGGCTTAATAAACATACGCCAGACCCAAGAACTTATACCAATTAAACTAGGAACCGCAAGGACAATAACAGACTAGAGACACTTGGTACATATAAGTTAACACATTGGCCGCTAACTCACCTAATGGAATATGCTGACACTGCGTCTACCATCATTACACGCGCAATACACTGGCAGCCTGAATACCGGACATTGCACCTGATAACTTACACGCGCATACACAAGTATGCAGAACATGATACTCCTTCCATGCACACGCAGTACCTTAACGTGTGACCATTGTCCGGCTGCATCGTGGGAAACGCAACGCCAACAATTATAGGGTAGCGAATAAGTTCAATTAATAAGTTATTATTTTAAGTTAGAGTTAGTCTTGATAGTCGGTAACCGAATTGACTAGAAAGGTAATAAAGGTATACGGAATTGTAACTTCTGTGTTTTATTAGAACTATTAAGGAGCCAGTGTCCCAACTTAAATTTTTTCTTCCTGCCTACGGGGAGTACGTTAACTTATAATTAACTTGGAGGCATATGCGGAAAACGTACAAAAAATAAAGAATACACTACAGTATTTTAAGTCGACACAATTCGCAAAGATAGCTATGGACACAACAAACTCAAAATTGAAGGAGCTGAAGATAAAACTGGACATTTTAACACCTAAGCACAGAAGAAAAAGAGGGAAACCGGAAACCTGGACTATACGGATGCTGAAAAACTCAATATGCAAAAAGAGAACCTAATAGCTTTTAACGTAAATATAAACAACACATTGAGTGGACAAATTATACTTAATACCGATATGATCAAAAGGTTCGAAAATATTACTTTTTAACTTGATCAATCACTAATCTTCAGGAACAAACACAAAAAAAGCTTAACGAAATAAATTTCAATATCGACCCTGCAATTGAACAACATAGCACAAGCCAAAGTATTAGCTAAATTGAACATTGTGTCTAAACTAATTCTAAGCCCATTACAATGGACTGAAATTCACCATACACTAAATAATACAATCAATGTTATTTCTACAGAACATATATATGAACTTTTGGAATTATACGCCTATTATAATAATACTAATATAATATTTAACATACAAATTCCTGTAATATCCAATGAAACATTTACATTCAACACCTGTAAATAAAACTCTTCCAATTATAGGCAAAGACTATGTATTACATATTAAGAACGAATAATTTTTTTATACCAAGAATGCAAGAAAAGAAAAACGATATTTTTTTACAAAGACCTATTGAAGGAAAAATATGAAATTAACTACAATTGCATTAAAGATATTTTTAACAATAAAACCTCTGCGTCCTGTCATTTGAAAGATGAAAGAGAGAATGTTGACATAATAAGATCAGATGAAAATGACCTGTTCCTCATAAATTCACGGCAACAATACTCGGAGACATATAGTTAACGGCACTATACTAATCCACTACGTAAAATTAGCATTAATAATTTATGGTATAGTAGCATTCGAAGCACTCATTGGGATAATAGTTACTTTTTTAAATCCTCAATACAATGTGACATCAAAATTCTGCCGTTGTCAAAGAAAAATCAACTGGCCCTTTCAAAATTAAATACCTTCCGGTTCCGCAACAGGGGGCTAATAGAACGCTTAGAAGTTGCCAGAAATGCGCATGAGAAGGTCACGTATTCTACATTTGGATCAATAGCATTCAAACATACGTCATTCGTAGACCGAACATGAAAACATACCTAGTAAAACAGCCCAATGAGATTGAAGTATGTCCAAACTCCCTTTGGCCATCGCTGCATTCTAAGGAGAGAGGAGTTACGGTATGTCATTGACTCCTCTTGATTAAGCTAGACAATTCTCAGCTCTTTACCTAGATACCCATATATTTTCCATTGTATTGATTCTTTATAATTTGGCTAGACATTTTGTCAACACTTTATTAGTTCCCAATTCTGTCGCAATTCAATACTCCACATAATTAATTGACAAACACTTTGTCAACACTTTCGGTTTCTTTGCATTTCCTACACAGTAGCAATACACAGTAATCATGAGATATAAATTTGTATTTTCTTAAATAAAGAGATTAGTAATAAAGTTAGTTCGAATGAGTAAAGTCAAAAAGACTTGCAGGTAGTTTTATTTCATATTACTCGTGCACTAAAGGTGAAACTTAAGCTTTTTTGTATTCGGTATAAGTTCATTCAACTTTAATGATTAATTGGAAACTTTACTTCCGTTTCATTTAGCAGCGTCTGGCTTCAGGTCAAAGTTGTTGACACAAACATATTTAATCAATAAGCAAATTATTGTAACAGTTTTAATTTATTTTTCTACAAGTTTTATTCTTGGCACTTGTTTAACAGCTATCAATAAAGACACTTCCGTTTAATTTCAAACTTCGTTGTTTCATTTAAACTCGTGTTTGCGGACTTTTGATAAGTCAACGTAAGTTTTATCTGTGAACTTTTGATAAGTTCACGTAAAACCTTTATTTTTTAAAGCTTCAATTCGTAGAAGTATAACTTATGTGTTCAAATTATCATGATGTGTTCTGATTGGAAGGTGACAAATTGTCACGCACCAATTAGGTGAAACATAACATCCTGTTCATCCAGCCTCAAATAAACCAGAGAGAGTATAAGTTACCTCAAATCCATAGATTTCCTCTCTACGGATTTGTGGTAACTTACAGTGCCAACATATAATATCACATAGTACATCCCATTGTAATTCACCTTTGTTATTGGTATCCAAGAAGACATCCAACGATGGAGCCAAAAAGTGGCGTTTGGTTATTGATTTTAGAAAACTTAACGACGTCACTGTAAAGCAGGTGATCCCCGTTCCAGAATTTACGAGATCCTCGATCAGTTGAGGGGCATCAGGTATTTCTCGACTTTGGATTTGGCAAGCGGCTACCATAAGGTGGAAAGGTCGAAAAAGGTACTGTTGAGTTAACAGTCGAGGAGAAATAAATTCTCGCCAGTCTGAACTGGTCTCTATCAGATAGTTTTGATCGATAGTCCGGTGATCATGACGATACGGGTCCGGGGTAGAAACCGTTAATGCCACAAAAATCACCTCCGAAAGTATTATGAGGCTCACTTAAGTCGACGCAACCAACATAAACTACCAATATGACAAATTGAATAAAATATAAACTGTTTATGCAAACATTAACATAATTCATTTCAAATCATACTTCCCAACAATATAATTATTGTGAATTTCGACCTTCGCACAACACCAAGAATTTGCCGCCCTTCTAAATTGCTAGCAAATTTCACGTATGGTACACTTTCCGACAGTCAATGAATTACTACCACACCTGAAAAGTGCTAACGCCGCGAAAATGAATGTATGACGGCCGCTTGATCAAGAAGCTACGCCCGACTGAGAGATAATTACAAGACGGTGGATACAGTAGAGCTCTTGGCGGAGATTCTTCAGTCTTTTGTGTTCTCCTCCTCGGCGACGAGTTGAGCCAGAAGATGGTGTAGCTGGGCGGGGTTTCCTGCGAGCCCTATATTCTTCAATGATTACACAGTGCAACAGTGAAAAAAATACAAGAACGTGACAGTATAGGTTCGATTCTACTATCGAAGGGTAATAAAACCCTATACTCAGTTTGGCGAGATTAGTGACCAATTTTTTTTTATGGACCCCTAAAGATTCTCAAAATCAGTGAGCCCCTCGAAAAAAAGTGTCATCAGTTTTTGTCCAACAGCTTACTCCCACTTCGTGGTAGCGCTAAACTATATTCGGCAATAATGTAGCTGGGAGTGTTGTGCACTAACTTTATTAACAAATTATGTCAAAAAGGTTGGTTATTCCTGCACTTTTTCAAAAAAAATTGAAGAAGAAATTATTATTTTTTCACTTTTTTGAGCATTACTTTGAGGGAGTCCAAATTTTTCGCTAACAATGTTCGCCAAAATCGTAGCCATAGTGAAGTTAAACAACTTTCGTGAACATACCAATAGAATCTGAACGTGTCTAGGCAACCTAAATAGCTCATAAAGTCTACTATGATACCGGTTTTTCGTAGCTTTACGCACATATAAGCCAGTAACGTGGTTGAATATCAACCGATTTTAATTTTCTCAAAGGATTTAGAAAGAAGAGACTGTGACCTTTCTAACGATATATATAGTTATATTGATAACTTGTCATATCTGTCTATTTTTTGCCTCGAAATTGCAAACATTTGTGACTTTTTCACTATTTTTTAAGTTTGAGGAAGTTTGTAGCCACTATTTTATAAGGACACCCTAATGTTTACTATTTCATTCAGAAAGTGCACGCTATCACGAGTTAAACACATATTTGTTTGTAAAAATCGGTTAACAAACAGTTTAATTATTCATGTTTTCCGAAGGACGCAACTTTCGTACCCTATGATAAAATCAAAGTTGAAGTAAGTAACAACAACACAAAAACAATGCTTCTTCTTCAACTCTTTGATTTTAGCATAGGATATGAAAGTTGGGTCCCTCGGAAAACATGAATAACATAACTATTTGTTAACAGATTTTTACAAACAAATATGCGTTTAACTCGTGAAAGCATGCACTTTCTGAATCAAATAGTAAACATTAGGGCGTTCTTATAAAATAGTGGCTACAAACTTCCTCAAACTTAAAAAATAGTGAAAAAGTCACAAATGTTTGAAATTTCGAGGAAAAAAACAGACAGATATGACAAGTTATCAATATAACTATATATATCGTTAGAAAGGTCACAGTCTCTTCTTTCTAAATCCTTTGAGAAAATTAAAATCGGTTGATATTCAACCACGTTACTGGCTTATATGTGCGTAAAGCTACGAAAAACCGGTATCATAGTAGACTTTATGAGCTATTTAGGTTGCCTAGACACGTTCAGATTCTATTGGTATGTTCACGAAAGTTGTTTAACTTCACTATGGCTACGATTTTGGCGAACATTGTTAGCGAAAAATTTGGACTCCCTCAAAGTAATGCTCAAAAAAGTGAAAAAATAATAATTTCTTCTTCAATTTTTTTTGAAAAAGTGCAGGAATAACCAACCTTTTTGACATAATTTGTCAATAAAGTTAGTGCACAAAACTCCCAGCTACATAATTGCCGAATATAGTTTAGCGCTACCACGAAGTGGGAGTAAGCTGTTCGACAAAAACTGATGACACTTTTTTTCGAGGGCCTCACTGATTTTGAGAATCTTTAGGGGTCCATAAAAAAAAATTGGTCACCAATCTCGCCAAACTGAGTATAGGGTTATATTACCCTTCGATAGTAGAATCGAACCTATACTATCCCGTTTTTGTATTTTTCAAAAAGTCGTCATTTGTTGCATAGTGTTATCTTCTGGGCTACAGGAATGGGAGTTGGTGGCCGGTATGGAGTCTCAGTAGTCGTCAGGCCTGGATAAAGGGGGAATGGTTACGAAAGTAGGGTCCATGTTGGTGTTGAATGTAAATTGAAAATATTGTATAAACAGCGCTGTTGCCCATGAGCCACAATACCCAAAATTTGCTGTAGCGCCAAATTTGCATTGCTAGCTAATTTCACATATGGTACACTTTCCGACTGTCATTCAAATGCGGAAATAAGTATCACACCTAAAAGTTGCTAACGCCGCGAAATGAATGTACGACGGTCGTATGTTCAAGACATATACGACGGCCGCGTAATAATTAACTTATAGAGCGGCAAATACTAATAATAATAATAATAAATGCAAATATGATATAATGGAACTTTAATACTGATAACAAATACTAATATGGTAATAAGTAAAATAGAACCCTAACAGGGGTGATTGACGTTCGCAGAGCCGACGATATTAAGGAGAAGATAGATAGCGTTGGAGAAGGGGAGACTTAGATCATATGAGTTCCATATGAGGTAACCGTTTTTAAGAAAACTTACGATAATTTAGCCGGACTCGACGACAGAATATCTCGGGAAATTGGCATCCTTTAAAGTTTCTTGAAATGGACAGCTGACAAAGGGATAACAGTGTTGTGGTTCATATTGTCAGCTTAATTCGTTATCATATTGTGGAATTAATTGTTTATTGTCATTAATGGAGTTTTGTCACTGACGCACAAAAACACAACTGAATTTGGAGCAAGTACAACACGGACCATTCATTGTCCCAGTTGTTTTCTTGCGTCGTCAGTCCGACTGCATATTGACAAAATGGGGTCGAATTCCATTCATTGGATTTCCGCATGAGGTTTGCTTAATACATAAATGGCCAAAGTCATGGGAAAGAATCAATGAGTTGAACGCCCTATTTTGTTGATCGGTAGAATTGTAGTTTGGGTTTTTGTACAACGGTGCAGTAATGTTAATGTAGGTTAGAGTAGAAAAACAACTTAATAACATAGTGTTAAGAATTAAAAAAAAAAATTAAATAAAAAGACGTTTCAATGATGATTGCGGGAGAGTTGAATCCAAAGAATAGATGCATGAATTTCTTTTTCAATCAGGAACATTACAACGTAAGTATACACTAAAGAAAACCATCCCCTCTTCCCCCTTTCCATTAAATGTGAATTAGTGCCTTAAGGTGCCGACACATCTAGCGCAGTGCCTCGCGTTTCAAAAAGGCAACAAGTACCGCCTCAGAGGCAGTCCTTGCATTAGGCTACATTCTCCTTTTTCCCTCTCTTCTCTACGCCTTCGAGAGATTAAAAACTGCAATCAATTCACCACCTGTAGTTATTTATCCGGATGTCTCTAAGCCGTTTCTAATGACGACCGTTGCCAGTGGGGATGTTTTGGGAACAGTGCTTTCCCAGGTTGAAAGTGGGAAAGACCGGCCAATAGCGTTTGTCAGCCGGGCATTATTCCGCGCAGAGTCCGTTATTCAACCATCTAAAAGGAATTCCTGGAATTCCTATGTTTTGGGCAACCACGAACTTTAGGCCTTACCTATTGGGAAGACATTTCGGATTATCTACCTCTGAGGATAGCCTACTAAAAGGAGCCGGCATAAGCTATCGGAGTACTATTTCGAGATTCATTATAAACCTGGTAAGAAGAATCAGAACGCCGACTCGTTGAGCAGAATACCTATCACGGAACCCGACGTGTTGTTTGTTCAAACGAGAGCAATGGCCCAACGGGTTGTGGGGCAAAGCGAAACCATGGCCTCCGAGGGTGCGAACGAGACGTTTATCGGAGAAGAGGATGTAGACGGGCAAAATGAAATTGGAGGCGCTGCCAAAGACGATTCGGTTCGATAAAGGGACGGGTACATGAAACTGACTGACCCGAAGGAAATATCGATGCCATTAACGGATTTCCACGACGGACCTTTGGCTGGTCACGTCGTAGCAAAAAGGACTCTAGCAAAACTTAGAAGGCAATTCAGCTGGGTAGGGATGAAGAAAGAATCGAAGCTTTATATTGAGAATTGCGTCAAGAGTCAGTAGAACAAGAGTGCCAGGAAGACTGTCATGTCTATGGTGCTCACTGACACCCCCAACCGACCATTGATGATGAATGTATCCAGTATAGCACAGTTAATGGACATTGTATCCGCTATCACCAAGTAGGAATCACCAAATAAGAATCATTCTCAGTAGTTTGCAACTATCCGCTAACACTCTGGATACAGAATTCCTCCCCATATTTGGCTACAACCTCACAAAGAATATACTGGCATATTTGGCTATAATCCCATAAAGAATATACTGGCAGCAGTAATCGCTTCCCCATCGGGCATGGCAGATCATACCATATACTTAGAGAAATCATCTTGGAAGGTTAAGATGAGTTTGTTCCCCAGCGCGGTTTCCGGCAAAGGGCCTACCATGTCCATACATCATTAGCCGGGTAAGGAAAGTACAGGATGCAACAATCAACAGTGAGTGGCGACATGTAGTCACAAGAAAACCCTTACAATGTTAAGAGGATTAAATCCTGACAAGATATCAAGTGTAGCGTGTCTCTCACAATAGAGAACACTTAAGTCGACGCAACCAACACAAAGTACCAACATGACAATTTAAATACAATATAAACTATTTATGCTAACATAAACAGAATTCATTTCAAATAATATTTTTCCCAACATATCCAACATTTAACGTAATATGATAAATGTCCAATATTCAAACACGCGCAACTGAATACGATCTCTCCGTACGTTGCAGCAGCATTCCATACCTGTGGGAATGCACTGTGTACAAGCAAAGTGCGCTGCTTTTGAATGCACTCTGTATTAATGTATTAATATGTAGATAGAAATTAAGTAACCAAATTAGGTATAAATACTGTCAAAATATCATAATAAAAGATAGACTGATATCCGCACTTGATTGCGACAGTCAATACTAAAATTGTTTTTTTTTTATTTGAGATATTACACAAGATTGACAGTGGCTCTATAGCACACGTTTTAGTTTGACCATGATTGCATCTGGCCTGGACCATTTAAAAATAATGCTCAGAACGCAACCAATTTGGAGTTTAAGGTGAAAATTTTAATCGTGATTGCAACAGTATCATCCAGCATCGAACGCTTAGCCTACAGTATTAACAACATAAACTCCTTCATCTTCCTTAAACTTTCCGAGGCTTATGTTCCAAGATTTGCTGAATGGCTCAGAAACTATAGGCCCAAACCGGTAGTTGTATTACTACAGTGGAGCTGGACAACTCTCTTTACAACTGCACGTCCGAGCGGTGCAAAATTGTGATTTCTCAGAAGAATTTAGGCCGTCTCACAGAGTCCCTACTTAGACCGAGTAGGATTAAAAAGAACAGGTGGGCGTTTGGAAGCATCAGATCATTATATAACGATTCGATTGCAAAGCTGATCTTGGTAATGCTGCGTAATGAAAACCATCCATTGTAGACCACAGCAGTTGCTAGCTGCAGAACGCAAAAGTTTTGTATTCTGAATAAGAAAACAATGGCAAAAAATGTGGTCGTAGCACAAGAGCCAAACGATGATTGTTTTACCAGATAATGGGTAAACCCAGGTTGACAATTCATTACAACTGTAGTAGATTACTGTGGTTCCTTCTGGGTGCATTAACAGCTTAGAGGAAAGCGCCCCACATAAGGAGTATTGTTCGGTGTTGTGCTGCTTTACCATAAAGGTAGTACATTTGGAAGTAGTTACAGATCTCACTACAGACGCGCTTATCTCGCCGCCGACACTGTCAAATTATGTACACCTACAATCTTTGTTGGAGCTAAAAAGCGACTGGAGAAATCAGCAGACATATTCAGTGTTCATTCTAAATAAAAAGTAGGAAGTGCACGTGGTATGGTAGGAATATAATTTAAATTCATTCTCCAAGAGCCCATTTCGGAATGCCTCTTACAGGCGTCATAAAATCAGCCAAATCCACAGCTTGTCTGACCCACGAAGAATTGGAAACAGTTGTAATAGAAGGGGAATTTGAATACAATATAAACTATATAAACAATATAAAACATTTAACGTAATATGATAAATGTCCAATATTCAAACACGCGCAACTGAATACGATCTCTCCGTACGTTGCAGCAGCATTCCATACCTGTGGGAATGCACTGTGTACAAGCAATGTGCGCTGCTTTTGAATTCACTCTGCCCATATGAACGTATGTATGTATTTGTTGGTCTGCAGAAACTACTATACATACATAGCAATAGAATCAAAATAAGATTGTATGTATTAAAATGTAGATAGAAATTAAGTAACCAAATTAGGTATAAATACTGTCAAAATATCATAATAAAAGATAGACTGATATCCGCAATTGATTGCGACAGTCAATACTAAAATTGCTTTTTTTTATTTGAGATATTACATGGCGATCCTGCCAGTCTAAAGGTAAAACCGCTCTTGAAGCGATCCTTAGACTGAATGGAAAATCCGCCGTTCTCAACCAGTAAATTCAAAAAATTAGAAGGAAGATACTGCCAAACTGTCCGGGCAATCCAATCCAAGCCGGGATTGTGGAATAAGAAGAAGGAAAAGAACAACTCCAAAAGAAGAATAACACCTCTACCAGCTCCATAAATGAAGGAAGGACCACAACCACTTACAATAGAGGAATACCGCCGACGCAAGGCGAAGAGAAAAGAAGAGGTGACGAGGACACCATCTGCAAAACCACCAAAAAGAAGGGGCGGCTACATAAACAAGCTAAGAAGGGAACGTGCCATTCTACTCGGCATAATTAACGAGACGCCACCACCAAGCTGGGAGGCGGCGAGCAGAATTTGGCAGAAAATTAACAGCGTAGAGCTGTTAAGTAAACAGCACCTGTCAAAGAAAAATAAATCATAAGAAAAAAAATTTATATAATAAAAAAAAAAAAAACGTGCGCACATAACAAACGCACCGTTTATGGTAGAAAGTGATTTCGCTATTACCAAAGATAAAGAAAAAAAATAATTTTTTTGTACACCAAATACGCCTTTGAGCAATAAACATGAGTAGAAGATTAGACAAAAAAAAGAACCGAATCAATTGGGATACATTTGAATGTACACCTCCTACAATGGAGGAAGAAATAAAATTTGTAAAAAAAATTTGGGAAATATTACAAATTGAAGGAACGCCAACGGAAGTTGACGTTACCACTCGTCTAACTGTAGAATTAGAAACTAAGAAAATGGTAGAAATGTATGCTAGGTATCCTTAAGAAATTAAATTGCAATAAAAACCCAAAAAAAAAAATATGTACAATTATGAAATAAACAAAAAAAAAAAATATAAATAGAACAATATAAGTATATAAGAATTTTTTTTTCTTTCCCAAATTTTTAGCTATATACGCTACACAAACATAATAATAATTGCAATAATCGTCTTGCAGTTTGTGTCTACATTATATCAACTACATAAAAAATCACTAAAGAAAAATTATATGAGATCAATTTCATTAGCTAATGAGTTAAACAAGGTTAAGCATTAATGAGTAATGAATAAATAAATTAAAATGGACTGGCAAAGTATAGTTCAAAAACTCAGACAAATTAAGGAACTTTTTGACAAGTCATATAAATGCCTTAATATAGACAGACCGACAAGCAGGGAGACAATTAATAAACATTTGACTAATCTATTTGTTTATCTTGAGCAAATTAGAGTTATTGTCAATGTAAATTACGAAAGACTTACGGCCGCACATAAAATTGCAGCTGAAGCATTTTACAATGATGTAAGAGTCACACTTCTAAATGTAGCAGCAAAAAAGGGAATAAATGTGAAAATACCAAATACCCACAATAAAGAGCTAGAAATCCCAAAAACTATTTGTAATACCCAAACGGAGCTAATCTATATATATAAAAATAGTGACAAAAATGTATAGTAATTCATCAATTGAGAACGGCTGGGCCGATTTTGCTGAAATTTTTTTCAGTTGTCCGTAATTGCCAGGAGAAGGTTTATGCAAAAAAAATTTTGGGAAAATCCTCCGGAAAAGCCGGAAAATTGAAAAACCGAAAATTGATTTTTTGTATGGAATTTTGTGTGCAATTGTTACGAATGATTTTTCGAATGGAAAAATAAATAAATTTTGTTGGAAAATTCGGAAAATTCCGGGAAAATTCGAAAAATTTTAATACAATTTTTCGACGAAATTTTGCTTTTTGTCGTACGATTTGATAGTTTTGAACGATGTAACTTGCGAAAAATTTCGGATAATTATTCCGAAATGACTTTCCGAATGGAAAAATTTATAAATTCTCGGTGGAAAACTCGGAAAATTCTGAAAAAATCGAAAAATTTTAATTTTTCGGCAAAATTTTGCATTTCATCGCCTAATTTGAGGTAAATCGCAAATTTAATTTTTGTCGGTTTTCGAATGGAAAAATAGAAAGTTTTAGTTGGAAAATTATGGAAAATGCCAAAAAAAATATTTATTTTTTTCGACAAAATTTTGCATTTTATCGTGTTTTGGTAATTTTGGCGATGTAAATGTGAACAATTTCGAACAATTATGACTTTTCGAATAGAAAAATAGAAAAATTCTTGGTGAAAAACTCGGGAAATTCCAGAAAAATATCAAAAGATTTGGATGCCTTCGACGAAATATTCTATCGTATCGCTTGATTTGACTATTTCAGACGACGTAAAGGTGCAAAATTCGTTGTGTTGCTGAAAATTTTCGGAGTATTGTGAAATATCTATATATATTAAAATGGTATAAAAAATGTATAGAATTCATCGATTTTGCTAAAATCCTCCGGAAAAGGCGGAAAATTGGAAAAATCGAAAATTGCTTTTTTGTATAGAATTTTGTGTGCAATTGTTACGAATGGCTTTTCGAATGGAAAAATAGAAAATTTTTATTGGAAAAGAAAAAATTTAAAATTCTGCATTTTATCATACGAATTGATAATTTTTGACGATGTAACAGTGAAAAATTTCAAACAATTATTCCGAAATTACTTTCCGATTAGAAAAATAGAAAAATTCTCGGTGGAAAACCGAGAAACCGGTGAAAAATTTGGATTTTTTTGGAAACATTTTGCATCGCAAATTGAATTTTTGAATAAAATTTTTTGTGCAATTGTTAGTTGGAAAATTCGGGAAAAATTTTAAAAAATTTATTTATTTTTTTCGACGAAATTTTGAATGTCGTATGAATTGATAATTTTGGACGATGTAGCAGTGAAAAATTTCGAATAATTATTCCGAATGGAAAAACAGAAGAAATCTAGGTGGAATGCTCGGAAAATTCCGGAAAAAATCAAAGAATTTGAATTTTTTTTGGCAAATTTTTCATATTATCGTAAGATTTGAAAATTTTGGATGATCTAAATGTGAAAAATTTCGAATAATCATTCCCAAATGACTTTTCGAATTCGTTGTGATGCTTGGAAAATTTCGGATTATTGCGAAATCTATATGTATGATAATGGCGTTTAAAGTGTATAGTAATTCATCAATTGAGAACGGATGGCCCATTTTGATCAAATTTTTTTTTTCAATTTTTCGTAATTGCAATAAATTTTGAGAAAATCTCTAGGAGCAGTCGGAAATTGGATGAAGGTTGTTGACAGGCAAGAAATTTTTTTTGTTGACTCTGGCAACAATTCGGTCAAGATCTCAAATAACTTTGAACGCTGCTTCCTCTGGCATGGCTGCTACATTGTTAAAAGGCAGTCGTACTGAGCTTTGGAAGTAGTTGACCGAACGATGAAGGATTTACGAGGTGATTTTAAACGATTTGGTGGGGCTATGATTTTACTCACGAAATCTATTGTTGCTGATTTACTTAAGCCATGCTTGAAATCGTCGTCAATGTCAAGAAGTTAAAATTTACCAAGAACATAAGAGTCGCGTTGAATAACCTCCCATCGTCTGCTGAATTCTCGAGACAACTGCTGGCGCTTGGCAATGGCCAAATTCGTGTTGATGTTTCCACTGTATTGATAACGTTCTCTGCAAATTTTTGTGAGTTCACATCGTCGGAAAGGCAACTCATCACATTGCACAAAATTATAAAAATATCGATTGGATAAATTTACGGGCATGTACTAGCAGCGACGAACAAAGACATCGATAGCTTGAATTTCATTTTAGAAAGTCAAATCGCTGGAGAACTGCATTCGTAAAAATCTGTTTACAGCTTGACCGACGAGCATGAAGCGACCAACAATCCAACCGAATAACCCGAGTTGTGCAACGTTACACGGCTGTCCGTCAAGAATCTGATAAACCTACGACCATCAGGGCAAATTTAGAGAAGAGGGAGTCTTTATCTTACGAATTCCGATGCGGCAGAAAACTTATCCAAAAACTTTGTTTATTATACCACTCTCTACAGAGTTTATCTGAATGCATTTAATTGGGGCGAGACAAAGTTCGCCGGGTCCGCTAGTAAAGAATAAAAAGGAAGACAACATGGCAACACAGACAGTAGTTGAATTCGTGAATACTGCCACTAAGTTGATTCCCGATTTTGATGGAAAGCCAGAAAATCTTAGATCCTTTTTGGATGCGCTTTCTCTAATAGACATACTTAAAGGCACCCACGAAGCGGTGGCCATAACAATAATAAAAACTAAATTAAAAGGCAATGCCAGAAATCTACTGGGAGATGAACAATACAAGAAGTATTAAGAAAACTCTCCAGTTCAGTCAAGGGAGAATCAGTTGAGGTCTTGTCGGCCAAGATACTGAATATAAGACAGAACAATAAGTCTGCCAATAACTATTGTAGTGAAATAGAGGCAATCACTAAATCATTGGAAAATGCATACATCTCTGATGGATTATCCACTGATTTGGCAACTAAATACAGTACCCAAGTCGCCGTAAAGGCAATGACTAAAAACTGCAACAATGATAGAGTCAAACTCATCATGGAGGCAGGAAATTTTGCGAATATGAATGAAGCTATTGGAAAGTTTGTTAGTAGCTGCACCGAAGCTACAGAGCAAAATGCTGTCCTATACTTCAAAAATAAAAGTAATAACAATTACCGTGGAAATAATAGAAGACCATTTGGTAGAGGTGGAAGAAGAGGAAACAATAATGGTTTCAACCACCACAATAACAACAATTCTAATTATCGTGGAAATAGACGCGGACAATATAACAGACGTAACGGCAATGGTCAAAACACCAACGTTATGGTGACTAACACAGACTATCCGGAAAACCAACAAGTTCCCCTAAGGACAGAACATTAAAAGCGAAAATGTATCATTTAAATCTTAACCTTAGCATCTTTATTCAAATCAAAATAAATCATAGTAACACCTCAATACTATTACTAGTAGACACAGGAGCTGACATTTCACTTATAAAATCAAATACATTCACATTTGAACACGTAAACACTTCACATATAACCACACTTAGTGGTATAGGACAAGGTAAAATAAAATCCATTGGGACAACATTTTTCGACTTAAAATTCAAAAACTTCTTAATACCGCACACATTTCATTTAGTGCAAGATGATTTTCCAATACCATGTGATGGAATTATAGGTATGGATTTCATGAAAAAATTTAACTGCATAATTGATTTTAACCAGGAGCACGATTACCTCGTCCTAAGACCGCAAAATCTACAACACCAAATAGAAATTACATTAACTAACACATGCAATGATGGCATAGTTTTACCAGCTAGGTCAGAAGTTATACGCCAAGTACAACTTTCGACTACTAAGCAAGAGTTCCTAATCAAGAACCCCAACCAGGTATTTTCATTGCAAGTACTCTAATAGATACTAAAAAAGCATTTATTAGAATACTTAACACAAATAACACACTAGTCACACTACAGCAAAATAAGATTTTAACAGAAGATATCAATGATTATGACATAATTACAGAAAATTTATATAAGGAAGAAAGAAAGTCAAAAATTTTACAAAAATTAAAGAAAAATTTTCTAAAAAGATTTGAGAAAACTATGACAGACTTATGTTCCGAATACAGTGATATCTTCGGGTTAGAATCAAAAACAATAACAACTAACAACTTCTATAAACAAAAACTAAGATTAAACGATACAGAATCCGTTTATATAAAGAACTACCGAATACCACACTACCACAAGGAGGAAATCAACAGACAAGTCAATAAATTAATAGATGACAATATTGTGGAACCATCACATTCCGAATACAATAGTCCAATTCTGTTAGAACCGCAAAAATCTCTTCCAAATTCTAAGGAAAAGAGATGGAGATTGGTCATAGACTACCGCCAGATTAACAAAAAATTGGTAGCAGACAAATTTCCTTTGCCAAGAATAGATGATATTTTAGATCAACTTGGCCGAGCAAAATACTTCTCATGTCTTGATCTGACGTCAGGATTTCACCAAATTGAACTAGAGAAAGAAACGAGAAATGTAACTTCATTTTCAACAGAAAAAGGTTGTTATAGATTTACTAGACTTCCGTATGGTTTAAAAATAGCACCTAATTCGTTTCAGAGAATGATGACAATTGCTTTCAGTGGTCTCAGACCAGAACAAGCTTTTCTTTATATGGATGATTTAGTCGTCCTAGGCTGTTCTGAACAACATATGCTTTCGAATTTAACAGATGTTTTATAACTATGTCGCAAAAATAATCTAAAACTTCATCCCGAGAAATGTTCATTCTTTATGCACGAGGTAACATACCTTGGACATAAATGCACAGATAAAGGAATACTTCCAGACGATAATAAATACTCAATAATTGAAAAGTACCCAACACCAACAAACGCAGATGAAGCTAAAAGATTTGTTGTTTTTTGTAATTATTATAGGAGATTCATAAAAAAATTTTCTGAGAATTCGAGACATTTGACAAGATTATCGAAAAAGGGTGTACAATTCGAGTGGACAAAAGAATGTGACCATGCCTTTAAATACCTCAAGAAATCACTTATGAGCCCTACTTTACTACAATATCCAGACTTTGGAAAACAGTTTTGTATTATAACTGATGCAAGCAAAAATGCTTGTAGTGCTGTGCTTACTCAACAGTATGGTAATGAATATTTACCAGTGGCTTATGCATCTAAAGCCTTTACACAAGGAGAACGCAATAAGTCCACAATTGAACAGGAGCTAACAGCTATCCATTGGGCAATAACACATTTCAGACCATACATTTATGGAAAACATTTCCTAGTTCGCACAGATCACAGACCCTTAACATCTCTATTTTCAATGAGAAATCCAAGCTCGAAACTAACTAGGATGAGACTTGATCTAGAAGAATCTGACTTTGAGGTAGAGTACCTTAGGGGAAAGGACAGTTATGTTGCCGACGCATTGTCAAGGATCACAATAGATGACCTTAAGGACATGGCAATAAAGACAAACCAAATTTTAAACGTCACGACACGATCGATGACAAGAAACAAGAACATTGACTATAACAGTAGTAACTTGAATAAGCAGCATACATCAACTAATAATAAAAAGCCCAGTATATACGTTCCTATAAAGAACACTGACGTCAGAAAATACTATAAATTAAAGATTACTCCTGAAAAATGTTACATCAAACGAGAAAAATCTATAATTGCATATATACACATCAATGATCTGTTTACTAATGGGAAATTTGATCTAGGACAATTTTTCCCAAGGCTCGAAGAAGTGGCCGGTAAGCACAACATTGACAAATTACAAGTGGCACCTAATGAGAAAATTTTCGAATTTATCTCGATTGATGATTTTACCAAAATGGGCAATGAAAAATTGGTTAAAATAAAAGTAGCGCTACTAAACAAGGTGACCCAAATTGATGATAAAAATACTGATGCAATTCAAGAAATTTTAAAAATGTCACTGCGGAATTTCATACAAATCATACAAATCAGAAGATACTACTACTGGAAGAATATGACAAAGGACATAACTAAATATGTGAAATCATGTCATAAATGTCAAACGGCAAAGACTATGAAACATTTGAAAAGTCCAATGACTATTACTCAAACACCGGTACAGGCTTTCGATACGGTATTCGTGGATACCATCGGCCCATTTCCAAGGTCAATTGACGGAAATGAATATGCAATCACACTAGTATGTGATTTGACAAAGTACCTAGTGACAATACCGATACCCGACAAATACGCTAAAACAGTTGCAAAAGCAATATTTGAGCGTTTTATTCTTACTTATGGTCCAATGAAGACGTTCATTTCGGACATGGGTACAGAATATAAAAAACTCTGTTCTAACGGAACTATGCGATCTACTTAAAATTGAAAAATTAACATCAACAGCACACCATCACCAAACACTCGGTACTATAGAAAGAAGTCACAGAACATTTAATGAATATGTACGCTCCTACATATCTGTGGATAAAACCGACTGGGATGAGTGGCTTAAGTACTTCACGTACTGTTTTAACACAACACCATCAACGGTACACAATTACTGTCCGTATGAGTTAATTTTTGCAAAACTTCCAAATGGTTTTCAACAATTTAATGAGATTGATCGAGTAGCACCATTATATAACGTAGACAATTATGCTAAAGAAGTAAAATATAGACTAGAAGTAGCGAATAAAAGAGCAATACAACTATTAAATAAGCATAAGGAAAAACAAAAACAAATTTATGATAGAAACACCAATAATTATAATTTTAAAATAAATGATTTAGTTCTACTGAAAAATGATACAGGTCATAAACTTAAAGAGAGATACAAGGGACCATACAAAATTAAGAATATACTACTGAGAGAAAATGTAAATATAGTAGATCTTAAGACAAATAAAGAACAAATAGTACATAAGAATAGGCTACAAATATATTTAAAATGAAATAATACTAACAAAACAAATATCGGCCGATAATAACAATAATAAGATAAATAACAATAATAACAATAACAGTAACAAAAAAAAGGAAATCTCATATATACTACAATAATTATTAACTTTTTAAGTAAAATAACTTTGTAAAAGAATGTCCATAAATCTCCCGTTATATGAACATTCTTCCGAAAAAAGGAGGTGTAGCGTGTCTCTCACAATAGAGAACACTTAAGTCGACGCAACCAACACAAAGTTCCAACATGACAATTTGAATACAATATAAACTATTTATGCTAACATAAACAGAATTCATTTCAAATAATATTTTTTCCAACATATCCAACATTTAACGTAATATGATAAATGTCCAATATTCAAACACGCGCAACTGAATACGATCTCTCCGTACGTTGCAGCAGCATTCCATACCTGTGGGAATGCACTGTGTACAAGCAATGTGCGCTGCTTTTGAATGCACTCTACGCTAGCAACGACTACCGTCGCTGCCCATATGAACGTATGTATGTACTTGTTGGTCTGCAGATACTACTACACATACATAGCAATAGAATCAAAATAAGATTGTATGTATTAATATGTAGATAGAAATTAAGTAACCAAATTAGGTATAAATACTGTCAAAATATCATAATAAAAGATAGACTGATATCCGCACTTGATTGCGACAGTCAATACTAAAATAGTTTTTTTTTTATTTGAGATATTACACAAGATTGACGCAGTGGCTCTATAGCACACGTTTTAGTTTGACCATGATTGCATCTGGCCTGGACCATTTAAAAATAATGCTCAGAACGCAACCAATTTGGAGTTTAAGGTGAAAATTTTAATCGTGATTGCAACAGTATCAACCGGCATCGAACGCTTAGCCTACACTATTAACAACATAAACTCCTTCATCTTCCTTAAACTTTCCGAGGCTTATGTTCCAAGATTTGCTGAATGGCTCAGAAACTGTAGGCCCAAACCGGTAGTTGTATTACTACAGTGGAGCTGGACAACTCTCTTTACATCTGCACGTCCGAGCGGTGCAAAATTGTGATTTCTCAGAAGAATTTAGGCCGTCTCACACAGTCCCTACTTAGACCGAGTAGGATTAAAAAGAACAGGTGGGCGTTTGGAAGCATCAGATCATCATATTACGATTCGATTGCAAAGCTGATCTTGGTAATGCTGCGTAATGAGAACCATCCATTGTGGACCACAGCAGTTGCTAGTTGCAGAACGCAAAGGTTTTGTATTCTGAATAAGTAAACAATGGCAAAAAATGTGGTCGTTGCACAAGAGTCAAACGATGATTGTTTTACCAGATAATGGGTAAACCCAGGTTGACAATTCATTACAACTGTAGTAGATTACTGTGGTTCCTTCTGGGTGCATTAACAGCTTAGAGGAAAGCGCCCCACATAAGGAGTATTGTTCGGTGTTGTGCTGCTTTACCATAAAGGTAGTACATTTGGAAGTAGTTACAGATCTCACTACAGACGCGCTTATCTCGCCGCCGACACTGTCAAATTATGTACACCTACAATCTTTGTTGGAGCTAAAAAGCGACTGGAGAAATCAGCAGGCATATTCAGTGTTCATTCTAAATAAAAAGTAGGAAGTGCTTGTGGTATGGTAGGAATATAATTTAAATTCATTCTCCAAGAGCTCATTTCGGAATGCCTCTTACAGGCTGTCATAAAATCAGCCAAATCCACAGCTTGTCTGACCCACGAAGAATTGGAAACAGTTGTAATAGAAGTAGAAGATCTGATTGATCTAACAGAATTAATGACAGGTCACTTTATAATATAAGAAACCTTTGACTGATCAAGTTATCAAACAAGCAAAACAAGTTATATTACCACTACAAAATAGATTACTCGCTACAAGATAGAACCTGGTGCTTGAATTGAAACATGTTTTCTGGAATCGATGATCGAAGAAATACCTTTTAGAATTAGAACAACTACACAAGTGGGAAGCAGCCTTATCAAATGTTCAATCATGTCAACTTTTAATCATCAAAAAGATAATGTGTCAGTTCCAAAATAGCTTATTGGTCGGAACATAAAGATTTACAAGGCACTGATAAAGTCGTGGTTGATGTCAAAAGTCATCAGTTATTCTCAAACTTACTATTCATATTTTAACACCTTTAATGAATGAGGGACCCGATGATAAAACAGCAAGGCAAAACTTGAAGAGATTCGCAGAACCGAACTTTTCTCCCACCAAAAACGGCCAAAATCTGTTAGCTACAGAAGTTAATGACTAACTCTGTTCACTCTTTTTTAGTTCCAACTGTTCAAGGTAATATAAATCTTCAGCAAACCAGGATTTTATTTCGAAGAAGACGCCACAGCATGTTTAATTACAGCAGAATGAAAAATGAAGGTGTATTATAATCTCGTTCCGTCTCTGTCGGAATTTAAGGCATTTTCAAGTGCGTTGGAGACATTTTCTAATTTATGAAAAATATCAGTACGTGCAACGAGTGTAACCAATACGAAACAGCTTTAAGCCGACTTGATACAAGATAAGAATGTTATTATGGCTGGTCGATCACGTAAAGGTGCCTTCAATATCATCATACCAATGATTCTTTTTGGTGTTTTGGACTCTGACTATGTCACAAAAATGGAACGCACAATACGCCACGCAGAAACTGGCAGACAACATCTTTCGTCATTACTATGAAATCAGACGTTCATAATTGATGCTACTATCAACAGAATCAAGGATACGTAATTTGAAAGATGCAATAAAAAGGCCGCGAAGCGAAATATAGGTGGAACAAAAGCAGCGGAAGAGATCGGTGTTATCAACACTTTTATCTAGTGAATTGATGACATGTAAAACGCATTCCGGCTGAACGACATCTATAAAGATATAACTTCAAGGTAAACCCTCTACTAACAATATTGAAAGAACATATCGCTTGGAAACAACTACACTCAAAAAATGGATTTGAGCAACAATCAATAACACCAAAGTTTTCGGTGTTTATGGAACTAATGTTATGCAATTCAAATTGAGCGGTTTTGGTATAATACCGATCAAACCAATATGTACTCTAAGTACATTTGAATTCACAATTTGGAGGCACAATAACGTCTCAAGTAACATCCTAACATCATGCTCTCATTTCAAAAATATTAGTACCTTAGCCAACATTGCTAAGTATATATCAATATTCAACAGCAGGCGCATACTCTGATAACTACCAAGCTACACGAAGCCTATATGTCACACCTGCATACGATCATATAAAAGAACAGTCAGTCAATTATTCAGGTATCAAATCTGCAAAACAATTGTTGTTACGAAGTGTATCAACAGGACCTTTTTTTCTTCGGGAACAGTTAGCTCAGGAGGACAGCAACATACTTATACCGACTTGTTGACTTGCAACCAGATTGAAACTCATCTCTCAATCAAAACATGAATTTAGAAGACGTTGGTCAACAGAGTATTTAAGTCAACTCAAGGAAAAGCAAAAATGGATATTTCTTAGTCGCAAAGGTGAAAGAGGGTCAAATGTTTTCATTATAAAATAAGACAATCTACCTGTCACGCTCTGGCCACTCGGAAGGTCTCAAGGTTTCGTGTTATTGATATTAAAACCACTGCCGCACAGTCGGGAAAAAAATTTGGCCGCAATTCTTGGCCGATTTTCAAAATTCTTTTTTTGTAAACAATATTGTGCACAGAAACTACTATTTTTTTTAATCTGAATTCATTACCGTGATTTTTTTTAAATTTGTCAAAGTCGATGAAAAAATATTTTTTGACTTTAATGTCAAATATTTTTTGAATTACGTGTCCTAAAAATTTCGAACTGACCTCAATTTATTGTGAACACATGTTACGAATCAAACTCAGTGAAAAAATATGGCAAAATGTTTTCTTTGGCTTAACTGCAAGTAGATATGTGGACAGTCGTCTGTAAAAAATAACCCAAATCAGTGAAGGTCGCCATGAATTTTTGTTTGCATATGTACCAAAATAACGCAGTTTAAAACCTTTAACAAAAAAAAAAATTCTGTTTACAAGTAGGCTATGTAGTGTGCTTTTCATCTAAAAAGACCAATACTTAAATACGTTACATCATCTGTCAAAATTAGGAAATTTCTTAAACGCATATACAAAATTTAAATATATTTGGAATACATAGGGCTTAAAATCGCAATATAAACATTTCATAAGTATTAGTAGGCATAATTATGTATGCCTTATGATATTTTGATACATAAATTAAAATAAGAGAGTGTAACTAAAATTTTTCCAATTTCCTCAGGAAATATATCGATTTTTAGGTTAACTTTAGTATTGAAATTTAAAAAGTGTTTAAACGTTTCTCAAGGTTCCTTATTTTGACAGACGATGTAACATATTAAGGCATTGGTCTTTTAAAATGAAAAGCACACTACATAGCCTAGATGTAAACATTACATTTTTTTGTCAGAAGTTTAAAACTTAATTGTTTTGGTGCATATGCAAAAAAAATTGCATTGCGACCTTCACCGATTTGGGTTATAGACAACTTTCTTAAAACTTTTCCAAGTTGTAAATTAAGTTTTGTTCTAATCGGATAATAATTATGAGCAGCACACCGAGTTAAAGCGTGAAAATTGTGGCCCCACATATCTACTTGCAGTTGAGCCAACAAAAATATGTTGTCTTATTTTTTATTTTTTAGTTTGACTCGTAACATATGTTCACATAAAATGAGGTCAGTTCGAAATATTTAGGACACGTAATTCAAAAAATATTTGACATTAAAGTCAAAAAATATTTTTTCATCGCATTTGACATATTTTAAAAAATCAACGGTATGGAATTCATGCACATTCTGTGTTTTCATTTGTTTCCAATAATACAAAAAAAGAATTTTGAAAATGCGTAAAAGTTCAAATATCCAAAAACACTTCTTTTCCCCACTGTGTGCCGTAACAACAAAGATTCACTACTCCATAAAGATGAAGAACTTCCCGCGAGGGAAACAACCAATTCACGAACAATGCCTATAGATAAGTCATATATTGTGCCACCAAAGAAGCCCAAACCACTTACTAATTTAATGTTGTAAGACATAACAGTTCTACTTATCCCTGCGGTCATAAGTAGTAATCTGTAGATCAACAAATTTAGTACTGATCCAGCATTATGCTTTGACGGAATTGGAAAAGCAAACTAATTACAGCTGAATAGAAAATTATGGTATACTATGACTATGGCCCGTTTTCATGCGAATTTAGGACATTTTCCTCAGGAATTCTACTTTGATCTTTGATCATATAAAGGAGAAATTACTCCAGGAAGGGGATATGTTATGAGCCAATCGGCGAAAGAGAGCAGTTTTAACATTATCGGAAACATTGCCCGATCATTATTTTATATTTCAGGCTTAGATTATCTGAAGAAATGACCAGCACCATTAATCAAGCAAAAATCGAGAAAGGACATATTGGTCTATTGGGCACTACTAAAAAATCTGACATTCATCATAGACTACACAATAAACATCAAAAATGAGATGATACCAGAATACAATTTCAAATCTTGGAAAAGACTAATCCAAAAAAAAATGAAATAAGTGGTGTCTGTACAAATTAGCAAAATGCAATTAATATGACTACTATCAAATCATCTCGACATCATTGTATATCAAATCTGCAACGAATAGAGTCCCAAATGATTGATGTTATCACAGACGCACGTAACACAGTACAACACTTGATTTTACGACTCAACTCTGAGAACTGCACGTGAAAGTCGGCCCAAATAGAAGAAGTTCTGCATCATTCGTTTTGTCAACCCAGCAGCGAAAAAGACGAGGCATTGTAAAAATATGCCTGGAAACATGCCTTCAAACGCAGTTTGTTGACATTCAAATACGTCTTCCTTTTCCAGGCATATATACAGCTATAACACAATGCAACAAATTTTTGATCCCGGCTTCTAAATAGTTGATCCTTATGTAAAATTTCATGCTGAATTCAAATCTGCTTTCAGATATGTGAAAAGTAGAACAGTTTTTGAGATATGGTCAAATTTCCATTTTTAGTGTTTTGAAAAAAGGTACGTCTACTTAAATGCCATTTTCTCTGGTTTTAGATAAATGACGAAGTTATGGAACTTCAAAGTTAGATTTTTGTAAATATTTTAATGATTTTTCAAGTTTTTGCTGCTTTTAATTAATTTTTTTTTCATGTTTCCGTAAGAATTGCTCCGGTTTCAGACAATTACATGATAGAATAATATGTTACAAAATTTTTTTTTGCCTCAAAAACCGTTCTACTTTTTACATATCTGAAAGCAGATTTGAATTCAGCGTGAATTTTTACATTAAAATCAATTATTTAATGTCCCGGATACAGAAACTTTTGAAATTTTGTGACATAGTATAATTAGTCCTACAAAATTAGCCTAACAAAAAATTTCATACCCATGCACATTTCGCTTCTAAAATAAGTCCTGCAAAAAGGCCTCTTACTAGGGTGAGAAAAGATCTTCCTAAAACTGGCCTGTGAGCAGCCCTACTGTGTACCCCCAAAAGATCCATAGATGTGCACAAAGGACATCCAAACTTTCTTGCCTTAAAGAGGCCTGTTGATAGGCCTTTTGGTAGAAGGCAGAATTGACGCTCATAGCCGTGCACTCGTCACTTCTCCTATTAGACCTGTTGACAGGACTATTAACCCTTATCCTCTACTTAAAAAAAAATACGTTTACTGTATTTATGGGTCAATTTTGCCCAATACATATTTATTTGAATATTTGAATTTTATGAAATATTTCGACTGTTTTTAAAAGAAATTATGCTAGTACTATGATTTTTGCATACAAACTTTGCACATTTGGAAAATTTAGTACTTATTTTGTACTTTTTAAACATTTGGGGTATACATAGCAACGGTCCCTTGTAAGGTTTGTCTTTGGCAGTTCACTTGTTGCAGCAGGATTTAAACTGCGTAAGATTGTTTTAGCTGAATTGCTGTGAGAAATATGATCTCGGCGAGATATTTCCTGTTGATCAAGAGGCCTGCCTACTTCTTCCAAAAATAAAAGACGTCAGAAATTATTTTTCTTATTCCAGTCTTTATTTATTGAAGATAATAAATAATAAGCGATATGTTTTGTAATGTCCGAAATGTTGTGGAATATGGTTGATAGCCATCGATTAGATCTGCGCCTGCAAGTGCAATTTTTGGCCAATTGATTTATCAATTCCTGACTTCGTGCCATGGCGATGGTATGATGTAATGTGCTTACTAAAACAAATCGATTTTGCTTGTGTACGAGAACAAATGAAAAAAATGGTTGTGTTATTTTCGTCATCAAGAAGAACTGAGAAAAGATTTCTGGTATATTTTTCTTGTCTAATAATATTAGCAGAAGGAACGTTTAATTTTTTGGGACTGACGAACCAAAATAAGGTTTCATTTGAGTAGTTTATTTTGAAATCGAAATCCGTAGGATGAAAACAAATTGTCGGATATAACATTACGACTTTTCAAATCTTTAACTAAATCCAAAACAATGCAAAGATTTTGTTCCGGGTTTCAGTTTGAAGCTTTAGGAGTATGTGATTGTTTGCAACAAATGTGCAAAATTTATCTTTACGTCTCAATGGTTGTTACAAATTCTAACAAAATATTGTATTAAAAATTAAAAAAAGTTCGAAATCATTTAATATGAAAATAATTCGCATATGTCTTTTTTTATTACAATTCATCTATAAATGCTCTTTTGCAGGCCTGCAAGTCGGTCTGCAATAGCAATGCCCCATAGAAGGCCCTAGTTTTTATGACTCCAAGCAGGACTTACTAGGCATGCTTACTGCAACGCCTTCAATGAGAAAGGGAATCTGCAGGCCTTGCCTGCCTATGGCGCCCTATGTTAATTTGAAATGAAGACTGCATTTAAAGAGTAGGGCTTCTGACTGCCTTTGCAGGCCTGCAAGAAGGCATGCAAAGCCCCATTTTTGCTGCTGGAAAGTTACATGCCATAAAAGTTAGTAAGTATCGTATAGGGGAATTTGTCGAGTTTTAGGCTCTACTGTTATATTGTTATATGGTGGCGTATGATTAGCATAAGTAATATTCCACGTAAATCATACGCCACAACAGGAGTACAACAGTTTTATTGTAACTACTACAAAATAAACCAAGTTCAAAATCATTTGGTGAATCGAAATGTGCAACTGTTGCTTATTTAGGGAAACGTTATATGTACAGCTTAAAGGAATTGTAATTCTTAATTTTTTTAAATTTGTTTCAGCTAAATCGGACTAGTGGTTCTCGAGTTATGTCAAACAAAAGACAAATTCCCCTATTCGAACTTACTAACTCCAAATCGATATTAAATTATTATGGCATGTAACTTGACAAAACGATTGATGCAGAACTTCTTCTTTTTGGGGCTACTTTCACGTGAAGTTCTCAGAATTGAATCCTAAATCAATAAGCTAAAAAATGTTATACTGTGTAATAGACGAATCAGTCCACTCTTAATATCACCTCATCCCTTAATGGAAGAAGTTACTACCATCAAGACTCATCTTCCTGTAGCTCGCATAAATGCCAAAGGAGCCGTAACTAAAACCAAAGTTATTTTTATAATAACGTTGCCGTTGACTAACAGTAAAGAATGGAATCCTCTTTTAAATCGCACCAGCCAGCTCATATTTAGCAGTTAATTCACATAGGGATCAGTACATTTCATGGTCTACTGAGGATATCACAGATTATGTCAAGGACAATAACGAAAAACTTGGAAAGAATGGCAAAATTAATGCAGCGAGCTGCAAGCTTATACGACTTTCAGGTGGCTCTTCATGGACTCAATTGTACAACCATAATAAATGGATTTTTCCAATTTTCAAATAAATTAAAATTCTACAGTTTGCGGTATAGAAACTATGCAAGTATCATTGACAGTTTCTGGAAATTGCAACTTGATGTGTTATCAAAAATAACATAATTAAAATATAATGTCATTTTGACGCACTTATTGATTCAAAAACAAGCATTCTTGATTTAAAATTTTCAAATTGAATTAATTGTTAAGCGTGTTTGATTATTTAATGCGAATTTTTATTGAAAAACATATTTTTATTCATTTAATTTCGGCTAATTTAAATTGTCTTTAAACACTCATTGTTGTTTTTTTGTCTTTAAGACTTTGTATTTAAGATGTACTTTGTTGATTTAATAATTTCCCACTTTGGTTGTATTTCAAAAGTGTTTTCATTGATTTAAGGTGGAAATAATTATGTTTTTCCGAAGTAAAGGTACAAAACACAAGTATAATTCCCTATTTGGTGCATATGTATGTATGTACTTTGCTTATAGATTGAAGCATAAATCCCGAACTATGCCTGAAATGGTGCAAACAATAACAGCAGAATTATAGGAATGATAATATTTCAAGATTTTCAATATTAAAAAACCTTCGATTTTTTGCAGTGAAAATTAGTATGAACTAAAAATATTTTATAAGAATATAATATTAATTCTTAATATTTATATACTATTTTAAAAAAATTATTAATTATCTTATACTTAAGCTTATAATATATTAATTTTTAAAAATTAATGATAACAAAATATCAGATTTTTGAAAAAAATGTCGAATTTAAGATTGTTTAAATTGTTAATCAAGCAATTCAATTGCGATGTCTAAAGATTTTAATTAGAATACTTATTGCCTAAATTGACAAACCTGGAACTTCTGCTAGTCATTTTGACACTTTGCGGTTTTGTATCTTCTTTAGCAGCAAATATCAGCTCAAAATTCGTGGTGTCATTAAATTTCTTTTCTTTTCTTTTAAAAGAATATGTTGTTTTGTTTCATCGTATTGTGCAATGCTGTTTTCTGCAACGTATACAAATTTCTTTATAATTTTACATTTAAAATAAATTATGTAGTACTAACCTTTAATATAGCTCTGCAGTTTTACGGTAGACATTCTGCGGCTCCCGTGATTATAAGTATTGCCATATTAGTTCACAATCCTTCGTTTTGAGGAATCTGCAAAATGTTGTATAAATAAATGCCTTAATTAATGTTAAAAATAATTTCAATTCAGTTTCTAATAGTTTGCAATCTTTATAACTATCTTGAGTCCAAACGAGCGTATTACGAAAACATTGTTCACTCTTTTTGTCATCATCTAGGCAATAATGTTTTAAGCTATCAGTCTACCAAGATTTATACAAACAGTGAATAAGGTGATATGTATGATAATACTGGCAAACAAAATTTACGCTTCGTCGTGCCATACGAACTTTTGACGTGTATTTTCTATGTATTACTTGTTATGAATAAAAATACGCATTCGTTTTTGTTTGTCCGAATTTATTTTGGTTAAGGAAAAAAAATTGTTAGTTCTTCAGAAACATGTAAATAATGTGGTTTGTAAACTAAAATTCTAAGATTTTCGGGAATATTTGGCTTGGCAGTAATCAGGCAACATCCTGGGACCCCATCTACCCTGAAATGCCCTGATGGAACCTTTTGCTATTCTCATCACTGGGACCCCATCTACCCTGAAATGCCCTGATGGAACCTTTTGCTATTCTCATCACTTATAGCCCCAAAATTTTCAGAGAAAAATCCAGAGTCTAGAAAATGTTTTTTAAGCGACATATTAGACCCCAAAGTTAATTAGACAGTTATTTACTTACAAGTTATTGACTTGGGACTCAATTCTCAGAATTGCACGTGAAATTTGCCTCAAAAGTAAAAATTTCCCTTCAAAAATCATTATACAATTTTGATGTATTGCGTATAAGGAGAGGTTTTTCTTAAAAAAAAATTTGAGTCACAGTTTGAATTTTTTAGATGTTTTTCCACTTAATAAATAATAACTCAAAGAGGTCCAATATTATTAAAATAAACTTCGAAATATTGATTTATTTACCTAACCTTTAGTCCGTTTATATGTTGCGTTGCAATCGGCTCAGTTGTTTCGGAGTTATAATAAAAACTAGTAAGGTGATTGATTATCTTCGCCTATGCCGAAGCTCAGATACCCTTCACTATTTGTAACCAGTGAAAAAGTTACAGTCGGGCAACCCGACTTACATATACCATTACCCTCAGCAAAGCAAAAAAAATCTATTATATTGATCTTATTACTCGATTTCTAAAGTGGGCGGAATAGTATATTTGTATGGGAGGTACTAGAAGGGGTGTGGCTAGACTTCTAATTTGTTCTCCAAAACTTTACCCCGGTTGAGGCTTACTAAATACAGAATTTGGTCACGCTCGCGTGGATCTATTAAAAATATTAATCGATTTCTAAAGTGGGCGGTACCTGATGGGTATGGGGGTTACCAGAAAGGGCTAAACTTCCAGTTTTTTTCCAAAACGTTTTGTTATTATAGTTTTACTAAAAATAGAATTTGGGAACGGTTTCTATTGTGGGCGATTTCTAAAGTGGGCGGAATTGTACAGTGTATGGGAGGTACGAGAAGGGCGTGGCCATGTAGCCCCTTTTTAACACCGTAAGTAGTTTTGGGGAAATATTAACTTGTGCAAAGTTTCAAAATACTTGGTTTCGTCTTTCGAATGTTATCGTTTTGACCGATCGGTCTCATCTTAGAACTCAACCTTAATTTGGGGCAGCAAAGCTTGCATACAAAAGAGCTTGATTGCTCTTCAATTACTGCTGTAATCGCGGGGAATGACATACGGACACCCTCAAGAAGAGGGATTTTGTATGGGAGGTGAGTGTAGTTTTTGACCGATCTATCTCATCTTACTACTCATCCTCCGCTTAGTGTATTGAAGCTTGCATACAAAATGTCAGACCCCAAAATGGGGAAGTTTGTACGTAAGGTGGGAGTAGTTTTTTTCTTAAAACTTTACATCCGCTTTAAGAAAAGAAGCTTGCATTCCAAATTTCAGCTCGGTATCTCTTAAACTGAACTGACTGACCGACTCATCAAAAAAAGTATCTTCGGTCTACCCCCGAAATGTACCTTGGCTTGTTTTATGATAGATCCCAAAAAATTTCGAACCTAGGATTAAGATTCAGTGAGCTGGACCGTTTTTAAAAATGGTCTATTTTTGAGTTTTTCAAAGATTTTAGATATTTATCTTGAAAGACTTTATGCAAAAATGGTCCCGACAAGTCCTTGTGGGCATATTTTTCATACCGGTGAAAGCTTCTTTAAAAACTCTTTCCTATGATACTAATATTGCACACATTGTCTTTAGATAAATATCAAAAATCTTTGAAAAACTCAAAAAAAAATACTTTTTTAAAAAAACGGTCCAGCTTATTAGATCCTTATCCTAGGCACGAAATTCTTGGGATTCATCATAAAACAAGCCAAGGTACATTTTTTGGAGTGGACCGAAGAACCAAAATGAGGCGCTCTAAAATACATATATTGTCATATCTACCACGCCTCCTTATGGGCGTTACAAATGGAAGAACACAGTGTTTATGAGCGTGGTAAAGGGAATAAAAATATTATCCATAGAATTAAAAAATTTTACAATTTTTGTACTAAGGTAGCCATTGAAGCGTTGTTATGCTTTTGACCTGTGTAATTTAACGACAATACGAATTGTTTAGCTCAATGTGGATTTTTAGCACTTTTTTATATTAAACACGGTTGTATCTCGGTATACCATACGGAATATCTCTTTTCTACCTGAAGCGAAGTTGTATATATTGAAGAGGAGAAAAAATGCGAAACAACCCTAAACGAAAAAGTGCATCCAGAGACTTAAATATCACAAAAATTTCAATTTTTTTACTATTAAGCAATAGATTTGTGGACATGAGCCCAGTGTTAATTTTGTGCTTGTGTATGAGAATTATGACTTTATTTTGTGATTAGTGCAGTTAGTGTTGTCATTACAAAACAAAAACGAGATTTAATTTCCTTTGTAGAGGAAAAAAAAACCAAAAAAGACTCATCTTCATTCACACGCATCGTAGATGAAATGCGCCAACTTATGTCTTAGGCAGTGCGAGAAAATTTTGTGTGTTAACGGTTGTCGACAACCAGAATATCTTAACAATTCGTTTTCGATAACACTTTTTGTCAGACAAATTCTAAGACAGATTCCTTTTGTCTGAATGCGCCTTTTCACTTACTTTGGTATACTGACTTACGTATGAGTAATAACTAAAATTCCACATAACTTATACGCTCTGGCATGAATGACTAGGTCAGATTATGCTTCCTTTATGTATGTATGTATGCTTTATGATACGGCGCTACTAGTCACAAACGAGTCTCCTGTTAATGCGTCAAATATTTTGCAAACCCATCTCGACTGTATATCCAAGTGGCTACAAAAATGGAACATTTGTGTTAACACTGATAAATCGGCACATGTAACATTTGCATTAAAAAAAGGAACATGTCCAAAAGTATATTTATTTGGCGAGGAAATTACCACATCTGAATGTGTAAAGTACCTTGGAATGCACATTGACAGAAGACTAACATGGAAAGATCACATAAGAATAAAAAGAAACCAATTAAAAATCAAAACCCAACAAATGTACTGGTTAATTGGACCAACATCAAAGTTAAGTCTGGAGAATAAAGTTCTACTTTATAAAACTATGCTCAAACCAATATGGACATACGGTATCCAACTTTGGGGTACAGCGAGCAATTCGAACATTGAAATCCTACAACGATATCAGTCAAAGACTATAAGAATGATTGTGAACGCTCCCTGGTTCGTTACCAATGATAATATTCATAAAGATCTAAGAATTTCTAAAATTAAAAATGAGATAAATCGATTTAGTGCCAACTATTTCGATAGACTTAGTAGACATCCCAATGCTTTAGCTATTTCCTTACTAGACGATAGTGAGGAAATTCACAGATTAAAACGATTTCATATATTAGATTTACCTTTCCGTCAATAGTGATTTATGTAAATTTATATTTAGATTTATGAATAATTATAATGTAATTAATGTATGAAAAAACTTTACAATGTGTATACGTTTTGAACTCAGTGGAGTTCAAAACATACGTAATATTAAGGTTATATCATTTGCTTATTATTGTACTACAATAGATCGCAATATAAAAGACTGAAAAAAAAAAAAAAAAAAAAAAAACAAAACTTTATTTTTAATAAAGTTTTATTTGCAACGGCCAAAACGGAATGACGAGATATAACCGTGTGAAAATAAAACCAGTACAGAAATTTCAGTCAGATAAACCGACTGATAAATACCATCACCCACTATAAGATATTGTTTAAGTCTTAAGTTCTTGAAATTAACCGATTTGTAATTAAAACCAGATTACTCATTGCATAAGTCTAAAAAATTAAATTATTTTTAATGGATTTTAAAATTAAAAGTATTTATTTAATCTCAACAAATTTATAAAAACTAACTTGTTTTGTAATTCTTGTCAAATTAATGTTTTAGGTAACGTATTTGTTTGATCATATTTTGTGCGTCTTCATTATGATTATTTAGAGTTTTAGTTGTGTTCCTTCCAGATCCCCCTTTAGGTCTCTTTTTCATTGTATTTGTCGTAGTCTTAAGGTAATAAAAGTGTTAAAGTTTGTTGCGGAAATTTGCGGATGTGCGTGTAGTCCTTAATATACTAAACCACCTTCTTATTAAATCCTCAAACTTAGGTAAGAGGGTAAGTATAATTTCATAAGTGAAAAAGTGTAACGACCCCAATTATCTCGACCCAAATTATCTTATAACCAAATTTGTTTAAAGATTTTTTAAGACGATTGTCCCATTTCCGTCGGTCCGGCTGGCTGGCCGGTTGGCTTGCTGGTTGGAAGGATATCTGATGGGCATGATAATTTGAGTAAACCTTAACTGATCTTTATGAAAATTTACCAGTTTTAATATTTTCCAAAATGAAGTTACGTTATTGTAAATAAGCAGAATTGCCCCACCCTTTCTGGTACCTCCCATGCAAACTTACCTATTCATGGATATTTCTTCCGTTACTTCCAAACGTAACACTACATGATCATGAACTTTGGCGGAATAATAATCTAATAAAACCAGGTAAAACTACAGAAAATCGGAACTTTTGCCGCGCCCCTTATGCCACCTCATTGTATATATATGACCTAATTCAACGTAATATTCCCACAAGCATATTTTTTTTCAGTCAAATTTTTTCAAGGAAAACTTAGGGATGAATACGGACTATGTTGCTCTACCGCTTTTGGGATGTCTTAAACAAAATTACCAACATATTTTTGGGAAAATTAATATTTCTCTCATAACATTTAAACGAAAAACTGGAGTATACTTGAATGTGGTCAGTTGGATTATCTTGTAATCCGACGCAAAACCTCGGAAAACCGAAATATTAGCTTCAGACGGTTTTACATACATATAATTTTTGTAAGAGCTATTGAATTAAACTTTTTATAACTGTTGTTAGTTTTGCTACATGTCTGTAAACTTCTGGCCATACGACCGAGAGTCCTAATCCCGATCGTTTACGCTACATAAGTAATTTATTTTTCAATTTCATTAATTCGAGAGTAAAACAATGTCGCACATAGGGTGAGGGTATTTATCAGTCAGTTCACCTCATTGAAATTCCTGTACTGGCTTAAATAGTTTTTAAGAGCCCTGCTGAACATTTCAGTTCTGTACTACCATCAGAATTTTTTTTGGCTGCGCCTCCATACAAGCGGATCCACTGTAAAGTGGGCGGAAAGGTACATTTGTATGGGAGGTACCATAAGGGGCATGTCTAGACTTCCAAATTTTTCTCCAAAACTTTGTCCTATTATAACATAACAAAATTCAGATTTTGGGCACGATCGTGTCGAGGGTATTGATATTATTACCCTATTTCTAAAGTGGGCGAAGTGGTACATTTGTATGGGAGGTACAAGAAGGGGCGTGTCTAGACTTCCAGATTTTTTCTTTAAAACTTTATCCTGCTTGAACTTTACCAAATACATAATTTGGGCACGATCGCTTTAGGTCTTTTAATAATATTAATCGATTTCTAAAGTGGGTGGTACCAGATGTGTATGGGAGGTACAAGATGGGGTGTGGATAGATAGATAGACTTTATCATGTTATGGCTTTACTAAAAATAGAATTTGGGTACGATCACGTTTGATTTATTGATATTATTCCTCCATATCTATAGTGGGCGGAAAGGTAGATTTGTATGGGTGGTACCAGAAGGAGCGTGGCTAGGTTTCAAAATTTTTTCATAAACTTTATCCTGTTATAGCTTCGCCAAATACAGAATTTGGGTACGATCCCGTTGGGTGTATTGATATTATTACTCGATTTTTAAAGAGGGCGGAATGATATATTTGTATGGGAGGTGCCAGAAGGGGCGGGGCCATGTAGCCCATTTGCAATACCGTAAGTAGTTTTGAGGAAATAATAACTCGTGCAAAATTTGCAATTCTCAGAGTTAAGACATAAAATCAGTACGTGTTATATCAATAGAAGCTCGTAAGTCGGTAATCTGTTGTTATTACTTTTATGGTTACCTTAAAAGCCATATTGCTGTTCTGTTCTTCTTCTCCCTATGTGGCAGTAAAAGTAGAATCATCCATCAACTATTTTGTTGGGTTGCTCCCTCCTGCGCCACCCATCGAGTTCGTTGCCTAAGAGTTATCGAGCTGGAGTGTTTTAATCAATTCGTTAGACTTGTCCCAGCCAGCTCAGGCAGTCTATTTTATTGCGCTTGAATAAGTCGATGTCATTATACAGCTCATGGTTTAAATGTCCACATATTTAACAAAGTATTTATTTTAAAGGCTTACAGCATATACAGAGTGGCGCACAAATCGTGCTGCGTGTAAACAAATCGTGCTACGTGTAAAAGTAACAGCCAATGGGGACCGTTATTTTAAGATGTTGAAGAAGAAGTTTTCCTACCCATAAATGTGTCGGAGACGTATCTGTTTCAACAGCATTTGATTCTAACAAGTTGGAGCAATTGCACAGACCGGTTGTGGCGGAGCTCCAACGAAAATTCCCAAACATATTAATGTCAAAGAAACTACACTTTCCGTTAGCCTCCATGGTCACCTGACTTGACTGCACCAGAATTTTTTTATGGGTTTATGTCAAGCATTTGGTGTACTAAACGAAACCAATGAATTTGACTTAATTTAAATAGTCCATTAAGGCAATAATTACGGCGATCTCGACTTCTACCCTACAGGCTGCAATGAATGAAAGATTTTCTAATCCGGTGTCGGTTAGGCATAGATGAGCATGGAGATCATTAACGGTCTATGATCTTCCAAACCAATGAGTTATAGAAAATAAAATTTAATTTTGTATACAATAAAAAAAATAATGAAATACTTTGATTAAATAATCTTATATATAAAAATGAATCGATGTGCAGTTGTCTCGCTTAAACTCAAAAACGGCTGGACCGATTTTCAAAATTGTTTTTTTGTTTTGTTCGCTATAGCTTCCGGATGGTTTAAAAGGTTTTATTTTTTCAAAAAGTGGGCGGCGCCACGCCCCTTTTTTCAAATATCGCTCAGACGGCTTTTCTAATAGACCGATTGATACAAAAATTTTACCATGAGGTACTGTTGACCTGTAGATAGTTCCTGACTACATTTGGTTGTAATTGGATAAAGGGGCGTGGCACCGCCCATACAACTTGAAAATTAAAAAGGCTATATTTCATGAACTATCAGAGGTATGAAGTAGAGATTTGGTATATATGTTGTTCGTACAGTTAGAATAACAGCCAGGGTGCAAGTGGGCGGTGCCACGCCCCCTTTTCAAAAATCGCTCTAACGGCTTTTCTAATAGATCGATTGATACAAAAATTTTACCATTAGGTACTGTTGACCTGTAGATAGTTCCTGACTACATTTGGTTGTAATTGGATAAAGGGGCGTGGCACCGCCCATACAACTTGAAAATCGATAGGGCTATATCTTATGAACTATCAGAGGTATGAAGATGAGATTTGGTATATATTTTGTTGGAGCAGTATTAATTTCAGCTAGATGGAAGTGGGCGGTGCCACGCCCTCTTTTCAAAAATCGCTTTTCTAATAGATCGATTGATACGAAAATTTTACCAAGTGGTATTGTTGACCTGTTGATAGTCCCAGGCTATATTTTGTTGTGATTGGATAAAGGTGCGTGGCACAGCCCATACAACTTGATAATGAAAAGGGCTATATCTCATGAACTATCAGAGGTATGAAGATGAGATTTGGTATATATGTTCTTGAAGCAGAATTAGTTACTGCCAGGAAGAAAGTGGGCGGTGCCACGCCCCCTTTTAAAAAATCGCTCTAACGGCTTTTCTAATAGACCGATATATACGATAATTTTAAAAGGTTATACTGATGACCTGTTGATAGTCTCTGGCTGTACTTGGTTGTGATTGGATAAAGGAGCGTGGAACCGCCCATACAACTTGAAAGTAAAAAAGGCTATATCTTATGAACTATCAGAGTTATGAAGATGTGATTTGTTACATATGTTGTTGTTACAGTATGAATTACAGTAAGCTATACCTAACTATAACTATATGTTATAACTGCCGTAAATCGTATACCAATGTCGGAATCTGCGATGAATTGTTAGAAAATGTCACCAATAACTTTTGTGTCTAAAATCACTTCCTTACTTGCGCTGGGAAGCATGAAGGTTTCAGATTAAGATTTATTTTTTTAGTTTTATATGAGCACAACTTGAAAACTTCAGATATATATATCCCAACAAACTAAATGAGATATTACAGAAGCAAATATATGTATTGGTTAAAAAGTTATGGCGCAGAATATTGGACGGGATTCCAAACAATGTCAAAAATATACCATTCTCTTCGTCGTGGCCTCCAAGCAGCGGAATGGTAGGTTCAAATTAGAGCCGGGACCCATCGGTCTGAAATGTTCGATAATTGCTCATACACTAACAAAATATCTCCACCTGAAATCTTCATGCTTCTCAGCGCGAACTACGAATTGGTTTTAGACATATACTTTCTTAGTGAAATTTTCTTAAAATTTATCGTAGATTTCGATTCTGGTATACTATTAACATTTTTAAATTTTTCAATTACTTTTCAGGAGAGGGAATCGGTAATAAATCCTATAGATTGGAAAATTAAACAATATTCATTGGAGTTGGACTAGAAAACACCTTTTGTTTGTTTGGGGCACAATTTGAATTTTTATAGTATGTCATAGGTAACATTAGCAAACATTTGTAAATATCCTATGTATGGTTTATTTTTTTGACATATAGAACTTCTTATAGGTAAAAGTGTAAATCTAGCTGTCATACTAATGAAGAGTGATAGACTTTTTGTTCAGTATACTTCGGCAAATCACCATGCAAAGACTACACAAGAACAGCGTTTACAAATCTTACAAATTTATTTTCAAAATGCGCGTTCTGTTTGCCATACTTATGGAGCCCTTTGTCAAGTTTACGGTGAACATAATCATACATCTGAGCGGCAAATGGAAGCCATCGACGCTGTATAAGTAAGTGTGAAAGGGACTCGAATTTATCGAACCGACGCCGTTCTCAGCAACTAGGCCTCTGCAAATGCTGAGGAAAGATCTTGACCTACATCTATATAAGATCCAATTGGTAGAAGAACCAGTGGATCATCAATTGAGTTTGTTATTTTTCATGTCATTGCAAATCATTGGGAGAAGAAATGATTCCAAAACGACGGCGTAACAAGCCGTACAGCGCGTGAGACCATCACTTTGTTAAGCCAAACGTTTGGTGACGGAATTATCTCAAAAACTGGTAATACGAGTTCAATACAAAGATAGTATTCGGGAATATTCTTGGTCCGTGGGAGAAGAAGACATGGCAAAAGATGGTTTTATGGATAAAGGCATGAATCTTCAAACGAAATTTTCACTTGCGGTCAATAGGCGAAGAAGGCATGACAAAAGTGATTTTATGCCTTAAGAGGTAAAAATAAAAATGTAATTTTGATTTTTAACGTAATGTCTGTTTCCTATTTGTAAAAAAGTGGGTTTTCGCCCCACATACAGAAAAAAGTCAATCTACACGTCGGCACTATAGATATGACTGTCGTCATAGAGGCTATGATATTTAGAATTTAAAATAATAAAACTTAATTGCTTAAATTAGCGTTTATATAGCATTTAGGATAGTAAGAAATGTGAAATATATTACAATATATATATATATATATTACAATTTATATATCCAATACTGATAAACGATTAACACGTTTTTTGTTGACGCGAACTAATTGATTCGCCCTAATGATCAGGCTATTTCGAACTAAATAAGTTAGAAGTGCCAAGGCGCTGCCCACGCACTTCAATAGTTAACTTTTCAACTGTATCAAATAATGGTCCGTACACCAGGAAGTTGAGTATGCGCAGTGATTTTTTTAATTTACCTACAGGTATGTATTTTTCAATTACTTTTCAGGAGATCGAATCGGTAATAAATCATATAGATGGAAAAATTAAGCAATATTTATTGTAGTTATACTACAATGGTTAAATTTTTATAGTATTTCAGAGGTAACATTAGCAAACAATTGTAAATAACCTATGCATGGGGTATTTTTCTTGACATATATAACTTCTGATAGGTATAAGTGTAAATCTAGCTGTCATTCTAATGAAGTGTGATATGCTTTTTTTTAGTATACTTAGCGAAATCACCATGCAAAAACTAATCAAGAACAACGTTTACAAATCTTGCAAATTTATTTTCAAAATGCGCGTTCTGTTCGCCAAACTTATGGAGCCCTTTGTGAAATTGAGGGTGCATATAATGATCCATCTGAGCAACTAATAGAAGCCATCGACGCTGTAGACGTTAGTTTGACAGGGGACTCGAATTTATCGAACCGACGTCTTTCTTAGCAACTCGGTCTCTGCAAATGCTGAGGAAAGATCTTGGCCCACATTCATATAAAATCCAACTGGTAGAAGAACTAGAGCCAGTGGGCGATCAATAGATTTTTTTTATTTATCATGTCATTGCACATTATTTGAAGGAGAAATGGTTCCAACACGACGATGTAAAATGCCATACAGCGCGTGAGACCATCACTTTGTTAAGCCAAACATTAGTGACCGAATTATCCCAAAAAATGTTAATACGAGTTCAATACAAAGATAGTATTCGGGAATATTATTGATCCGTGTGAGAAGACATGACAAAAGAAGTTTGTATGGTTAAAGGCATGAAGCTTCAAACGGAATTTTCATTTGCGGTCAATAGGAGAAGGCATAACAAAAATGTTTTTTTATGACCAAAGAGATAGTTAGTATACAGATGGTTCCCGCTACTACGGATCAAACTAAATAATTTTGATCTTTAGAGGAACGTCTGTTTCCGATTTGTGGAAGAAGTGGTTTTTCGCCCTACATACAGAAAAAACTTAATCTACATGTCGGCACTATAGATATAACTTTTATTAGCATTTACAACAATTAAACTTAATTGGTTACTTTAATGTTAAGGAGTTACTTTAAATAAGTTACATACGTAAATAAACTCAAGATATTATTGTCGAGCTTAAGTACCGTTTTCAAAGTACTTTGTATACCTAAATGTGAAATATATTACAAGTTAATATGCAATAGCGAAGCATTGCCGGGCCCACTAGTATTATATATATTTGATTTTCTTATTTTGCACAATTGGTGCGCCACCCAGTATTAATCCACTTGTGTCAGTACCCAGGAATCTGCGGTGTAGACAGGTAAAATCATTGTCTGTTAGAGTGGAATCTATGTTCGTCGACAGATGGTTTTGTCATTACATCGATTGCTTAGCGCACAGGAGCAGCGGTTTGCCATCAATAATATTCTTTTGATTTCCAGGCTGACATTATGTTTTTTTGTTAACGCGAAGCCAAAGTAAACAAAATCATCTACCACTTCAAAGTTATATTTGTCAACGTTCACGCAGCGTCCCGAACTCGCAGACTCTTACTTCGTTGACATGACTCAATCATCTTACAAAGTCCTAAATCGATTCATAATTGGGGCCAACATCTTTTCCTTTAACACATTACACTTTTTCTCATAACGGATGATATATCACCACTACGGGTAAGGTGATACAAATGCCCGAATTTTACCAAATCCATAATATATAGTCAGAAACGAATGCAAATAATTAGAACGTTTTTTTTTTAATTTTTTCAGAAAATTCTTTGCTTATTAGCAATTATTTAACAAAATTGGTTTACCACTATCCCTAAGGTTTTATTCTTAGTAATTTCAATTGTTGTGTGTTCGAACTACAATTCATATTTTCTGAATTTCATATTATGAATTACAATTGAATATGACTAGGATTTATAGTTCATTTGAAAATAAGTTGATGCTTTTTAATAATTAGAAAAAGTTCGAACAGTGCAAACGCACAAATTCACATAAGTATAAGCACTTTGTATCTGTTTCTACTGCTACATAATTTTGTCCGCTGTATTCATTATTAACCCTTCTCTATCTTTAGCGATTTTCCGTTGTAAGTAATAAATTTAATAACATTCCCAATCACACCGTCATCACCGCTTACATAAAGAGAAATACATATTTTTGTGAGATAGTTCTTTTTGTTTAAACGTTGGATTCCCCGAACAAGACCCACACTCAATCCCAGTGCAAAGTTTTTTCAGGTGAAAATGTTTATTTTTTTGATACAACTACTATAGTTTGTGCATTGCCACGGTATGCTCGTGTTATTCGAAATGTTGCGCAATAACATAATTGTTTCTCCTAACATTTACGAGGAATAATATTTTTACCACACAAAGTTACTTCTGAAAGTTTGTTTTCTTGGAAACTAGCAGTAGAATGAATTCTTTTTAATTTACCACCAATATATCTACCGCGATATGGGTGTAACTATGTGTGTTTTCAATACCATGAAAGCAAACCTGAATCATTGACATTAAAAACAACTAAATATTTTTGGTGCGAATGCACTTTGTGTAAGGGTTTTAAAGTCTTTTTTCAACCTGAAGCATTGGGAAGGTGGTAACGGATTGACAAATTTGGAATTAGTCTTACCAATATGTTTTAGATCTGGTTGCGATTGTTTAAAGGTTTGACCAGCCGTCCTGTATTTTGACTTATACTGGCTATGGAACCACGAAGAAAAAGAGAAACGAACTGAACGTTCCTTAATGCTAGATGGGGTGCACTAGACGTGAAAACTGTGATACAGCTGCCATGCGGAAAAATCAGGAATTATCAAGAGATACTTTGAAAATATTAACACTGGTAAATTTTTATAAGGATCAGTGAAAAGTTATTTGAGTTATCCTGCCCCCTGACCAGCCAGACGGACGGACATTGCTCAATCGCCTTACATATATTAAATGATATGTATGTATATGAATGGGCGTCAGGAGTGTGCTACAAGGTAAAGCTTCTGATCGGTTTAACTTGGCAAAACCAAAGTGATCCTTGCCAATTGCATTTCAAGTCTACTCACAGAGCTCCGTATTCGTGGTACTACGAGTACTGGCAGACGGAGTACCTCCACGTGGTGACCCCTGGAAACGTGCCTTTGATACCCGTCAGAGCACGGCTAACTGTGAGGGGCTAAACCTAAAACCCAGGCACGTCAGGGCGGCTGTAACAAAATCCTGGCAGGAGGAAAAAACTGAGACGTGGTGCGCTGGGCTTACAACCCGAAGTAAGAAAAGAATAAAATGGACCCCCCAAAATGTTGATGACCAGCGCAAACGAATTAAGGACCATGATTTGAGGATAGGCATTTGGAATGATAAAACACTGTATAGACCAGGTGCCTCCATCCAACTGGCGGAAGTCCTCGAAGGATTCAAGGCATAACCGCTTTACAGGGAAATCCGGTGGGGGACACTGGTGCTCGCGCATGAAGACGTGCAATATCTACTATAGTGGCCATGCGGACAAGCACGAGTTTGGATGTGGATTTGTGGTTTGCAAGAGACTGCGATACCTAGTCGCAATGTTCAACCCGGTGTGTGAACGTATAGCCACCATAAGAGTCAAAACAAAGTTTTTCCACATAAAACTTACATGCGCCCATGCTCCGACAGAAGAGAAAAGCGGTGAGGACAAAGACGAGTTCTACGTAGCCCAAGCCATGACATCAAAATTGTACTAGGCGATTTTAATGGTAAATTAGGCAGGAAAACCGCAATTGAGCCTTCCATCGGAAAATTCAGTCTGCACACCGAAACGTCGAACAATGGTATCAGACTGATTGATTTCTCTGCGGCAAGAAATATGGTAGTAAGCAGCACTAGATTTGACCATAAAAATATTCGTAAGGCAACATGATTATCTCCAGATCAATTGACTAGGAATCAGATAGATCGCATGGTAGTCGATGGAAAGCACGCATCGATTGTTCTGAAAGTACGAGTGATCACGGGTGCGAACATTGACTCCGATCACTTCGTTACCGCAGTTAAGGTACGCACAAGGCTAAGCATGGCGAAAAACGTACGTAACCAGGCACAATGAAAGCTGGACATCGGCAAACTGCAGATAACAGAGGTAGCGGACGTCTACTTCAACCACCTAATTCAATTGTTGCGGAATACTCCAACCCCTGATAATATAAACTCGCATTGGCAATATATAGCCGACTTCATAGAACGGACTGTGAAAAGCGTACTTGGGTACTCAAAGCCGTCTCAAGAAGATGCCTGGTACGATGATGAATGTCGCAATGCCACGAGAGAGACGAATGCTACATACAGGGCGACACTGCAGCCAATGGCAACGCGAGCTGTTCGTGAACGGCACAGGGTTAAGAGACGAGAGGCAACTCGTCTTTTTAGACGGAAAAAGAAAGAGGTGAAGAAGAGGCAGGATGAGTGCACTGTGTTGCTCCGAAGTAAAGGGAAACCGAAAATTCTACATGAGAGTTAAGGCGAGAATGCGTGGAACAAGGACAGCGATGGTCAGCTAGTGACGGACCAGGATAATGTTCTGAAGATATCGAGAGATTATTTTAGAAATTTACTGGATACGGACACCACTCCATAAGACCCCGCTCCAATCCATGACGATGGCATTAACTGTCCCCCTCCGAACCAGATCGAAATACATATGGCAATCTCCCGCCTTAAAAAACAACAAAGCTGCTGGAGTCGATGGTCTCCCAGTTGAATTTTTTAAGGCTGGCGGGGAGGAGCTGATTAAATACATGCATCAGCTCATGGAGAACATTTGGCTAGAGGAGAGCATGTCCGGGGATTGGAGTCTCAGTCTGTTATGTCCCATATACAAGAAAGGAGATCGTAGTGAATGTTAGAACTTCCATATCAGTGCGGCTTTAGACCAGGCAAATCTACGACGGATCAAATATTCACCTTACGACAAATCCTGGAAACATCTCATGAAAAGCAGATCGACACCTACTACCTCTTCAAATCTGCCTTCGACTCTCCGAAAAGTAATAGGCTATATGAGGCCATGTCTGAGTTTGGTATTCGACTTTGCAGATGTACTTTGGAAAACACCAAATACAATTAAAGATTACCCAAATAAAATTTCAGAACATCAATTTTTTTTTTGATTCGTGCACCATTTGTACTGCCCAAATATGTTTTACTGAGCTGCCATGTTACCTGATGTCCAACCGAAACAAAACTCTTAACGTTCTTGTTTTGTCAAAGTCTCTGTTTTCCCTATTGCACAATGGCCCAAACAGACAATCTAGCGGGATTTAAATCAAATTTCAATTTTTTAAATTGCCGACTTCCTTTGTTTTCTTTTTATTAACAACACTAGTAAAGCTTAAAAAAGCTTGTGCAAGAGCAATTAGGCGCATTTCTGATCTGTTTCGAGATTTCAAAGTGAAAAATTTTTTAACACGTGGCCCACAAAGATTTGGCTGCATTTTTGGACTTCTCTTGGTTGATACAAATTACAAACAAATTATACTTTATTGAGTCAATTTTTTTTTTCTCATTCAGAGAAGGTATGTAGTAAATAATAATTATATGATTGTGACCAGTCTTCTCATGTGTAGCAAAAAAAATGTGGTAGAATTAAGGTGTTGTAGAATATATGGTTAAAGAGCGTATACTGACATCTTTGGACTATAACTAATGTTATTCAATCGTATTCAAGCTAAATTTAGCATTTATGTAAAGTGTGAGTCCTTGTGGTGTAAAAATATCCAAAATTATAACCAACTACGGCCAACTCTTGAAGATATATAGAAAACAGTCCCAGCATCTCTAACACCTCCCATACAAAATGACCATTTTTTGAAAAAATAACATTTGTTCAATAACTTCCGAACGGGCTATCGGAGGATATTGAAATTTGGCGCGATTAATTATCTAAATATAGGAAACAAATACAGAGAAAACCAAAGCATAAGCCACACCCCTTCTGTAACCTCCCATACAAAGGGCCGAATTCACCCTCATAGGTTCTAATACATTTCTTTGGTAGGTACAATGAATGCGGTCGTATTTTGTACAAGATACAAATGAATATGGACTATATCGGCCGACCGCTTCTAGAACCTCTCATACAAAATAATCAGACTTTTTTTTAGCCAACCAGATTTGGTGGCCCCCATTACAGGAGTTTCCGAATCACTAATAAACTATACTATATACTATCATACCAATTGGCATGATGTCTGAAAAAGCCCTTGAAGCGAGGAATAAGAAATTACTGGATTTACATCAAAACCATTCCCGTAGAGAAAATAGAAGTAACACAATGGAAGATGTCACCAGATCCGCTTATAACATCAGTTGTATGGGAGCTATGATACGAGTATATTGTTGACCTAGAAAATTTAATTTGAGGGAATAAGTGGTATATGGGTAATTCCAGCCTTACGAATGTTACGATTCAAATTAAAAAAAGCACATAAAAGTTAAACTTTTTTCTATTTTATAATATATTTTGAATAGCTCCCTACTAGCTCTTCATAATGTAAAAAAGGCGCCATACTTAAAAATCTAGAATCCAAGATATTAACAAAACACAGGCCTACGTTATGCTACACGACATAGAAGTGCGTTTTATATTAGTTCTTGAAATTTCAAAAGACTGCATGTTGTTTAAGATTTAGTAAATGCACTTAATTATTTCATAAAATAGACCAAAAGCGCTTTAAAAATATATTTTCGTTGGGCAAATTTGTTCCTCTGGTTTTTAACCGCGAGGGAATAAAGACCTACGTTATGTTACTGACGTTATGTGACAAAATATCCCATAGCTGTGAAATGTTAAAAAAATGTTTATTCAAGCCATTGTTTTATTTGCGAAATTAGGGAATATTATAAAGTTTATATGCCACTAATTGTTTTTCACGAATGTTACATTAGAACGCCAATAAAATAAAATCCAAATTTTGCTGCTAACTTATATTTTTTTATTATTATGGACCAGCTATTCGTTGTAAATAAAATTTTATGATAAGAGTGGACTTGCATAATCAGTAAATATAATATGAAAATTTAAAACTTTTTGACAACTTTTAATTTTTTGATCACGGTTGACACTTCTGTGGAAATACCCATATGTTTAAAAATCGTATGTTTAAATTTTCGTTCAAATATCTCTTCATTTGCTAGAGTTACTAATTATTTCCTGCTAGCACAGCTGTTTGACCCACTGTGCATTGGTCACTTTTGAGTTCGAAGTCAATTTTGACAAATAAATTCGGCCATTTGTATGGGAGGTACCAGAGGAGATGGGGAAAACGTTTCGGTTTCCTAAGCATTTGTCTACTATTATAAAATAATTGAACTGGACAAATTAAAATATCCTCCAGTTTGGAAGTTATGGAAGAAATAATAATTTTCCAAAAACATGCAATTTTGTATGGGAGGTACGAAAAGGGGTCAGCCGAAAAGGCATGTATTTAAAACTATTAGGGTCAATGCTGTCATTTGTATGGCAGTTACTAGAAGGGGTGGGGCTATTCTGCCCGCATACAATAGCATTTCTTAATTTTCGAAAATGTTAAGACTGGTAAATTTTCCTACGGATCAGTTAAGGTTTACTCGAGTTATCGTGCCCATTAGCCATCTAGCTAGACAGACGGTCATAGCTAAAACGTCTTAAAAAGTCCTGAAACAAATTTTGTCTCTAAATATTTGTGTCTTACTCGTCTCCTTTAATGCGTAACACTTTCTTTCGTATCAAATGAAATATATCATCATCCATAAGATTGGTAGTATAAATAGCACAAAACAACATTTTTCAGCTCATTGATTTGGGACTCACTTTAGAATTCTCCACGTAAAGTAGCCCCAAAAAAGAAGTTCTGCATCACTCGTTTTGTCAAGTTACATGCTATATCGATTAATATCGATTTGAAGTTGGTAAGTATCGTATAGGGGAATTTGTCACGTTTTAGGCTCTTTTGTTTGACATTACTCGAGAACCACTAGTCTGAATTAGCTGAAACATATTTAAAACCAGTACAGAAATTTCAGTCAGGTAAACTGACTGATAAATACCATCACTCCTTCCATTAAGTAAAAATTGTACGGTTTCAGACGATAACATGATAGAATAATCTATATCTATATTCTACTAGCGGACCCGGCGAACTTTGTCTCGCCCCAATTAAATGCATTCAGATAAACTCTGTAGAGAGTGATATAATAAACACAGTTTTTCGATTAGTTTTCTGTCGCAAAAACGGCTTCCAAAATACGAAAAGCAAATGTTATATTGGCTGCACGAAAATCCGTGAAATTCTACATACTTCCAACGATTTGCCTTGCGGTTTATTGATTGTCATTGCCAATGCCAACCGAACGGGAAATAGGAATGGATGATCAGTTTGAATAATCGGAATTCGTAAGATAAAGACTTCCTCTTCACTAAATTTGCCCTGATGGTCGTAGGTTTATCAGATTCTTGACGCACAGCCGTGTAACGTTGCACAATTTCGGGTTATTCAGATTCCGCAATATGATTATGATCGATATCACCTTCATCTGTATATTATGCGAGTTGAAAAATTCGGTTGGATTGTTGGTCGCTTCATCCTTGTCGGTCAAGCTGTAAACAGATTTTTACGAATGCAGTTCTCCAGCGATTTGACATTCTAAAATAAAATTCCAGCTATCGATGTCTTTTTTCGTCGCTGCTAGTACATGCCCGTAAATTAATCCAATCGATATTTTTATAATTTTGTGCAATGTGATGAGTTGCCCTTCCGACGATGTGAACTCGCAAAAATTTGCAGAGAACGATATCAATACAGTGGAAACATCAACACGAATTTGGCCATTGGCAAGCGCCAGCAGTTGTCTCGAAAATTCAGCAGACGATGGGAGGTAAATCAGCAACAATAGATTTCGTGAGCAAAATCATAGCCCCACCAAATGGTTTAAAATCACCTCCTAATCCTTCATCGTTCGGCCAACTACTTCCAAAGCTCGTTTATTTTTTATCGCGCATTCATCCCAAATGTTGATTTTGCATTCTCGCATCAATTTCGCTGTTGCCGAATTCTTAATCATTTTATACTTTGGCTTTTTAACCGTGAGAAGATTCATCGACAGTTTCAAAACAGAATTTGCAGTACGACTGCCTTCCAACAATGTAGCAGCCATGCCAGAGGATGCAGCGGTCAAAGTTATTTGAGATTTTGACCGAATTGTTGCCAGAATCAACAAAAAAATTCTTGCCTGTCAACAACCTTCATCAGCGAATCGTACTCTTTCGGTCAGTTTATCTCGATTTTAGTCTTACACCCGTTAAAATTCGCGATCGAATGCAGTTTGCATCGAACGATTTGGTGCTGGCATTCCCAATGTCGACAGCAAATTGCAGCACGATGAAAGCAAACAATGTACGAATTTGAATCGTCTAATAGATGGCGTACGCCAAGCAAATAACTCTCCCTAAAAAACTACAAAGTCGTTTTGGAATAATTTTGGAATACAATTGGATAAATTAATTTTACAACCGTAAGCTCATTTTCTGAATAAAATGATCAAATTGATAAATATTGCATAGGATATCAATATATATTTTTATCTAAATATTATTTATCTCGCTAAATACTCTAAATACTTCTCGTTCAACATCATCAAATCATGCGAAAGGATTTTCTAATTTCCATACGAACAGCCATTCCGTAGCAATTGCACATAAAACTCCATACAAAAAAGCTATTTTTCCAATTTCCCGACTGTTCCGAAAAATTTAAAAAAACAAATTTTGAGGAAAATGGGCCATCCGTTCTCAATTGATGAATTACTATTCACTTTAAACACAATTTTTATACATATAGATTTCACAATAATCCGAAATTTTCCAAGCATCACAACGAATTCGAAAAGTCATTTGGGAATGATTATCCGAAATTTTTCACATTTAGATCATCCAAAATTTTCAAATCTTACGATAATATGCAAAATTTTGCCAAAAAATGCAATTTTCAATTTTTTTTTATTTTTTCCGGAATTTTCGAGCTTACCACCTAGAATTTTTCTGTTTTTCCATTCGGAATAATTATCCGCAATTTTTCACTGCTACATCGTCCAAAATTATCAGTTTATACGACAAAATGCAAAATTTCGTCGAAAAAAATTACTTAATTTTTTCCCGAATTTTCCAACTAAAATTTTCTATTTTTCCAATCGAAAAGCCATTACGGAACAATTGCACACAAAATTTTATACAAAAATTCAATTTGCGATGCAAAATGTTTTCAAAAAAATTCTAAATTTTTCGAGTTTTTCCAGAATTTTCCAAGTTTTCCACCGAGAATTCTTCTATTTTTCCATTCGGAAAGTAATTTCGGAATAATTGTCTGAAATTTCACTGTTACATCGTCTAAAATTATCAATTCGTACGATAAAATGCTGAATTTTCCGAATTTTCCAAAAAAAAAATCTATTTTTCCATTTGAAAAGCCATTCGTAACATTTGCACACAAAATTCTAAACAAAAAAGCAATTTTTCAATTTTCCGACTTTTCCGGAGGATTTTAGAAAAATCGATGAATTCTATACATTTTTACACCATTTTAATATATATAGATATTTCACAATAATCCGAAATTTTTCAGCAACACAACGAATTTTGCACCTTTACGTCGTTTTCCACAAAAAATTTTCTATTTTTCCATTCGAAAAGTCCTAATTGTTCAAATTTTTCACATTTACATCGCCAAAATTAGCAAAACATACGATAAAATGCAAAATTTTGTTCAAAAAAAAAATTAATTTTTTTTTGTCATTTTCCATAATTTTCCAACCAAAATTTTCTATTTTTTCATTTGAAAACCGACAGATATTTAGTTTGTGATTTTCCTCAAATCAGGCGATGAAGTGCAAAATTTTGCCGAAAATTTCAAATTTTTCGAATTTTCCAAAAAAAAAATTTTATTTTACCATTCGAAAATTTATTCGTAACACTTGCACACAAAATTTCATACAAAAACGCAATTTTCAGTTTTTCCAATTTTCCGGCTTTTCCGGAGGATTTTCCAAAAATTTTCTTTTACATAAACCTTCTCCAGGCAATTACGAACAACTGAAAAAAAATTTCAGCAAAATCTGTCCATAGATATCTATATATATAAAACTGGTGGCAGAAATGTATAGTAATTCATCAATTGAGAACGGCTGGGCAGATTTTGCTCAAACTTTTTTTCAGTTGTTCGTTATTGCCAGGAGAAGGTTTATGTGAAAGAAAATTTTGGGAAAATCTTCCGGAAAAGTCGGAAAATAGGAAAAATCGAAAATTGCCTTTTTGTATGGAATTTTGTATGCAATTGCTATAGAATGGCTTTTCGAAAGAATAATGGAAAATTTTTGTTGAAAAATGCGGAAAATTCCGGAAAAATTCAAAAAGTTTGAATTTGTTTTAGATTTAATTAATTTGGACGATGGAAGTGTGAAAAATTTCGGATAATTATTCCAAAATTACTTTTCGAATGGAAAAATAGAAACATTTTTGGTGGAAAACTCGGAAAATTCCTGGAAAACTTGGATTTTTTTCTACAAAATTTTGCATTGTATCGCTTGATTTGATAAAAATCGATAATAAAATTTTACGGATGGAAAAATAGAAAATTTTTGTTGAAAAATTACAGAAAAATGCCAACAAATTAATTTTTTTTAGACGAAATTTAGAATTTTATCGTATGATTGATAATTTTGGTAACATCGTTCTATAATATTTCTGTAATATTTCGGATAATAGAAAAATTCTTGGTGGAAATATCGAATTGCGTAAAAATTGTACGAAATTTTGCACTGTATCGCTTGATTTAATGATTTCTGTTGACGTAAAGGTGGAAAATTCATTATGATGCTTGGAAAATTTGAGATTATTATGTTAAAATACAAAACACGAAATGATCGAACAATTTCAAAATTTTCTGCATGAGAAAAACACATTGGTCCGATTGTTCAAAATCGCATTGGATACAATGCATTCCGACGTCCACCATGCCATGCAGGACAATTCAATGCTCCCACTATAAATGAAGTCGCAGTGGTGATTGTTGGGAAGAATGTGGAATTACGCGATATTGTTCTCAATATCGGTCATATGATGCATTTCAATACCCATTGATGTTCTGTCGTGGAGAGAATGGCTAACACCTCAATTTAAAAATGGTCAATAGAACAAATGGTTTGTTTACAAGTCATCACTTCTTTTTCATTCTCCATTTAAGTTCGAATTTCGATCTAGAAATTAACTTCTGATCAAAGACATGTGCGTGATCAGGTGCGGCAGTCTACTGTCGAAATTGGAATACCAGCGTCAAATCGTTCGATGCACAATGCATTCAATCGCGAATTGCAACGAGATCAAGCATTGATAGAGATGAGCTGACTGAAAGAGTCCGAAAAAATGTGCCGCCATTGAACGCCGAGCAAACGAACGTGTATGATTCGATGATGGAGGTGTTTGACGATGGAACGGGAGGCATTTACTTTCTCGATGCTCCCGCAGGCAAGACAATCGTCATTTCGCCATTGTTTATTAGATCGCCCTTCACCGCTACTCACTAATTTCGATTAAATTCAAATAAATCACATTAAAACTTGAACGGTGTTTTGGAGCTTATATAAATTCGTTACCTTAGGATCGAGACGAAGTTTGCCTGGTCCGAAGTTGTATGACGGAACAACGTTTGCCGGGTCAAATAGTCTATATATATAAAAATTAACATTTGTTTCTGCCTATGATCACTATAGACATCAAAACCATCAAACCGATGTGCTTCAAATCGGTTTCATTAGAAAGGCAATATTCCGAGGATGGTTATAGGCTACTTAAACATATCATTAGACAGATTTGGTCCATTCATTGAGCCGATTTTTAATTATTTCCTTATAAAACTTATCAAAAATTTGTAAATTGTTAAAATTTAAATTTGTCAATATTTAAAACTAACTGACCGGGCAAACTTCGTCCTGCTTTAAAAAGTATTGACTTTAATGTAACTTTTCGGGATGTGTTAGTTTCTTGTGATATTCTCATCGAAATTTAACTAAATATGTTAAAGGATAATATTTTTTTAATGATAGAAATTTAGTATAATGGTTTTGAAAATACAACATGTATGGGTAAACCAAAGGGGTGTACGTATATTAATTAGTGGGTCTTTCTACACGTAAACATGCATTAAACAGGGATTTTCCAAATGCGCGATCAAAAGGTTCCAACAATTTGTTGTGTACCATAGTACACTCAACCCTTACTACTATTTAACACGTTTGCAACTTTTTTTGTCTTTATATTACATGTGGGTTTCTCAGAAAATTGCAATTTATTATGCTATTTTGCAACGTCCAAAAGAGTTGCGCTATACAGGAGGATGAAGTTGCCAACGCGATATGTTTTGCGATCAAATTTTTGCCAAATCAACGATATCGTAACCGATGGGTACATCAAGGAAATAAAATCCTCCCCACTCATTCGTAATCTTTATATATAAAATTCTACCGTACGTGTGTTGTGACTGAACTCCTCCTAAACGGCTGGACCGATTTGCATAAATTTTTTTGTATGCGTTTGGGTGGCACCCCGGATGGTTTAGATTTACAATTCGGTCCAATTGGACAAAGGGGCGTGGCACCGCCCATAGAACTTGAAAATCAAAAGGGCTGTATCTCATGAACTATCAGAGGTATGAAGATGAAATTTGGTATATATGTTGTTGATGCAGTATTAATTTCAGCCAAGGTGGAAGTGGGCGGTGCCACGCCCCCTTTTCAAAAATCGATCTAATGGCTTTTCTAATAGACCGATTGATATGAAAATTTTACCAAGTGGTACTGTTGTCCTGTTGATAGTCCCTGGCTATAATAGGCTGTGATTGGATAAAGGGGCGTGGCACCGCCCATACAACTTGAAAATCAAAAGGGCTATATCTCATGAACTATCAGAGGTATGAAGATGAGATTTGGTATATATGTTGTTGGAACCATATTAATTACAGCCAGGGTGGAAGTGGGCGGTGTCACGCCCCCTTTTAAAATATCGCTTTGCAGGCTTTTCCAATAGACAGATTGATACGAAAATTTTACCAAGTGGTACTGTTGACCTGTAGATAGTCCCTGGCTATATTTGGTTGTGATTGGATAAAGGGGCGTGGCACCGCCCATACAACTTGAAAATCAAAAGGGCTGTATCACATGAACTATCAGAGGTATGAAGATGAGATTTAATATAACTATTGTTGTTGCAGTATTAATTTCAGCCAAGGTGAAAGTGGGCGGTGCCACGCCCCCTTTTCAAAAATCGCTCTAACGGCTTTTCTAATAGACCGATTGATATGAAAATTTTTTTATTGATGATCGTGAATTCCGATCGATAATATTGATCCGCCCTAATGAACAGGCTATATGGAAGGTTTAGGAGGTTTTTATCGCTAAAGGCATGAAGCTTCAAACGAAATTTTCATTTGCGGTCAATAGGAGGAGAAGGCATAACAAAAGTGATTTTTACGCCCAAAGACATAGTTAGTATACAGACGGTTCCCGCTACTACAGATAAATATAAAAATTGAATTTTGATCTTTAGAGGAATTTCTGTTTTCGATTTGTGAAAGAAGTGTTTTTTACCCTATATACAGACAAAACTTAATCTACATGACGAAACTGTAGATACGACTTTGATGATGAACTTTTTACTATCGCCATAGAGCCTACCATATTTAGAATTTAAAACAATAAAAGTTAATTAGTTAACTTCCATGTTAAGGAGTTACTTGAAATTAGTTACATAAATTAATAAACTCAACATATTATTGTCTAGCTTAAATACCGTTTTAAAGTACTTTGTAGACCTAAATGTGAAATATATTACAAGTTAATATGCAATAGCGAAGCATTGCCGGGCCCACTAGTTGCTTATATAACATTGTTGTATTCCGTTCGTTGCTCTACCTGAAATAGATGCAGATTTGAGAAGTATTTCCATTCGGGAGTATTCGAATTTTCACTCTCGGTCACTTGCACTACTGGTCTCAAATAATTCCATACCAAATATCAAGACGAATGGTGCTATAAAAGGCAGAATTGGGCAGGACCACCCATTGTATGCGTGATCACGCAAATTTCAAATCCCGGCCTTTTTCTTTAGAATACTTCTACTGATCACAATAGTTCTAGTTCTTCTATGCCTACTAATGTAGTACTTCAGATACCGCATTTTAATAAATTAGCTCCAATGGGCGGGGTCAGATCTTATAATCTAATACCGCCGTATTGCATCCACACCTAATTTAAAGTCACTTATTGTTAGAAAGACCCACTTATTGACATATGTGCACTCCTTTGGTTCTCTTATACACGTATTAATAAAAGCATTGCAACAAATTTCGGTCATTAAAAAAATATAATCCTTGAACTTACCTCAAAATTTGTTGTTTAATTTTGATGAGAATGTCATTCCACCTAAAAAAGTTACAGTCAATACTTCTTTAGGCAGGTTAAAGTCTACCCGGTCAGCAAGTTTATAAATAACAATGAAGCACCGTTAAAGTAAAAATTAGATTTATATAAGAAAAAGAAAATCTAAAACTAAAATAATTTCAACATACCCATATATCAACATTATACATATTATCAATTTTCTAGTTCCGTTAAAACTACTAGCGTAAACTGCAGTCTTTCATAGGAAGTGCATGGTAGTAAAACGAGTTGGACGCAATAAAAATATGACATTAGTGAATAAAAGACAACATATAGGAATCTACTTACGTGGCTGGCATCCAGGCGTATTTACTACATGAAACCCATCAAGAAAGTTGCCACGTTGCTGGCAACTGTACACCAAAATCATATTGCGGTAATCTGCATCAATATTGCATTTAGTCATAATTTTATTAAACACATTTTTAGTTGACGCTTCAAAATATTTCTTAGAACGGAACATATCTAATAACTTTTGTTTCCACAAAACATTAAACTATGAATTAAATCCACATTAAGTATGTTTATTAATATTTCAAATCAATGGAGATTATTTTTCAACAATACTTGCAATTCGAATTTATGTACATATGTACACCGGTTTTTAAAGACCAATTTGTATTTACATACACATTTGCCGATCTGTTTTAACAATTTCACATATTATGTTTAAACTCTGCCAAGACACAAATTATTTCTTACAACAAATAATTTCGCTTATTTGTATTTTCAATGCGCTGGTTTTCAGTGTTTATTCGCCGAATGCCTCTAGCTGAATGCATTGCATTAAATTCTGCTCTGGAATAAGTTGAACTGAAATCAAAAATGTTGATTCATCAAATTGTACTTGCGTCTGTCTGTACTCAGCATATGATATCATATTCAAATGAAGTAAGTCAGTGTGACTTGTTGACAAGAATATCTTACAAAAAATACGCTCATGAAAAATGTATGCGTTCATTCATAGTGACATTTGATATATTGTATAGTTGTTTATAGTATTAAGTATATTTGTTGCTCAATTATGTCTGGTTACTGCTTGCTCAGAGTTTGGGCTGCTAAAATAAGTAATTTGGAAATTGACTCATTTGTAATAGTTAAATGCAGATTTGATGCTGGTAGTTCATCTGTTTTGTATGCGACACACATTGTATCATTGAACATTTTGCGTAAGTGGTTCGCTTATAAAAATTTGACTCAGGAATGAATATGGACTATATCGGTTCACACCTTCTCGTACCTACCATAAAAAATTACCTATTTTTGGATATCACCTCCTATCACAACATAAATTTATTGATCAATTTGTATTACCCCCCAAGTGTCCGTTTGGAAGTTATAGGAGAAATATTAATCCTATAACTTCCAAACGGACACTTGGGGGTAATACAAATTGGTCAATAAATTTATGTTGTGGTAGGAGGTGATATCTCAGAGAGCCTAACTAGTTGAGACACCCCTTCTGGTACCTCCCATACAAATGACCGAACTCACCCCCATAAACTTACATACATATTTTTTTTTTAAGTAAACTAGATTCACTCATGCTCGCTTATGAAAATCGGACTCAGGAATGAACACAGTCTATACCGGTTCAAGCCTTCTTTGTACCTCCCATACAAAATTACCTATCTTGGGAAAATTAATATTTCTCCCATTACTTCCAAACGGACAATTGGGGGGTAATGAAAATCGGTCGGTTAATTTATCTTGTGATAGGAGGCAAAACCTTAGAATGTGAGATGAGATCGTGTGATAAGTTTTATTATTAAATTTGTTAATCTAGCTTAACGATCAGAAAGGTTATTTATTGTCAATATAAAAACCCAACTATTTGACACACCCCCATACAAATGATCGAACATACCCCCATATTCTCACATACATATCTTTTTTGTAAGTACACTGACTTCAGTAAAATTTTGCTTAATGTGTACGGTTATGAAAATTTGAATCAGGAATCAGGACTATATCGGATCACCCCTTCTGGTACCTCCCAAACAAAATGACCTTGTTTGAAAATTTAAAATTTCTCCCATTTCTTCTAAACCGGCACCTGGGGGATAATCCAATTTAGCCAGTTAATTTATCTTGTAATAGGAAGCAAAGCCTTTGCAACCCTTATTATTTGCCACACCCCTACTGGTACCTTCCATATAAATAACCGATATTTCCCCTTTTACATACATATCAATTTTTGTATGTACACTGAATTCAGACAAATTTTGCCAAGGTAAGCGATCATTGAACGTAGATTTACATGCAGACATGCAGACAAAAAAAAATACATTAGTAATTTTATTTTAATATATAAAAATGGTGGCAAAAATGTATAGTAATTCATCAATTGAGAACGGCTGGGCCGATTTTGCTCAAACTTTTTTTTAAGTTGTTCGTTATTGGCGGGAGAAGGTTTATGTGAAAGAAAATTTTGGGAAAATCTTCCGGAAAAGTCGGAAAACTGGAAAAATCGAAAATTGCCTTTTTGTATGGAATTTTTTGTGCAATTGTTACAGAACGGCTTTTCGAGTAGAAAAATGGAAAATTTTTGTTGAAAAATGCGGAAAATTCCAGAAAAATTTAAAAAGTTTGAATTTGTTGTTCGACGAAATTTTGCATATTATCGTATGATTTGATAATTTTGGACGATGTAACAGTGAATAATTTTGGATAATTATTCCGAAATAACTTTCCGAATGAAAACATAGAAAAATTCTCGGTGGAAAACTCGGAAAATTCCGGAAAAACTCGAAAAATTTGGATTTTTTCAAAAACATTTTGCATCGCATATTGAGTTTTTGTATAACTTTTTGTGTGCAATTGTTCCGTAGTGGCTTTTCGGTTGAAAAAACAGAAAATTTTGGTTGGAAAATTATGGAAAAATTCCAAAAATTTTAATTTTTTTCGACGAAATTTTAAATTTTTTTGTGTTTTGATAATTTTGAATGATGTAAATGTGAAAATTTCGGATAATCATTCCAAAATGACTTTTCGAATGGAAAAATAGAAAAATTCTTGGTGGAAAACTCGGAAAATTCTTGAAATAACTCAAAAATTTTGAATTTTTTCATCGAAATTTTTCATTGTATCGCTTGATTTGATGATTTTAGACGACGTAAAGGTGGGAAATTCGTTGTGCTGCTTGGAAAAATTCGGTTTATTGTGAAACCTATATGTATAAAAACGGTGTAAACAGTGTGTTGTAATTCATCAAGGGAGAACGGCTGGCCCATTTTGTTTTCAATTTTTATTCAATTGTTCGTTTTATGCAAAATAATTTTGGGAAAATCCTTTGAAAAAGTCGGGAAATTGGAGAAATCGAAAATTGGTTTTTTGTATGGAATTTTGTGTGCAGTTGTTACGGAATGGCTTTTCGAATGGAAAAATAGAAAATTCTTAGGGAAAAACTCGGAAAAGTCCAAAAAATGTGTTTTTTTTTATTGACAAAATTTTGCAATTTTCGCATGATTTGATGGTTTAGAACGATGTCTAGGTAGAAAATTTTTGGTTAAATGTTGGTTGGTAACGAAAAAAATAATACTTAAATAAAAAATCCGTCGAACCCGACATTGGGAGTGCCAGCGTCAAATCGTCCGATGCAAAATGCATTCGATCGCGAATTTTAACGGGAGCAAGACTATAATCTAGATGAGCTGATCGGAAGAGTTCGAACTAATGTGCCGCTGTTAAATACCGAATACAAGAACGATGAAACTGGAGGCATTTACTTTCTCGATGCTCCGAGTGGGACACCTAAGACATTTTTTGTTGATTCCGGCAACAATTTGGTCAAGATCTCAAATAATGTTAGCCGCTGCATCCTCTGGCATACCTGTCACATTGTTGGAAGGCATTCAAACTGCAAATTCCTCTTTAAAACTGTTGATGAATCTTCTCACGGTTGAAAAGCCAAAGTATACAATGACCAAGAATTACGCAACGGCGAAGTAGAGCGGAAATGCCAAATCAACATTTCGGATGAATGCTCGATAACGACTAAATGAGCTTTGGAAGTAGTTGACCGAACGATAAAGGATTTACGAGGGAATTTAAAATGATTTGGTGGGGCTATGATTTTGCTCAAAATGTCTAATGCTGCTGATTTACTTAAACCATGCTTGAAAACGTCAAGAAGTTGTAATTGACTAAAAAATTAGGGGCTCATTCCATTCGTACAAATCTGTTTACAGCGTGACCGTAAAGGATGAAGCGACCAACAATCCGACCGAATTTTCCATTCGCTTAATATGCCGCATAATTTACAGATAAAGGTGGGATCGATCATAATCATATTGCGGAATCTGAATCAACCGAAATTGTGCAATGGTACGCGGTTGTCCGTCAAGAATCTGATAAAAAAAATGTGATTTCAGACGATCATATGGGACAAATTCAAAGAAGAGGAAGTCCTTATCTTACGAATTAGATAATTCCAACTGATCATCCATTCCAATTCCCCGACGACAATCAATAAATCGCAAGGCCAATCGTTGGAAGTATATGAGATTAATCTCGTATTTCCCTGTTTTATGTCCGGTCAGTTGAACGTTGCTTTTTCGAGTTTTGGAGAAGCGCCTTCGTTGTTTGTTTTTGAGGCGGAAAACTAATCGAAAAACATTGTTTATCAAACATTCTCTACTGAGTTTATCTAAAGGCATAAAATTGGGGCGAGACGAAGTTCGCCGGGTCCGCTAGTTTTAATTAAAAATCTTTTAATTTCAATAACTCAATATCTTATGTTGGGTGATGGTATTTATCAGTCAGTTTACCTGACTGAAAATTCTGTATATAGACGTCAACAAAGTTACCAAATTTTTCGGTATGCAAAATTAGCAAATATATTCTTTATAACATACAACTTATCAAGTGTAAACATCTTAGAAGATAACATTAAGAAGTAACAACTTTGTTAATATTCACAAGAAGCTATTTATAAAAAATATATTTACAAAGTGTCAAAGAATCACATTATGTTGCTTCAAGATTTAATTTGAAAAAGGCTTACAACTAATTTGTTCTACTCCATTGTACCTATTAGAAAATCCAATTCATAATATCCCCATTTACAAAACTTGTTTCTAATTAGATTATCATCATCCACCATAGACCTTTGTTGTTCTACTCCAATCCCCAATCTCCCAACTGACATTAAGTTTAATGTCGTTTTTTTTGCAAAGGGTTCATTTTGCTCAACCTTTTGAGGTTAATCGTGAAAAAAGTAAATATGCCTTTGAGCAAAATCTACTTAGAGCTTGAATTAATACAGAAAATTGGAATTTGCTAACAGCATACAGCTACAAGCGGCAAATAGATGGTGATAAGTTATATTAACTTAAAACTAAGATTCTTTTCAGTTCTTTAACAATAAGTATATTTTGTATAGTGTATCATTTTTGTTTCAATTATACCGTAGGTAGAAATGAGAATAATACTTTTATTATAACGAAAAATTTGTAGCGCTAGACATGCCGGCATATATACATTCACACGAATTAGGTATAGCAAACGAAGTGAAACAATACATATTGCTACATTAAACTCAGAGTTAAGGAAATTTACCGTCTTTTAAATGAAATTACTTATAAACTAATTTTTGCCTTCTTGTAGAGTTAGAACGTTTAGAGATGGACTTGCTGTGGCTTGGCCTGACGTTTACAGACATTATTAAAACTGTACAAATGTTTACAGAGTAGAAAATGTTAAGGAGTACGTCAAATTATTAAGAAGTTCCTGTTCTATATTATTGTGAAAATTTTAAATTTCGGGATATATGCTAATTTATGTGAAAGGTAGCAGTAGAGGCGAAACAACGATTAGATTATACGAAATTTGAATATTTGTATGCAAATGTATATGAATGAATTCGGTCATTAGTATTAAAGGAACCAGAAGGGATGTGGCACATGTTTCGCTTCTGGTACTATAAATACTATCATCTTTCGGTCGTATGGCCAAACAAGATTTATAGTAAAAGTGTAGAAATGGTTAGAGCCCACAAATGTAAAATGTTTAATGCAATATCCCTAGGCATATGGTAGTTTTAGAGGGGTACCGATTGGGTCCAACTGAGGATCGAGAAAGGGTCAGCCGATATAATTCATATTCATTACTGAGTCAAATTTCAATAAGCTTATATCTTGCTCATATTAAGACTTATTTCAAGGTACTTACAAACAAAATTTACATAAAACTATGAGGGTGAATTCGTCCATTTGTATGTGAGGTACCAAAAGGGGTGAGGCAAATGTTTTGGTTTCCTAAGTATTTACCTACTATTCGAAAATAATTGAACTGACCAAATTCAAATATTATATTACCATATTATGTTCGTTTACTCGAGTTATCGTGCCCAGCAGCCATCCAGCCAGCCAGACGTACGGGAATAGCTCATTCGTCTTAAAAATTCTTAAAAAAAATTTGGTTTAGATATACTTGGGGTCTGACTCTTTGAATGCGTTAAACTTTTTATACCATCACCCTTAGGGATGAGGGTATATATCATTTGATACGCATTAAAGGAGATGAGTTAGACCCCAAGTATCGTAAGACCAAATTCGTTTCACGACTTTTTAAGACAATTGAGCTATGTCCGTCTGTCTGGCTGGTGGGTAGGATAACTCGAGTAAACCTTAACGGATTGGTATGAAAATTTACCAGTATAAATATTTTGCAGAACGAACTAATGGGATTGTAAATGGGCGGAATATCCCCACCCCTTCTGGTACCTTCCATATAAAATTACCTATTTTGGATATTAAATATTGCCTTCATAACTGTCAAACCAACAACGGGAGGATATTTGAATTTGGTCAGTTTATTTATCGTGTAAAAGTAACAAACCCTAAGAAAACCGAGACCTTTGCCACACCGATTCTGGTACCTCCCTATACAAACGACCGAATTGACCCTCATAGTTTAACATACATAACTTTTTTGTAAGTAAACTGAACTCACTCAAAATTTGCGTATGATGTTCGCTTATGAAAATTGGACTCAGGAATGAATATGAACTATATCGGTTCACGCCTTCTGGTACCTCCCATACAAAAAGACCTATTTTTGGAATATTAATATTTCTCCCATAACTTCCAAACGGACCATTGGGGGTTAGTATAAATTAGTCAGTTAATTTATATTGTGATAGGAGGCGAAACCTCAGAAAACCTAACTATTTGACACACCTTTTCTGGTACCTCTCATATAAATAACCGATATTGCCGCTTTTACATGCATACGATTTTTGTATGTACACTAAATTCAGACAAATTTTGCCAAGATAAGCGTTTATGGAACATTGATTTACAAAAAAAAAATTGACACGTTGTGCTAAGCCTAAAGCTATATTTACACGATTGATTGAAAATCTTCAAAATTGTTCTTCAAAATGCTTCAAACAAAAACAAAAATGCTTCAAAATTTATTGATCAAAATTTATTGAATAAAACTTTTGAAGATTTTATTGATGCCGTGTAAATAAGCATCAAAATCGCTTCTGGCAATATTGATAACTATAAATAATTTGACAGCATGTTCATTCTTTTGATCCAATACATATCACGTGTCTTTATTTACATATGTTTGCTGCGGCAAGTGGCAGTGTAATGAATTTTCTTAAAGAATAAAATTAAAATTAGTAAATTAATATGAGTTAGTACCTTTAAAAATGCATCTTTTAATACTTTATATAATGCAGGCGCTCAAAATCTCAAAGTAATTGCCAGGCGTTCTCCGGGACATTTAGATTCCCGCATATTAATATTGCCCTTTTCTGTTGATGGGGTGACGAGATTAAGAAAATAATCAATATCGTCTGGAGACATTCGCACAAAGTTTGTGTATAGGTCAGGATCATTCCTTTTCAATCGCTCTCTAAAAGACACATACACACCATTACCTTCTAAAGAAAAGGTCGAACCCAATGTTTGTTTGTTTTCTTCTTTTATTTACATTATTATCAGCTGCTTCTTCCTCCAATATTAAAAATGTTGATGCTATGATGATTTTGTTGTCGTCTATACTTATTAATAATAAATTATTACACAAAAGAGGCAAAACAGCTGATCAAAGTCAATATTTTCAATATAAAAAGCATACCAATAGTGTAAATTAGCTTCAACAAATTTTGATCAAATTTTTATCAAAAAATTTTGAAATATATTGAAAGAATATTTTGATTAAATTTTTGAAACGTGTAAATAGAACATCAAAATAAATTTTCAAAATTTTGATACGACTTCAATGCTTCAAATGCCTTCAACCGTGTAAATCTATCTTAATTGTACCTCCTATTTTTTTTTGCTCCACAAGCAGGCAAAAATTTATACATAAATAATTTTATTTTAATTAAAATTTATTTAATCTCAATAATTCAAGACATATTTAGGTATTTATCAGTCAGTTTACCTGACTGAAATTTCTGTTCTGGTTCTCGCATCAAATGATATATACCATCTGAGTTAAGAAATATCGACCAAGAATCTCCAAAAAAGATATAGGGTTAGGGTATTTATCAGTCAGTTCAACCGCCTTATACCTATATCTGAAGATATAGTTTAAAAAAATATTTTATTTTAGTGCTATAACAAAGTATTAGCATTGATAATTGAGTTTGCCTCTTAATATAATATTAAAGATTTTAGTAATTACAATATCAACTGTTTTTTTTTGCGGTTTTGGTACTGTCCGATTTAGATTTTGAATCAATATCCCATTAAATTTTCAAATTGTCATTTTATAATCTTTAAGAGAAATTAGTTATTTATTAATTTTATCTTAGATTCTTATTTTTGGTCGCTCTTTTCTCTGTTGCTTATTGGTTTAATTTTCGAAGAATTTTTGTGACTGAGCACTTTTACCCGGCAGAAATCCTGCCTTTTTCTTCTCAGAAAAAGCGTTTATTCACAGCAACATTCAAACTCTTTGTTCGAGCAAACAAAATTGGTGCGTCACTTTGTTGTTTTCCCGACTCCTCTATGTAGAGGACGCGTTAACGTCCCACAACTTTTCTATCAAACAAATAGAGTTGTGTATTACGGCTTTAGGATATTCCACGAATTAAGGTCAACTCAATTTTCAAATCTTATTCTATCGTTTGCTTGTGTTAACTTTTTTGTACAAACGATTTACGCGGAACTCTCCAAGGCTGTGTCTATAGATGTTAAAATAAATAAATAGAGAGGTGATGACAACTACTCTAAAAATAAATTGTTCTGGGAATGTCTTTCCATTGAGCACTGGCTAATACTAAAACTTCGACAATGGTATTTATTATCATTAAAGTAGTAATTAAATGCTAGACACAAAGAACAATAATGTTGAAGAAAATTTATGAACGAGACACATGTAGTGTGTTTTTTAATCATTTAAGTCCTATATTAAATCGATTCTTCAAACATAAATTTGTCCTGTCCACCTGGATGCTGTGTAACCCCCAAGTATCTTAAGACCAAATTCGTTTCAGGACTTTTTAAGACGATTGAGCTATGTCCGTCTGTCTGTCAGGCTGGCTGGGCACTATACCTCAAAAACTGTTCTAATTTCCACATATCTGAGAGCAGATTTAAATTCAGCGTGAAATCAATTACTAAATGTCCCGGATACAAACACTTTTGAGTTTTGTGACAAAGCGTAATTTCCAAACGGGCTCCTGGAATGTCTGAACTCTCTACAGAGAAGGTGCCTCTATCCAACTGGCGGATTTCCTCGACACTGCCATACAGGATATGCGATGGACGGAACGGGGATGCACACGTCGAAAGAACTGTGATATCTTTTATAGCTGCCATGCAGAAAGACACGAATTTGGAAGTGGAATCATAGTCGGCAACAGACTTCGATATTTGGTCTCGCGGTTTAACCCTACAAGTGACCGAATAGCCACTATGATTTGTGTACACGCCCCGACGGAAGAAAAAGATGAGGACATTAAAGATGCATTTCATGAGCGCCTGGGAGAAATATATGACCGCTGCTCTGCACATGAAGATGCTCTTGGTTCAGCAGTTGGAAAATTCAGTCTACACAACAACACCTCCGATAACGGATCCAGACTGATTAGTTTCGCGTTGGCAAGAAACTTGGTAGTGAGTGGACCAGATTCCCGCATAAAGATATACATGAAGCAACCTGGATATCCCTGATCAAAATACAAGAAACCAGATTGATCACATGGTAATTGATGGAAGGCATGTCTCAAGCGTTATGGATGTGCGTGTGATGCGCGGTGCAAATATTGACTCGGATCACTATCATGTTGCAGCCATGGTAAGCACGCGATTAAGTAGTGATAAAAACGCTCGCAACCAAACGAAAAGGTAGGTAGACATGCCTACTCCAACCAACTCTCTCAATTTCTTCCTACCAACCCCCCAAATTCTGATGTTCTCGACACACAGTGGCAACATATTGCGAATTCTATGACCACTGCCGGAACGACCATACTGGGTTATGAAAAACCACACTCAGACAAGTCCTGGTACGATGATGAATGTCGCGAAATGTCTGAGGAAATGGATGCTGCATACAAGACAAAACTGCAGCCAATGGCGACGCGTGCGGTGACGGAGTGTTATAATGAGAAAAGGAGAAAGATGAAACGGCTGTTTAGGCGGAAAAAGCGTCTGTGGAAGAAAACAGAGAGCCAGGATATCGAAAATTGCAGAGATTGAGGTGAACCCCAAAAGTTCTAAAAAAAGGTAAAAAGTAAAGTTTTTGGACCAGGGATCCTCACCCGTAATGACGGAGACGGAAATCTGGTCACTGACATTCAGAGTGTGCTGCAAATATGGAGGGAACACTTTCGATCTCTACTCGTTCCCGAAGGCAGCATAAGTGACGAAATAACACCGATCATCGACGATGGAGTAGACTGTCCATTACCGAGATAAAACGACATCAACACGGCAATTGCACGGCTTAAAAACAATATAGCTGCGGGAGCCGATGAACTACCGGCAGAGCTTTTTAAAGCCGGCGGCAATAAGCTGGCAACATGCATGCACCAGCTCATAAACACGATTTGGCTTAAGGAATGCATGCCCAATGATTGGAATCTGGGTGTTTTATGTCCTAAAAAAAGGCGTTCCAAGTGTGTGTACCAATTATCGCGGGATCAGCCTTTTTTCATACAAGGTCCTGTCTAGTGTGTTATGTGAACGACTAATGCCCATTTTAGGGAACCTGATTGGACCTTATCAGTGTGGCTTTAGACCTGGTAAATTCACGACCGACCACCGAAGAAATGCTGATCGACAACTACCATCTGTTTATCGATTCGCATTCGACAGTCCAATGCGACAAAAACTATTAGATGCTATGGATGAGTTGGATATCTCCGGTAAGCTTGTTTGACATTGGGGAATGACACTGACTGACACGAAACCTTCAGTGAAAATAGGCTCAAATCTGTCAGAGCCATTGTCTACCAAGCGAGGCTTCAGACAAGGCGATTGTCTGTCATGCGATCTCTTTAATATCATATTGTAGATGATCATGCGGAAGGCAGCAGTAAACACTACTGGCACAATCTTTAATAAAAGCAACATGCTACTCGTGTATGCCGACGATATAGATATCATTGGCCGAGGACAGCCGGATGTTACTGCGGCCTTTTCGAGCATTGAGAAGCAGTCGGCAGTAGTGAGTCTGATGACTAATGAGGACAAAACTAAGTTATTTTTTTCGTTTGGGACCTTGTGTGAACGTTGACAACTATAACTTTGATGTGGTAATGATTTTGTCTACCTTGGCTCCGCCATAAACAAAAATAATAATGTCAGCCTGGAAATCAAGAATGATTAGAATAATTATAATCACATATCAGTAAAAATGCGATATAGAAGTCAGCATACCTTATATGAAGGAATCAGTGATAAATGTGCTTAGTAGAGCACTAAATGCGCATCGTGGAAATTGTGGGCAGTTAATTGCTCTATAAAAAAAATTCACACCTATAACATACCTTTAAATTTTGTTTTTTAAATCACTAAAAAACCGTCAGAAAAATTTTGATGATTAATGTAAAAAGCATCATCTAAAGTTTATGGACAGAAGTCAATATATTTTTATTTCACGTATAAAACTCACCAATTTATAACTCCAATTAAAAAAAATCAAAAACTATTTCAGTGAACTGATTTATAAATATTAAGTTCGCTCTTATTTTATATTAATCCAAGGTTCCTATCTCGAACCACAATATTAAAAATGTCGAGATCATAGAACAGCGTACCTCGGAATTGAACAAGCCCCAAATGAATTTCTGTACGTCATAATACACTAACGGAGCAAGTCATAAGTTGATAATTCTTTTTTTTAGAGCATATCTTTGGTATCCTTATTTAAAGCTTATGACCGATTGTGTTTTGTTACAATAACTACAAAACTGCTTTAAAAAGACATATGATTTTTTTTTACAGACATAGGCAATGTCTTTTGAAACCATTTTGCATCTTTAAGTCCATTTCACAAAAAGGATAACGCCTTATCACTGAGTAAGGTTTTTTTAAAAGATGGACACGGCATTGCTAACACATTTTAGCAATTTTAACAAAAATGCCTTACAGTTATCTATATAGATACATAAAACAGATTTGTTACAATTGATTTTAGTATAGGAAGATGGGAGTCCCCTGACCATTTATATTTGAATATTCCAAAGGCTAAAGTAATCAACCAATCGTTTTTAAATTGCAATTGAACTCAACATCTTTATCAATAACAAATTTTTCAGCTCATTGATTTGATTTTAGACGCAGGATGAAGTTTGCCGGGTCAGCTAGTATACTATATACATACGTAATCAATTTTTCCAATAGGTGAAATTTGTTAGCAAAAACTCGTTATTTTTTCCGGTTTCCAGTTTTTAGAAAAGTTAATTAGACATTAATACTTGACTATAATGATTCATTAAGAATGCATGGGGAAATTATACAATTTCCTGTTAACATTATTTTATATTTTCCTGTATGAAACAAATATTTATTTAGTATATGTGGCAACTTAATAAGAACGCAGTCAATGCTGCGCCAAAGATTTTTTTTTAATATTTTCATATATTTATTGCGTGTAGATAAGTTCATATAAATGAGCTTTTTTACAAATGTATTACAACTCATTAATATCACAGATAATAAATATAGCGCCGCGGGCAAAATTCTTTATTATTTCTTTTATATCATACAAGGTTTAAAACGATGTAATGCACATGAATATGTAATGTTGAGCATTAAAACATTTTTTTAATAGTATTCGAGTGAATTGTTTTTGGACCACGTTTAATACTGGTATTTCATTGAAACGGAATAACTTGTAGTCATTTTAACCATAACATAACATAACAAATAAAAATTCAATATAACGAATCTGAGGATATCAAAAAATATTTCGCTTTTGCTGTTAATTCGTTATAGATATGTAATTAATTGCCTGCGAAGTCTGTTGAAAAAAATTTCCATTTCTAAAGTTTTTTATTTGAAGGCAATTTTACACAAAAATACTAATAACTAGTAAGGCGGTTATCTTCGGCTATGCCGAAGCTCAGATACCCTTCACCATTTTTAAAAATTGTGGTAAAACTGGTTATTTGAACTACAACTATATTTTATTAAACTTTGTACCACAAAACAGGGGAGTTGCTGAGAAGTGGACGTTACTTTAAGCTTCACACATCCATTTCGTCAATAATTTTGTATCGGGAGTAGTTTAAATCCGATCATGCTTATCTTAGAACTTATCCTCTGCTTCTGGACACTAGCTTACATACCAAATTTCAGCCTTAAAGCTCATAAATTATAGGGACATACAGACGGACACCCCCAAAAAGGGGGAGTTTGTGTGGAAGGTGGGAGAAGTATTCGTCCTATTATAACATAAGCTCCTATTATAGCATTCAAGCAAGCATATCAAATTTCAGCTCAATATTTCCGTACCTATAATCGCGGGGGCAGTTACGCGGACACCCCAAAAAAGTTACTTTGAGTAGGAGGTGGGAGCAGTTTTTGGCCGACATTGCTTATTTTGGAAAGTAGCCACCGCTTAGATATTGAATCTTGCGTACAAAATGTCAGCTATATACCTCTTAAAATACGGCTGGAATCGCAGGGACAAACCCCAAAAAGGGAGGGTTTGCATGGGTGGTGACTGTAGTTTTTGACCGATCGGTCTCATTTTAATACTCAACCTCCGCTTAGAGAAGAAAAGCCAGCATACAATATTTCATCTCGATTGCTCTTAAGTTACTACTGTAATCGCGGGGACTGACATACGGACACCCTCGAAAAGAGGGATTTTGTATGAGAGGTGAGAGTAGTTTTTGACCGATCGGTCTCATATTACTAGTCAACCTCAACTTGGTGTAGGGAAGCTTGCATACAAAATTTCAGCTTAATTGCCCTTAAACTCCAGCAGTAATCGTAGAGATACCTCAAAAAGGGGGAGTTTGTATGGGAGGTGGAAGTAGTTTGTGACCGATCGGGCTCAGCTTAGAACTCAACCTCCATATAGGGTAGCAAAGCTTGCGTACAATATTTCAGCTTGAATGCTCTTAAATTACTGCTGTAATCGCGGGGACTGACATACGGACACCCCCAAAAAGAGGGATTTTGTATGGAAGTTGGGAGTAGTTTTAGACCGATCGGGCTCATCTTAGAACTTGACCTCCGCTTTGAGGATAGAAGCTTGCATTCCAAATTTTAGCTCGATATATCTTAAACTGCGGCTGTAATCGCGGGGACAGACAGACAGACGAACGGACAGACGGCCACTTTTAAATCGACTCAGATTTCGATGCTAATCATTTATATATTTATATTTATTGTCATACCTACCACGCCTCCTTATGGGCGTTACAAATGGAAGAACAAAATTAATATACCCTTCACTCTGTTCATGCGCATGGTAAAGGGTATACAAAATTTAGTTAATTATTATGTCTTAGTTTGACTTCGTTGTATTGAAGTTATCAACATTTTATTATGCGAATGCATTTGATAAAAGAACTTAAACGAGTTATTCAAAATTTAAATTCGATAGAGAAATTAAATTTAGCTTTATCTTGGTTTGGTTGTATGGAGGTTTTTAAGTAAATACATCGCTATATAAAGGCTCAATTTGGGTTTCGTTCAAGCTGTAGAGAGAGCATTTTTTTATTACAAACTTTGCTAAAAGGATATATTTTTAAGGAACTAAGCCGAAAATTCGTTATATTGAGTTTTTGTTATAACAAACTGGGTCATATCAAGGTTTAACTGTACTCAATTTTAGATAATTTTCATATTATTTGCTCAATGTAAAATATGTTTATCATTTATCATTTGAAATATCCTAGCCACATCGATGTCTTTATACAGATTGTTATTCATATAAATACGATACTTACTTTCCGGAAACGATTACTGGCAGAACTATTACATTCGCTCTTTGTTTGTTGAAACAAATAATTTGGTTTTGTCCTCCTTTATCACCAGACCTACTTCTGCCGACTGCTCCTCAATGCTTATATCTATATAATCGACATACGACAGCAGTATTTAACCTTTTTAAAGAGTTTACTGCAGCCTTTCGCATGATCATCTTTATTTATATGTTAAAGAGATCGCATGATTGGCTATCTTACTCACTTACTTAAGTAGCCCATTACAACTTACGAACGTGGTTTAAAAATTTGAGGCCTGAAGTATTCAAGATTTCCACACGGTTCGGTCTTCTGCGTACGTTCTCCAGTTAGTCCTACCAGATGGTGGCACGTCGCCAATCACTTGGTCCTTCCAACGAAGTTTCGGTCTCCCAGCTCTGCGTAGTCCTTCAGGTTCGCCTTCAAACACTTTTTTTGCTGCAGCAAATACATCCATCCTGGCAAGATGTCCCAGCCATCGTAGTCGTTGCATTCAGACTCTTTTAGCTACGTTGATATCGTGGTAAAGCTTATACAGATCATGATTAGAGTGTTCAAATACCTCCTTTTTTTAGAAACCCGGTTTCCGAGTTATTCGAAAAATTGATTTTTTAAAAAAATCGGATTTCGAATAAGCATTTGAAAGAAAACCGGTTTAACCGGTTTTTTTCGGTTTTTTCCTAAAAAGTTAAAAACATTTATGAAAAATATAATTTGGTTTAAAAAAATGCATTTATTTAGTATGTTATATCAATACACCCAGTGCGATCGTGCCCAAATCCTACATTTAGTAAAACAATAGCAGGACAAAGTTTTGGAGAAAAAACTGGAAGTCTAGCTACGCCCCATGTGGTACCTCCCATACCCATCAGGTACCACCCACTTTAGAAATCGATTAATATTATTAATAGATATAACGCGATCGTGACCAATTCTGTTTTTAGTAGGGCTCAAACAGGATAAAGTTCTGAAGAAAAAACTTTAAGTCTATCCACGCCCCTTCTGGTGCCTCCCATACAAATGTACCACTTTAGAAATCGAGTAATGATATCTATATACTAGAAAATTATATGTTTTACTGAGGGTAAGGGTATATGTAAGTTGACTTACCCGACTGAAACTTTCTTACTGGTTAAAATAGTATTTAAGAAATAATATGCAATTTAAGTGTTCAATTTTGAGTCAATTCTTCTGTTTCGTTTTTATAAAGCTTGATACAGAAAACACACGCTCACTTATTGTGGAAGTAGGATTTATTGACAAAAGAGGGTTTAGAAGGATGTTGAGTTTTTCTGTCCTTTTATTAAATCTATCGAAATAGTTGAAATCATCATATAGGCGTGTGTCATTGAAATTTGTTTTCACTGGTGGATTTTGGATGTTATTTATTGTCCTTTTTAAATCGTTGCAAAGACTACCATTAGGAGATTCCCTCATCTCACAATCTGAACTGTTACTAGACTCTGCTGTTGTTGGGGAAATTGCAGGATAAAGTCTTTTAAAAAGCACTTTAGCAAATTCCATCGTTTCCGCCTTTTTAGACTACTTTACACATGATTAGCTTGTAGGATATTTTCCGGTTCTAATACATATTATATAATTAGGGTATTCAATGTTTGTAAACGAGAATGTTTTTAGAAGCTTTTTAAAGTTTTAAAATTCAATTTCAAATTAATTTAGAAAAAACTTTTTACATTTTATAAACAAGAATGTTTTTAGAAGCTTTGTAAAATTTTAAAATTCAATTTCAAATTAATTTAGAAAAAACTTTTAACCTTTTGTAAACGAGAATGTTTTTAGAAGCTTTGGAAAATTTTAAAATAAAATTTTATATTAATTTAAAAAAATCTTTTTACATTTTATAAACATGAATGCGTAAAATTTTAAAATTCAATTTCAAACTAATTTAGAAAAAAAAACCGAGTACCCGACAGAAAAAACTCGGTTAAACCGGTTATTCGAAAATGCTATTTTTGCAAAAACCGGCATACGGTTTTAAATAAAAAAACCGGTTAACGGTTTTTCGGTTTCGGTTTTGAACACCCTAATCATGATTCGTCCGATGGCGAAACTCGCCGTCGACGTAGATAAGTCCATATATTTTTCGGAGTACTTTTCTCACGAATAATCTCAAATTTGTATGTCCGTTGTCGTAAGCACCCACGATTCGGCAGCATACAACATAACAGCTGCTTATTAGTATATCGAAATAAGGTGGTGTTACTAAAGTGCTACCGAAGTCCGTAAAAACATCTATTGGCGAACACTATTCTACATTTAATTTCTTGGCTGATTATTATTCTTGTTGACGGAAGATCCGAGGTAAGTAAACTCATCAACTTCCTCAAAACAATAATTTTCTAATAATTGCTTCCCCATCGAGTGTACTCTTTGTTCGTCGAAATCATTATTAATGTTTTGTCCTCTTTGACCGCCAAACCCATTTTTGGTGACCACTTTCCTAGCGATGATATAACTGCAGTAACATCCTGCAGATTTCGGCCAATGATAACTATATGATCGGCATAGGCTAGTGGCATGTGGCTCTTGCGGAATATGGTGCCAGATATGTTGACACCAGCCTTTCTCATCACCTTCTCCATAACTAAATTAAATAGTGTACAGGACAAGCTATCACCATCTCTGAAACCTGTTTACGTGTTAATGTTTCTTAATGATCCTTTCCAATCTTAATTGAGGATTTGGTGATTTCCAAGGTACATCTGCAAAGTCGAATTATCTTTGCAGGAATACTTAACTCAGACATTGCCTCATATAGCCTACTCCTTATCGGAGAGTCAAAGTCAGCTTTGTAATCGACAAAGAGGTGGTTGTTGTCGATCTGCATTTCTCGGGCCTTCTCCAGGAATTGTCGTAGTGTGAATATCTAGTCGGTCGTGTATTTTCCAAGTCTAAGCCACACGACAAAGAAAAAGTAACAAACGCAACCCCCCAAATGTTGACGACCCCCGCAGACTAAATAAGGACCATGATTTTAGGATATGCACCTGGAACGTCCGGACTCTCTATAGAAAAGGAGATGAGATGTACAGCGCAAGGGTGCTCGCGACATAAACATTTCTAAATATTTCGAAATATTTCTACATCACGCTGATTTGTGCTCATGCCCCGACTGAAGATAAAGACGATGAGATTAAAGATGTAATTTACGAGCGCCTAGAGGAAACATACGACCGCTGACCTGGCCACGACATAAAAATAGTTCTGGGAGATTTTAATGCAAAAATAGTAAGAGAAGATGTTCTTGGTCCATCGATCGGTAAATTAAGCCGGCATACCGACACGTGAGACAACGGGTTTAGGCTGGTAAGCTTCGCAGCGGGAAGGAACATGGTAGTGAGTGGAACCAGATTCCAGCACAAAGATATCCACAAGGCAACTTGGCTATCTTCCGATCAAAACACCAAACATCAAATTTATCATGTGGTAATTGATGGCAGGCATGCATCTAGTGTCATGGACGTGCGTGTGATTCGTGGTGCTAATATTGGCTCAGATCATTACCTGGTTGCGGCCTAGGTGCCCACAAGATTGAGCAGAGCGCAAAACGCACGTAACCAAACACAAAGAAAGCTGGACATCGCGAAGTTGCACACCCCAGAGATAGCTACTGCCTACTCCAACCAGCTCTCCCAACAACTACGACACAAAGCCTCTACTTCTGACGTTCCCGATACACAGTGGCAGCATATTGCGCATTCCATGGCAACCGCCGCAACAACCGTGCTAGGATATGAAAAATGGCGCTTAGACAAATTCTGGTACGATAAAGAATGTCGTATAGCGTCTGATGACAGGATGCCGCTTATTTGGGCAACGCTGCAGCCAATTGTAACCCGGGCTGTTAGGGAACGGCACAAGGAGACAGTAAAATAGGCGAAACAGCTATTTAAGCGAAAAAAAAACGTCACATGAAGGAGCGGGAGAACGAGGATATAGAGCGATACAGGGATAGAGGTGAGGCCCGAAAATTTTACCAGAAAGTAAAATGCTACGGTGATGGGCTCCCATATATATGGGGAGCCCATATGGAGAGAACACTTCCAGCAACTTCTGGTTCCAGAAGGCAACGCACGTGAAGGTATCACGCCAATTGTCGAAGACGGCTCAGATTGCCCACCACCAAGTCAAGCCCAGGTAAGAAGAGCAATATCGCGGCCGAAAAACAATAAGGCAGCCGGTGCCGACAGACTCTTGGCAGAGCTCTTCAAGGCCGGTGGCGAGGAGCTGATAACGAGCATGGAATGTAAGCGTATTATGTCCTGTGTTGAAAAAAGGTGATCCAAGCGCGTGCTCCAACTACCGCGGGATCAGAATTTTTCCCATCGCATATAAGGTCCTGTCGAGTGTGCTATGTGAAAGACTGGTAAATCAAAAACTGAGCAGATATTCGCACTTCCTCAAATCCAGGAAAAAATCCAAAAAACAGATCAACACCTACCATATAAAAGCTGCCTTCGACAGCCCGATACGGCGGTAGTTACTTGAAGCCATGGCTGAGTTTGGTATGCCAGCGAAGCTGATACCCCTTTGCGGAATGACGCTGACTGACACGAAGTCTTCAGTAAAGATTGGCAAGGACCTTACGGAGCCATTCTTCACCAGACGAGGCCTAAAACAAGGCGACGGCCTTTCGTGTGACCTCTTCAACATTGTGATAGAGATGATAATGAGAAAAGCTGCAGTAAACACGAGTGGCACGATATTCAACAAAAGCCACATGCTACTCGCGTATGCTGATGGCGTAGATATCATCGGTCGAAAACTGCGGGATGTGACTGCAGCCTTCTTAGGTATACAGAACGAATTATAGAAAATGGGTCCAATGGTGATCGAGAACAAAACGAAGTTATTAGTTTCAACGAACAAAGAATCTACTCGTTTGGGAAACTGCGTGAACGTTGACAACTATAATTTCGAGGTGGTAGATAATTTTATCTACCTAGGCTCCGCCATCAACAAAGCAAATAATGTCAGCCTAGAAATTCGGAGAAGAATTCTGCTTGCAAAAAAAGCTACTACGGACTAAGCAAGCGATTCAATGACAGAGCCCTCTCTCGACGAACAAATATCCAGCTATACCAGATACTGGTTCTACCTGTCTTAATGTATGGTTCAGAATCCTGGGTTATGACACAAGCGGATGAATCGGTTCTGGAAGTATTCGAGAGAAAAATACTCCGCAAACGTTATCATCGTTAACGGAGAGTATCGGCGTCGTATGAATCAGGAGCTGTACGAGCTGTACACTGACATTGACATGGTCAGACGCATTAAGGTGCAGCGGTTGCGTTGGCTAGGTCATGTTGTACGTATGGACTAAAATGCTCCAGCTCGAAAAGTCTTCGACAATGAACTCGATGGAGGGCGCAGAAAAGGGCGACCAAAACTCCGTTGGAAAGACTAGGTTACTGAGAACCTTACAGATCTTGGTGTGACTAACTAGAGCAGAAGCGCAGAAGATCGAAGCACTTATAATATTTTTCTACGTGTGGTATATAATCCAATGTGATTGCCAAGAAGTGCCATCTAAGTAAGTAAGCCACACTGGCAAGGCACAATCAGGTTCTCTAGAATGGGCTTTCGAATTCCACATAACGCACTAGAGAGGACTATGTATGGGATGTGAAAAAGGGCGACCCCACGAAGGTTGGGACTCCAGTTGGGACGCCTTTCTTAAGCCCAGGACATAGAACACTCAGATTTCAATCATCGCGCGTACATTCCTTTGGCCAAATTGTGTTTATGAACTGGTGCATTAACACAACTGGTCGCTGGCCTTAAAAAGCTCTGCCGGCAGTCAGTGGGCTCCCGCAGCTCTATTGTTTTTAAGCCATGAAATTGCCGTGCTGATCTCGATTTGACTTGCTTGTGGATAAACTACTCCGTCGTCGATGATTTGCGTGATTACGTCTCTCCATATTTGCAGCATACTCTCCATGTCAGTGACCACAATCAATGAGCATCTTTTTTTGAAGTAATGGAAAATTTAAATATTTTTCTACTATGTCAGCAAACGCATTTATGTTTATTCGAATGCCTTATGTTTCTGTTGAAATTTAAATAATTTCTGGAATTCGATGGTATATTACAACTTTTTTCAATACAGTCACAATGAGTTATGAGACAGAGTCCCGCAAAAGCCATTACAGCTGCAGTCGAATTAATTTATATATGCTTTTTCATTCATTTCCTTTCTCGGTTGCGTGACTATTTCTACGCACTCAATTTATGCAATTCAATCTCCGAGTGGAAATGTTTGTGTATAGTGTACATTGGGTATATTTTTTTTTATTAAAAATCATAATAAATAAAAACACAACGAACACACGAAATGCCGTGAGTATTCATTAAAGCGATAAGAAATTTTCAGAAGAAATATTGTGTGTGTGTTACACAAGCGTAATGAAACATTGTGGAAAATCCCACATATATTGTTCCATATAAATATTAATCATTTTGTTCTTTATTAATGTATCATAATATTATTAAAGATATTTAACTGCATGTATGTGAAAAGGCCACAATGATGTAAATGACAACACTAATTGATCCCTTTTTGTAAAATATTTGCGCCAATGATTGGCGACCCAGACAGCATTTGATAATTTAGAATTTAATATATCCATTAGATATACTTTTATTCAGATAAATCGACACGTGTTGTTAGAGATTCGTAAAGTTAATGTATATCCTTAGTATTTAATAGTAAAGGATGGCGTGTAAAAGATCCACAGATTTATCAAAAGTCTATAGTCGTTTTTTAACATAAAATGTAAACATTCTTATATTCAGCAATTTTAACGGAATACCATTCCAAATGTACGCATGTCGCACATTCACCTATCTTGTTTACTAACGAGGTGTTTAGACACGAGTGGTGTTAGATGTTCTTCAAAATAAGCAAAATGCTCCTCTATTGTTTACAGGTATGCTTTTTAGCATTCTTATAGTTTGTAAAATATGTGTGTGACAACAGCGCCTACATAACTAATTGTCGCTGTCACCTTGTCTAAAATCCAATTAGTTAAGATAACTCCAAACCTAATGGCAGGCATTAATTTTTATGCTTTCATACATTTTAGTGCTCCCAATCTGTAAGATGTTGCAAGGGATGTGGGAGGGCGATAGAATGGATGCTGCCACTATATAGTAACTTATTTGGTTTTAATATTTGGTTTTTGTTATGCGTTCATCACTCGTGTGTATGTTCGTCTGCGTATATATGCATACATTCATACATAAGAAATCTCTGAAAGCGAATTACTTCAGGTCATAATCCTGAAACCTTTAAATTTATTCCAATTGCAACTATTTCAATAGGCTCTTTAAGAAACCTCTGGGGAAGATCACGTGTGTAGGACAAACAAGAAAGCCTAATGACATAATAGAGAATTTCATATATCGCGATAGATAAAAATGTGTGTGTTGTTGTGACCGTGCATTTTTCGTTCAAGTTGTAGCTTTCAGCTAAACGAAATAATGAAATTAGATTTCTTTCGAATGAGTATTTATTATGATGTACAGCTGTGTTTAATAAATAGCAATAACTATATACAAAAGTATGCGATTTTGGACTAACGTATGTCGCCGCATCACGCTGTATCGCATCGACCGACTTTAACCAAACTTATAGACAATGTAGGTATTGGGAACATTAAAGTTTATGTCAAGTTTTTGTTGAAATAGGAAATCACATGTATGCGATAAATAAATTTCAAGGTACCATAAATTCATTGTTTTGACTTATAAATTATTGTTTTAGTTTAATTAGCGCCCTATTGGGGAAAAGTCCAGCTCAGATGGAATTTTTCGAAATTCGTACTTTTAGGAGTGAAAACGGGCACGCTCACTATAGAGCTAGAGAGTTGCAACAAGGGATTTTTCGAAATTCATACATTTAGGGGTAAAATTGGATCAAATTAGATGATACTAGTGCCAACACTCTGTCAAACGTCAAAAGCTAACCGCCAAAATCGATCACGAAATGATTTTTCGAATATTTTACCTCTATGGATAAGGCAACGTCTAATAAAGAGATAAAACTGGTACCATCACTCGTTCTTTTAAGGAAAATAGGCCGCAAAAAGGGATATCACTGGTACCACCACCCAGGCCAAATGATTAAAGCTATAATCGCATGCTCCTTATGGAGTAAGAAAGCTAAAAAGGCCGAATTAGGGATACAACTGGTGTAATCTAGGTAGAATTGCGAAACGAAAGGATTTTCAAATTTCTTCCAATTAGGGGAAAAAGGCCGAAAATGGATAAAACTAGTACCATCACCCAGACCAAACGTTTTAAGGTAGAATCGCGAATACAAGGTTTAATAGTTATTTTACGGAGTAGTTGCGCAGTATGCAGAGAAAATCTTCAAAAGGCCGAAAAAGGTATACAACTGGTACTATCGCCCAGATAAAACTCCTGAACGTAGAATCATGAAAATTAGATGGAATATGTATTTTATAAAGCAGATGTATTTCAGTATTCATATTTTTGGGGGTTACTTGCTACCATCATCCAGACCATAAGTCTAAAAGTGGAATAACGAAAGTTGGGGGGAATATTTATTTTACAGGGCAGTTGAGCGATACGACGTTATAATATTAATAATGATTTCGTTTTATTAGAGGTACAAAGGCCGAAAAGGGAATAGAACTGGTACTATTGTTATGACCATTCGGCTAGATCTAAAATCTTAATCCATTATATGGACAAACTCAGTAGAAAATTATAGAATTACACACAGAGGTTCTTCGAACTAATAGCATGAAAAAAGGATAATACTGGTACTATTGCTCAGACCAAAGGGATAAAGTTAGAATAGCAAAAAATTGGCGTGCCAATTTCTTCTTCTTCTTAATCGGCAGTAGCAACAGAAATTTGTCCATCAGTAGCCTGCACGTAGAAAAAAGTTGCAAGCGCTTCGGTTTTTTGCGCTCCGTAGATAGTTAGCCGCAATAAGTTTAGATAACAGTTTTTTCACCTGGTCCATCTAACGAAGTTTTGGTCGCCCCATCCTGTGTCACCCATCCGGTTTATTGACAAAGACGTTTTGAGCCGGAACTTTTCATCCATTCGTACAACGTGTCCAAGCCTGTGATGTCGATGTCGTTGTACAGCTAATACAGCTCGTGGTTCGTTCGACGCGTTAACGATGATATATCCAAATATTTTGTGAAGTATTTTTCTCTGGAAGACTCCCAGAATAGATTGATCCCAGGATTCTGCGCTGTAGAGCAAGACCGGTAGGATCAGTCTATGGTAGAGTTGGATCATTGTTATTCAAGAGAGCGCTTAATATTTTTGTTTACCGCGGAGCCAAGTTTAAAAAAATCTACCCCTTCAAAGTTATACTTTTTAACGTTAACGAGTTAAAACAAATAACTTGGTTTTATCCTGATTTATCTCCAGACCCACTTCTGCCGGCTGCTTCGCAATGTTCGAAAAGACCGCAGTAACATCCCGCAATCCACGACCAAAGATATCTCCATCATCTTTTGTTAAAGATTATACCAGTCCTGTTTACTGCAGCCTTCCGCATGAACATCTTCATTACGATGTTAAAGACAGACTATCGCCTTGTCTAAAACATCGCTTGGTAGAGAATGGCTCAGTCAGATTTTTGTCTATTTTTACTCAAGACTTTATGTCAGCATTTATTAATTTCTGTCGTATCGGACTGTCAATTACATCTTTGTAATCGATGAACAGATGGCGGGTGTCGATCTGCATTTCTTGGGTCTTCTCTAAGATTTGTCGTAGGGTGAATACTTTGTCGGTCGTGCATTTACCAGGTCTAAAGCCACACTGATAAGCTCCAATCAGGCTCTCTAGGATGGGCTTTCGTCTTTCACATAACACACTAGACAGGACCTTGAATGCGATGGGTAAAAAACACATTTGGATCGCCTTTTTAAAGTACAGGACATTAGACACTTATATTCCAATCATCGGGTATGCATTCCTTGGGCCAAATCGTGTTTATGAGATCGTGCATACATGTTGCCAGCTGATCGCCGCAGGCGTTTCATCTACGTACGATTCTCATTATAACGCTCCGTCACCGCACGCGTTGCTATTGGCTTCAGTTTTGCTTGTATGCAGCATCCATTTCCTCAGAAATTTCGCGAAATTCATAATCGTACTGAGCGTGGTTATTCATAACCCGGTACGGTTGTTGCGGCAGTGGTCATTGAATTCGCAGTATGCTGCCACTAGGTATCGGGAACATCTGAATTAGGGGGGTTGGTTCAAAGTAATTGAGAGAGTTGGTTGGAGTAGGCATTGGCTATCTCGGTGGCTGCAACTAGGTGGTGATCCGAGTGCAACACACGCTGAGACATGCCTTCCATCAATTTTGATGTGATAAATCTGGTTTCTTGTCTTTTGATCAGGGGATATCCAGGTATCTTTATGTGGAAATCTATTTTCAGCCACTACCATGTTTCTTGCCGACGCGAAGCTAACCAGTGGTGTTGTTGTGCAGACTGAATTTGTCGACTGCAGATCAAAAAGCATCTTCCCTTCCAATTTTAGCATTAAAGTCTCTCAGAACAATTTTAATGTCATGTGCAGGGTTGCGGTCATATATCTCGTCCAGGCGCTCGTAGAATGCATTTCTAATGTCCTCGTCTTTGTATTCCGTCGGTACGTGTACACAAATCAGCGTAATGTAATCGTCCTGACCGAATAGCCACTCGTTCACTTACAGGATTAAACCGCGAGATCAGATGTCAAAGTCTCTTGTCTTTCGGCATGCCAGCTATAAAAGATGTCATAGTCCATCTCATTTCATTTCCATGGCGGTGATATCAGCCTTGGATAGAGGCACCATTTCTGTTTAGAGTTCGGACAATTTATGTTGCTCAACATTGTGCCTTCCCAAATTTGCAACATGGCCGATGATATTGCCCGGGGAACATGTGTTCTATCGGACGTTGTGAGTTGCTTGGGGACCTCCAAAGAGAGCTTTTTGTTATTACCAAGTGAATAACAATCAAATAGACCCAAATTAGAAAATCCCCGAGTTCTGCTACTTGTTTGCCCACAACTGCAAATAGTAAAGTTCACTTCCTACAATAATAATACTATACGTACATATTAATTTTGTTTAACGTCCTCGACGTAAATTGCTGGCGTCAAAAGGTCTTATAAGATTGAGTTGTGTCTATTAAGTTTACTAAAGTAGCAAATGTTGTGTAATTTCAATGAAAGATAAACTTTTCTAAGGAGTTGTAGGGGATGATCGCATTAACTGTTTCCGGGAAACTCAGGAGAAAGTATGTCAAAGGAAGCACAGATTAATTATTTTGTCGAAAAAAACAAAATAGAAACAAAAAAAGGGATTATGAGATATTGAAAATTAACTAGTCTGAACAAACTTGTCAGTATACTTAAGCATCTTAGTGCAACTTTTTTATAGTAAACAATGTTCTCTAATATAGCGCTTAAAAAAAGTTAAATTCGTCGTTGCTAAGATTGTTCTTTCGTAGAGTAGTGGAGAATGGGGGTATACTTATGGACATTCTCGACGTTATATACATACATTTTATTGCATTAATACTCCCTTTTTCCTGCAATATTTTGGTAAATGTTTTTAATGCTTTAAATATTTAAAAAATTTTCCCCTCCAAAGTACGGCTTCACATTAAATGGCACATATGCTAATTACTACGAGATACAATATGTCTTGACTACCCTTATTGTTTTCGTTGAATACCACAGTATTTTTAAGAATCAAAATGTCTTACTTGAATCCAAGGCATTTTGGTATATCAAAAAATACTTTGCTTTGAGATTCCAAAGAAATATGTGATTGTTAGAAATATTTTTTTGCTACCTAAGGAATGACAAATGTAATTGTACAACAGGCAATAAACATCTCATAAATTATTATAACTTGGTAGGAGAAACGGTTTGATAACAAATGACAAGAGTTTTTCATGCGACATTATTTATAACGCACGTGTGGTTCTAATATGAACATTTCTGTGTACATATTTTCTCCCCTCGTTAGCTTCTACTATTAATGGCATCATGAACGTAATAAGCAATTAATATATATAGGTCGGAGACAAGTTATATACTTGAGAATGGCAAATATTTCTTCGTTACAATACGAATAGTAAATAATAAATAATTATTAAAAACGTCTTATTACTTACAGTTGCATATCAATTCATTAATTGATAATAATGTTTATCCTAAAGGGTGTTTCGTATTAGTTTCCATTTTCCATTGGACAGATCTGGCAACGCTATTATTTATATCAGTTTTGTTTGTCATTCCATCATGAGTAGATTAGCTTAGGAGAAACGATTAAAAATTGTTTAAACAAAATCAAAATCAATCTTGTGAGCATCTTGGCTGCAACCAGGCAATGACCCGAGCCAATATTAGCACCGCGGATCACACGCACGTCCATGACACTAGATGCATGCCTCCCATCAATTACCACATGATCAATTAGATTTTTTGTGTTTTGATCGGGGGATAGCCAAGCTGCCTTGTGGATTTCTTTGTGCTGGAATCTGGTTCCACTCACTACCATGTTCCTTCCCTCTGCGAAGGTAACCAGCCTAAACCCGTTGTCTGATGTGTCGGTATGCAGGCTGAATTTACCGATCGATGGACCAAGAACATCTTCCCTACCTTTTTTTGTTTTAAAGTCTCCCGAGACAATTTTAATGTCGTGACCAGGGCAGCGGTCGTTTTTTTACTCTAGGCGGTCGTAAAATGCATCTTTAATCTCATCGTCTTTATCTTCCGTCGGGGCATGAGCACAAATCAGCGTGATGTAGAAATATTTCGCCTTGATGCGGATTGCGGCTATTCGATCACCAACAGGATCCTTAAATCATAGTCTTAATTCGTTTGCCGGGATCGTCAACATTTGGTGGGTACCGTTTTTTACTTTTTCTTTGTCGTGTTTTCATAGCCAGTAAAGGACCTGAAGACGGGTGGCGAGGCCAACCATCCGGGTTCGTTCATGATAAAAAATATCACGAACAAAGTAGTCCAGGTGCCACCACGAAGAAGGTTGTAAGTCGGCTTGAGATGCAAGATTCACTTTACATCTCAAACGCTTGACATGCGGTTTGAAAAATGTTCTGCATTTCCTCACCAAGCGTCCCTTAATTAAAAGATACTGCGTTGCTGTTAAAAACTTTACTTTCCAAAGAAAAAGTTATATGGGAATAAGGCTGGGCTACGAGATGGCCAGTTATTGTTATATTTTCTGAATATCACCTTTTGCCTAACAATTTCGCGAATTGCATCTAATCTGTCGTTAGAAATGTGACTTGTGGTCTCATCTTAATTAAACATATGTTAGAAATCGCGAGACCAGGGTTTGATTCCTGTTTTAGTCATCTCCATTTCTCTCATCAGCGGCCTCCTCGATGATGTCTATATCAACTTATCAGTAAACGTACAGTAAACGCATTTCATGCAGCTAACATTCGGACTCTTCTATAAGATGTAGGTCCAGTTGTGTGAAGCATGTTAATTTATGGGTTGTAAAGGGAAATTAAGTTTTGGCACCTCGTTAGAAATCTCGAGCCTGTGAGCATCATATTAAGGCTTTAATTCCATTACCAATAAATTTTTTTTGCAGATAGATCAGATAGGTTATGAACTGTTCCTCTACTCTCAGAAAAAAGTGAAATAGATTTAGACAAAATTGGAATATATTTGAGTAACAACTCAATACTTAATTAAGTTTACATTTTTCCTAAAAATAATCAAAAATACAAATATAAATGTCATATCCAATTCTTCGTTTTAATTCAAGAATAGTATATTGATATTATATCGAAGTTCGTACTAGGAATATAGAGTGGACGCCCCTGGGATGCAATTTGAAACTTTTATCTCAAGCCGACTCACAACCTCCACGTGGGGGCACCTGGGCTACGTTATTTGGTGATATTTGTGTCACGAATTAGATGTTGGGCCTTTTAGGTCCTATAATGGCTATAAAAACACGATGAAGAAAAAATAACAAACGGAAACCCTAAATGGTGACACTCCCTGGACAGAACAGGGACGCTCGATAAAGTCAAAATAACAAACGCAACCCCAACCAGTACAGAAATTTCAGTCAGGTAAACTGATAAATACTGATAAATACCATCACCCAATATAAGATATTGTTGAAGTCTTGAGTTATTGAAATTTATAGATTTTTAATTAAAATAAAATTACTTATGTGTAATTTTTTCCCTGCTTGTGGTGCAAATTCGTCCAAAACTTTACTTATTTGTGTAGGGGGTATAGGTGCCGGTTTGGAATTTATGTAAGAAATATTAATTTTTCAAAAAAATTTAATTTTGATAGGGGTTACCAAAAGGGGTGAACCGATACAGTTTATTCATTCCTGACTCAAATTTTCATACGTACAACTTACGAATAATTTGACTGAATTCAGTACACTTACAAAAAACGATATGTATGTAAGACTATGGGGGTGAGTTCGGTCCTTTGTATGGGAGGAAGGGGTGTGTCATATAGTTAGGTTTTCTGATGTTTCGCCTCCTATCACAATATAAATTTACCGACTAATTTTCATTACCCCTCAAATGTCCGTTTGGAAGTTATGGAAGAATTATAATTTTCCAAAAATAGGTAATTTTGTATGGGAGGTACCAGAAGGGGTGACCCGATATAGTCCATATTCACTCCTGATTCATATTTTCATAAGCGTACAAATTACTCATAATTTGACTGAATTCAGTGTACTTAGAAAAAAGATATGTTTGTAAGACTATGGGGGTGAGTTGGGTTATTTGTATGGGAGGTACCAGAAGGGGTGTGGCAAATAGTCAAGTTTTTTGGGGTTTTGCCTCCTATAAAAACATAAATTAATTTTCATTACCCCCCAAGAGTCCGTTTGGAAGTTATAGGAGAAATATTAATTTTCCAAAAATAGGTAAATTTGTATGGGAGGTACCAGAAGGCGTAAACCGATATAGTCCATATTCATTCCTGAGTCTTATTTATCCAAAAATAGGTTATTTTGTATGGGAGGTACCAGAAGGGGTGGAGCTATTTTGCCCATTTACAATCCCATAAGTTCGTTTTGAAAAATATTAATACTGGTAAATTTTCATACCGATCCGTTAAGGTTTACTCGAGTTATCCTGCTGACCAGCCATCCAGCCAGACAGACGGTCATAGCTCAATTGTCTTAAAAAGTCCTAAAACGAATTTGGTCTTAAGATACTTGATGATATATACCCTCATCCCTAAGGGTGATGGTATAAAAATGGTGACACTCACTAAACAGTACAAGGACGCTCGCGACGTAACAATTCCGACATATAGTTCAGCAAGCACGCGGAAAAGCATGAACTCGGATGTGGATTTGTAATTGTCCGCATCAAAGCGAAATATTTCAATTTCACGCTGTTTTGTTCCGTCACTAGCTGGAAATCGCTGTCCTTGCAGGAAGGCAACGCTGTTACACGCATTTTCGCCTTAGCTCTCTGGTAGAATTTTCGGGCTTCTAATCTAATTCGGAGCAACTCAGTGCACTCATCCTGCCTCTTCTATGGCTCCTTCTTTTTCCGTCTAAAAAGAGGAGTTGCCTCTCGTCTCTTCTCCCTGTGCCGTTCACTTTGCCATTGGCTGCAGTTTCGCCGCAGCATCCTTCTCTCTCTCGTGGCATTGCGACATTCATCATCGTACCAGTCATCTTCTTAAGACGGCTTTGAGTGCCCAAATACGCTCCTCGCAATCCGTTCTATGGAGTCGGCTGTATATTGTCACTGCGAGGTTATATCATCAGGGGTTTGAGCATGCCGCAGCAGTTGAGTTAGGTTGATGGAGTAGCGTCCGTTTTGACTCTTATGGTGGCTATATGTTCACACAAATCTTGAGACTATGTGTCGCAGTCTCTTACTTACTTAATTTCCCTTTGCACCCCATGAATGAGGTATGGGATAGCTTCTCGCGTCGTTGTGAATTAACACGCTTTCTATTTTTAGATTCACAACTAACGGCACCTACTTGTTTATCGACGAATGCGAACGTCACTGTTTGAGAAGCTCTTACTAGACACGCCGATTGACTCGACACTTAATACTGCGAAGTTGCTGTCAAAAACATTCGAGGGGAGCCGACAATGAAAGAACATTTTTTTTTAAGATGACTGGAGCCAGGTTTGAACCTGCGATCTCCCGCATGGTAGTCGCGTGTCCTAACCACTATGCTCGCAGTCTCTTGCCAGCCACAAATCCACATTCAAACTCGTGCTTGTCCGCATGGCCACTATATTAGATGTCGCACATCTTAATGCGCGGGCACCCGTGTCAGCCTTGTATTCTCCGAGGACTTCCGCCAGTTGGATGGAGGCACCTGGTCTATACAGTGTTCTAACATTCCAGGTGCATATCCTCAAATTATGGTCCTTAATTCGTTTGCGGTGGTCGTCAACATTGTGGGGGGTCCAATTTATTTTTTTCTTCCTTTTTTTCATTCCAATGGTTCAAACGTCGGTGGCGGGTTGCAAGAAAATAATTTAAGGAAGTCTGACTATTGAACGCATACTAAAGTTATGTTAAATTTAAATCATTTCAACTACAAATTTACTTGTTTTACTTGTTTTGAGTTAATTTTGCAAACTAAACTAACAACTAAGTTTAGTTCGTTAAGGCAACGTCGCTAACGAGTCTTAATCTGATGGCAAACGTAACAATGTTTGCAAAAAAAAAGTTGTTACTAAATACAGTCCAACTAGTTTTTACGCTATAATCAAACGTTGCTTCAAATATATATAATAATTTAGTTCATTTATGTGTTATAATAAAATTTTCAATGTAATAATAAATTTGTGTTCTCAATTCAATGCTGCCGAAAATGCTCTGAGCGAATTTCTTCAACAATTTCACAGGATGTTTTCACTTTTTCTATGAACGTCCTTTAAAAGCAATATCTCTGTGTTTGTCTATTTATTATGTATTTTATTCAAACCCATGGCATTCCTGGCATTTCGTGTGTATTGTATTTCAAGATTACAAAGAAATATGAGAGTGTAAGAAATATTTACTTCCTACCTTAGAAATGACAAATGTAATTGTACAACAGGCAATAAACATCTCATAAATTATTATAACTTGGTAGGGAAACTGGTTTAATACGAAATGACAAGTGTTTTTCAAGCGACGTGAGATTGTAATAAAATCTTTGTTAGGAATATGATATATGCCTAATTTTGTCTCGCTTGTTAGGATCCACTATAAATGTCATCATAAATGTAATAAGCACATAATATAGACGACTGATGTAAGTTACATACTGGAGATCTTATTGGAATATTATTGTATATATTGTATTTATTATTATGGAAAATGCTATTGGAAATAACGTTTGAAAGCACTTTGTTGTCTTGGCTACGCTTGAATATTTTAGTAATCACACTTACCGATGTTAATATAAAATGAAAGATATGAACGTTTTAAATATTGTAGGTGGGTTAATGTCACGTATTACAGTATTTATTTATAATTTTATTGTAGTAAAGAATATCCGATCGATTCAAGCAAGTTATTTATGGCATTACAAGGATATATGAACAAATCGGGACAGGCGTGAATTTCAAAAGATATTAAATTTGATATTTAATAGAATTAGCATTATTTCATCAATGATTGGCTGATGCAATATCAACCATATGGAACTAATGAAATAAATTTGTTGTTGTTATATTATCAGATTTATTTAATGTAACAATAACAATTCATATAGAGTTACAATGTTTGATTTTAGGTAAATTAAAAAAAACAATGATATATATTCTGATGGAACCATAATGCTCGTAGAACGAGTTTTCTCGCCATATGAATGCTATTTTTTTTTATCAGAAATCGTGCTCTGCACACAAATCCCAATGGAAATTTGACATTACCACATCCAAATAAAATTTAACATAACTAAAATTAAAAAAAAAATCAACATCTAACATCATGCGTGTTATGCATAGGATCTATCTTAATATAATTTTCATATCAGCCTAGGTCCGATTTTTTTTTCAGGAGAGCCGTTATAAGCTCTATGTCCTCGCTGAAAATCAGGTTACGCTTTAATTATCTAGCATTTGCTAAGGAAAAGCATTATTTTACTTAAACGAACTTCTTCTTCTTTTTTGGCAGTAAAAACTGTACCATCAGCTGTCGCATGAAGAAAAGAATTCCAACCGCTTCGGTTTTTTGTCTTACGTAGTAAGTTCGTCATACCAAGTTTATATAAAAGTTTTTTTTCTCTTGGTTAATCCGACAAAGTTTTGTTCGCCCCCTCTTGCGCTACCCATTGAGTTTATTGCCGAAGACTTTTCGAAGTGTAGCAATTGCATCTACCAGTACAACATGTCCCAACCAGAGCATTAAGTCTACTTCAACGCTTTTGACTATGTCGATGTCGTTATATAGCTTATGGCTCATATGACGGCAGCTATCGCCGTTAATGATAATGGGTGCATATAATATTCGAGGTATTTTTCTCTCGAAGACTATTGAATAGATTCATCATCATGGATCAGAATTAATCTCTTATGTCTTATAGAATTAATTTTTGTTCAGGGAGAGGGATTTGTTATTAAACGCCTTGCTTAGCGCATATATCAGATGTTTGCGATGAATACTCGTCGCTTGATTTCCAGGCTAACATTACTATTTTTTAATGGACTAGCCAACTTAGACTAAATCACCTACCACTTAAAAGTTACAGTTGTCAACGTTTATGAAGCATCCTAAAGGAATATATCGTCCCCATAATAAAACAATAGTGTATAATTTGTTTGGTGTTTTGAGAAAATCGAGTTTAAAGTTTTCGCCAAATCGGATGTCTATGAAATTTTCGAAGAAGAAATTATACACTATTTTTTCCAATCACCTTTTGACACACTTTGTGGAAATAGATTTTGAAATTGACTAGACATAGAATCAATGATGGAGATTTAAAATATGTAATAAAAAAATAATGGTGTATTTGTTCGTTGAAACACATAACTTTGTTTTGTCCCGATTTATCATCGGAACCACTTTAGCTGACTGCTTCTCAATGCTTAAAAAGGCCGCAGTAACATATCAGGTCCTCGGCTGCGGTGGATTACTATAACATGTGCTGCATACACGAGCATCATGTGAGTTTTAATAAAGACGGTACCTGTCATGTTGATTGGTCAACTTCATTACGATGATAAAGATAACGCATGACAGACTATCTCCTTGACCTAAACCTCGCTTGGTAGAAAATGGCTCAGTCAGATTTTTGCATATTTTCACTAAAGACTTCATTTGAATCAGTGTCATGCCGCAAAGTCGTATCAGCTTCGAGGCGACACCAAACTCAACTCATCGGACTGCCTAATGTACCTTTGTAATCGATAAACAGATGATAGGTTTCGATTTGAGTCTTCTCCAAGATTTGTAGTAGTGTGAATATCTGGTCGGTTGTGAATTTACCAGGTCTACAGCCACACTGATAAGGTTCGCTGGGATGAAATTTAGTCTTTCACAAAACACAGTAGACTTAACATTGTAAGCGATGGGTAACAGGCTGATCCCGAGATATATGGTACACACAACTGGATCCCCTTTCTTAAGCATAGGTCATAGAACACTCAGATACGAATCATCGGGCATGAATTCCATGTGCCAAATCGTGTTTATGAGCTGGTGCATGCAAGTTGCCAGCTCATCGCCGCCGGCTTTTAAAAGCTCTGGCGGCAATCCATCGGCTCCCTCAGCTTTGTTATTATATTGCCGTGCTGATCTCTTTTTGGCTCGGTGGTGGACAATCAACTCCGTCTTCGATGATTGGTGTGATTTCGTCACTTATGCTGCCTTCGGCAACGAGCAGAGAATAAAAGTGTTCCCTCTATATTTGCAGTACACTCTGAGTGTCCGTGACAAGATTTCCGTCTCTATTCTTCCAGTTGGGACCCTTGTTCCAAAATCTTTGTTTTTACCTTTGGTAGAACTTGGGACTTCACCTCTTTCCCTGTATGTTCGATATCATATCTGTCTCTTTTCTTTCATAGAAGATTTTTCCACCTGAACAGGCGTTTTATCTCCCTCATCATCTCATTTTAAGGCTCCGCGACAGCACCAGTTGTCATTGGCTGCAGATTTGCCTGTATGCAGCAGAATTTTCTTCAGACATTGCGTGGCATTCTTTATCGTACCAGGACTTATCTGAGCATAATTTTTCATAACCCAGCACGGTTGTTGCGGCATTGCTCATAGAATTCGCAATATGATTCCTTTGGATGTCGGATATATCACAATAAGGGGGTTTTTTGGAGGAGTTGAGAGAATTGGTTGGAGTAGGCATTGGCTATCTCGGTGGTATTCAACATTGTGATGTGTAGCTTCCTAGTAGTACGTCATTAGCACTATGTGATCGCGTGCGTACCTTGGCTGCAACTAGGTGGTGATCAGAGTCAATGTTTGCACCTCGCATCACACGCACGTCCATAACGCTTGAGACATGCTTTCCATCGATTACCACGTGATCAATCTATATTATTGTCTTTTGATGTAGAAATATTTCACCTTGATGCGTGTTGTAGCTATTCGATCACTTACAGAATCGAACCACGAGACATTATATCTGAGTCTGTGGCCAATTACAAATTCATATATAAATTCGTACTTTTCCGCATGGCAGGTGGAATAGATGTGGCAATTTAACATCGCTTCCCTGCATCCCTGCCCTGTTCATCTCATCTCCTGGATGGCGGTGATGTCATCCTTGTATGTTCTGATGTTATTCGCCAATCGGATATTGGCTCTATGGAGAGTCCGAATATTCCAGGTGCATATCCTTAAATCATAGTCCGTATTACCTTTGGGGAGTCGTCAACATTAGGGGAGTTTCACAGCCAGTAGAGGACGTAAAATCGGGTAACTAGCCTTACCATCACTATTCGTCGGTCACTATCTGCAGCTATTAATGATACAAATATCACGAACAACCAGGTGTCACCATGTAGAATGTTGTCTGACGGCTTGATATGCAAGATTCACTTTACATCTACAATGACAGATTCACTTTACATCTTCTTATTTTGTTACTTCTAGGTAAACTATTTGTTTGGGGAGCAGTGTTTAAGCCCCTTAAACCAGCTGGAGACATACCCTAATGTTAAAACGACAAACAAAGTATAGGTGTGGGGGATGATGCATTTTTCTGCCACTTAACCACTTAGCTACTGATACCGCTGTACGCCAATCTAATAATGTTCATAAAATGGTAAGAGCATTTCTAAGATCTTCATTAATAGCACACAAATGTAATTATATCCAAATATTTCATTTTGGTGTTTGTACGAATTCCAATGTTAACGAGCATATTATAATTGGAAATAGTATAATTCAATTTCTTGCTCCTAAAACTTCCAGCTAATACAGAGAAATATTTCCTTATGTTCTGCAGTACTTCCTTTCTCTTAGCAAGGATATTTTTTGTCATGAAATTCAATAATCGCATTGTTTCTTAACAAACAGAAACCAAATTGGATTATTCTCACTTTATATCACCATCATCATGAAGCATATTTTCCATGGAATTTTATTAGCTACGTCTATTTTTTGAAGGGGTGTACCTACATCTTTTAAATGCGTCAGTATTAACATCCATGTATAATAATAATATCAACAGCTTCCTGTTGCTCTATTGTATTTCGCTGAAAATTAAATTTCTAAAGTTTATGAAGCAGATTTAATTGAGGTACGAGTATGTGTTTCTTATGTATACGAGTATACGTAAGTGTATTAAAGAATTATGTTATAAGAGGTATAAGTGAATGAAAGCAATATGTTGCGTTGTTGTTGAGTATATTCTAGAATTGTGTATTCCTGGAACGGATATGCTGTTTGAAAGGATGTTTTTGATATTTTGTAAAACAAATAAATATTCATATATGGCTATGATACCAAGCTATATTTTAACGGTATAAACAGATGCGTGGGATTTGGCAATAAAATGTTAATCATTCGCATTGTGTGGAAAAGAGAAAATGTTGATGAAAATGTGGTTATAAGCGAAAATCTTGTTACCGCAAAGTTTCCAGTGAATAATATATTTGAATTTACACATTTAGTTAGAGTAACTTTTCAGATGAATGTACTTATCTGAAATTTAATCGAATATACAAACTATAATGAATTATTCATTACTAATATTAACTTATCATTATTAAATGTTCCACAGGACCAAAAAACGGTTTTAGAGTTTTTATACCCTTCACCATGCGAATGAAGTGAATGAGTGAAGGGTAAATTAATTTTGTTCTTCCATTTGTAACGCACATAAGGAGGCGTGGTAGCTATGACAATATATATATATATAAACTAGTGGGCCCGGCAATGCTTTGTTATTGCATATTAACTTGTAATATATGTAACATTTAGGTCTACAAAGTACTTTAAAACGGCACTTAAGCTCGACAACAATATCTTGAGTTTATTAACTTATGTAACTAATTTCAAGTACCTCCTTAACATTCAAGTAACTAATTAAGTTTTATTGTTTAAAATTCTAAATATGATAGGCTCTATGACGATAGTAAAAAGTTAATCATCAAAGTCATAGCTATAGTTTCGACATGTAGATTAAGTTTTGTCTGTATGTAGGGAGAAAAACACTTCTTTCACAAATCGGAAACAGAAATTCCTCTAAAGATCAAAATTCAATTTTTATATTTATCTGTAGAACCGTCTGTATACTAACTATGTCTTTGGGCGTAAAAATCACTTTTGTTATGCCTTCTCCTCCTATTGACCGCAAATGAAAATTTCGTTTGAAGCTTCATGCCTTTAGCCATAAAAACCTCATTTGCCATGTCTTCTTCTCATACTGACCCAGACTAAACCCGAATACTCTCTATATATTGGTCACCAACATTTGGCTTGACAAAGTGATGATCTCACGCGCTGCATGGCATATTACGCCGTCGTGTTGGAACCATTTCTCCTTCAAATAATGTGCAATTACATGATAAATAAAAAAATTAATTGATCTAGTTCTTCTACCAGTTGGATTCTATATGAATGTAGACTAAAGGCCTGCAGCGTTCCATTCATTCTGCTTGTACAAACAGATAAAACAAGTAAGAACCTGATATTATCGGTACAAATACAACAAATAGTAGAACAAAACATGTGCTCATTCGTTTTGGATTGAGTAGATCGCGTCTCATTTCTTTCTCTAGTTCTCATTGTAGTGGAAACTTTTTTTTCTCTTTGTCTGTTCTTCTCAGTGAAGTAACTGTTGTTCCTCTTTTTTAAATGGATATATCCATTTAATATAGATATTCCAGACCATACGCTTTGCGTTGATGATGTTTTCTTACTATTTGTTTATTCTTTTTACCAAAAGTAATGGTGTAAGTTTCATCTGTAGCAAATTTTAACAAAAAAGAAAACAAAATTTCGCTCTTTATTCTTTATGCTTGCAGCGTCACGCTCCCCACATATTCCAAGTACAGATAACAAGAATACCGATATATCTGTTTGTTATGTATGTATTCATACAAGTATTTTTGATACTTGGTACTTTCACTCTCTCATACCTATTCTATCGTTATCTAAAAGAGAAATATTCCATACGCACTCAATCCAAAGAGAGCAAAACAGATACAAGCAGATATAATAAAATTGAACTACATACAACAAGTGTGTTTGGATGGTTCTTTGCAGACCTATAATGTAGACCAAGATCTTTCCTCAGCATTTGCAGAGACCCAGTTGCTGAGAACGGCGTCAGTTCGATAAATTCTAGTCCCCTGTCACACTTACGTCTAGTGTTGATGGCTTCTATTAGCTGCTCAGATGGATGATTATATGCACCCTAAACTTTACAAAGGCTCCATAAGTTTAGCGAACAGAACGAGCATTTTATCTATAGGATTTATAACCGATTCGCTCTCCTGAAAAGTAATTAAACCAGTACAGAAATTTCAGTCAGTTAAACTGACTGATAAATACCATCACCCAATATAAGATATTGTTTAAGTCTTGAGTTATTGAAATTAACTGATTTGTAATTAAAAGAAGAAAGTTTCAGTCGGCCAACCCAACTTACATTTACCCTTACCCTCAGTAAAACAAATAATTTTCTATTATATTGATATTATTACTCGATTTCTAAAGTGGGCGGAGTGGTATATTTGTATGGGAGGTACGAGAAGGGGTATAGTTAGGCTTCCAGATTTATTCTCCATTACTATATCCTGTTATAGTTTTACTAATTACAGAATTTGGGTACGATTGCCTTGGGTGTACTGATATTATTAGTACATCCCTAAAGTGGGCGGAAAGGTACATTTGTATGAGAGGTACCATAAGGGGCGTCGCCAGACTTCCAATTTTTTCCAAAACTTTGTTCTGTTATAATATAACAAAAAACAGAATTCGGGCACGATCGTGTCGAGTGTATTGATATTATTACCCTATTTCTAAAGTGGGTGGAGTTGTACATTTGTATGGGAGGTACCAGAAGGGGCGTGTCTAGACTTCCAGATTTTTTTCTCTAAAACTTTATCCTGCTTAAACTTTACCAAATAAAGAATTTGGGCACGATCGCGTTAGGTCTTTTAATAATATTAATCGATTTCCAAAGTGGGCGGTACCAGATGGGGCGTGAATAGACTTCCAATTTTTTTCTCCAAAACTTTATCCTGTTATAGCTTTACTAAAAATAGAATTTGGGTACGATCACGTTTAATTTATTGATATTATTTCTCCATCTCTATAGTGGGCGGAAAGGTATAATTGTATGGGAGGTACCAGAAGGGGCGTGGCTAGGCTTTCAAAAATTTTTCCAAAACTTTACCCTGTTATAGCTTTACTAAATATAGAATTTGGGGACGATCCCGTAGGGAGTATTGATATTATTACTCGATTTCTAAAGTGGGCGAAATGATGTATTTGTATGGGAGGTACCAGAAGGGGCGGGGCCATGTAGCCCATTTGCAATAACGTAAGTAGGTTTGAGAAAATAATAACTCGTGCAAAATTTCAAAACATTTGGTTGCGTCTTTCGAAAGTTATCGTGCGAACCAGCCGGACAGCCACCAGACAGACAGACAGACAGACAGACAGACAGACAGACAGACAGACAGACAGACAGACAGACAGACAGACGGACATGGCTCAAACGACTTAAAAAGTCATGAATCGAATTTGGTTCAAAGAAACCTAGGGTCTAAAGTCACTCCTTCTATGTGTTACACTTTTGGGTCGTATCAAATGATATATACCCTCATCCCTAAGGGTGATGGTATAAAAAGCTTTATAATCGGATACAAAAGCTTTATAATCGAATACTTAACATGTATTTCCACTTTTAATAACTATAAACATTATTTCATTGACTACGATTCTCATGATGTTAAGAAAGATGTTAAAGTAAAAATTATATTAAAAAAATTTATTTTCTTTGCCCCATGTTGAAATTATAATCGGATACCGATTACATTGTTTCCTTGTTTTGATTGTTTAAACATCACGAATATTATTTCATTATTTACAAATTATTTTTGAAGAATTTTGGAGAAATATTTTTCAAAATGGTATTCATGAATGAAAAGTGTCTACTTAGATACTTTCCTATGTGCGCAACGATTAAGATGAAAATTTCCTACACAATGAATACATGCAACAACTTTTTCCAAAAGGAAAAATGCCGAAAAACTCAAAATAAAAATCATAAATTCATAAATATGCAATAAATTGTACAAACGTCAAGTTATAGCATGCTTAAAGTAGATACAACCCTACTTTAACTTATTGAAGATGTGAATCGTTTATGAATATTGTTTTCTCGAAAATTGCTTAAAAGTGGTTTATAACCCTCTTATAAGTTTTTATGAAATATGCCGAAAGATTTTAAATACATTACCAAAATTTAAAATATTTGTATTTTTGTATAATTAAAGAACGATCATATTTTATAAATCGAGCTATGAAAACATATTCCAAAAAAACCGGGAGATTGTTTTTTTTTTTAATTGCATAGCTTTTTATTTAACTACAAAGATTTGAAAAGTATATCAAAACTATATTTATTTGTATTTATATAAAATGAATAAATTACCATATGTTATATAACGAGATCTGAAATGTATTATCGTCAAAAAGCGCCGCAGGTTAAATATTTTTAAAAGAAATTGCGAATTTTTTTTTTCAAATATTGACTGAGTTAAAAAAAAAATATATCAAAACTGTAAAAATTAATATGAGTGGTAATATAATATAACGAGTGGTTTTGTGGTTATTTTTCGTTATGAAATTTTTTTCCTAAAAATGGGGCATGATTGCATTTTAAAATTGGGGTCATTTTTTTGGGGCTATTTTGCGTACCGCCGTTTATTAAATGGGCTCTATGAAAAATGCCCCAAAAAAAAAAGAAAAATTACCCAAAATAAAATTGGGGAAAAAAATGAAAAATGACCCAAAACTCAAGAACAGAATTTGGCTCCACGAAAAGCCCCCCAATGAAATAACGCCCAGGAAATAACCCCCGATGAAATAAACCCCAAAAAAATTGGAAATAACACCCAAAAATAAACCCCAAAGCAAAAACGAAACAACCCCCAATATTTGGGAGTTATTTCATATTAAATAACACCCAATGATGAAAATGCAATAACCCCCAATGAAATAAACCCCATCAGCAACTAAAATGAAATTATACCCAAAATTCATAAAAGAGTCAGTTTCACCAAGGATTTCATGAAGTCAATATGGACCAACAGCAAAGTCGCAAAATTATTGAAATGATTCGTAGATCGTTGTAGCCCTGCTCTATTTTTGCATTTCGGAAAACAATTAGCCTTTTACGTTTGGCCTTTACACAACCACCTCCAATGTTCACAAGTAAATCAAACTCTCTGCTTTTATTGAATTCTTCCTTTTGAAGAACTCTTACAAATTTAAAAAAATTTCCATCCTTGGATATCATTCTCAAAATGAAAAAATGCTCGGTACATTTTCTTGATTTTCTATACATCAATATGAACACAAATGGAAATATCTGTAAACATTCAAAAGATATTGTAAAAGTTTTCATGTAAAAGGCCTATTTTTATATAATTATAACCCCTAAAAACCAACAGATTTAAAAATGAAATAACCCCCGAAAAAATAAAAGAATTTAAAAAATTGGTTGGGTGTTATTTCATTGGAGATTATTTCATAATTTGAAAACCCCAAATGAGGAATGAAATAATTCCCAAAGAAAAATTAAAAACGGCCCAAAAAAATTGGGAGTTATTTTATATGAAATAACACCCAAAAATGTATGAAAAAAATTTGGGGAATATTTCATTTCTCGTTTGGGCGTTATTTCATAGGGGGGGCTTTTCGTGGAGCCCAGAATTTTCCCCAAAAATTATGAAAATACCCCACAAAATTTATGAAAAATACCTCAAAAAAATGTTCTTCTAAACAAATCTGGCATTATTAAAAGACGAATGCGGTGGGGCATAATGGTTAGAACACGCGACTACCATGCGGGAGATCACAGGTTCATCACCTGGCTCCAGTCATCTTAAAAGAAAAATTTTCTATCATTGTCGGCTCCCCTCGAATATTGTTGACAGCAACCTCCAGCAACAGCAACAGTGACGTTCGTATTCGTCGGTAAACAAGTAAGTGCCATTAGTTGTGAATTTAAAAATAGAAAGCGTGTTAGTTCACAACAACGCGAGAAGCTATCCCATACCTCATTCATGCCCAATAATTGTATTTTATTTTCACAAAAAGATAGCACAACACTTTTTGAATGTTAATTTCTTAAAATATTTCTTCATTTGACTTTTATTGTATATTCTAACTAGTTTAACAATTTTTCATATTTTTATTTTCAAATTTTTCTTTGCCACGAAAAAAAAGTCTGTCGAACCTGTCCCTACATTATCAGACATGTCTGTCCAGATTTATGAAAATCAAATCGTTTTGATTTTTTACAGACAAGTCTGCGCAGACCGAATACATCGCCCTAGACTGGGGGATAAGTCTGGGCAGACAGACTTGTCTGCCAGTTTAAAGTGTGCTTTAGATGGGGCCAATATTGCTGCGATGGTGATACATAACAAAATCAGCTGTAAATGACTAACACATGTATACATACACAAACAAATTTGAACGCAAAAATTATTAACCAAATGTACACGCTCATTTTGACAGACATGCAGAATTACACATCGGTTGCTGAAGTAACAAGCCATGTGTAAAATACACATTGTCTAATGGCACCTTTACATTCAGTTCTTAATCAACAAATACCTTGTTCCTTTGTGTAACGTATTTGTTACGTATGAGTGTTATGATAAATATGGGCTACATAAATATTAATCATTCGTCAACAACAAATCTTAAATCTTTCTTCATATATAAAATTGATTGTGCAAACGTTTGTCCAACCATCTGATCTTAACGAAATGGCTGTATTCACACCATTTATACGGGTTTTGCCTGAAACATTTGGTTGGCGCTAGGGTAGAATTTTGTTGTATTAAGTTGTATGTATAAATGGAATCGGCAGGTGGAGCTTGGGTGGACATATTTCGAAAATTTATGTTTATGGTCCAATTTTAGTCAAATTCAAAATGTATGGGTTTTTGGACATAGGAAAACTTTGTATGTATTGTCAACACAAGGTGTGTATAACCGAAAATTTAAAAAAAAAAATTTCAGAAAAGATTTCTAATTCTTGAAAAAAAAACATTTGTTTAAATACTTTTATTTTTGTCACATCTATCGACGATCCGGTGGAAATACCCAAATATGGAATAAAAACCGTTTTTATTTTCATTTGAGAAAAACTTCTAATAAAGTATTTATGGCACCTCAGATTGGTGTGGATTATTTACAATAATCAGTGACATAAAAAATTTATTTTATCAATTAAAACTTTTCTATTCGTTTAACCAATTTGGTGTATCATTAGATACACTAGAACAATTTGAAAGACAAAAATGTTTTCCTCGATGATTCCAATGGTTTTCTAATTGCCATCAAATGAATATTTCCATTTAAGCAATGTTCTACAGTTACTGTTGAAAAAATTTTCTATCATTGCAGAATTTCTATTAAGTTTTCCGGCTAAAAAACATACTTTCTACTTACTACACAGCTCGTCTTCAATTGTTTGACTTCAAGTTCTTGGAATTTTATTGTTGTCACTTATTTTTTAATTGCACTCTTGACACCAATTCCAATGAATTAATAATCTTCGTTTCACGGAGTTTACTATGATAACGAATAGTTGAAGTTTATCAATAAACGGTTAATCAGTATTTGGTTCAAAGTGCAAAGGAGAGTTCACTAAAACGTATTTATCAGCAAAAAGCTTAGCTAGGAACAATTTTTTTCGGCAATTCGCCACAGGTAAACTGACTGATAAATACCATCACCCAATATTAGATATCGTTTAAGAGTTATCGTATTGTATTAGTATTTGTCTGCTTGAGGAGCGTAAACGGTTGTAGGTACGACTTTCTGTCATAATATCAGTGGATTTATGTACAAATTTGACTAATTTATAAAGCAGATACCATTACATAAATAAACGTTCACGTTAATACAATACAATAACTCATACAAAAAATATGCATATAATAGGAGCAATTTCTGCTATTTATATGAGTGTATCAAACAGTCAGGCTTGATGAGGTTTCGCCTCCTACAAAATGATAAATTAGCTGACCAAATTTAATAACCCCTCAGGTTTCAGTTTGTAAGTTATGGAAGAAATATTAATTTTCCAAAATAGGTCATTTTGTATGGGAGCGTCGGAAGTGTAATGCAAGGTAAAGCTTCTGATCGGCTTAACTTGGCAAACCCAAAGTGATCCTTGCCAATTGCACTTCAAGTCTACTCACAGAGCTTCTACTGCGGACGGAGTACCTCCACGTGGTGACGCCTGGAAACGTGCCTTTGACACCCGTCAGAGCACGGCTAACTGTGAGGGGCTAAACCTAAAACCCAGGCACGTCTGGGCGGCTGTAACAAAATCCTGGCAGGAGGAAAAAACTGCGACGTGGTGCGCTGGGCTTACAACCCGCCACCGACGTTTGAACTATTGCAGAGAAAAGGAGTAAGAAAAGAATAAAATCCGCCCCACAAAATGTTAACGACCAACGCAAACGAATTAAGGACCATGACTTGAGGATAGGCACCTGGAAAGATAGAACACTGTATAGACCAGGTCCCTCCATCCAACTGGCGGAAGTCCTCGAAGAATACAAGGCATAACCGCTTTACAGGAAATCCGGAGGACGGGACACTGGTGCTCGTGCATGAAGACGTGCAATATCTACTATAGTGGCCATGCGGACAAGCACGAGTTTGGATGTGGATTTGTTGTTGGCAAGAGACTGCGACACCTAGTCTCAAGGTTCAACCCCGTGTGTGAACGTATAGCCACCATAAGAGTCAAAACAAAGTTTTTCCACATAACACTTATATGCGCCCATGCTCCGACAGAGGAGAAAAGCGATGAGGACGAGAGCCTATAAAATGTATATATTACCGTAGCCTAAGCCATGACCGTAGCCCAAGCCAGTTAGCAGCACTAGATTTAACCATAAAAATATTAATAAGGCAAAATGATTATCTCCAGATCAATTGACAAGGAATCAGTTAGATCACCAGGTAGTCGATGGAAGGCACGCATCGAGTGTTCTGGACGTACGAGTGATCAGAAGTGCGAACATTGACTCGTATCACTTCCTTATCACAGTTAAGGTACGCACAAGGCTTAGCATGGCGAAAAAAATAGGTAACCAGGCACAACGTAAGCTGGACATCGGCAAACTGCGGACCACAGAGGTAGCGGACGCCTTCTCCAACCACTTAACTCAATTGCTGCGGAAAACTCCAACCCCTGATAATATAAACTCGCAGTGGCAATATATAGCCGACTCCATTGAACGGACTGCGAGAAGCGTACTTGGGTACTCAAAGCCGTCTCAAGAAGATGCCTGGAGGAAATGCCACGATAGGGACGAATGCTGCATACAGGGCAAAACTGCAGCCAATGGCAACGCGAGCTGTTCGTGAACGGCACAGGGAGAAGAGACGAGAGGCAACTCGTCTTTTTAGACGGAAAAAGAAGAAGCTGAAAAGAGGCAGGATGAGTGCACTAAGTTGCTCCGAAGTAGAGGGAAAGCCCGAAAATTCTACAAGAGAGTTAAAGCGACAATGCGTGGAACAGGGTTAAGATACGCATGGCCATCTCCCGCCTTAAAAACAACAAAGCTGGGAGAAGCTGATTAGGAGCATGCATCAGCTCATGGAGAACATCTGGCTAGAGGAGAGAATGCCTGGGTATTGGAGTCTCAGTCTGTTATGTCCCATATGCAAGAAAGGATATCGTAGTGAATGTAAGAACTACCGTGGAATAAGCCTATTACCAATTGCGTACAAGGTCCTTTCAAGCTTATTGTGTGAACGTCTAAAGCCAATTGTAAAAAAACGAATTGGACCATATCAGTGCGGCTTTAGACCTGATAAATATACGACGGATCAAATATTCACTCTTCGACAAATCCTGGAAAAACTCATGAAAAGCAGGTCGACACCTACCACCTCTTTGTCGATTACAAAGCTGCCCTCGAATCTCCGATAAGGAATAGGCTCTATGAGGCCATGTCGGAGATTGATATTCCTGAGAAGCTGATTCGACTTTGCAGATGTACCTTGGAAAAAAACCAAATCCTCGGTTAAGATTGGTAGGGACCACTCTGAGCCATTCAACACAAAAAGAGGTCTCAGGCAGAAGGTGATGAGAAAGGCTGGTGTCAACATGTCTGGCACCATATTCCACAAGAGCCACATGCCTATGCCGATGATATAGACATCATTGGCCGAAATCTGCGGGATGTTACTGCAGTTTTCTCATCGCTAGAAAAGGAGTCAGCAAAAATGGGGTTAGCGGTCAACGGGGACAAAGCAAAAATAATGATTTCGACGAACAAAGAGTCCTCTCGATGGGGACGAACCGTGAACGTTGACAATTATTGGTTTGAGGTAGTCGATGAGTTTAGCTACTGTTTATTCCAAAAACAACACTTGTACAAGGATCCCTTCTGGGATTTTGTCGCATGCTCGTTGGCAACCCTTTTTGGGGTCAGTTAAATTTGACGTTTTAAAGTAACGAGTTGGCCGCCTTTCTCCATCTCCTTTTTGAGTTCGCACAACATAAGTTGTTATAGTTTTATCTCGTTTCGCTATCTGGACAACGTCCACTCTATACATATCCTTAAGGTAAAATATTGGAAAAATAAAACTATTTCTTTAAATTGAATTTTTACTGAAATCTTTTCGTGTTTTATTTCTTCTATTTTTTACCGCACATTTGCTACGCAAACATTTTGGTCCTAACGAGCCGGATCACTTGCTACCAGCCTTTTGTTGATCCGCCATTAAATTTTGGTTTTTTCCATTTCGCAAGGAATTTTTTGGTGTACCACCACTTGTCAACGACATTCATCATCACCATTTAATCATCCTACAGCATCATCAAGCCGTTTTATCATCTTTACTTCAGAAAAAAGGTGCGTATGTCAGTGAATTATAAGTGAGCATTCCGCGATAATTTGTTTTGTTGATAAATAAAAGTTAATATAAAGTGTAATAACGGGTGCTTCTTCTTGTTCGCAAGTTACACCCGGAAGAAAATATTAGTTGCAACGCCATTTTCGGGAAATTTAAAAAGGCTTAAAAAAGCAGTAAAGACAGATAATTTGTAATAATTTTCAAATTATCGTGTTAATAATACACAATTGAAAAATTTTAAGTGGTTTGTGTGCGAATTATATTCGAAAAATTGTGCAGTGAAGTGATTGTGCGTTCAAGTGTTGACTGCTGTGCCTGGTGTGTACATATTTTTGTTTTTGGTAACAGAACATATGTACATAAATAGTTACCGATAATCGAGTCTTGCTTTATAGTTTTTGTTTTTGTTGCACTATAGCAAGTAAAATTAAAGAAGATAAAAGTAAAGATAATTTAAAAAAGTGAATAACCAGTGCAGTTACGGTCAACAATTGGATTTACATAAACGATTTATGTGACAAGGTGCTGTTACTTCACACACACACACCCACAAACAAAATTGAACAAACAAAATATATAAAAATTACACTCGTGAGAAAATATTAACCCTTATATTACTGTGGGTTTAATACATATATAATCATTTTATAATTTAAAATTTTTAAGTGATTTTTCTCAAGATTTTTAAAATAAATTATTCTTTTTTTTGTGCTTTTAATCGACATCGGGGTCAACCTTCGAAATTTACGCGAGCGTATTGCTTATAAGTTTTCTACGAAAATTTATTTAGTGCGTGTTAACCAGAATAAATATAATAAAAAATAATTATTCGTTTTTCTCGGTAAATAATTCTGTTCATTGTGCAAGTACACTCTACGGTCGATCCTATACGACAAGGGCTGTCATATTCGAAATTATTTGTGTTGTTTTTTGTTTTTTTTTCGGTTTTGGCTACTGGGACCTAGTTTTTTTAAACTCAGGTCATTTATATTGCGTTGCAATTTTATAAGTTAATCGAAGTACATATCGTGTTGAAATTTACTACGTAGGTCAACACGCTTTTAAGTGGTTTTGCCTAAATATTTTGAAAATATTCGTTCGTTACAAATTTTAATTGGCATTTGGCTTGTCTATACTGACAATTTCGTGCAATTTTAAGTGGTTTTTGAATATTTTGATAAAGGGAAGTCGTTCGTTGATTTGGTTTTTTGAGGAACAATTAAAATTCTATTCGTGAATTATCATGTCGTCTGAGCTTAATTCGTTCATTAGGGCCTCCGATGGGATTATACAATTCGAAGCGAAATTTACCGCCGGAGCCGCGGAACTTACAGTTTACCTTCTGGACGTTTATGCAACGCAGATGAATAAATTATGGGACAAGGTCTGCGTCACTTATGAGAGTTACCTTGAGTTTCTGGGATCTTCGTCCGATACAGGTCCAGAGGATATTGGAGCAGCCGAGGCAAAATATGATGCCGCGTTCAACGCGTATGCTCGTTGTTCAGCATCCATTAAGGAGAAGCAGGACAATCTTCGCGCAGCCCCAAAGGAAGATAAGGGAACGCCTACGAACAACAGCCGGAGCCAAACATTTGAGAACGACCTTAATACGGATTCGCGAGATGACCCTCAGGGAGATGTTCGTGCAACTACGGGACAACAACCGAGAGATGATCAACGGCATACCACTACCAATAATACACTACTGGATGAAGTACATCATTTGGCTTTACCACCATGCGACACAGAGGTATTTCAAGGTGATTTTCTTTCTTGGCCTGCGTTTAGGGATTTATTCACTGCAGTTTACATTCGAAATGCTAGACTTAGTGACATCGAGAGATTGTGTCATTTACGTAGGAAAACTAGTGGCGACGCACAAGAAATTGTTTCCAAATTTCCACTTTCGGGAAGCAGTTTCGGATTAGCTTGGTCAGCTTTAAAATCAACTTTCGAGAATACACGTCTTCTAGTAAATGAACAATTGCGAACATTATTTAGCATCCCTGCCGTTGAACATGAAACTAGTGCAGGACTAAAATCGCTACAACGTAGCATTAATGGTTGTCTCTCCGCTTTGTCTACCTATGGGGTGTCTACGGATAATTGGGACCCATTTGTAGTTTTCTGGTGCGTTCAACGCTTACCCAAGCATACAATTGGAAAGTGGGAGCAGAGTGTTAAAAATAAATCGGAATTGTCTCTTTGGAAAGATATGGATATTTTTCTTACGGAAAGAATCCAAACATTAGAATGCTTTCAAGGATTAATAGGCTTAGATTTTTCACGAAAGTCGTTTTCTTCGAATAAGCCCGCAGAGAAAAGGATAAATTCACATTTTAGTAATACCTTAACCAACGAGTCATCGACTGAACAAATTGGCAGAGGGCCTTCTTCGAGTGCAAATGGGAATTTCTGCGTTTTATGCCAGAATCGGTCGCATTGCCTGAGATTGTGTTTTAAATTTCAGAAATTAAGTGTCCTTGATCGATTTACCCAAGTCAAACGACACCATTGTTGTATAAATTGCTTGTCGCAAGCCCATAGTGTCAAAGACTGTGTTAGCAAACATAACTGCTCGCTTTGTGGTAAAAGACACCACACATTGCTCCATCGCGAATATCAACCAACCTCAGCAAATAATTTAGCTATAACGGCCCCAGCACATACTTCAAACGAAGGAGCCTTGGTTTTAAGCGAAGATAGTAATCAGGCCTCAACATCCAGTAGACAGTCAAGTTCAAACACAATAAATAGGCAAGTATTTTATACTTCGCAAGATAAAAATGTGTTACTAGGAACAGCTTTGGTGAATATCGTTCACCACGGCGTAAATTATCCCGTTCGTGCTCTGATTGACCCTGGATCTGAAGCTTCTTTTGTTACAGAAGGCCTTCAAAAACAATTAAAATTGCCTACATCGCACGCTAATGCCAGAATATCGGGCATAAACCAGGCAGTGTCTGCCAATTCTAGGAAGGTATGTGAGTTTATTCTTACTTCTCCTCTCGACACTTCTCTTAGGCTGGAAGCAAATGCCTTCGTACTTTCGAACATTTCTAGTAGATTACCATCATTTTCTGTTAGCTCTGACTTTGCTTCGCAATTGAATAGTATAAAGCTAGCGGATTCTCGTCTTTTCGATAGTCGCCCTATAGATATTTTAATAGGCGCCGATTTATATCCTCGCAACGTTCTGAGTGGTTCCCAACGGGTAGCAGATACTCTGCTTGCTCAGAACACCATCTTCGGTTGGGTGATTACCGGCCCTGTTGCTGATAGTCACGTTCAGGCACTTACTACTTCGTGGAGGGTTGGTCGCGTTTTAAAGGTTTACCTCGATGTTGATGGCCGTGTTAAATTAGTAGATATTAAAACAAAGAATGGTGTTGCAACACGGCCCATTTCAAAATTGATTGTTTTCCCAAATTGTTAGGATTATATATCGAATTTGTACTTGTTCGTAATTGTATGTCGCAGTATTTGTTCAACAGTTCCGACTGCCGGTTAACAATACCATACGATAACCAAACGAAGCAGATAGCTGTGACCGCCAAAATCTTGGATTTGAGAGATGTCGTGACTCCTTCAGAGCAGGCACCAGAATCTGTGCGAGCCCATTTTGCCGGGTTCCACATGGCGGATCCAGACTTTCACAAGCCTGGCCAAATACACATGATTCTCGGGCCCGAGGTGCACCAGAAGATAATTAGCACTCAAGTCTACTCAAATCCGGGATTTCCAATGGCATCATATACGGTGTTCGGTTGGGCCCTATCGGGCTCGTGCCAACCCTAAGGCTTATCGGCCAATACACTTTGTGTATGTGTATGATGTCTTCGTTCTCGTTTGCAGTACCATCGGGTCGACTAGGCCCATTGTATCCTGAGCGGTGGTGCTGCCCAACGTGTTTATGTGGTCCCTATCTGTCCTAGTGTTTGCAGTACCATCGGGTCGACGAGGCCCATTGTATCCTGAGCGGTGGTGCTGCCTAACGCCTTCGTTTTCTGGTTAATCGTCGTCGTCGTTTTTTGTTAAGCCCGGCGAAACTACATTGGAACTGTTGAGTTGGAAACGAAATTATATATCGCTATATACGTTAATATAATATATTTTGTAAATTCTTATCCTTGAATCTTATATTGTTTCTTTTGTGTTATGTAAATCTAAATCGAATGCTCACCCTAATACTGACATATCGCCTTACTTAAATATACCTATACTTCGTATTTAATCTATTAATTAACAGCCACTTTTTGAATTTTCAGACATGTAATGTATAGTATTTTTGAATTAACCGTTATATATTTTGAATTACATTCTACAACGAAATAGAATTTATAGTTTATTGTAATTATAATTTTTGCAACATGTAAGGATGTTGCAAGGTGGCCGGCAATGTTTATTCCAAAAACAACACTTGTACAAGGATCCCTTCTGGGATTTTGTCGCATGCTCGTTGGCAACCCTTTTTGGGGTCAGTTAAATTTGACGTTTTAAAGTAACGAGTTGGCCGCCTTTCTCCATCTCCTTTTTGAGTTCGCACAACATAAGTTGTTATAGTTTTATCTCGTTTCGCTATCTGGACAACGTCCACTCTATACATATCCTTAAGGTAAAATATTGGAAAAATAAAACTATTTCTTTAAATTGAATTTTTACTGAAATCTTTTCGTGTTTTATTTCTTCTATTTTTTACCGCACATTTGCTACGCAAACAGCTACCTCGGATCTTCCGTCAATAATAAAAATAATGGCAGCCAAGAAACTAAGCAGAGAAAAGTGCTAGCCAATAGGACTTCCGCAACACCTTATCTCGGTATACTAAGAAACAGCAATACCAGCTGCTAATCTTACCCGTTCTGTTGTATGCTGCCGAATCATGGGTGCGTACGACAACGGACATACAAAATCTGGGAGTATTCGAGAGAAAAGTACTCCGAAAAATAAATGGACCTAACTGTGTCGATGGCGAGTTTCGCCATCGGATGAACCATGAGCTGTATGAGCTTTACCACGACATCGACGTAGCTGACTACAATGGCTGGGACATGTTGCCATGATGGATGTAAATGCTCCAGAGAAAGGTGTTTCAAGGCGAACCTGAATGACGGCGCAGAGCAGTGAGACCCAAACTCCGTTTGGAAGGACCAAGTGGTAAGCGACGTGCCACCATCTAATAGGACTAACTGGAGAACACACGCAGAAGACCGAAGCTTGTGGAATTCTTTAATACTTCAGGCCTCAAATTTATGAACCACGTTCGTAAGTTGTAATAGGTCACTTAAGTAAGTAAGTAAGTAAGTAACCCAGACCAAGTGGCTAAAGATTGAAACGTTAATATTGGCGTGAATGTCTATTTTATAGAGTAGTAGTGCGATACGAAGACATTTTTGGAAACTCCAATTGGGGCCAGTAGACATGGGTGTATCACTAAATCAGAGAAATAGCGATTTTGACCAAACGTGTCATCCACGGATCAAATTTTTTGTGAATATTTATCTAAAAGCGGTAGAGTCAGGTGCATGGCATTTAATAAAACCAATTAGCACCCCAATCAAACGCCTCAAGTAAGGATTATGCATTTTATTGTGGTTTTCCCCTTATAAAGTAGACTTTAGCTAATAAGGCATTATTGAATACAGGGATTGAAAAGACTCCAAAACACTCTGCTCAACACATTTTAAACGTCGGTAATGAGCACAGGCGAACTCAAAACACAAGAGTTTAATGATCGAAGATGCTCCGCACACAGAGTCAACACATAACAAAACTCTTTTGTACAATTTTTTCCTGAGCACTCAAAGATGGTGTGCACACATAAACGAGCGACACTAAAAGATTGGTAGAGAAGAAGAAGAAATATAGCTGTATATGTGTAAATATATGTATGTATGTGTTTTTTTCTCTATATGAATATTCATGTGTTACTCCGTGTTTGGGTATTTTCGTTTCTCAGTGCACATATGAGTTGTGTCATCTTTATCGCACACACGACGGGAGTCAGAAAAAAGAGCAACATCGTTTTCCGACACTTAGCGAGATGTGTTTGCATGTTAACATGCTCAACGGTACAGAGTTTGTGTCACATTTACCTCTCAAACACTCTCATGAAAAGAGTTTTGCATACATTTTGTGCACATTTGTGAGTTTTTTTCAAACGCTGATTGAATATATAAATTGGAAGCGGAAGAAACAGGCGGGGCACTAAATCAGATCAAACGGTTGATTGTAAAAAAAGTTTAAATAAATTAAAATAAAATATTTATCTAGCGGAAAGTGTGACCAATGTAATGGGCAATTCGTTAGTAAAATATTACAGTACTCAACATCTTTATCAATAATAATCTTGCAGGCAGGACGAAGTCTGGGTCAATTACAATTTCCCCTATAGGATACTTACTAATTTTAAATCGATATATCTCGATTCCTAGCCATGGCTCAGCAACACGTTTACCGTTTTTTGACCGAAATAATTTTTTCAAGTAGACAGAACCCCCGCCGATCACTCACCCCTACTATTTGCCGCACAGTGTTATCATTAATAATGAGTTATAGATTTTAAGGAAAAAGGAAAATCGTCGTGCTACCGTCTTTTCCGTTACGATTCACAATGTAGATGACTTTGCATACCATTTTCTCTATTTTAGTTATGACTCATAACCAGTGCAACCGGAAATATGCCCTAAAAATCGTGTTTTATGCGCATAAAATATGACCTGAAAAATGGCAAAATAAGAGCTTAAAATCAACAAAAACATGCTCTAAAAAATTAAAGTCACACAATTTTTTTGATATGAATTTGAAATATTTTTATTTAAAGTAAAAAAAAACAGCTTAAATATTTAAAAAAAAAACAATATTATTTTAAATTTAGACTTTGTTGAGGAAGTAAAATAAAATAGAAATAAATATTTAAGGAACAAGTAAAAAAATATCACATGAATTTATTTAGCATTAAATTAACAAAAATCTTAAACCATGTTTCCTAAGTATCACGGTGTTTTTGCATGTTGAGCATATTATTTGAGATTGTTGTTGTAATAAACTACAAAATAATGAGATAAATTATAGAACAAAAAAATTTTGCAATACGTAAAATGTTTCTTGTACATTGAGAATGATCTTTTGACATCCACAGATGTAATTGGAGCGAATTTAAGGGCCAGTATTTCCTTTACTTCGTATTTTGATGTTAATGTTGGCGCAGATCCACACAATTCTTAACAAATACTTTTCACCTCTTCCAAGCCAACGTTTTGGGATACAATTTGATTAAATTTGTTTTACTATTAAATTTATTTCGGAATCCGATAAATTATCATCAATTTAAAAGTGTCTTCATTCACCTGAACTTGTTCAATAAGCGTAAGACCTGATGTTTGCAAATTTTTAATATGTTTTGCAATAAAACCGTAATTTGATTAAATTAAGTCAGATCTAGTTTGGGGGTCTGTCAAGACATCCTTTGCAGTTTTAATGGATTGTGCATCCTCATCGTGTAATGCACTTAGGACCTCTAAAATATCTTCATAATTGTTGGCATAATAGTTAACTGCTTCAAGGCGTGTTGTCATAGGTTCTGGAAGCAATGGAATGGTATGGAAACATTTGTTTAAAAAGTTCCACTCTACATGGAGCTTCTAAAAATACCTTCTTCACATTAGCAATAGCTTTATTATAAATTGATTTTTTAGTTTTGCTCGTATATTGTATGTAGTCGTTGTATACATTTTTTAAATGTTTAGATCTGTTTCGGATGGCACTTGGTAGTCCCTGTATTCCTCAAATTGTGTTCTTATATTTTGATTTCTCATTTTGTAAAGTGGAATGTCAGCAGACACAAAAGCTCGGCAAAGTTTTTCTTAAAAATCATGTTCTTTTAAGAGTCTACCGGAACATTCTGGCAAAAATAATTGTTTGGTCTGCTTATTTTACTTCTATGACTTAGTTGAATATGTTTGCCGCTTATCACATGTTGCTTCACTTGAAATCTGCGATCTGCTGCAATAACTTTGCTGCAGATTTTAGAATAGAGGTATCCACCATCAGCTCGTAAGTCAGGAAACTTTTCTACAACCGCCCTTAATAAACGTTTAGCATTTCACAGTTGTGTAAAACATGTATTAGATTTGGCTGTTACATTTTAAAAAACCAAAGTTGCAAAGACTTTTTTTTTACGAACAAAAAAATTATGTGAAACACATAAAATATGCTTAAAAGGGGATATTTTTGAAAATATATGGCCTAAAAAATATAGATTATGCTTTAAAAAGGAGTTTTTTTTTAAATAATGCTCCTAAAACCAAAATTTACCGAAATATGACTTTATGGGTATAATATGCCAAAATATGCTCTAACAAATATGTCTCAAAACACTTGTAGGACCATGAAACATATAAGTACATTACCAATTTGTAAATATCTCATTGTAAAAAAACATGCTGTAGCATACTTTCGGTTGCCCTGCTCATAACTATAAAAAGTTCAGCTAACCTAACGCCCACTGACAACTTCTTGATTAATGTTTTAGAGAACAAAATTTAAGGCAAATAATTTTTTTAATTGAATTCCAGAAAATGTGAGTGCACTTTTCTGTTAACACATACCTCAAACGCAAAAACATTATATTCGCCCTACTTGCTTAACTTTGACTGTTTTTTTAATTTATGACACAGAAGTTAGTTGGAAATTTCGTTAGAATTTCTGTTAAGTTTTTCATTCAAATTTTCCACTACTAGGAGTTCTTTTGGCTCACACTTCCATGTACTCAAATAGTTATTTAACGCTATAAATGTTTCGCCGCTGGTTCGTGGTGTCGACTATATAATTGTTCAACCTTTGGTTTTTGGAAATACAAAATTTTCAATTATTTTGTAGATTCAACTCTGATAACAATTCCGTCGAATTATTAATTGTCGTTTCAGCAGTTAGAAATAATCGTTCAGTAATATTTTCGCCAAATTTGAAATTCAAAGGAAAATAGCATTTGAGTGTCAAAAGGGGTTAGAGAGAATTTACTAAATCTGGCTTTTCTAACCCCATATAGTTGATAGTTAACGAATGTTATAAAAAACAGTTTAATATAACATATCTCAGGGTATTACATCACAGTGATGTGCTGACATATTCCACTATTAAAAATACTTTAGAAACGCTTCCTAGAAATTCAAATCTACTCTATTATATCTATTACTGCCGGATAATATTTGTATACAAATATCACATTATGTAGCCCTAAAAAACAGTTCTTGCACGTTCTTCTCCGTTCTTACTTACTTACTTACTTAGCTGGCACTTCTTTGCAATCCTACGTGATTATATACCACACGTAAAAAACTGTTATAGCCATTCGATCATCTGCGCTTCTTCTCCAGTTAGTCACACCAAGTTCTGCAAAGTTCTCAGTAACATGGTCATTTTAAAGAAGTTTTGGTAGCCCCCTGCTGCACCGTCCATCGAGTTTATAGTCGAAGACTTTTCGAGCTGGAGCATTTTCGTCCATGCGTACAACATGACCTAGCCAACGCACCTGCTGCACCTTAATGTGTCTGACCACGTCACTGTCAGTGTACAGCTCGAATCGTTAACGATGATGGTCCAAATATATTTTCCGAAGTATTTTTCTCTCGAATACTGCCAGAACTGATACATCCGCTTGTGTCATTGCCCAGGTTTCTGCGCTATACATCTAGACAGATAGAATCAATACCTTGTATAGCTGGATTTTTGTTCGTCGAGAGAGGGCTCTGTCATGAAATCGCTTGCTAAGTCCGTAATAGCAATTATTATGGTTATTACGAAATTATAGTTGTCAACGTTTACGCAGTTTCCCAAACAAGTTGATTATTTATTCGTTGAAACTAATAAATTCGTTTTGTTCTCGACCACCATTAGACCCATTTTCTCTAATTCCTTCTGTATACCTGAGAATGCTGCAGTCACATTCCACAGTTGGCGAACGATGATGTCTACGTCATCAGTATACGCAAGTAGCATGTGACTTTTGTTGAATATAGTGCCACTCGTGTTTACTGCAGCTTTTCTCATTATCATCTCCATCACAATGTTGAAGAGATCGCACGATAGGCCGTCGCCTTGTTTTAGGCCTCGTCTGGTATAGAATGGCTCCGTAATATCCGTGCAAATCTTCACTTAAGACTTCGTATCAGTCAACGTCATTTCGCAAAGGCTTATCAGCTTCGCTGGAATACGAAACTGAACCATGGTTTCAAGTAATTACTGCCGTATCGGGCTGTCGAAGGCAGCTTTAAGATGGTAGGTGTTGATCTGTTCTTTGGATTTTATCCAGGATTTGAGGAAGTGAGAATATCTGTTCTGTTTGTGATTTACCAGGTCTAAAGCCACACTGATAAGCCTCAATCATGTCGGATAACACTGGCTTTAGTCTTTCACTTAGCACACTCGACAGGACTTTATATGAGATGACTAAAAGTCTGACCCCCGGTAGCTGGAGCACACACATGGATCACCTTTTTTAGCACAGGGCATAATACGCTTAGATTCTAATCATCAGGCGTGCACTCGTTAAGCCAAACCGTACATAGGACCATCCGTTAACAGCTCATCGCCACCGGCTGCCTTATTATTTTTCAGCCGTAATATTGCTCCTCTTACCTCGGTTTGACTGGGAGGCAGGCAATCTCAGACGTCGTTGACAATTGGTTTGATACTTTCACGTGGGCTGCCTTCCGGAACCAGCAGTTGCTGGTGGTGTTCTGTCAATATATACAGCACACTCTGCGTATTTCTAACCAGATTTCCATCCTTGTCCCATAAGGAGAGCTCATTACCGTATTCTTTTGCTTTTAATTTCTGGCCAAATTTTAGGGCTTCACCTCTATCCCTGTATCGATCTATATCAGCGAACCGCGAGAGCTAGCACTTGGGCACCATGAGCAGGAGAGCCACACATGTATTCTCACAAACATTGAACGAAAACAAACAAACTCAATCAGTCTCGCTTGAGCATTCGTCCGACGCAGTTGTGTCGACGCTTGCTGTTAGCACGACAATAAAGAAATGGATTTTTCGGTAAAAATTAATTCTTATATGTTAATGTGCATTGCCACGCGCACAACAGTAATATTTTCTGGATTATTATATTGTAATTTTGTTCATAGTTATGAAAAAAACTATACAACAATTTCCTTCACTACAGTGAGAGAGGGAAGAGAACAACTCACCAACACAAACTCATATTGTAGTTGTATTGGGCTGCCGATGATTGATCTATATCCTCGTTTTCCCGTTCCTTCATCTGACGTTTGTTTTTTTTACTTAAATGGCTGTCTCGCCTGTTTTGCTGTCTCCTTCTGCCTTTCCCCAACACCCCGGGTTACAATTGGATGTAGGGTTGCCCTACAAGCAGCATCCCGTTCCTCAGACGTTGTGTGACATACTTCGTCGTACCAGAATTCGTCTGCGAGCCGTTTTTACCCTACACCATGCGCATAAACAGAGTTAATAAACCCTTTTAATTTTTTTCTACCATTTGTAACGCCCATAAGGAGGCATGGTAGTGTAGGTATGAATATACAAATATAAATGATCTGCATCGATATCTGAGTCGATTTAAAGGTGACCGTCTGTCTGTCGCCAGGATTACAGCCGCAGATTAAGAAATATCGAGCTGAAATTTGGAATTATTATTATTATTATTATTAGCCTTTAAAACAACTTGACACATATATATATATTTATATCTTAGTGCCTAAGTCAGAGGCCGAAATGATCAAAGATTTCCATTCGCTTCGATCTTGTGCGCACCGTCTCCAGTCAGTCCTACCAAGCAGCGTCAGTGATTCCTCCACCTGGTCCTTCCAACGTAGTCGCGGTCTCCCTCTTTTGCGCCGTCCTTCGAGGTCTTGATAGAATACCTTTTGCGCTGGAGTTTCCTCATCCATTCTCACGACATGGCCTAGCCAGCGTAATCGTTGCACTTTGATCCGCTTGACGACATCAATGTCGTGGTATAACTCGTACAGCTCATGGTTCATCCGAATCCTAAACTCGCCGTTTACGCAAATGGGTCCATATATTTTGCGGAGTATTTTTCTCTCAAACACCGCCAGATGAGCTGCATCTGCCTGTGTAAGCACCCAAGATTCGGAGGCGTACAACAGGACCGGTAAAATTAGTACCTGGTACAGCTGGACTTTGGTAGTTCGAGATAGGGTGGTGTTTATAAAGTGCTCGCGTAGTCCAAAGAAACACCTGTTAGCAAGCACTATTCTCCGTTTTATTTCGAGGCTGACACTGTTGTTCTTGTTCATGGCGGATCCAAGGTAGATAAATTCATCCACTACCTCAAAGCAATAGTTTTCAACGTTCACGCTGCGTCCCCAACGGGTGGACACTTTGTTCGATGATACCATTAACTTCGTCTTGTCCTCATTCACTGCCAAACCCATTTTCGCTGACTCCCTTTCGACTGATGTGAAAACAGCTGTTACCTCTCGCATCGTTCGACCGATAATGTCGATATCATCGGCATATGCGAGCAGCATGTGGCTCTTATTAAATATGGTGCCAGACATGTTAACCGCTGCTTTCCTTAACACCTTCTCCATCACTATGTTGAACAGCATACATGACAAACCGTCACCCTGTCTAAGGCCTCTCGTCGTATCGAATGGTGCAGATAGATCCTTGCCAATCCGAACAGAGGATTTGGTATTCGTAAGGGTACACCGGCAGAGACGAATTATCTTCGCAGGAATACCGAACTCAGACATGGCTTCGTATAGTCGATGCCTGATGGGACTATCAAAGGCAGCTTTGTAATCGACAAAGAGGTGGTAAGTGTCGATTTGCTTCTCATGGGTTTTCTCAAGAATCTGCCGTAGTGTAAATATCTGATCCGTCGTGGATTTGCCTGGTCTAAAGCCGCACTGATAAGGTCCAATCAGGTTTTCCACAATTGGCTTTAGACGTTCACACAGTATGCTGGACAGGACCTTATACGCAATGGGTAAGAGGCTAATTCCACGATAGTTTTTACAATCACTACGGTCACCTTTTTTGTAGATTGGACATAGCACACTGAGATTCCAATCCTCTGGCATGCTCTCCTGAAGCCAAATGTTCTCTATGAGCTGTTGCATGCTTAAAACAAGCTCATCTCCACCCGCCTTAAACAACTCAGCTTGGCTCGGAGGTGGACACTCGATGTTATCATCTCGGATTGGAGCACAGTCTTCATCAGCCGAGTTTTCACACATCAATAGGCTGCAGAAGTGATCTTTATATATTCTCAGTACGCTCTCGGAGTCAGTAACGAGATGACCATTGGAATGCCTGCTTCTATCCTCAAAGCGGAGGCTAAGATCTAAAATGAGCCCGATCGGTCAAAAACTACTCCCACCTCCCATACAAACTCCCCCTTTTTGGGGTATCCCTACGATTAGTGGAGGTTGAGTAGTAAGATGAGACCGATTTACCAGTATTAATATTTTTCAAAACGAACTTATAGGATTGTAAATGGGAAAAATAGCCCTACCCCTTCTGGTACCTCCCATACAAAATTACCTATTTTTGGATAATTTATATTTCTTTCATAACTTCCAAACGGACTATCGTAGGAAATTTGAATTTGGTCAGTTTATTTATCTTGCAAAAATAGAAAAAAACCCCAGAAAACCTAAGTATTTGACACACCCCTTCTGGTACCTCCCATACAAATGACCGAATGACACCCCCATAGTCTTACAAACTTTCTTGTAAGTAAACTGAATTCTTTTTATCTTTTTTGTAAGTAAACTGAATTCACTCAACTTTTGAGTATGATGTTCGCCTATGAAAATGGGACTCAGGAATGAATATGGACTATATCGGTTTACGTATTCTGGTACCTCCCATACCAAATGACCTATTTTTGGAAAATTAATATTTCTCCCATAACTTCCAAACGGACTCTTGGGGGGTAATGAAAATTGGTCGATTAGTTAATGTTGTTATAGGAGGCAAAACCCCAGAAAACCTAAGTATTTGACACACCCCTTCTGGTACCTCCCATACAAATAACTGAACTCACCGCCATAGTCTTACATACATATCTTTTTTGTAAGTATACTGAACTCAGTTAAATTTTGCGTAAGTTATACGGTTATGAAAATTTGAATCAGATCACCCCTTCTGGAACCTCCCATACAAAATTACCTTGTTTGAATATTAATATTTCTCTTATACTTTCCAAACCGGCACCTGGTCAGTTAAATAATCTTGAAATAGGAGGCAAAACCTCAGCAACCCAAACTATTTGACACACCCCTTCTGGTACCTGCCATATAAATAACCAATATTTCCCCTTTAACATACATATCATTTTAGTATGTACACTGAATTCAGACAAATTATGCCAATGTAAGCGCCCATTGAACGTTGATTTACGAAAAAAAAATCTGACACGTTGTGCTGCCCCTAATTGTACCTCCTGTACAAATAAGTCAAATTTTTTACGTTTTTGCTCCACAAGGAGTCAAAAAAATACATAAGTAATATTATTTTAATTAAACATATATTAATTTCAATAACTCAAGACTTAAACAATATTTTATATTGGGTGATGGTATTTATCAGTCAGTTTACCTGACTGAAATTTCTGTACTGGTTTTCACTTAAATAGCTGTCTCGTGTGTTTAAGATTAACAGCCTCCTTTCCCTAACAGCCCGGGTTACAATTGGCCGTAGTTCTGCCCTAGTAGCACCTTCCTGTTCCTCAGACGTTATGCGACATTCTTCATCGCACCAGGATTCGACTGAGCGCCGTTTTTCATATCCAAGCTAGGATTTTGCGGCGGTTGACATGGAACGTGCATTATGCTGCCGCTGTGTATCGAGAACGTCAGAAGTAAAGGCGATGTCCAGCTTTGTTGGTGTTTGCTTACGTTCGTTTTTCGTGCGCATCTTGGATGCAACCAGGTAATGATCTGGGCCAATATTAGCACCACCGATCAAGCACACGTCCATGACAATAGATGCATACTTTTTATCAATTACCACATGATCAATTTGATTTTTGGTATGTTGGTCCGGGGATAGCCAAGTTGCATTGTGTTTATAATTGTGCTGGAATCTGGTTCCACTCACAACGAAGTGTCTTCTTGCTGCGAAACTAACCAGCCTAAACCTGTTGTCTGGTGTGGGTATGTAGGTTATATTTTTCGATCGATGGACCAAGAACATCTTCCCTTCCTATTTCTGCCCTAAAGTCTCACACAACAATTTTAATGTCGTGGCCAGGGCAGCGGTCGTATGTTTCCTCTAGGGCATGAGCACAAATTAACGTGATCTAGAAAGATTTCGCCCTCCCTTTCGTTCACCGATCGATATTATATGATAATGAAATTTAAAAACCGATTAAATTGTTTGAACAGATTACTTTTATTTTGATGATAATTAAAAAATTAATTCAATTATAGAATTTTTAGCTTTTTCTATATTAATTTATAAATATCTTCACATTTAGGGTGCTCACAGTTTTGTATTAACTAGTGTGTTTACTTTGCCATCTATTAACTTTAAAAAATTTTGTCATCTGGTATCGTTGTTTTTGTTTTGCATATAAATAAGAGATGTCATTTGAGGCTAAAATTGCCACACTCAGGCGCATGTTTTTATAAATGTATATATTGGTTCGTTCCTTGTACTTTGGTACGAAAAAAAATAATTTGTGCAACGGAAAAGTACTTTTGGGAAAATAAAATAACTTTTTAATACTATAAAAGTATTCTTGTACAAAAAGGAGGACTTTGTGGAACAGAAAAGTAAATTTTATGACCTTAGAAATATTTTAGAAAACATAAATTACTGTGGAAAAACAAAGACTGTCAACTGTATTAACTCTTTAATTAATACATGTTAAATTTAGCATACAATTGTGAATATTACAATTGTTTCGTTAATCATTTATTATTCAGTTTGAAATATAATTTAAAATAAACAATTTCAAATAGTAATACTAGAAATGATATTAGCAAACCAAAACCATAAACTTGAAGAATTGGTAACAGATATGACAAATTTATAAGAAAGTCAAGAGAATTAGTATGCTGTCGAAAGAAACGAAGCTCATGGCTTAAAATTCCATGCCACTTGGAGTCGTGAACTATTTTTCCTAATACACCAGAAGATGATAAATTCAGTAAATATCTATTGAAAGTTTGGATGTATGGCAATTCTTTTCGCACCCAAAAAAATATCTGCGATGAATAAATGTTAAACTTGAGTATGTGCATTCGTGGATGCTTGAGATATATTTGTTGAAACATATAAAATTCAAGTATGTCCTGAGGACCTGCAAATATACAGGATGTATTCAATTGTTGACGGTATTCGTGAGCAATCTTACGGTCTACGATCTTAAAGCGATCTAATAAAAATGTAGGTATGTGCGGCAACGTGCGTATGTATTCTGCTTCCTTAGTGTCAACGATAAATGACAGATCTGTTCCGTTTAAATCACTTATTTCCTTAATTTTAGGTTCATAAATGTTAGATACCATAAGGCTTGACAGCCTGGCGCAATACAAATTGCTTGACCAAAATCCGAAAGACATGACCCAAAACACGAATAGCCTCTTTGCCATAGTAGTTGTGGGAATTCTAAAATGTCCATTGTTAAGAATCAAGTTGTAAACGTACAACAAAGATGTAGTAAAGCTAATATACGATCGGTGGCATATTACCAACGATGACAGGACAATGACAGACCATTCCGCAATCCAAATAGTTGGTTTATATGTCAGGCGAAAGTAGCTTGTTTTCGATTTAGGACGTGGTGAAGGAACCAACAAATAGGCGTTATAATTCTCCAAAACATTGCTTCTATCCATTACATCGTTGTCGTACATTTCAACTGGCATTATGTCAATAGCTTTGTTTATCATGCCAATGATCAATGATGTGAAGTTGCTGCTGTTATTGGTGTAGGGAAACTCATTAAATCGAAAGTTGTATGTTTCTATAAAAGTTTTCAGTACCTTGTAGTACGTTCCAGTATATTTAATTTTCCCATTCCTGTCCGTAAAACGATAGCAACGAGGAGCACTTGGTATTATGGGAAATGTCAAAGGATACCCATGAAAATTGTGGATTCTTTTTCGATCGCTATATTGGCGGGTACTTGCCATGGCCTGAATCGTAATTGTAGGTACGGGTTCGTATGTATATAATGAACTATTTGTGAAATACACGGAGTTTATGTTACCGTTAAACCAATGATCTTTGGCAAACTTTTTCAAATCGCTTAAGGTAACCGTATCGTATATCCACAAGATGTGAGTAAAATGTAGTTTCTTTAACAATGATTTAACAAGCGATTGTATTTCCTCAATCTGAGCTGCTTCCGTGCAACGAGATGCATTGTTTTTATAACTACTACCACACATGAAAGCGATTGTCATAAGTTGATGATGATGTGAGTTGCAGACTGACGATACATTTTGATTATTGTCGGTAACCAACATTTTTGGTATTTGTATAGTTTCCAGAAGATTTTCGAATTCTTTATTTTTTTCAAAAGATATTAAAATGTTCCACTTGATTTGTAATTCTGCATTCAATTTGTTAACAACGGCTGAGAGATCATGACTATAAGTCGGGGTCATGTTAGGATTTCCACTAAATGAAATTATAAATATCACAATGTAGATTATTTGTTTCATTTTTGCCTGCAGTTGCAATCCTAACAGAATAACTACTGTTGAATGTGTTCTTTCGATATCGGCGACAGAAATGTACTTATTTGAAATAATTTTCGTAGTGGCAGTCAATGTGTCGAATGCTGGCACAAACGTTTCAATTTCAATATTTTGTATCGTCTATTATTAAACGTCCTTTGGGTGTTAAACAGTCGATATATTGTGACAATTGCAATGCGGTAACATTTCGATTACAAAGTATTAGGATAGACCTATTCCGCTGTGTTTGGAACGGAATTATGTTGACTATGGTCACATATGGGTATTTCCACAGAAGTGCCCACCGTGATCGAAAAATTAAAAGTTGGCAAAAAAAATTAAAATATCCAAAGCTGTGTTGACTTAACGAAATGCATAATTGCATTCTTTTGCTGCTCTGCATTTTTAAAAGAAGATATAATGAAAAAACTTAAAAGGTGACCCGTACGTTCGGCAAAAAAAAATGTTTTTTGAAATGTCCTTGAACAATGTTTTATATACGCTGGTATACGGATAACTTTTTTTTTTGTGCCTGTAAGGTGATACGGTCTAATGTCCACCCTTATCATAAAATTTTAGTTACAACAATATATAGCTCTATTAATAGTACAAAATTAGCAGTTAGCAGCAAAATTTTGAATTTATTTAATTGGCGTTCTAATGTAAAATTCGTTGTCAACCAACAGTGGCATATAAGTTTTATGATATTTCTTAATTTCGCAAATATTTTTTTAAGTATTTCACAGCTATGGGATATTTTGTTACCATCAGTAACATAACGTAGATCTTTATTACCTCGTGGTTAAAAACCAGAGGAACAAATTTGCCCAACAAAAATATATGTATATCTAAAGCGCTATCGGTCTATTTTATGAAATATTTAAGTGCATGTACTAAATCTTTAACAACAGGCAGACTTTTGAAATTTTAAGAACTAACATAGAATGCATTTTTATTTCTAGTTTTTTAGATATGACGCCTTTTTAACATAATGTAGAGCTAGTAGGCAGCTATTCGAAATATAATATGATATAATACAAAAATGTTCAACTTTTATGTGCTTTTTATACCCTTCACCATGCGCATGAACGGAGTGAAGGGTATATTCATTTTGTTCTTCCATTTGTAACGCCCATAAGGAGGCGTGGTAGGTATAACAATATATATATATAAATGATCAGCATCGAAATCTGAGTCGATTTAAGGGTGACCGTCTGTCCGTCTGTCCGTCTGTCTGTCCCCGCGATTACAGCCGCAGTTTATGTTATATCGAGCTGAAATTTGGAATGCAAGCTTCTATCATCAAAGCGGAGGTTAAGTTCTAAGATGAGCCCGATCGGTCAAAAACTACTCCCACCTCCCATACAAACTCCCCCTTTTTGGGGTCTATCCCTGCGGTTACAGCCGAAGTTTAAGGGGAATCAAGCTGAAATTTTGTATGCAAGCTTCCCAACACTAGGCGGAGGTTGAGTTCTAAGATGAGCCCGATCGGTCAAAAACTGCTCCCACCTCCCATACAAACTCCCCCTTTTTTAGGTATATCCCTGCGGTTACAGCTGTAGTTTAAGGGCAATCAAGCTGAAATTTTGTATGCAAGCTTCCCTACACTAAGCGTAGGCTGAGTAGTAAGATGAGACCGATCGGTCAAAAACTGCTCCCACCTCCCATACAAACTCCCCCTTTGTGGGGTCTCTCCCTACGATTGCAGCTGTAGTTTAAGGGCAACCAAGCTGGAATTTTGTATGCAAGCTTCCATACTCTAAGCGTAGGCTGAGTAGTAAGATCAGACCGATCGGTCAAAAACTGCTCCCACCTCCCATACAAACTCCCCCTTTTTGGGGTCTCTCCCTACGATTGCAGCTGTAGTTTAAGGGCAACCAAGCTGGAATTTTGTATGCAAGCTTCCCTACACTAAGCGTAGGTTAAGTTCTAAGATGAACCCGATCGGTCAAAAACTCCTCCCACCTCCCATACAAACTCCTCCTTCTTGGGGTCTGTATCTACGATTACTGCTGTAGTTTAAAAGAAATCAAGCTTAAATTTTATATTCAAGCTTCCATACTCTAAGCGGAGGTTGGGTATTGAGATGAGATCGATCGGTCAAAAACAACTCTCACCTCCCATACAAACTCTCCCTTTTTGGGGTCTGTCCCTGAGATTGCAGACTTATTTTAAGAGGTATATAGCTGATATTTTGTACCCAAGATTCTATCCTTTAAGCGTAGGCTACTTTTTAAGACGAGCAATGGTGGTCAAAAACTACTCCCACCACCCATTCAAACACGCCCTTTTTGGGGGTTTCCGCCTAACTGCCCCCGCGATTCCAGCCATAGGTTAGGAAATATCGAGCTGAAATTTTATATGCAGGCTTTAATCCTATAATAGGAGCTTACGTTGTAAGATGAGCAAGATCGGACGAATACTTCTCCCACCTTCCATACTGAATCCTTTTTGAGGGTGTCCGAGATAAATTGTAAGATAAGCAAGATCGGATTTAAACTACTCCCACATCCCACACAAATTCCCATTTTTGGGGTGTTACAAAATTCATGCTCAGGTTTTAATTTATTTTTTTGCAATTTCTTATGTGGTTTCATTTTTGAAAGAAAAAAATTATTGACATAAAATGAATTTATGATGCTAAAAGTAACGTGCACCTCTCACCAACTCTCCTGTTTTGTGGTACTAAGTTTAATAAAATATAGTTGTAGTACAAATAACCAGTTTTATCACCATTTTTACAAATGGTGAAGGGTATCTGAGCTTCGGCATAGCCGAAGATAACCGCCTTACTAGTTTTCCAATTGAATCGTACGATCGTCACATTCGTAAGGCTGGAATTACCCATATGTGTCGGTCGTACGTTTTAAGGAGATGAAAAACAATTTGTGTATTATTCATCTCCTTCAAACTTACGACTGACAAAAAAGGCGTCATATTTAAAATATTCATATTTATACCCTCCTACCCGTTGGTTGAGGGTATAAAAAGAAACAATTTGTGTATTATACCCTAGGTTTCTTTGTACCAAATTCGATTTATGACTGTTTAGGTCGTTTGATCCATGTCCGTCCGTCTGTCTGGCTGTCCGGCTGGTGCGCACTATAACTATCGAAAGGCGCAACCAATTCGTTTGACACTTTACATGGATTAATATTTTCCCAAAACTACGTACGGTAGACCGTATCACCTTACAGGCACACAAAAAAAAGTTCTCCGTACACCAGCGAATATGAAACATTGTTCCAAGGAATTTCAAAAAAAAAAATTTTTATTTTTTTTGCCGAACGTAGGGGTCACCTTTTCAGTTTTTTCGTTATATCTTCCATATTAACAGTCCGATCTTAAAGCTTGATATAGCGAATTTTTTGCACAACTATCTAAAAAATGCTTTTATAAATTCATTGTTGCCGATCGTCGGGGTCACCTTTTTAAATTTGTCATAGCTTCAGTATTTACATTCAGATATTAAAGTATGATATATCGATGTGTTTGTCTGTGGCAGACCAATTTTTTTAATTCAAAAGTCTTGGCCTTGCCGATACAAAAAATTCGCTATATCAAGCTTTAAGATCGGACTGTTAATATGGAAGATATAACGAAAAAACTAAAAAGGCGACCCCTACGTTCGGCAAAAAAAATAAAAAAATTTTTTTTTTAAATGTCCTTGGAACAATGTGTCATATTCGCTGGTGTACGGAGAACTTTTTTTTTGTGATACGGTCTAACGTACGGTATTGCAAATGGACTACATGTCCCCGCCCTTCTGGTACCTCCCATACAAATACATCATTCCGCCCACTTTAGAAATTTAGTAATAATATCAATACACCCAATGCGATCGTGCCGACATTCTATATTCAGTAAAACTAAAACAAAATAAAGTTTTGGAGAAAATTCCGATTTGATATTATTACTCGATTTCAAAAGTAGGTATAGTATATTTGTATGAGAGTCACCAGAAGGGGCGTGTCTGGACTTCCAATTTTTCCTCCGAAAGTTTATCCTGCTCTAGCTTAACAAAATACAGAATTTGGGACCGATCGCGTTGGCCTTATTGATAATATTAACCGAATTCAAAAGTGGGCGGTATAGAAAATTTGTATGAGATGTACCAGAAGGGGCGTGTCTGGAATTCCAATTTTCCCTCCGAAAGTTTATCCTGTTATAACTTAACAAAGTATATATTACTTCTCGATTTCTAAAGTAGGCGGAATGGTACATTTGTATGGGAGGTACCAAAAGGGGCGTGGAAATGTAGCCCATTTTCAATACTGTAAGTAGTTTTAGGAGATATTAACTTGTGCAAAGTTTCGAAACTTTTGGTTTCGTCTTTCGAAAGTTATCGTGCGTACCAGCCGGAGAGCCAGACAGAAAGACGTACATGGCTCAAACGACTTGAAAAGTCATGAACCGAATTTGGTTCAAAGAAACTTACGGTCTCCTTCTATGTGTTACACTTTGGGTCGTATCAAATCTTATATACCCTCCAACCCCTACCTATTTTTGGAAATTAATATTTCTTTCATAACTTTCAAACGGACAACAGGTCGATTTTCGAATTATTACAGTTTAATTACCATGTAATAGCAGAGAGACAAAATCTAAACCTTTGCTACACCCCTTTTGGTACCTACCATACAAATGACCGAATTGACGATCATAGTTTTACATACATATCTTTTTTGTAAGTACACTGAATTCACTCAAATTTTGCGTAATATGTTCCCTTATGAAAATTGGACTCAGGAATGAATATGGACTATAGCGGTTCACGCCATCTGGTACCACCCATTCAAAATTAAATATATTTTTGAAAAATTAATATTTCTCCCATAACTTCTAAACGGGCGCCAGGGGGATAATAAATTTGGTCGGTAAATTTATCTTGTGATAGGAGCCAAAACCTCAGAAAACCTAACTATTTGACGCGTGCGGTGACGGAGAGTTATAAAGAGAAAAAGAGGGAGATGAAACGCCTGTTCAAACGGAAAAAGCGTCTGTGGAAGAAAAGAGAGAGCCAGGATATCGAAAACTACAGGGATAGAGGTGAGGCCCGAAAGTTCTACCAAAAGGTAAAAAGTAAAGGTTTTGGAACAGGGATCCCAACCTGTAAGGACAGAGACGGAAATCTGGTCACGGACACTCAGAGTGGGCTGCAAATATGGAGGGAACACTTTCAATCTCTTCTCGTTGCCGAAGGCAGCATAAGTGACGAAATGCACCAATCATGGAGTAGACTGTCCACCACCGAGCCAAAACGAGATCAGCACGGCAATTGAGCGGCTTAAAAATAATAAAGCTGCGGGAGCCGATGGACTGCCGGCAGAGCTTTTTAAAGCCGGCGGCGATGACCTGGTAACATGCATGCACCAGCTCATAAACATGATTTGGCTCAGGGAGTGCATGACCGATGATTGGAATCTGAGAGTCCTATCTCCCGTGCTTAAGAAAGGCGATCCTAGTGTGTGTACCAACTATCACGGGATTAGCCTTATTCATATCGCATACAAGGTCCTGTCTAGTGTGTAATGTGAAAGACATTCTGGCGAAGCTGATTGGACCTTATCAGTGTGGCGTTAGACCTGGTAAATCAGCCACCGACCAGATATTCACGCTACGACAAATCCTGGAGAAGACCAAAGAAATGCAGATCGATACCTACCATCTGTTCATCGATTACAATGCTGCATTTCACCGTCCGATACGACAGAAATAGTTGGATGCTATGGCTGAGTTTGGTATCCCCGCAAAGCTTATTCGACTCTGCGGGATGACACTGACTGAGACGATGTCTTCGGTGAAAATTAGCAAAAAATCTGGCAGAGCCATTTTCTACCAAGCGAGGCTTTAGACAAGGCGATAGTCTGTCCTGCGATCTCTTTAACATCGTAATGGAGATGATCATGCGGAAAGCGGCAGTAAACAGGAATGCCACTATATTTAACAAAAGCCACATGTTGCTCGCGTATGCTGATGATATAGATTTTATTGGACGTGGATTGCGAGATGTTACTGCGGCTTTTTCGAGCATTGAAAAGCAGTCGGCTGAAGTGGGTCTGATGATAAACGAGGACAAAACCAAGTTATTTGTGTCAACGAACAAAGACTCCACACGTCTGGGAAGCTGCGTGAACGTGTACAATTATAACTTTGAAGTGGTAGATGATTTTGTCTACCTTGGCTCCGCCATAAACAAAAATAATAATGTTAGCCTCGAAATCAAAAGACGAGTATTGATCGCAAACCGCTGCTACTATGCGCTAATCAAGAACAAAGATCCAGCTCTACCAGACTCTGATCCTACCTGTCTTGCTCTACAGCGCAGAATCCTGGGTAATGACACAAGCGGATCAATCTATTCTGGGAGTCTTCGGGAGAAAAATACTCCGCAAAATATTTGGACCCATCATCGTGAACGGCGAGTACCGTCGTCGAATGAATCATGAGCTGTATGAGCTGTACAACGACATCGACGTGGTCAAGCGCGTTCAAATAGACCGAATGCGCTGGCATGGTCACGTTGTACGAATGGACGAAACCGCTCCGGCTTGAAAAGTCTTCGGCAATAAACTCAATGGGCGGCGCAGGAGGGGCGACCAAAACTCCGATAGATGGAACAGGTGACGGAATTGTTAAGTAAGCTTGGTATGACGAACTATCTACGGAGCGCAAAAGACCGACGCGCTTGGAATTCTTTTCTACGTGCGGCTACTGATAGATGAATTTCTGTTGTTGCTGCCAGTAAAGAAGAAGAAGAAGAGGTAGTCTCAGCCGCATCCAGGTCTTCGCAAGAAATAAAAGAGCGGGTTTTCCCTGACTAGGTCAAGTTTTATATATTTATTTCTTTATTTTACAATCCACAAAAATGTAAATAGAACAAAACACTCCGGATCCTTAAGCTAAAGTGCAATCACTGGTCTGATATCTGTAAGATGTTGATGGCGGGTAATGATGTCTGGAAATTATGCTTGGTCGGTGGCCTCGTATCGTTGATTGTGTCTTGTGTCCTTTGAACGGAGAACCGGTCCTTAGACGGGCAACAACAATACCTTGTAACTTAGTTTGAGAAGCAAATTGTTAACATACATATTTTAAATATATGGGTGCATAATGCTTACAACGATCATTAAGCAAATTTCGTCTAATTTTCGTCCAAGAAGAGAAAAAAAAGAAATGTGCAATAGCTTGACTTGTTGTTGTTGTTGCCCTAAGGTTGCAACGTAGTTGATCTAAATAACAACATGAAGTACTACCATAGAGCATCAGTTCGTCACAAAGGGGTCTGAAGATGAACTCGTCATGGAGTTCGAAACGCGTCATCCTAGCGCGTGACTCTGAATTTTACCATTAATATCACAAAATAAAATTCTTTTCTGATCGTTTAGCCAATTTGATGAATCATTTGATACTTACTTAACATAATTTCCCCTTTACACCCCATGAATAAGGTATGGGACAGCTTCTCGCGTTGCTGCGAATTAACACGCTTTCTATTTTAAGATTCACAACTAATGACAGCTACTTGTTTATCGACAAATGCGAAAGTCAATATTTGAGAAGCTTTTACTAGACATGCCGTTTGACTCGACACTATACTGCGAAGTTGCTGACGACAACATTAATATCAAACAATAAAACACTTTTCTGGTCGTTTAGCCAATTTGATGTATCATTTGATACACTTACACAAAAATTGTTCATGCCAGTGTCTTATATTTATAACATAACAATTATTATTTTTCGCTTAAATTGCAGATTAATTATAATAATATTATGGATATATTATATATTTTTTTGTCAACAATGAATTAATCTCACAATTGTCCAAATGCTATATTGAATTTATAATCATTTCAAAAAATATTATTTACTATGACACCATAAAGTACTAAATTTTTTTGAAGTCTTTTCCTTGCGAAGTAGGTAACTAAATTTTATTTACATGTAGGGGTCCATTAAGAAAATAAGCGCACGATGGACATAAGGTCAGGGTGGGTAAAGATGAGAAACTCTCTGAACAACATCTCGGAGAGTTACACAGTTTATACATAACATGCGATGAGCCTATGCCAATTATTACAGGTACATTAATAACACTATGCAACAAATGGCGACTTTTTGAAAAATACAAAAACGGGATAGTATAGGTTCGATTCTACTATCGAAGGGTAATAAAACCCTATACTCAGTTTGGCGAGATTGGTGACCAATTTTTTTTTATGGGCCCCTAAAGATTCTCAAAATCAGTGAGCCCCATGAAACAAGGTGTGATCAGTTTTTGTCCTACAGCTAACTCACACTTCGTGATAGCGCTAGACTGTATTCGGCAATAATGTAGCTGGGAGTTTTGCGCACTAACTTTATTAACAAATTATGTCAAAAAGGTTGGTTATTCCTGCCCTTTTTCAAAAAAAATTTAAGAAGAATTTATTATTTTTTCACTTTTTTGAGCATTACTTTGAGGGAGTCCAAATTTTTCTCTAACACTGTTCGCCAAAATTGTAGCCCTGGTAAAAATAAACAACTTTCGTGAACATATCAATCCAATCTGAACGTGTCTAGACAACCTAAATAGCTCATAAAGTCCACGTTGATACCGGTTTTGAACCTTTACGCACTTATAAGCCAGTAACGTGGTTGAATATCAACCGATTTTAAATTTCTCAGTGGATTTGGAAAGAAGAGACTGCGGCCTTTCCAACCATATATATAGTTATATTAGTAACTTGTCATATCGGTTTTTTTTTTGCCTTGAAATTTCAAACTTGTAAAATTTTTTCACTATTTTTAAGTTTGATGAAGTTTGTAGCCCCTATTTTATAAGGACACCCTAATGTTTACTACTTTATTCAGAAAGTGCACGCTTTCACGAGTTAAACGCATACTTGTTTTTAAAAATCTGTTAACAAATAGTTAAGTTATTCATGTTTTCCGAGGGACGCAACTTTCATATCGTATACTAAAATAAAAGAGTTGAAGAAGAAGCATTGTTTTGGTGTTGTTGTTAATTACTTCAACTTTGATTTTAGCATAGGATATGAAAGTTGCGTCCCTCGGAAAACATGAATAACTTAACTAGCTGTTAACCGATTTTTACAAACACATATGCGTTTAACTCGTGAAAGCGTGCACTTTCTGAATAAAGTAGTAAACATTAGGGTGTCCTTATAAAATAGGGGCTACAAACTTCATCAAACTTAAAAATAGTGAAAAAATTACACAAGTTTGAAATTGTGACCGATATGACAAGTTACCAATATAACTATATATATGGTTGGAAAGGCCGCAGTCTCTTCTTTCCAAATCCACTGAGAAATTTAAAATCGGTTGATATTCAACCACGTTACTGGCTTATAAGTGCGTAAAGGTTCAAAACCGGTATCAACGTGGACTTTATGAGCTATTTAGGTTGTCTAGACACGTTCAGATTGGATTGATATGTTCACGAAAGTTGTTTATTTTTACCAGGGCTACAATTTTGGCGAACAGTGTTAGAGAAAAATTTGGACTCCCTCAAAGTAATGCTCAAAAAAGTGAAAAAATAATAAATTCTTCTTAAATTTTTTTTGAAAAAGGGCAGGAATAACCAACCTTTTTGACATAATTTGTTAATAAAGTTAGTGCGCAAAACTCCCAGCTACATTATTGCCGAATACAGTTTAGCGCTATCACGAAGTGTGAGTTAGCTGTAGGACAAAAACTGATCACACCTTGTTTCATGGGGCTCACTGATTTTGAGAATCTTTAGGGGCCCATAAAAAAAAATTGGTCACCAATCTCGCCAAACTGAGTATAGGGTTTTATTACCCTTCGATAGTAGAATCGAACCTATACTATCCCGTTTTTGTATTTTTTTCACTGTTGCACTATGTAATTATCCTGAAAATGTATATCCGGTTATTTCTTCATTAATATCTCAACAACAAAATCAGGGAGTCTTAAAATTGTTATTGTAATGTTAAATCTGCGGATTGTTAAAAAGGACATAAACCCTCCCCCCATACCCGACAGTTTTGCTAGTTAAGTAATGACTCCCGCAGTTCTAGTTTAATATTCGCTAAGCAAAGATTTAAGGTTCTAGTAAAAATTTACGACATGGACATTTTCAATATCTGGTTATAGCTTTAAACACAATATAGTGATCGCTACAAAACGTCGTTTCTTGGGGAATGTTTGTCGAACACTGATTTATTAAATTTAAAAAAAAAACCTTAAAATTACTTACTTCACTAATACACTGAAATGTCTACATGTACTTATACTACTTGTACATAAATACATATTTTCCTATCTTAGCCGTCTGATTACACAACCCAAAGTTTACCTCTTTATAAGTTTAGGCTGTTCTGTTATAAAACCATATACATTGTTTATGTACTCAACTCAGCATGCACTAAATCTCACACTTGGCTTATCTAAAAGATATGGGTTCCTTAGCTTATCATTTACTGAAATATAAAAATATGAACAGTATTATTAAATTAACATAATCAAACAATATAATTTATGACCACATATTTACATAGGCCAAAATCTCATCAAATCTCTTTTAGGAGATAAAAAAGCGGTCCTAAACCTTATTATAAAACAGTGCAATTAAGACTACATATGCAATCTATCTCGAAACCTTCATAATCACAATAATATTTCCCGTCTAATTTTATTGGACATTCTGTTTAATTCTGTTTAATATTTAACATTTAACATTTAATGCCATTCATGTCCACAATTTGCATTGGAACTAGTTTTAATATGTGTACACAAAATATTTAATGGACAGTTTTTAATATTTTATGCTTTCAGTACATGTTTTCGACAGTTCTTAACATTGATTCATTATTTTTCTTAAACACAATTTAAAATAAACAATTTCAAATAAAAATGTTAGAAATGATAGGACTAAGCCAATACAGTAAACAAATAAAATTGGAAGTAGATATGGGAAATTTATAAGAATCTCATCAGAATTTGCATGTGGTCGTAAAAGGACGATCTCATGACTGATAATTCCATCCCATTTGGAGTCGTACAATACTTTGGCCAATATACCAGAAGATGATAAATTTAGTAAATACTCATTAAAGATATGGATGTACCCCAATTCCTTTCGAAGCCAAAAAAATAGCTGGTATGAATAAATATTAAAGTTGACTATGTGCATTAGCGGATCCTTGAGAAACATTTGCTGCAATAGATAATACTCAAGTATATCGTGTGGAGCTATAATTATGTAAGATGTATTCAATTGTCGAAGGTTCCGACGAGGATTATCAGAGACCTCAATGCGATCTAATAAAAATGACGGCATATTCGGTAAACTGCGTAGGTGTTTTGTTGTCCCAATATCTACGAGAAATCGCAGATGTGAACGGTTTACGTCACTAATATCATTAATTTTAGGTTCGTAAATGTTTGCTACCAAAATACTTGACAGCCTGGCGCTATACAAATTAACTGATAAAAATCCATACCACATTACCCAACACACGAATAGTCTTTTTGCCAAAGTAGGTGCGGAAATTTGAAAATGTCCATAGCAAAGGAACAAGTTGAAGACGTACAACAGAGACTGGGTGAAACTGATATACCAGCTGTAGCATATTACCACCGATATAAGGACCATAACAAAAAATTCCGCCATCCAAATATATGCTTTAAACGGTAGACGAAAGTAGATGGTTTTTGATATAGGACGTGGCGAAGGAACTACCAAATAGTTATTATAATTCTGCAAAACAATGCTTTTATCCATTATTATGTTGTCGAACAGTTCACCTGGTATGACATCTATAGCACCAGATACAATTGGCAGGATCAATGAGCTGGTGTTACCGTTGTCGTAATCATAGGGAAACTCATTAAATCGAAAGTTGTATACACTCATAAAAATTTGCAATATTTTGTAGTAGGTGCCGGTATATACAATTTTTCCATTTCTATCTGTATAACGATAGCAACGAGGTGTAGCTGGTATTATGGGGAATGTAAAAGGATGCCCATGAAAATTGTTAATTCTCTTTCGAACGCTATATTCATATGAATTTGCCATGGCTCGAATGGTAATATTAGGTAAAGGATCGTATGTGTATAATGAACCATTAACAAAATACACACAGTTTATGTTGCCATAATACCAATGCTCACTGGCAAAGATATTCAAATCACTTAGAGTAGCTTTTTCATATATCCACAATATATGAGAGAATTGAAGTTGTCTTATCAATACGGACAGCTGCATATTTTGGATCATCTCAGCTTCGTCCGTGCAACGAGATTCATTGTTTTGATTACGACTACCACATAAGAAAACAATTGTCATGAGTTCATGCCGGTGTGAGTTATAGACAGACGATAACATTATGCCATTCTTTGTAATTAACATTTTCGGTATTTGTATATTTCTCACGAGTATTTCGAGCTCTTCATCTATATCATGTGTTATTAATAAGTTCCACCTTATTTGTAAGACTGCATTTAATTCGTTAACAGCACTTGACACTTGAGATATGTTCCATTTCATTTGTAAATCTGGATACAAGTCGAGGGCGTGTATTGTGGCAACATTAGCACTTCCACTTAATGACATAACCAATAAAGCAATATGAATTACAGGTTTCATTGTGTCGAAATGAAAAATATTGAATTTATTCTTTAGATTACAGCGTTTTAAAAGGTCTACACCCCTTTCGAGTATTTGTCAGAGTGGTCTTACTTGCTTAAAAATGTTAGCACATATGGTTCATGTACAATATTTTGTTTGGTCTATTATTAAGTGTCCCTTGGTCGTAGGACAGCGCACAGTGGTTAAAGTCAATTTTAGTAATTTTAGTAAATCTGTGAACGGAAAGGGTAATCTTGACGATATTTCACATGCACGAGGCGATGGTGCTTCGAGAGGATTTGAAATAAAGGCCCGCAGCGTTCCATTCATTCTACTTGTAGAAACTGATAAAACAAGTAAGAACCTGATATTATCGGTACAAAAACAACAAAGAGTAGAAAAAAACATGTGCTCATTCGTTTTGGATTGAGTAGATCGCGTATCATCTCTTTCTCTGGTTCTCATTGTAGTGGAAACTTTTTTTCTCTTTATCTGTTCCACTCAGTGAAGTAACTGTTGTTCCTCTTTTATAAATGGATACATCTATGGGATACAGGACACAGCACAATATTTATATTTTGTAAAAAAGTTTATTATCAAAATTATTCACAACAATTAAAATATGAAATTATTCACAACTAGTTATTGAAAGAAAAAATATTAGACTGAAAATATTTTTGATTTAAACCAGACTTAAAATGAAACAACATATTTGATTGAATAAAAAATTGTGTTCAAGGTGTAAACACAAGTGTATCACCACACATCCATTTAATATAGATATTCCAGATCGTACGCTGTACGTTGATGATGTTTTCTTACTTTTTTTATTCTTTTTACAAAAAGTAATGGTGTAAGTTTCATCTGTGGCAAATTTTAACAAAAAAGAAAACAAAAAAGTCGCTCTTTATTCTTTATGCTTGCAGCGTCACGCTCTCCACATATTCCAAGAACAGATAACAAGAATACCGATATATCTGTTTGTTGTGTATGTAATCATACAAGTATTTTTGATACTTCCCTGTCGGTATTTTGTGAGCTGACTCAAAATCAAGTTGACTTTTTGTTCATTTATTTACAACGCACTTTTAAGGTAACTCAAAACTGATGCAGATATAGTCATTTGTTTTTTTATTCCATCTGACTTCTTCTCGATAAGTTTTGAACTAATTTTTGATCACTCAAAACTGATGCTGAAAAGGTGCTGGACATTTTCGGCTGATATCTACTTCGCATGCACATGTTTGACATAATTGTAGATATATATACAGTTGATGATGTACCATTCGAGTTCGTCATGAAGTTCGAAACGCGTTATCCTAGTGCGTGACACACTGAATTTGACCAAAAATATCAAACAATAAAAAACACTTTTCTGATCGTAAGCCGAATTTGATGTATCATTTGATACACTTAACGTAAATTTAATGTATAAAACACGTTCGACTAAAACTAACAAACAAACAGTTTAAAATTAAATAAATATATATTTTATGAAAATAGCACAAGAAAAGGGCGTTATTATTAAATTTTTGTTGTTGAAGTTTTATAGCTTACCATAAGCTGACTCGTTAAAACCAATCATGAGTTAGTAATTTTAAAACTAGTTAAAAGTTCACTTTTTCTTAATGAGCTACAATCTAACTTATAACGAGCTAACTTGTGGTTAGCTGAAACTTATGCATAGTGAGTGAGTACTGAATCACTGCAATGCCATCATGTGAAAAAACTGAATAGGATTTAACAAGGAAAATGAGTTAGCTTTTAAGTCACTTGTGACTCATCTTTGACTAACCATTGGTTAGCTTGAAGTTAACTCAATTTCCGACAGGGTTGGTACTTTCACTCTCTCATACCTACTCTATCGTTATCTTAAAGAGAAATATTCCATACGCTCCAATCCAAGGAGAGCGAAACATATACAAGCAGATATAAGAAAATTGAACTACATACAACAAGTGTGTTTGGATGGATCTTTGCAGACCTATAATTTAAAACCACCCATAGGAAAGGGGAAATATTTAATATGACACATTAAAATAAAATTAATTTCAGGACTTTTTAAGATAATTGACCCACCACGATAATTCGAGTAAATTTTTGCCAATACCAATTTGTGCTTAAGTTTATATTATACATAATGTGATAAATGTCCAGTTAGTGCAACTACTTCTGATAACACTCATACAAATATTAATTTGTAAGAAACTAAAAATAAATTTCGACATTTGTATTTTTCGTAGACTTAAAAAATTGTTAATTTAATAGATCTGATGGCTTTAATAACTTTTTGATTACTCTGAAAAAATTATTCTTTATATCCTGATCAATAGTTTCGGAGTTGTATAATAATTTGTACCGAAAAATTATGCTTTCCGACAAAATTTCCATATTTATACCATCTCCCTACGGGTAGGAGGGTATATATCATTTGATACGACCCAAAAGTGTAACACATAGAAGGAGTCACTTCAGACCCTAGGTTTCTTAGAAACAAATTCGATTCATGACTTTTTAAGTCGTTTGAGCCATGTCCGTCTGTCTGTCTGGCTGTCCGGCTGGTGCGCAGGATAACTTTCGAAAGACGAAACCAAATGTTGTGAACCTTTTTACAAGTTAAAATTTCCCTAAAACTACTTACGGTATTGAAAATGGGCTACATGGCCACGCCAATTCTGGTACCTCCCATACAAATTTACAACTCCGCCCACTTTAGAAATCGAGTAATAATATAATTATGTATTTAGTAAAGCTTATTCAGGATAAAGTTTTGGAGAAAAAACTTTAAATCTAGCCCCGCTCCTTTTGGTACTTCCCATACAAATGTACTATTCCGTCCACTTTAGAAATAGAGAAATAATATCAATGTACTAGAAAATGTTATGTTTTACTGAGTGTGAGGATACATGTACGTCGGTTTTCCCGACTGAAATTTTTTACTGGTTTTCCTTTATATCTGTACCTTTATATTTGTAACGTAGTTATTGGGGATCGCCAATTTCACGTTATAGAGAAAATTCGTTATAAATAGGTACAAAGGGGTGAATAAGCAAGGAAAATGCTGTGTTTTAAAAAAAATTGTTGATCAATTCCATTAGGCACTGTGGTCGAAACATTAGACTTGCTGTGAATAAAATGAGACCTTTGATAAGAAAATCGAATGAGAAATTTCGATGTGACTTACAATTATATGCCACTTTTAAAAAATTTTCAAACTCTTCGTGTTGATAAAAAATAATACTTACTAACTACATTAGCTGGCACTTCTACACGTAGAAAAATATTATAAGCACCTCGATCTTCTGCGCTTCTTCTCCAGTTAGTCACACCAAGTTGTGTAAGATTCTCAGTAGCCTGGTCCTTCCAACGGAGTTTTGATTGCCCTCTTCTGCGCCGTCCATCGATTTCAATGTCGAAAACTTTTCGAGCTGGATCATTTTCGTTCATGAGTGCAACATGACCTACCCAACACAATCGCTGCACCTTAATGCGTCTGACCACGTCAATGTCAGTGTACACCTCGTACAGCTCATGGTAAATACGACGCCGATACTCTCCATTAACGATGATGGGGTCATATATTTTACGAAGTATTTTTCTCTCGAATACTGCCAGAACCGATTCACCCGCTTGTAGCATAACCCAGGATTCTGAACCATACATCAAGACAGGTAGAACCAGCATCTGGTATAGTTGGATTTTTTTCGCCGAGAGAGAGCTCTGTCATTAAATCGCTTGCTTAGTCCATATTAGCATTTATTTGCAAGCAGGATTCTTCTCCGGATTTCTAGGCTGACATTATTTGCTTTGTTGATGGCGGAGCCTAGGATGATAACATTATCTACCATCTCAAAATTATAGTTGTCATCGAGTAGATTCTTTGTTCGTTGCAACTAATAACTTGGTTTTGTCCTCGTTCACCATTAGACCCATTTTCGTTGATTCCTTCTGTATACCAGAGAAGGTTGCAGTCACATTCCGCAGTTTTCGACCGATGATGTCTACGTCATCAGCGTACGCGTGGAGCATGTGGTTTTTGGTATATTAGTATTTATATATTTTGTTTTCTTTAAGTCATGGTCTGTAAGGAAAATTTATTTCCATAGACTGAAACAAATAAAATGAAAATGAATATCGTACCACTCGTGTTCACTGCAGCTTTCCTCATTATCATCTCCATCACTATGTTGAAGAGGTCACATGATTGGCCGTTGCCATGTCTTATGCCTCGTCTGGTATAGAATGGCTCCATAAAGTCCTAGCCAATCATCACTGAAGACTTCGTGTCAGTCAGCGTCATTCCGCAAAGGCGTATCAGCTTCGCTGGAATACCAAACTCAGCCATGACCGAGTAATTTCTGCCATATTGGGCTGTCGAAGGCAGCTTTATACTCGACGAAAAGGTGGTAGGTGTCGATCTGTTTCTCTTGCGTCTTTTTCAGGATTTGCAGAAGTGTGAATATTTGGTCAGTTGTTGATTTACCAGGTCTAAAACCACACTGATAGGGCCCGATCAGGTTGGATAACACTGGCTTTAGTCTTTTACATAGCACACTCGACAGGACCTTATATGCGATGGGTAAAAGGCTGATCCCCCGGTAGTTAGAGCACACACAGGGATCACCTTTTTTTAGCACAGGACATAATACGCTTAGATTCCAATCATCACAACAACGGCTGGTTAGCCAAACAGTGCGTGGGAGCTGGTGCATGCTCGTTATCAGCTCCCCACCATCGGACTTGAAGAGCTTCGCCGGAAGTCTGTCGGCACCGGCTGCTTTATTATGTTTCAGGCGTGATTTTGCTTTTTGTACCTGGTCTTGACTTGGAGGTGGGCAATCTAAGCCGTTGTCGACAATTAGCGTGATACCTTTACATGCGCTGCCTTCTAGAACCAGCAGTTGCTGGAAGTGTCCTCCCATATATGCAACACACTCTGCGTATCTGTAACCAGATTTTCATCCTTGTCCTTACAGGAGGGGAGCCCATTACCGTAGCATTTTGCTTTTAATTTCTGGTAAAATTTTCGCGCTTCATTTTATCTATGTACCGTTCTATATACTCGTTCACTCGTTCCTTCATCTGACGTTTATTTTCGTTTAAATAGCTGTCTCGCCTGTTTTACTGTCTCCTTGTGCCGTTCCCTAACAGCGATCGATGGATCACTAACATCTTCCCTTCCTACTTTTGCATTAAAGTCTCCCAGAACAATTTTAATGTCGTGGCCAGGTCAGCGGTCGTATGTTTCCTCTAGGCGCTCGTAAAATGCATCCTTAATCTCATTGTCTTTATCATCCGTCGGGTCATGTAACGGCTCGACACACTCGGGCCCTACTTTTCAGGAGAGCTTGCTACTTATAACTCCGGCCGTGCTCAGGGAAAATGGGGGTGTTCTTTTCTCCTTCCAAGTAGGTAAGAACCTGTTACTATAAGATTTAAAATTAAGTAGCTGAATCCTTGAATCGACCGCGTATTTAAGAAAGTCAAAGGGAAGTGGTAAGTAAAAATTACCGAGCAGAACGGAAGGAAATATTGTTAGATGTGAAGGAAGCTAGATGTTATGCGCTTCTCCATTTTCTGTACCCACCCACCTATGCTATTCTGAATAAACAAAATTGAATAGCCCATTAAACCCGACTCCGGTATTGCCTAAAACTTTCGTACAATAAATTATTTTATTACATTAAAATCCCAAAGGGGAAAAATATATTAAGAATTATGACAATAGATTCTAGGCAGATTTAAAAAAAAACTAAATTTTCGATACATATGAAAGTGAAAATGTTATAAATAAGTTAATGTGACGTTACTTTTGTCATTTTATGTTAATAGCGGTATTTAAAGAGAAATCTTAAAATTTTATACTTTCCAAAGTTATATGGAATAGATAGAAACAAACACCCACAACAAAAAAAAAAAAAGAAAATAGTAATACAAAGTTTTAACTCACCAATGTAAATTCAGCTTCGACTGCAGGCCTGTTGTCTTGACTGTTTCACGTTCGATTTGAAATTTCACTGAGTTTAATCTGACATATTGTATTAGGGTGTTTGTTTTACGTTATTTTGTGTAATTTAAATATATATATGATTTAATGTAGGTAATCGAAAATTAAGTTTAGCATTTAAAATAGGAATAAAATTAGAAATTAAAATAAAAAAAATTACTGTTTTTATAGCATTAGAACAAAGATAAATTACTCATTATTGGAAAAAAAAACAAAGTACGTTAAATTAATAATTATAGGAAAAAAAAATAAGTAATATTTTAGAAATTTATGAATTAAATGGAAAATTATTGAACACCATCGTATTTCGAATTCACGAAAAAAAACTAAAGCACTGCAATTTATCACTATCAGTTAAACTGACTGATAAATACCATCACCCAATATAATATATTGTTTAAGTCTTGAGTTATTGAAAATAATCGATTTGTAATTAAAACCAGTTAGAAAGTTTCAGTCGGGCAACCCGACTTACATTTACCCTTACCCTCAGTAAAACAAATAATTTTCTATTTTATTGATATTATTACTCGATTTCGAAATTGGGCGGAGTGGTACATTTATATGGGAGGTACGTGAAGGGGTGTGTTTAGGCTCCAGATTTATTCTCCATAACTTTATCCTGTTATAGCTTTACTAAATACAGAATTTGCGCACGATTGCGTTGGGTGTACTGATATTATTACTACATCCCAAAATTGGGCGGAAAGGTACATTTGTATGGGAGGTACCATAAGGGGCGTGTCTAGACTTCCAATTTTTTCTCCAAAACTTTGTCCTGTTATAATATAACAAAATACAGAATTTGGGCACGATCGTGTCGAGTGTATTGATATTATTACCCTATTTCTAAAGTGGGCCGAGTGGTACATTTGTATGGGAAGTACCAGAAGGGGCGTGTCTAGGCTTCCAGATTTTTTTCTCCAAAACTTTATCCTGCTTAAACTTTACCAAATACAGAATTTGGGTACGATCGCGTTAGGTCTTTTAATAATATTAATCGATATCTAAAGTGGGCGGTACCAGATGTGTATGGGAGGTACCAGATGGGGCGTGAATAGACTTCCAATTTTATTCTCTAAAACTTTATCTTGTTATAGCTTTACTCAAAATAGAATTTGGGTACGATCACGTTTAATTTATTGATATTATTTCTCCATCTCTATAGTGGGCGGAAAGGTAGATTTGTATGGGAGGTACCAGAAGGGGCGGGGCCATGTAGCCCATTTGCAATACCGTAAGTAGTTTTGAGAAAATAATAACTCGTGCAAAATTTCAAAACATTTGGTTGCGTCTTTCGAAAGTTATCGTGCGAACCAGCCGGACAGCCACCGGACAGACAGACAGACAGACGGACATGGCTCAAACGACTTAAAAAGTCATGAATCGAATTTGGTTCAAAGAAACCTAGGGTCTAAAGTGACTCCTTCTCTGTGTTACACTTTTGGGTCGTATCAAATGATATATACCTTTATCCCTACGGGTGATGGTATAAATATGCATGTAGAACTATGAGGCAATTTCGGTCATTTGTATAAGAAGTACCGGAAGAGAAAAATAAACAAAAGGTGTATGTAAAACTATGAAAGAGTATTCGGTAAATATGAGAAACCAGAACGGAAATGGTAACCAAGCGGCGAAAGGAAGGACCGAGAAGGCCTTATTGAACGTCTACAAAAGCAGTCAGTAGTCATGTGTTATTGGGAGGCCAACGTCGCTTCCTATAAGAAGGCCTGATGGAAGGGCTGCACATACATGAATAAAGACGGACTTGAAAAATAAAAAAAAATATGCAGTTGGCCACCCTCAAATTGTGTAGTTTATTTTAAGATATTTCTAACTTCTATATATTTCTTTCTTTACTTACACTTTTTTCCACCGACAGTAAACCTCGCTGGAGTTTGAACTCACTACCTCACGATTGTTAGTCAGCCATGCTACCGCCTAGCCTATGAAGATGCATTCGAATTGTATGACTGAACTAATAATAAACTGTTTTACTAAAAACACACGATGTCTTTTCTTTTTATGCCTTTTCTCATACCTTTTCTCATACCTTCTATGAAAAGGGCGACAGAATGTGTATACACAAATCATCGAAAATATTGATATTCCATTCTCAAATAAGGCATTTAAGAATGGAGTGTACATGTGCTCGGGAAATTTCAAAAGGTAAGGAAAAACGCCTGTTTTCACGCATGTGAAACAAAAAACAAACAAGTCCTTGAAGACATGACGTTTGAATGTCTCAGAGGACCTTGTTACATACCTGCTTGTAGGGGCCTTGCTAATTTCGTCGCTGGGAAGGTTTTGATTTTCTGAGGGTATGTTTGAAAAAAAAATAGTCTGTCGAAAGATGTACGCTTACGAAAATTTGCCTCTGGAATAAATACTGACTTTTCATCGACTGACCTCTTCTTGTACCGCCCATACAAAATGACCTATTCCTGGAAACTTAATATTTCTTTCATAACTTCCAAACGGAAAAGTGGAGGATATTTTAATTTGGTAAGTTCAATTATTTGCGATTTGTATATAAATACTAAGGAAACCGAAACATTTGCCACACCCCTTCTGGTACCTCCCATACAAATGACCGAATTCACCCCGATAGTTTTATACACATTTTTATTTGTAAATACCTTGATCAAGATATAAGCTTATTGAAATTTGATTCTGAAATGAATATGAACTACATCGGCCGAACGCTTCTTGTACCTGACATACAAAATGACTTAATTTTGTAGTTCACTGAAGACAGAAAAGTGTGTAGAAAGTAAACGTTTATTGATAGATTGTATTCCTACTAGCATCTCCTATACCCCGTTGAGAATATCTTACTTTTAATATTTTGTATTTACAGGTGAAACCTAAGAAACCGGGTTAACCCCCCCCCCCCATTAGACATTATGATTCCTTTGAGGTATTTGTGCGAGTAATTAGGGAAATTTTCTTTGATTCGTTACCCTCTTATGCCCAGAGATATTACCATATGCCCAGAGATATTGAATTTAACATTTGTGGGCTGTAAGGTTTTCTACAGTTTTACGTAAGTAATAAAAATAAAAACCTAATTTCCCTTTACACTCCAAGAATGAGTTACGGGATAGCTTCTCGCGTTGGTGTGAATAAACACGCTTTATATTTTTAGATTCTCAACTAGGTAAAGCTTCTGATCGGTTTAACTTGGCAAACCCAGAGTGATCCTTGCCAATTGCACTTCAAGTCTACTCACAGAGCTCCGTATTCGTAGTACTACTGCGGACGGAGTACCTCCACGTGGTGACGCCTGGAAGCGTGCCTCTGACACCCGTCAGAGCACGACTAACTGTGAGAGGCGAAACCTAAAACCCAGGCACGTCTGCTCAGAGTGAGCGGTACCCTGGTCAGCGTCTGACCCAGAATGGGCGGCTGTAATAAAATCCTGGCAGGAGGAGAAAACTGCGACGTGGTGCGCTGGGCTTGCAACCCGCCACCGACGTATAAACTATTGCAATGAAAAGAAGTAAGAAAAGAATAAAATGGACCCCCCAAAATGTTGACGACCACCGCAAACGAATTAAGGACCATGATTTAAGGATATGCACCTGGAATGTTAGAACACTGTATAGACCAGGTGCCTCTATCCAACTGGCGGAAGTCCTCGAAGAATACAAGGCTGACATAACCGCTTTACAGGAAATCCGGTGGACGGGACACGGGTGCTCGCGCATGAAGACGTGCGACATCTACTATAGTGGCCATGCGGACAAGCACGAGTTTGGATGTGGATTTGTGGTTGGCAAGAGACTGCGACACCTAGTCTCAAGGTTCAACCCGGTGTGTGAACGTATAGCCACCATAAGAGTCAAAACAAAGTTTTTCCACATAACACTTATATGTGCCCATGCTCCGACAGAAGAGAAAAGCGATGAGGACAAAGACGAGTTCTACGAGAGCCTAGAAAATGTATATGACCGTAGCCCGAGCCATGACATTAAAATTGTACTAGGCGATTTTAATGCTAAAATAGGCAGGGAAACCGCATTTGAGCCTACCATCGGAAAATTCAGTCTGCACACCGAAACGTCGAACAATGGCATCAGACTGATTGATTTCTCTGCGGCAAGAAATATTGTAGTTTGCAGCACTAGATTTGACCATAAAAATATTCATAAGGCAACATGGTTATCTCCAGATCAATTGACAAGGAATCAGATTGATCATGTGGTAGTCGATGGAAGGCACGCATCGAGTGTTCTGGACGTACGAGTGATTAGGGGTGCGAACATTGACTCCGATCACTTCCTTACCGCAGTTAAGGTACGCACAAGGCTAAGCATGGCGAAAAACGTACGTAACCAGGCACAACGAAAGCTGGACATCGGTAAACTGCGGACCACAGAGGTAGCAAACGCCTACTCCAACCACCTAACTCAACTGCTGCGGAATGCTCCAACCCCTGACAATATAACCTCGCAGTGGCAAAATATAGCCGACTCCTTAGAACGGGCTGCGAGAAGCGTACTTGGGTACTCAAAGCCGTCTCAAGAAGATGCCTGGTACGATGATGAATGTCGCAATGCCACGAGAGAGACGGTTGCTGCATACAGGGCGAAACTGCAGCCAATGGCAACGCGAGCTGTTCGTGAACGGCACAGGGAGAAGAGACGACAGGCAACGCGTCTTTTTAGAAGAAAAAAGAAGGAGCTGAAGAAGAGGCAGGACGAGTGCACTGAGTTGCTCCGAAGTAGAGGGGAAGCCCGAAAATTCTACAAGAGAGTGAAAGCGAGAATGCGTGGAACAGGGTTGCCCTCCTGCAAGGACAGCGATGGTCAGCTAGTGACGGACCCGGATAACGTTCTGAAGATATGGAGAGATCACTTTAGAAATTTACTGGATACTGACACCACTCCAGAAGACCCCGCTCCAATCCATGACGATGGTATTAACTGCCCACCTCCGAGCCAGAGCGAGATACGTATGGTCATCTCCCGCCTTAAAAACAACAAAGCTGCTGGAGCCGATGGTCTCCCTGCTGAATTGTTTAAGGATTTCGGGGAGGAGCTGATTAGGAGCATGCATCAGCTCATGGAGAACATCTGGCAAGAGGAGAGCATGCCCGGGGATTGGAGTCTCAGTCTGTTATGTCCCATATACAAGAAAGGAGATCGTAGTGAATGTAATGAACTACCGTGGAATAAGCCTATTACCAATTGCGTACAAGGTCCTTTCAAGCATATTGTGTGAACGTCTAAAGCCAATTGTAGAAAAACTAATTGGACCATATCAGTGCGGCTTTAGACCTGGCAAATCTACGACGGATCAAATATTCACCTTACGACAAATCCTGGAAAAAACCCATGAAAAGCAGATCGACACCTACCACCTCTTTGTCGACTACAAAGCTGCCTTCGACTCTCCGATAAGGAATAGGCTTTATGAGGCCATGTCTGAGTTTGGTATTCCTGCAAAGCTGATTCGACTTTGCAAATGTACCTTAGACAACACCAAATCCTCGGTAAAGATTGGTAAGGATCAGTCTGAACCATTCAACACGGAAAGAGGTCTCAGGCAGGGCGATAGCCTGTCCTGTACACTATTTAACATAGTTATGGAGAAGGTGATGAGAAAGGCTGGTATCAACATGTCTGGTACCATATTCCACAAAAGCCACATGCCACTAGCCTACGCCGATGATATAGATATCATTGGCCGAAATCTGCGGGATGTTACTGCAGTTTTCTCATCGCTAGAAAAGGAGTCAGCAAAAATGGGTTTAGCGGTCAACGAGGACAAAACAAAAATAATGATTTCGACGAACAAAGAGTCCTCTCGATGGGGACGCACCGTGAACGTTGACAATTATTGTTTTGAGGTAGTCGACGAATTTACCTACCTCGGATCTTCCGTCAACAAGATGAATAATGTCAGCCAAGAAATTAAACGGAGAATAGTGCTAGCCAATAGATGTTTCTACGGACTTCGGCAGCACTTTAGTAACACCACCTTCTCTCGGAATACTAAGAAACAGCTATACCAGGTGCTTATCTTACCTGTTCTGTTGTATGGTGCCGAATCATGGGTGCTTACTACAACGGACATACAAAACCTGGGAGTATTCGAGAGAAAAGTACTCCGAAAAATATATGGACCTATCTGTGTCGAAGGCCAGTTTCGCCATCGGATGAACCATGAGCTGTATGAGCTTTACCACGACATCGACGTAGCTAAAAGAGTCAGAATCCAACGACTTCGATGGCTGGGACATGTTGCCAGGATGGATGTAAATGCTCCAGCGAGAAAGGTGTTTGAAGGCGAACCTGAAGGACGGCGCAGAGCAGGGAGACCCAAACTCCGTTGGAAGGACCAAGTGGTAGGCGATGTGCCATCATCTGGTAGGACTAACTGGAGAACACACGCAGAAGACCGAAGCGTGTGGAATTCTTTATTACTTCAGGCCACAAATTTATGAACTACGTTTCGTAAATTGTAATTGGCCACTTAAGTAAGTAAGTAACTAACGCACCTACTTGCTTATCAACGAATGCGAACGTCACTGTTTGAGAAGTTTTACTAGACATGCCGATTGACTCGACACTTATACTGCGAAGTTGCTGACGACAACATAGAGGGTGCCGGCAGTGAAAGAAAAAATTATTTTTTTATTTTTTATATGACTGGAGCCAGGAGTTGAACCTGGGATCTCCCGCATGGTAGCCGCGTATTCTAACCATCATAATTTAACAATTAAAATAAGCTACTTTTGTTATATTGATTTTTCATGTCCCGACATTAGAAATTGGTGAATTATATTCGAAATAAACTCAAAGATTGTCTAGAGTTTCTGTTTTTATATTCAAAACTGGCTGATGGCTGATGCGGCTGATTTTGATCTGCATCCAATACTATTGACAAAAATTGTTCGTACTGTTACAATATAATTGCGATTGGTCCGTAACTGAAACGTTAAAGGCGTGGGGCCTTCGTTTCCTTTCATTATTTTATTATGAAGGAAAAGCCTAAATCTCATATTTGTGTACTAAAAATATGGTATTTTACTAAAATGTTGCAGTAATATCACGTTGTCGTTCATATTCAAACTTAAATATATATACATCAACTTACTCGTGAATAAGATATGAAAGCGGATTATGCCGGTTGACTAACAATTTAATTTCTTACTTAGATTTCTGGGAGAAGTTTTTAGAGAGCATTTTATGGAGATGCAATCTGTGTTGTAACTTAAAAATGGAATATCTCTTGAATTTGACCTAATCTTTAAAAACGGAGTATGGCACTGTGTTCCACGGCCCTAAATTAATTAAGTTCAGGTGACGTACTTACAGTATAATTAAAACAAAAATCTATTCAAAAAGTAACTAAAGTTATTGCAACAGGTTCTTGTTTATGATTTTCATACCATCACCCTTAGGGATGAAGGTATATATCATTTGATACGACCCAAAAGTGTAACACATAGAAGGAGTGACTTTAGACCCTAGGTTTCTTTGAACCAAATTCGATTCATGACTTTTTAAGTCGTTTGAGCAATGTCCGTCTGTCTGCCTGTCTGTCTGTCTGTCTGTCTGTCTGTCTGTCTGGTGGCTGTCCGGCTGGTTCGCACGATAGCTTTCGAAAGACGCAACCAAATGCTTTGAAATTCTGCACGAGTTAATATTTCCCCAAAACTACTTACGGTATTGAAAATGGGCTAGATGGCCCCGCCCCTTCTGGTACCTCCCATACAAATACATCATTCCGCCCACTTTAGAAATCGAGTAATAATATCAATACATCCAACGGGATCGTCCCCAAATTCTGTATTTAGTAAAGCTATAACAGGATACAGTTCTGGTACCTCCCATACAAATCTACCTTTCCGCCCACTATAGAGATGGAGAAATAATATCAATAAATCAAACGTGATCGTACCCAAATTCTATTTTTAGTAAAGCTATAACAGGATAAAGTTTTGGAGAACAAAATTGGAAGTCTATCCGCGCCCCATCTGGTACCTCCCATACAAATCTGGTACCGCCCACTTTAGAAATCGATTAATATTATTAAAAAACCTTACGCGATCGTGCCCAAATTCTGTATTTGGTAAAGCTCAAGAAGGAAAAAGTTTTGGAGAAAAAATCTGGAAGTCTAGATACGCCCCTTCTGGTATCTTCCATACAAATGTACCACTCCGCCCACTTTAGAAATAGGGTAATAATATCAATACACTCGACACGATCGTGCCCAAATTCTGTATTTTGTTATGTTATAACAGGACAAAGTTTTGGAGAAAAAATTGGAAGTCTAGCGACGCCCCTTATGGTACCTCCAACACAAATGTACCTTTCCGCCCACTTTAGGGATGTAGTAATTATATTAATACACCCTACGGGATCGTCCCCAAACTCTGTATTTAGTAAAGCTATAATAGGAAAATATTTGGAAAAAATTTTGAAAGCCTAGGCACGCCCGTTCTGGTACCTCCCATACAAATCTACCTTTCCGCCCACTATAGAGATGGAGATATAATATCAATAAATCAAACGTGATCGTACCCAAATTCTATTTTTAGTAAAGCTATAACAGGATAAAGTTTTGGAGAAAAAAAATTGGAAGTCTATCCACGCCCCATCTGGTACCTCCTATACAAATCTGGTACCGCCCACTTTAGAAATCGATTAATATTATTTAAAGACCTAACGCGATCGTGCCCAAATTCTGTATTTGGTAAAGCTCAAGAAGGATAAAGTTTTGGAGAAAAAATCTGTAAGCCTAAACACACCCCTTCTCGTACCTCCCATACAAATGTATCACTCCGCCCACTTTCGAAATCGAATAATAATATTAATATAATAGAAAATTATTTGTTTTACTGAGGGTAAGTGTAAATGTAAGTTGGGTTGCCCGACTGAAACTTTCTTACTGGTTTTAATGACAAATCGGTTAATTTCAATAACTCACGACTTAAACAATATCTTATATTGGGTGATGGTATTTATCAGTCAGTTTAACTGACTGAAATTTCTGTACTGGTTTTTTATTCACATAGAAGGCACCACAGTGCTGTAATAACCAATATTGATGTGAAAAACATAATAAATCATAACTCATTTTGAACACTGTGAAAAATGATACATTGTGACATAAATGCCCCTCGGGGAATCTACTGATAGGGAAACGTGTAGGTAGAAAATTGCATATAATTTGTTGTAACTTTGTAAAATAGACAAGCCGTTTGTTCACCTCAAATATCAACATCATATTTGTACAAAGTTACATACATTTCGAGTCATTAAAAAACTATCAATAACAATCAATATTGAAAAATAACACTGCGTGACAAAATTCAGGTTTAGTAATATTATTTCAAGTTTCACCATTAATTCTATATGAATGCTTTACTTGCCAAAACGACCAAAGCCACTTTTAGATTTTTAAAAAATTTAATTTTAAATCACTGATAGATTTTATATTTTTTTTGTACTAGAAAAAATGCCTTCAATTATAGAAATTAACTCTTGAAAATTTTTTACTTTCTTTACATTACTTTTAACAGTGTTTTAAAAAATCATATCTGCTTTTTTCAATATGAAGTTAATCGGTTTGACAAGTGAAGCTTCCATTTAGTATCAGAGGAAGCTCAGGAAAAAAAACAAGGATTTAAGATTTTATGGAGAGCACTATACCAAAACATTTTACGAAAACAGATGCCATGCCTAAAAGCACGAATTTGGATGTTGATTTGTAGTTAGCGAGAGACGATGAGACTAACGGTGCATTTTAAGAGCGCCTAGAGGAAACATACGACCGCTGCCCTGGCTACGACATTAAATTGTTCTGGGAGACTTTAATGCCAACTGATGCGTTACACTTTTTATACCATCATCCTTAGGGATGATGATGAATTATAACTGCCAAACAGACGACCGGAGGATATTTGAATTTGGTCAGTTTATTTATTTTGCAATAGTTGATAAACCCTAAGAAAACCGGTACGAAAATTTACCGGTATTAATATTTTTCGAAACGAATTTATGGGATTGTAAATGAGCAGATTAACACCACCCCTTCTTCCAAACAGATGACCAGGGGATATTTGAATTTGGTCAGTTTATTTATCTTGCAAAAATAGATAAACCCTAGTTAAACCGAAACCTTTGACACACCCCTTCTGGTACCCGCCATACAAATGACCAAATTGACCGTCATAGTTTTACATACACATATTTTCTTCGGTAAACTGAATTCACTCAAATCCTGCGTATGGTGTTCAGTTATGAAAATTGGACTCAGGAATGAATATGGACTATATCAGTTTTTGCCTTCTGTTACCTCCCATACAAAATGACCTATTTTTGGAACATTTATATTTCTCAGATAACTTCCAAACGGACACTAGGGGGGTAATTAAAGTCGGTCGATAAATTTATATTGTGATAAAAGGCAAAACCTCAGAAAACCTAACTATTTGACACACCCCTTCTGGGACCTCCCATACAAATGACCGAACTCACCCCCATAGTTTTACATACATATCTTTTTTTGTAAGTACACTGAATTTAGTTAAATTTTGCGTAAGTTGTGCGGTTAAGAAGATTTAATCAGGAACGAATATTGACTATATCGGATCACACCTTCTGGTACCTACCATACAAAATGACGTTTTTTGGAAAATTAATATTTCTCCCATAACTTCTAAACCGACACCTGCTGCCCCTAATTCTACCTGCTACTAAAATAATTTAATTTTTTTACGGTTTTGCTCGACAAGCAGAAAAAAACAATACATAAGTAATTTTTTTTTAATTAAAAATCTATTAATTTCAATAACTCAAGACTTAAACAATATCTTATATTGGGTGATGGTATTTATCAGTCAGTTTAACTGACTGAAATTTCTTTACTGGTTATAGCATCATCCTTAGGGATGAGGGTATATATGACAAAAAAAATAACAATACACTTTGGGATGCCCCTAATTGTACCTCCTATATAAGTAAGTCAAATATTTTTACGGTTTTGCTGCACAAGCAGGCAAAAAATAACATATTGCAGCCATAAAATCTTGAACCAATTGAGACCACCAAAATCTAGGGTATATTAATTTTGTTCTTCCATTTGTAACGCCCATAAGGAGGCGTGGTAGGTATTACATTATATATATATATATATATATACTAGCTGACCCGGCAAACGTTGTTCTGCCATACAACTTTCGCCTCGGCGAAGTTCGTCTCACTCCAAGTTAACGCCTTCATATAAGCTCCAGAGTAATTAAAACACATATAGTTCAAATTTTAATGTGACTTATTTGAATTTCATCGAAATCAGTGAAGAGCGGTCTGATAAACAATGTTTTTCGATATGTTTTCCGGCGCTAAAGCAAACAATGAAGACACGCGAAAAACTGAGAAATTCGAGGTTGATCCCACAAACTTCCAATGATTGGCCTTGCGATTTTTTGATTGTCATCGCAAAAGCCAATCGAATGGGGAATTGAATTTGCTAGAATTGGAAGGGAAAATCGGCTGGAATAATAGAAATTCGAGGTAAAAAGACTTCCTCTCCTTTGAAAAAAATTTACGGAAACGTCATCAATCCAGTTGAAACATCAACAGGAATTTGGCCATTACAAAGCGCCAGTAGATATTTTGAAAATGCAGTAGCCGATGGGTCGTTTTGCAACGTGACTCTCATGTTCGTGGTTAATATCAACTTCTTGTTATTCCGCCACTAAGACATTAATTTCATCAGCAGTAGTAGATTTTAGGATGGCGGGAAGCGTTTGATGAAAATCTTCAGACAGAAATATTATAGCCCCATCAAATCGTTTCGAATCACATCATAAATCCTTCATCTTTCGTTCAACTGCCTCCAAAGCTCGTTGACGCGCTATCGTGCATTTATCCCAAATGGTAATTTTGCATTCTCGCAACAATTTCGCTATCGCCGAACTTCTGGATATTGTGCCCAATGGCTTGTCAATTGTGAGAAGATTCATCGGCAACCTCAAAGCGAAGTGTGCAGTTCGACCGCCTTTCAACAAAGTGGCAGCAGATGGTGCAACAGCTAACGCAATTTGCTACCGATACGCATAAAAATTATTTGAGTTAACCTTTTTATTCGTTTCCTTTCCTGATGACTTGTAAACAAACCTATCGTTGTATTGACCATCTTTAAATTGTGGTGATATTCATCCTCTCCACGGCAGAACATCAACGGGTATTGAAGTGCATCATATGACCGATGAGTCTCCCGACGCTTGAGAACAATATCTTGTGATTCCACATTCTCACCCTGCAATAGCTGTGAAGCCGTCGATATTCATATCAACAACTTTAAATGCAGTTATCTCCTAACAAAAATGTTCGATCGCAAAAAGGATACAGTTGGGATCTCATCTTAAAATAGATTGGGATCTCACCTCGAAATGAGTAGCAGCATAAGCCGGGAGTTTCCGTCTATATGTAGTCTATATTTACGACTGATCTTCTTCTAGTAACATTTTGTCAAATTGGAGGTGGTGATTGTGCAGCGCGAAACTGCAATATGGGCACGTCTTCATTCATTTTTTTGGCACGTTCCTTTTGCGTTTGATTATTACGGACGTTCTGACTAATTATAGCAAGACGCGTACGTCGTGCAAAGTTTGATTGTCTAATAGGAGGCACTAGTCTAGTAAATAACTCTCCCTAAAAACAACCATGTCCTATTCGAAAAATCCAAATTTTTCTAGTTTTCCACCAAGAATTTATCTATTTTTTCATTCGGAAAGTCATGTCGGAATAATAATCGCAGTTACATCGTCCAAAACTATCAAATCATACGACAAAAAGCTAAATTTCGTCGAATAAAAAATTAAACATTTTCGAATTTTTCTGAAATTTTCCAACAAAATTTTTATATTTTTCCATTTGAAAAGTCATTTGCAATTATTGCACACAAAAAAGCTATTTTCGGTTATTCCAATTTCCCAAAATTTTCTCTCACATAAACCTTCTCCTGGCAATTGCGAACAACTGAAAAAAATTTCAGCAAAATCGGTCCAGCCGTTCTCAATTGATATATTACTATATGAATTACTATAACACCATTTTTATATAAATACAGAGACATTATTTATCTCGTTAAATTTTCCAACCAATATCAAAATCATCAAATCGTGCGAATAATGCAAAATTTCGTCGATAAAAAAATCAAATTTTTTGCGCATTTCCGGGTATTTCCCTAATAATTTTCTATTTTTGCATTCGAATAGCCATTTCGTAACAATTGCACTCAAATTTCCCGGCTTTTCCTAAGGTTTTTCCCAAAATTTGTATATTTATATATTTCACAATAATCCGAAATTTTTCAGCAACACAACGAATTTTGCACCTTTACGTCGTCGATACAATGGAAGATTTCGTCGAAGGCATTCAAATCTTTCGATTTTTTCTGAAATTTTCCGAGTTTTCCAGTTTTTTCTATTTTTCCATTCGAAAAGTCATAATTGTTCGAAATTGTTCACATTTACATCGCCCAAAATTACCAAAACATACGATAAGAAGCTAAATTTTTTCGAATAAAAAAATAATTTTTTTTTGGCATTTTCCATAATTTTCCAACTAAAATTTTATATTTTTCCATTCGAAAACCGACAAAAATTTAATTTTCGATTATCGAAAAAAATCTAATTTTCCGATTTTTTCGTAATTTTCCGAGTTTTCCACCGACAATTTATCTATTTTTCCATTCGAAAAGTCGTTTCGGAATAATAAAACGAAATTTTTCGCAAGTTACATCGTTCAAAACTATCAAATCGTACGACATAAAGCAAAATATCATCGAAAAATAGTATTGAAATTTTTCGAATTTTTCCGAATTTTCCAAAAAAAAAAAATATTTTTCCATTCGAAAAACCATTCGTAACAATTGCACACAAAATTCCAAACAAAAAAGCAATTTTCCGGCTTTTCCGGAGGAATTTCCCAAAATCAGAGCTGTAAACTCAAGTACAAGTAATCATTACCTACCATGTTTGAAAGTATTTAAAAGTTAACTACAATTCTAATTACATGAGGAATTGGAATTGAAACTAAAAGTTTCAACTACACAGGTAATTGTACTTGAAAGTAATGATTCCTAATTACTTTTCAATTAGCTCAATTACTTTTTAATTACAAGGAATTGGAAGGAATTGACGGAATTGGGAGGAATTGGAAGGAATTAAGAGGAATTGCTGCAATTTGGAAAGGTATTGAAATAATTTTGAGATAAGGGGTAGAAATTGTAAGTTCCACAACAATAAAAAAATATTAATTAAATTAATTGCTTTACGGAATATGAACGTTCTGTTCAGTTTCACATTTCGTAAATCAATGAAACAATTCATGCGTCACACTGCTACAAGCTGTCATCAAATAACATGTGAAGTGTATGTAAACATAGCAGTGTGACGTCACAAAGAGAAAAGGAGAGTGGGAGCAATATATTTTAACATAACGGACCTTTCCAAATTGCAGCAAATTCCTCTTAATTCCTTCCAATTCCTCCCAATTCCGTCAATTCCTTTCAATTCCTTGTAATTAAAAAGTAATTGAGCTAATTGAAAAGTAATTAGGAATCATTACTTTCAAGTACAATTACCTGTGTAGTTGAGACTTTTAGTTTCAATTCCAATTCCTCATGTAATTAGAATTGTAGTTAACTTTCAATTTCTTTTTAGATGTACTTGTATTTGTAATTGAGCAGTAATGAGTACAAATTGTAATGATTAGTTTACAGCTCTGCCCAAAATTTTCTTTAACATAAACCTTCTCCAGGCAATTACGAACAACTGAAAAAAAATGTCAGCAAAATCGGTCCAACCGTTCTCAATTGATGAATTACTATACATTTTTGCCACCATTTTTATATATATAGATAAATGATCAGCATCGAAATCTGAGTCGATTTAAAGGTGACCGTCTGTCTGTCTGTCTCTCCCCGCGATTACAGGCGCAGTTTAAGAGATATCGAGAATGCAAGCTTCTATCCTTAAAGCGGAGGTTAAGTTCTAAGATGAGCCCGATCGGTCAAAAACTACTCCCACCTCCCATACAAACTCCCCCTTTTTTGGGGTCTGTCCCTGCAATTACAGCCGTAGTATAAGGGCAATCAAGCTGAAGTTTTGTATGCAAGCTTCACTACACCAAGTGGAGGTTGAATAGTAAGATGAGACCGATCGGTAAAAAACTACCCCCACCTCCAATACTTAATTCCTCTTTTTGTTGGTGTCAGTATGTCAGTCCCCGCGACTACAGCAGTAATTTAAGAGCAATCAAGCTGAAATATTGTACGAAAGTTTTGGTGCCCTAAATGGGGGTTGAGTATGAAAATGAGACATTTTGTACGCAAGATTCAATATCTAAGCGGAGGCTACTTTCTAAGATAAGCAATGTCGGTCATAAACTACTTCCACCTCCCATTCAAACTACCTTTTTGGGGTGTACGCCTAACTGCCCCCGTGATTATAGCCGTAGATTAGGAAATATTGAGCTGAAATTTGATATGCAAGCTTTAATCCTATAATAGGAGCTTACGTTGTAAGATGAGCAATGTCGGACGAATACTTTTCCCACCTTCCATACAAACTCCCCCTTTTTGGGGGTGTCCGTCTGTATGTCCCTATAGTTTATGAGCTTTCGGGCTGAAATTTGGTATGTAAGCTTCTGTCCAGAAGCAGAGGTTTAGTTCTAAGGAAAGCATGATCGGATTTAAACTACTCTCACATCCCACACAACTTCCCATTTTTGGGAAGTTACAAAATTCATAAAAATAAGCTCCAACTCACCAACTCATAAACATATCGGTAAATCGAATAAAATCGATACAAAATGGATGTGTGAAGCTGAAAGCAACGTCCACTTCTCACCAACTCCCCTGTTTTATGGTACAAAGTTTAATAAAATATAGTTGTAGTGCAAATAACAAGTTTTACCACAATTTTTACAAATGGTGAAGGTATCTGAGCTTCGGCATAGCCGAAGATAACCGCCTTACTAGTTTTAATTCGTTTTTGAAGTTTTCAACTGGGAGGAGGATTTTTCAAAGAACATGTACTGATTCTTAAGTCTATATAGCTATTAGGAAATTTAAGCACTATTCATTGGAGTTGGACAAGAAAACAGCTTTTGTTTACAAGGAGGAAGGGGCTCAACTCTGCAAATGTTGAGGAAATATCTTGGCCAAATTTTTTTTATCATGTCATTGCAAATCACTCTGAGGAGAAATGGTTCCAACACGACGGCACAACAAGCCTTACAGCGCCAAATGTTTGGTGTTAAATATTTTTGCTAGGGGCGCGGCACCATACATTTCCAACCCGGCTGTAACTCTTTCTGTGCGATCAGCTTCATATCTCTGATAGTTCATGATATAAGGACGTTTAAAGTTTCAGGATTTAAGCCACGCCCACTGATACGATTCCACCCATTTTTTGTTGGATGAAGAATTTTCGTGCCAAATGCATCCCAAAGGCAATTGGTGAAAAAGTCCTCCAGATATAGGGTTTTAAAAAATTGGATCCAATGGGCGTGCCACAACCACTCAATATATTAAAAATTCAAATAGCATATTTTCACCACCAAACTCACTGCAACATTCTGTGAATATTTCATAAAGATCGGTTCAGTCGTTTTCAAGTCTATACGGCACGAAAAAAATGCAAACAATCAAAGAAAAACAAACTCATTTTTTGATATAGATAAAACCGTTTATTTCAAATAGTAAAGCTGTTAGCAAACAAGATTTGTGTTGACCAGTGTTATTATTGATTCATTATTTTCTTTTTTTAAAACATAATTTAAAATAAACAATTTCAAACATAAATGCTAGAAATGAAATGACTAAGCCACTACAGTAAACAAATAAAATTGGGAGTAGATATGGGAAATTTATAAGAAACTCTTCAGAATTTGTATGTGGTCGAAAAAGGACAATCTCATGACTGATAATTCCATCCCATTTGGTGTCGTAAATTATTTTTGCCAATATACCAGATGATGATAAATTAAGTAAATACTCATTAAAGATGTGCGTATACGGCAATTGTTTTCGAATCCACAAAAATAGCTGGTACGAATAAATATTGAAGTTGAGTATGTGCATAAGCGGATCCTTGAGAAACTTTTGCTGAAACAGATAATACTCAATTACATCCTGTTGGGCTATAAGTATGCTAGATGTATTCAATTGTCGAAGGTTCCGACGAGGATTATCAGAGACCTCAATGCGATCTAATAAAAATGACGGCATATTCGGTAAACTGCGTAGGTGGTCTGCTGTTGCAAAATCTACGAGAAATGGCAGATGTGTACGGTTTACGTCACTAATATCATTAATTTTAGGTTCGTAAATGTTTGCTACCAAAATACTTGACAGCCTGGCGCTATACAAATTAACTGATAGAAATCCATACCACATTACCCAACACACGAATAGTCTTTTTGCCACAGTTGGTGCGGAAATTTGAAAATGTCCATAGCAAAGGAACAAGTTGAAGACGTACAACAGAGACTGGGTGAAACTGATATACCAGCTGTAGCATATTACCACCGATATAAGGACCATAACAAAAAATTCCGCCATCCAAATATATACCTTAAATGGTAGACGAAAGTAGATGGTTTTTGATATAGGACGTGGCGAAGGAACTACCAAATAGTTATTATAATTCTGCAAAACAATACTTTTATCCAGCATCACGTTGTCGAACATTTCACCTGGGTAGACATCTATATATCCAGACGCAATAGGCTGAATCAATGAGTGGATGTTACCGTTGTCGTAATCATAGGGATACTCATTAAATCGAAAGTTGTATACACTCATAAAAATTTGCAATATTTTGTAGTAGGTGCCGGTATACACAATTTTTCCATTTCTATCTGTATAACGGTAGCAACGAGGTATAGCTGGCACTATGGGGAATGTAAAAGGATGCCCATGAAAATTGTTAATTCTCTTTCGAACGCTATATTGATGTGAATTTGCCATGGCTCGAATGGTAAGATTAGGTAAGGGATCATACGTATATAATGAATCATTTACAAAATACACGGAGTTCATGTTGCCATAAAGCCAATGCTTGCTGGCGAAGGTTTTCAAATCACTTAAAGTAGCTTCTTCGTATATCCACAATATATGAGTGAAATGAAGCTGCCTTAACAGTACTGACATCTGAATAGTTTCGCGTCGCTCAGCTTTGCTCGTGCAACGAGATTCATTGTTTTGATGACTGCCACACAAGAATATAATTGTCATGAGTTGATGTTGGTGTAAGTTATAGACAGGCGATACAGTTCCGCTATACTTTGTAATTAACATTTTCGGTATTTGTATATTTCTCACGAGTATTTCGAGCTCTTCATCTACATCATATGTTATTAATAAGTTCCACTTAATATGTAAGGCTGCATTTAATTCGTTGACAACACTTGACATTTCAGATATGTTCCATTTCATTTGTAAATCTGGATTCAATTCAAGGGCGTGTATCGTGGCTTGATTACGGCTTCCACTTAATGACATAACCAATATAGCAATATGAATTACAGGTTTCATTGTGCTGCTCTAATTGCAATTTTGACAACAAAAATATTCAATTTATTCCTTCGATTACAGCGATTTAAAAGGTCTACACCCCTTTCGAGTATCTGTAAGAGTGGTCTTACATGTTTAAAAATGGTATGGTTCATGTACAATATTGTGTTTAGTCTATTATTAAGCGTTCATTGGTCGTGGGACAGCGCACAGTGGTTCAAAATCACAATTAGTAAATCTGTGAAGGGATAAGAAAATCTGGACGAAACTTCATAAACAAGAAGCTACGGTGCTTCCAGATGGGTTTAAACCATCCCGCAGAGGGGTAATTTAACTATCTGGGCGGCCAAAATTATATAAAGCAAAATTATGAAGCAGAAATTTCAGTCAGGTAAACTGACTGATAAATACCATCACCCATTAACAGAGTTTTGTTTAAGTCTTGGGAGCAAGAAGAATGGGTGTGACAAATAGTTAAGTTTTCTGAGGTTATGCCTCATTACAATATAAATTATTTGATTAAATTTCGTAATCCCCCAGGTGCCCGTGTGGAATATCAATATTATTATTTAACCGACCAATTTCCATTACCCTCCAAGTGCCCGCTTGGAAGTTATGGGAGAAAAGGTTATTTTCCAAAAATAGGTAATTTTGTATGGGAGGTACCAGAAATTTTTCCAGATTTTTTCTCAAAAACTTTATCCTGCTTGATCTTTACTAAATACAGAATTTGGGCACGATCCCGTTAGATCTATTAATAATATTAATCGATTTCTAAAGTGGGCGGTATCAGATATGTATGGAAGGTAACAGATGGGGATTGGGACCGGCCGTGGCATAGTGGTTAGAACACGCGACTACCATGCGGGAGATCGCAGGTTCAAACCTGGCTCCAGTCATCTTAAAAAAAAAAGAAAAAAATAAATAAAATTTTCTTTCATTGTCGGCTTCCCTCGAATGTTGTTTGACAGCAACTTCGCAGTATTAAGCGTCGATTCAATCGTCGTGTCTAGTAAGAGCTTCTCAAAACAGTGACGTTCGCATTCGTCGATAAATAAGTAGGTGCCGTTAGTTGTGAATCTAAAAATAGAAAGCGTGTTAATTCACAACAACGCGAGAAGCTATCCCATACCTCATTCATGGGGTGCAAAGGGAAATTAAGTTTTTTAAGTTTTATCAGATGGGGCGTGGCTAGACTTCTAGTTGTTTTTTCTCAAAAACTGTATCCTGATATAACTTTACTAAATACAGAATTTGGGCACGATTGCGTTGGGTGTACTGATATTATTACTCCATCTCTGAAGTGGGCGGAAAGGTATATTTGTATGGGAGGCCCCATAAGGAGCGCCGCTAGACTTCCAAATTTTTTCTCCAAAACTTTATCATGTTATAACTTAATAAAATACAGAATTGTGGCACGATCGTGTCGAGAATATTGATATTATTACTCCATCTCTAAAGTGGGCGGCGTGGTACATTTGTATGGGAGGTACCAGAATGGGCGTGTCTAGACTTTTTCTCCAAAACTTTATCATGCTTGAACTTCACAAAATACAGAATTGGGTCACGATCGCGGTAGTTCTAATAATATTTAGCTTTACTAAATTAAGAATTAGGGTACGAGCAAGATGGATTTATTGATATTATTACTCCATATCTAAAGTGGGCGGAAAGGTGAATTTGTATGGGAGGTACCAGAAGGGGCGTGGCTAGACTTCCAATTTTCCAAAACTTTATCCTGTAATAGCTTTACTAAGTACAGAATTTGGTAATTTTGGTACATTTGTATGGGAGGTACCAAAATGGTCGTGGCTAGACTTCCAGTTTTTTTTCCAAAAACTTTACTCTGTTATAGTTTTACTAAATGTAGAATTTGGTTACGATCGATTACTCGATTTCTCAAGGGGGCGCAATTGTACATTCGAGTGGGAGGTACCAGAAGGGGCGAGACCATGTAGCCCATTTTCAATACCGTAAGTAGTTTTGGGAAAATACTTACTTGTGCAAAGTTTTAAAACATTTGTTTTCGTCTTTATTCGCTATAGTTTCCGGATAGTTTAAAAACAATTTTTTTTTATAAAAGTAGGCGGCGCCACGCCCCCTTTTCAAAAACCGCTCTGACGGCTTTTCCAATAGACCGATTAATACGAAAATTATACGAGGTGGTACTGTTGACCTGTAGATAGTCCCTGGCTATATTTGGTTGTAATTAGATAAAGTGGCGTGGCACCGCCCATACAACTTGAAAATTAAAAAGGTTATATCTCATGAACTATCAGAGCTATGAAGATGAGATTTGGTATATATGATGAATTTCATATCAAAGCCGATATTCATTGAACCCGACCCTCTCAGATTTTAATGAAATTTTGCATGCAGCTAGATTCGACCTTTAGAAACACAACCTCATTTTTAGAAATTGCAGTTTTGAAAATAAGAGGGCGTGGCAAGGTATCGAAATATTTGAAAAATGACGGTAATAGATACTTTTAAGCTGCGATTACTATGGAATGACTCAACCGAATTGAAAGATATTTGTGCTATTAGAAAGGTATATACAACTGCTTTCGAAAACATACACTGTAAAAATTTTATATTACACTAAAAAAATTTTTGTGCCAAAAATAAAACTTTAAACTTGGAAAACACTTCGAAGATCAAGTCTTTTTTTCCAAATAATATTTTTAGATAGGTCTATTTATATATACAACATATCCAAAAACTAAAATGGGGTTTTTCTTATTTTTTTTAAAAAAAAATTTTTAAGTAAATGCATCTCTTGTTAACTTCCTTATATTTTGATATCTTTGTGTGACAAAAATGAATAAAGTAGCTAAACTTTAAAAGTTATACAGATTTTTTTGGTAATTCTAATAGATTAGAACAAGAATCGCATTATAAATTTTTCAGACACCCCCAAAAATATGGACTTAACCTTGATAAATTTTGCGCAAGATATACTGTTGACTTTCGGAATATTTGCAAATATTTTGTAAAGTTTCATCTAAAGGTATAAAAGAATGGAAGCTTTGAGTTCCTGTGATAGTATTAGCATTTTTATATCTTAAAAATAACTCTTTTCTTGTTTTGTTGTAGTCGTCAGCGTCTGCATAAGCAACTACTATGGATGTCTTACTAGTTTGTGAAGCCCAATGATAAAGGTCTTTCGCAGTTTTCAAGGAGTCACTTTAGACCCTAGGTTTCTTTGAACCAAATTCGATTCATGACTTTTTAAATCGTTTGAGCCATGTCCGTCTGTCTGTCTGTCTGGTTGTCCGGCTGGTGCGCACGATTACTTTCGAAAGACGCAACCAAATGTTTTGAAATTTTGCACGAGTTAATATTTCCCCAAAACTACGTACGGTATTGCAAATGGCCTACAGGTCCCCGCCCCTTCTGGTACCACCCATACAAATACATCATTCCGCCCTCTTTAGAAATCGAGTAATAATATCAATACACCCAACGGGATCGTACCCAAATTCTGAACTTAGTAAAGCTATAGCAGGATACAGTTTTGGAGAAAAAAATTGGAAGTCTAGACACACCCCTTCAGGTACCTCCCATACAAATGTACTACTCCACCCACTTTAGAAATCTAGTTATAATATCAATACAATTGAATGTTTTACTGAGGGTGAGGATATATTTATGTCGGGTTGCCCGACAGAAACTTTCATACTGCTTTTTGTCAAGGAATTTGTAAAACACATAAATAAGCTGGTGAGGTACATTTACTTAAAATTTTTTTTTAAAAAAATAAGAAAAAAAACCCCTTTTTAGTTTTTAGATATGTTACATATATTAAATAGGCCTATCTAAAACTATGTGTATGTTTTCGAAAGCTGACTTATATACCTTTCTAATGGCACCAAGATCTTTCAAATCGGTTAAGTCATTCCATAGTAATCGCAACTTAAAAGTACCAATTACCGTCATTTTTCAAATATTTCGGTACCTTGCCACGCCCACATATGTAATTTCTAAAAATGAGGTTGTATTTCTGTAGGTAAAATGTAGCTGTATGCAAAATTTCATTAAAATCTGAGGGGGTCGGGTTCAAAATGTCCCTTTTTTTATAGGTTTTGATATGAAATTCATCACATGTATGTTGTTGGAACAGTATTATTTACTGCCAGGAAGGAAGTGGACGGTGCCACGCCCCCTTTTTAAAAATCGCTCTGACGGCTTTTCTAATAAACCGATTGATACGAAAATTTTACCAAGTTGTAAGTTGTAGATAATGCCTGGCAATATTTGGTTGTGATTGGGTAAAGGGGCGTGGCCCCGCCCAAACAACTTAAAAGGCTATATCTCATGAACTAACAGAGGTATGAAGATGAGATTTGGTATACATGTTGTTGTTACATCCTATCCTATCCTATTAATATTATAAATGTGAATGTCTGTCTGATTGTTTATTTGTTTGTTGCTCAATCACGCCTTAACGGCTGAACCGATTCCAATAAAATTTGGAAGACAGTTAGTGTACCATATGGAAATTACCGTAGGCTATACATTTAGTACTCGGCAGCACAAATATGAATATAAGGATGAAATTTTAATTTTGGACCAGTGAGCGGAGTTGGCGTGGCAAAACATATTTTTAGAGCTAGGGAGATAAAATTTGATACACAGATAATGCTTGGTAATATGAATCTGAATATGCAGACGGAATTTCAATTTGGGATCAGTGGGCGGAGGGCGTGTGGCAAAATTGTATTTTAACCCTAGAGGAATATAATTTGGTACACAGATAGTACTCTGCTACACGAATATAATATGTTGACGAAATTTTAATTTTGGATCATTGGGCGAAGTGGGCGTGACCAAACTGTATTCTAACCCCAGAGTGATAAGATTTGGTACACAAAAAGTATTCGACAAAACGAATATGAATATGCAGACGTCATTTTAATTATGCATTGTTGGGGAAAGGTTGCGTGACAAAACTGTATTTTAGAGTTAGAGAGATAAAATTTGATACAAGGATAGTATTCGAAAACACGAATATAAATATGCAAACAAAATTTAAATTTTGGATCAATGGGCGTGGACAACACGAATATGAGAAAGTAGGCGACATTTTAATTTTGAATCAGTGGGCGGAGTAGGCTGTACAAAACGGTATTTACAAGTTGGTACACAGATAGTACTCAGCACTTCAGGTTCAAATTTGCAGACGAAATTGTTATTCTCAATCAATGAGGCGGTGTGGTTTTTCTTAACTTAGAAATTTAATTTGCCGGCACTTTTTCAGCACTTTGATATGTTTTTCAGAAATGTGTAAGTAAAGTTGAATGAATATTTACAGGGAATAAGTTTGTTGTATCAAAAACTTATGTCGAAAATTCTGACAAAACAACTTCAAATACTCGATGCTGACACATTTTGAAGGGAAATACTGATAATGATGTCAGTAGTGTAAATGAGCCTTTGTAGTACTCGGCAGTCTCGGCAGTGCATAATATTTATTTTCGTTAACGAGTAATTTCGGATAACTAATTGTTTAAAGAGCGTACAAAATCGACGCTTAAACTTAGCCCTTCAAAAAAGAAAGCCAAACATATTATAAGTATTTGTCAAGTATGCAATGGCGAAGCATTGCCGGGTCCACTTTAAAGTTAATAAACTCAACATATTATTATCGAGCTTAAGTACCGTTTTCAAAGGGCGTACCGTCATTTCGCCCAAAAACGAAAATAACATATCGCCCAAAACATGGAATTTCTACCAAAAACCTACCTACAAAATGACATATCGCCCAAATGCAATGACATAAGATCCAACACAAATTTTTTGGGCGAAATGTCAGAATAATGACGACGGCACGCGCCGCTGTCCGCCCCCCCCCCCACCCACTATTTTAATGTGGTAATTTTTTGGGCATTGTGACATTTTGTTTAATATTTTTTTGGGGTATGTGTCATGCGTCGCTACCGGCTTGGGAAATGTCATATTGCACAAAATTGCATGTCATATAGCCCAAAACCCCAATTTCTTGGGCAACAACAACTAACATTGTTTATGTTTTGGGCGATATGTCATATTCGGTTTTGGGCAAAATGACATTGGGCGAAATGTTGGACAGCCTTTTCAAAGTACTTTGTAGACCTAAATGTTGAATATATTACAACTTACGATGCAATAGCGAAGCATTGCCGGGCACACTAGTAGTTAATTCATTTTCTTAAAATAAACATGTATAATAAAGATTTTTGAGTAAATTATTTAAAAAAAAAAATATCCTTTTTTATAATTTTTTGTTTACGTAGAAGGCACAACAGTGCTATGATAACTTATAATGTATTTGTCAATAACATAATGAATTTTTTCACATCTCATATCGAACACTGTGGAAAATGATACATTGTGGCATGAATACTCCTTAGGGAATCTAATGACAGAAACGTGCACAAAGAAATTTGTATATAATTTAATATAACTTTGTTAAAAATGTTAGCTTACCTGAAGCATTTATGTCATATACATATATACACTGTTACACATTTTGCTATTCATTTAATAAACTATGAATAATAAATTTACAAATTTGATATTAATAACTAGCCGACCCGGCAAACAATGTTTTATCTAACATATAATGTAGTGATTATTTCAAAAAGAACTAAATATAATAATTATCTCAAATACAAAATATGCGAAGCCTTCCACGTACAGAGAATGCCGGATTCCTCTTAAATGCAAATGCCAAAAGAGTAGGGTCATCACTTCCACCGCTGGGATGGTTTTTCTGATATCTTTGTGCTAATCGTGAGGGTAGGAATCAAAAGAAACAGAAACCGCTTTATCCCTAATTGTAGATCGTAAGTAATGCGTGGATTCAGCACATCATCTGCGTTGAATTTGCAGCTGACGATTATTGTCTAGATAAAATTTGGCGGTCTGACTGGTTAAGTTCTGAATTGTTACTCGCTAATGTTTGACATAAGCATGACCATCATCTTTTTGATCCATCCCTAGTATGATATATTACAGATTATGGGAAAAATTTAAGTTGCATATGTTTTTTTAGCTTCCTGCCAGGAATTAATATAAACTATATCGACTGACCCCTTCTGGTACCTACCATATAAAATGACATATTTTGAATTTAGTAAGTTTAATTTTTTTCAAATAGTAGACAAATAATTAGGAAACCGAAACATTTACCCCACCCCTTTTGGTACCTTTCATAAAAATTACCAAGTTGACGCTCGTAGTTTTACATACCTATCTTTTTTGTAAGTACACCGAATTCAGCTATATTTAGCGATAGAGATACGCTTATAAAAATTTGACTCCGGAATGAATATGGCATATAGCGACTGACCCGTTCTGGTATCACCCATAAAAAATACCTATTTTTGGAAAATTATTACACCTTTCATAACTTACAAGCAGGCAAGTGGGGGTTTTTTGAATTTAGTAAGTTCAATTATTTTCGAATTGTAGACAAATACTTAGGAAACCGAAACATTTGCCCCACCCCTTCTGGTACCTCCCGAATTCATCCTCATAGTTATATACACATTTTTTTGTAAATACCTCGAAATATGTCATAATTTGATTAAGATAAAAGCTTATTTTTAGGTTTATGTTTTTTTGTGCGAATCAATTAAAGAATATTTCTTTGACTATCAGATGGATTCTTTCGGTACCCCAAAAGAATTACCAAATGCCCAGAGATATTGAGTTAAAAATTTTTTTGGGAAATTACAAAAATGGATTCTGGAAAATTACACCAATTTATATTATTTTTCTGGAAGGGGCTGCTGAGTACAACAAGGATCTGTTTTTTAATATTTCCCTTTTGGTAAATCCCACACGAAAGCCCGATGTTTGTAAATTTAATAAAATAAACACAAAAACGTCCAGAATATTTTACTTCAAATATTTTGTATTATCAGGTGAGACCTAAGTAACCGAGAGGCGTACCCCACCCATTAAAAATTATGATTTATTTTTAGATTTTTGTCCGAGTTAAATAGAGACAATTTCTTTGGCCATATGCGCTGAGATATTGAAATTAATATTTTAGGTTTGTTGGGTGTGACCATTTTTACAGTTTTACTATGCGTCTCGTTTGGCCATGCGACCGAATGTCGTATGGGGTATGATATTTATCAGTCAGTTCAACTGATTGAAATTTATATTCTGGTTCGATAAGGACTAAATTCAGTGTATATACAGAAAAGATATGCATGTAATAGGGACAATTTAAGTAATTCATTTAGGAAGTACCAGAAGGGTTGTGTTAAATAGTTAGGATTTCTGAGGGTTTGTCGCCTATTGCAAGGTAAATTACACTGTACAACACATGATTTTGTGACTCAATTCTGAGAACTGCACGTGAATTTAGCCCCAAAAAAAGAAGTCCTGCATCATTCCTTTAGTCAAGTTACATGCCATAATAACACTAGTCGACAAAAAATTTTTATTTTTATTTATTCTGGGTATCTGAATTGTGATTCCTATGGTTATTAATATCATGCATTCAAATATGCTTTCGGATTCTCTTCATCAGACACAGTTTTTTAGTAACTTGGATCTTAATTTTTTCTCCTTTCTTCATGTTGCATTAAAATACATGTTGAATGTAATGAAAACTTTAATTGTTCCAACAGAATCTTTTCTAAATACAATAACCGATACTAGTGAGCTTACAATATGGAAAATAAAATGAACAAATGTGTATTTTTCACTAGTTAATAATGTTATTTCTTTCTTTTATGCTGAATATCCTTGCAGTCTCGTAAAATATTCCAGCAGCAGTCAGCGAGCATAGAAGGAATCTATTTTCCTTCGTAATGCTTTTCTAAAGTTAGAATGTATTTGTTGAACCTTTCACCATGTTTATCGGACACGTCGCTGCAACATTAATGGAAGAAATCCAAGTGAGACTGAAAAAAGCACTTTCAAGGAAATGTTGCATCCCAGGTTTACGTAAAATATTACAAAGATAATAAGGTGATAATAAATTAGATTAAAAAACTTATTTTCAAATAATTAAAAAACTAAGCCTGATAGCAAAATTCTGATTTCGTATTTGAAATTCCCATCCCAAATTCCCGTAGAAACACATAATGCAACACAAGAAAAAAACCCTTGTGAACAGTGTAATTTAATATCGATTTGAAGGTAGTAAGTATCGTATACGGAAATTTGTCGCGTCTTAGGCTCTTTTGTTATATTGTTATATGGTGGCGTATGAGTATCATAAGTAATATTTCACGTAAATTATACGCCACGGAGTGCAACAGTTTAATTATAACTGCTACAAAATAAACCCAGATCAAAATCATTTGATGAATGAAAAAGTGAGACTGTCGCTTATGTAGGAAAATGTTATATGAACAGATTAAAATAATTTGTAATTCTTAATTTTTTCAAATTTGTTTCAGCTAAATAGGACTAGTAGTTCTCGAGTTATGTCAAACAAAATAGCCTAAAACGTGACAAGTTCCCCTACAAGTAAAGGTACGGTCAGACTAGTCAAATATTTGACCAAAACATGTTTTCCCCTATTTGCCCAAAATATTGTCAGAGCAATACAGAGTTGATTTTGTGTGCACACTAGGCGCATTTGTTTGCCTCCTTTTGTTTGATCAAACACGTGTCAAACTGTGTCAGATGGACATTAGGGAAAACATATTTGCCCTGCGGTCACACTTGAACGAATATTTGCAACAAATTGTTGTTTGCCGGCAAATAAATTTTGTTTTCTCAGAAACCTTCAGCAAGCCAACATAAAATATTTTTTTTTTCTGAAATTTTTTTAACAGTTTGATACAAAATGCAAATATTTTGGTTAACTGTGATGCATATTTTCTTTTATCCTCATATTCTCTTCAACTTCAACATAATTGGCGACGGTTTGTTTGTGATTTCAATGTATTTATTCTTTGTTTTGTCTTTCGAACAGATGTTCTTGCTATAAGTGTGGCCAACACAACCTTTTTTTAGACGACATATTATTTTACTTATGTAGTTTCTAGTGGAAATAACGTTGAAAATTTAAAACATCGATCAATCTATGAACCCGGGGTTTTTCCTGTTTCAAAATTTACATATTCAAAATATAGGTTTAGAATTTTTTGGCCAAATCTAGTTTAGTTTCCAACGACTGTTTTGGTAGGGTAAAACACATTTTTTAGAAAAATAATTAATATCTATGTTTCGAAATTCGAACTATTGGATGCTAATTTAAATGTTAATTGATTAATAACCAATTGTATTTAGAAATAATAGCGGCGATTTTTTTGCCTGTGGCACTTAGAGCTTCGAACAACGTTTTTTTATATTATTTAGGTGTAATATTGTCATTGGGACCAGAGAACAGAATTTTATTGCTTTTGCCATGCATTCATGCATTCAACAACAGTAACATATGCCGTTGCTATTTATATGCATCTGTCAAGTTTTTAAGTGCTCCAACTAGTAGTGTTGCAGTTTAGTGCCGCTGGTCAGCTCTATTTAGAAAGAAGGCCTAGTTTACATGGAATAAATACTGAAACAATTTTATTCTGCCACAATTTATCCGTGTTGAAGGTCTTTTTTTGTAACTGAATAATTTTTTTGTTTCGTTTTGCTTTATCTCATTTATTTTAGAAATAAATTATAAGCTTTTTTTTAATAATATAAAGTATTGTATAATTTGTAAAAGTTTTTAACATTCGGCTTCGGCCAAAATATAAAATTCCTACGGTCAAGTTTTTTTTTATAATAATGTCAAGCATAGTTTTCATCAAACTCACAATATCTATGACATGTTTTACTGAAATTATGTGGATTGACAACAATAGGCATATTTTTTGTGAGTGCACTCAAAGCATAAAATAAGGAACTCAAACCGTTCCCTGATTGGGACCTGTATGTTCTTAAATTACTGCTGAATTAGTCTCAAAAATTTGTTTCATTTGAATACACCCACATAGAGGATCTTCATAGAACCCCTTTTTGACACACATGAGCCCCGGAGAGGGGGGTTGTGATTTTTTGACTCCCATATTCTACAATTTATCACCTTTACCACGAGCTTTCGAGAGTGTAAACTGCCTGACAACCGATATTTGTTGGATTTGCTTGTAACCGGTTAAACTATGACCAATTTATCTTTATTATACCATAATTAGTCGCAGCTTACCCGGTTTACAGTCTATTTAAGATAATTAACAAAGCTAGAATTTTTCCCTTTTAATTATGCATAAAATTTTATAACAGTTCCACAATATTACCAAAATATATTTTATATTCACCATTTCTTCCTTTTATTTTATTTATTATTATTTAAATTGGCGATATTTTTCTTCATTTTGTTAATTTCTGTCGGTTAGCTGACAACACCGCTGATAACAGCTGTTATTTACCCTTGTTTGCTCTTACAACACTTTTGTAAGATCAAATAAATGTTTGCCCAAAAAAGAGGAAAATATTTGCTCTTTGGTGGTCACACTTTGGTCACACTGAGTATATTTTTATTTGAAGGCAAATAATTTTGTTTGACCAAAATCAGCTGTTTTGTTGTTTGCCACACATAAATGTTTTGTGGTCAGACTGCGGCAAAGAAATATATTACGGTTTTCGTCAAATATTTGCCTAATCTGACCGTACCTTAAGAGTTAACTTTAAATCGATAATAAATTATTATGGCATGTAACTTGACAAAACGAATGACGCATAACTTCGTCTTTTTGGGGCTACTTTCATGTACAGTTCTCAGAATTCAATTCCCAAATCAATGAGCTGAAAATGTTGTACTGTTTTCACTGAGCAAATTTCATTATTTCCTAGGTGCCGGCTTGGAAGTTATGGGCGAGTATGTCTTCATCCTGAGTCAATTTTTCATAAGTGAACATCTTACGCAAAATTTGACTTTATTCAGTTTCCTTACAAATAAGATATGTATGTAAAACTATGCGAGCGAATTCGATCCTATGCATGGAGGTACCAGAAGTGATGTCTCAAATAGTAAGATTTTGTGCGATTATGCCTTTTATCACAAGGAGCACTACGAACACTACGATTATGTACCACGATTTTAAAAATCAACCCTAGGCTATAACTAATTTTTACTAGAACTGTTTTAAAATAAATACAAACAAACCGCAATATTTATACCATCACCCTACGGGTAGGAGACGCAACTAAATGTTTCAAATTTTGCACGAGTTAATATTTACCCAAAATTACTTACGGCAGTGCAATGGCCCCGGCCATTCTGGTACCTCCCCTATAAATACATCATTCCGCCCACTTTAAAAATCGAGTAATAATATAAATACTCCTCCAAGACACAGCTAGTACCGCCCACTTTATTTATCGGTTAATATAATTAATATACCCAACGCGATAGTGCCCAAGTTCTGTATTTAGTAACGCTAAAGCAGAATAAAGTTTTGGAGAAAAAATGTGGAGGTCTAGCCACGCCCCTTCTGGTACTTATCATACAAATGTACCACTCCGCCCACTTTAGAAATCAAGTAATAATATCAGTAAACCCAACGCGATCGTACCCAAATTCTTTATTTTGTTACACTATACCAAGATAAAGTTTTGGAGAAAAAATTGGAAGCCACTCTCCTTTAAATGTACCACTTCGACTACCATAGAAATCGAGTAATAATAATAATATCAATATACTGAAAAATTTTATGTTTTATTGAGGGTGAGGGTATATTGGCAGGGAGACCGCATTTGAGCCTACAATCGGAAAATTCAGTCTGCACACCGAAACGTCGAACAATGGCATCAGACTGATTGATTTCTCTGCGGCAAAAAATAAGGTAGTTAGCAGCACTAGATTTGACCATAAAAATATTCATAAGGCAACATGGTTATCTCCAGATCATTTGACGAGGAATCAGATAGATCACGTGGTAGTCGATGGAAGGCACGCATCGAGTGTTCTGGACGTACGAGTGATTAGGAGTGCGAACATTGACTACGATCATTTCCTTACCGAAGTTAAGGTACGCACTAGCCTAAGCATGGCGAAAAACGTACGTAACCAGGCACAACGAAAGCTGCACATCGGTACTCCAACCACCTAACTTAACTGCTGCGGAATGCTCCAACCTCTGATAATATAACCTCGCAGTGGCAAAATATAGCCGACTCCTTAGAACGGGTTGCGAGAAGCGTACTTGGGTACTCTAAGCCGTCTCAAGAAGATGCCTGGTACGATGATGAATGTCGCAATGCCACGAGAGAGACGGTTGCTGCATACAGGGCGAAACTGCAGCCAATGGCAACGCGACCTGTTCGTGAACGGCACAGGGAGAAGAGACGAGAGGCAACTCGTCTTTTTAGACGGAAAAAGAAGGAGCTGAAGAAGAGGCAGGATGAGTGCACAGAGTTGCTCCGAAGCAGAGGGGAAGCCTGAAAATTCTACAAGAGAGTTAAGGCGAGAATGCGTGGAACAGGGTTACCCTCCTGCAAGGACAGCGATGGTCAGCTAGTGACGGACCCGGATAACATTCTGAGGATATGGAGAGATCACTTTAGAAATTTACTGGATACTGACACAACTCAGAAGTCCCCGCTCCAATCCATGACGATGGTATTAACTGTCCACCTCCGAGCCAGAGCGAGATACGTATGGCCATCTCCCGCCTTAAAAACAACAAAGCTGCTGGAGCCGATGGTCTCCCTGCTGAATTGTTTAAGGCTGGCGGGGAGGAGCTGATTAGGAGCATGCATCAGCTCATGGAGAACATCTGGCAAGGGGAGAGCATGCCCGGGGATTGGAGTCTCAGTCTGTTATGTCCCATATACAAGAAGGGAGATCGTAGTGAATGTAAGAACTATCGTGGAATAAGCCTATAACCAATTGCGTACAAGGTCCTTTCAAGCATATTGTGTGAACGTCTAAAGCCAATTGTAGAAAAACTAATTGGACCATATCAGTGCGGCTTTAGACCTGGCAAATCTACGACGGATCAAATATTCACCTTACGACAAATCCTGGAAAAAACCCATGAAAAGCAGATCGACACCTACCACCTCTTTGTCGACTACAAAGCTGCCTTCGACTCTCCGATAAGGAATAGGCTTTATGAGGCCAAGTCTGAGTTTGGTATTCCTGCAAAGCTAATTCGGCTTTGCAGATGTACCTTAGAAAACACCAAATCCTCGATTAAGATTGGTAAAGATCAGTCTGAACCATTCAACACGGAAAGAGGTCTCAGGCAGGGCGATAGCCTGTCCTGTACACTATTTAATATAGTTATGGAGAAGGTGATGAGAAAGGCTGGTGTCAACATGTCTGGCACCATATTCCACAAGAGCCACATGCCACTAGCCTATGCCGATGATATAGACATCATTGGTCGAAATCTGCGGGATGTTACTGCAGTTTTCTCATCACTAGAAAAGGAGTCGGCAAAAATGGGTTGATTTCGACGAACAAAGAGTCCTCTCGATGGGGAAGCAGTATCAACGTTGAAAATCATTGTTTTGAGGTAGTAGATGAGTTTACCTACCTCGGATCTTCCGTCAATAAGAAAAATAATGTCAGCCAAGAAATTAAGCGGAGAAAAGTGCTAGCCAATAGATGTTTTTACGGACTTCGGCAGCACTTTAGTAATACCACCTTATCTCGGAATACTAAGAAACAGCTTTACCAGGTGCTAATCTTACTTGTTCTTTTGTATGCTGCTGAATCATGGGTGCTTACTACAACGGACATACAAAACCTGGGAGTATTCGAGAGAAAAGTACTCCGAAAAATATATGGACCTATCTGTGTCAACGGCGAGTTTCGCCATCGGATGAACCATGAGCTGTATGAGCTTTACCACGACATCGACGTAGCTAAAAGAGTCAGAATGCAACGACTACGATGGCTGGGTCATGTTGCCAGGATCGATGTAAATGCTCCAGCGAGAAAGGTGTTTGAAGGCGAACCTGAGGGACGGCGCAGAGCAGGGAGACCCAAAATCCGTTGGAAGGGCCAAGTGGTAGGCGATGTGCCATCATCTGGTAGGACTAACTGGAGAACACACGCAGAAGACCGAAGCGTGTGGAATTCTTTATTACTTCAGGCCCCAAATTTATGAACCATGTTTGTAAGTTGTAATGGGCCACTTAAGTAAGTACTTAAGTAAGAGGGTATATGTAAGTCGGGTTTCCCGACTGAAACTTTTTTACTTGCTTTCGCTTACTTCGGCGAAAGGTATGCGCGACAAGTTTTACTTACTTACTTAATTTCCCTCTACGCCCCATGAATTAGGTATGGGATTGCTTCTCGCGTTGTTGTGAAATAACACTCTTTCTATTTTTAGATTCGCACTTAACGGCACCTACTTGTTTATCGACGAATGCGAACGTCACTGTTTGAGAAGCTTTTACTAGACATGTCAATTGACTTGACACTGATACTGCGAAGTTGCTGTCGACAACATTCGAGAGGAGCCGACAATGAAACAAAATTTTTTCTTTTAAGATGATTGGATCCAGTATTTGAACCTGTGATCTCCCGCATGGTAGTCGCGAGTTCTAACCATCATGCCACGACCGGTCCCAACAGTTTTAGTAATTATAAAAATTACATAATCGCTTAGAAAATATTTTAATATTTTTTCAACCTCAAATTTTGAAACAATTTGACATTGTCCAATATAGATTTAATAATTCTGAACATAAATTAAATTTGTTTTACTAATTAAGCGATACACATTTATCCAAATAAAAACATTACTCACTTTCGCCAGAAGAAGTAACAACATGCATGGCCCTGCCTCAAAAAGGTACTGGAACTATTTTATTCACATCATTCAGCTTAGAAAATAGAAAATCACAACAGAAGTGTCTGTCTATCTGTACTACAAACATTTATTGTTTGACTAATCCCTTTAATATTTCCTTTGTGGGTCCTAATCCCTGTCAGGGAACAAAACCAAAATCTTGATTATGATTTTACATTTGTATTATATAATCTGTATTTTCCCCAGGAAATGTTGAGTTACAACAACGACCATCTGCCATTGTTAATGCTAATGGACACAAATGTCTACAAAATTCAAATGATTAATGAGTGGTAATTAAATGTTGTCCTGTGGCAGATGAGTAAATGTTTTGTAATGATCACACCTGCGGTTAACTGTGGGTATATGGTTAGTATACAAATGTTTGTACACAACATTATATGATTTCCAAAATTTTACGACGCATGCCTTTTGCCGAATACCAGACAATAAAAAAACCAAGATTAATGAATTGTTTTTTGCTTTGCAATGTGCAATCTTCAAGTTTGTCGAATTAGTATGATACTTTGTTTAAGCTCTGTAACACTACTTACAGTTCGTAAATTGAAAGAATTTTAACAACACTGTATTAATCTTTTACATTTATTGGCGAATGCATTAAAGCTTTCTATAGTTTTAATACATATTCGTAATTGGGAGACTCAACCACATTATGATTTTCTACAACGAATTAACTCTACCGTCCAAACCTGTCATGAAACTTCTTATGTAATTTTCTGTTTCGCCAGACTGTTAAGATTCGCCATTTATTATGCAACAGGTAATAATATATGTGATTTTTTTACGTGTTATGAACCGCTTATTGGCAATGTAAACAGACTGGACATTCCTAAAACTTGTACACCTGTCACGCACATCTACAAATATTTCGTTTTTAATTTATGTAAATTACCACCAGACAAATTCGAACAAAGTGACCGTTTATTCTTCTTTCTATGGCATAGCAGTTTCTAGTCATGCTATGAATCGCATACTGGTAATAAAGGATGGCTTAATTGTAAGGGCCGATGTTGAATGTGAACCACACATAAACGTTAAGTTATTTTCTGCATTTCCTTTGTCATTCCCCAATTTCAGACTAACACAATTTGAACCATGGAAATTTACACAATCAAGCAACGCGTTAAAGTTATTCAGGCTTATTATGGAAATGGGGGTTTAAATCAAAATGCATATCGTGCACTTCCTGATTTTATCGGTCAATTTAATCGTCCAAATGTCGTACCATCGAAAAAATTGTGCAAAAATTTGAGCAAATCGAGTCTGTAGGAGATGTGAAAACACCAGTGCATGCGCGAACAGCTCGTACTGCAAAAAATATTGCTGCTGTTCACGATAGTGTGGCTGAAAAGGCGTCCACCTAAACTCGTCGTCGTGCCCAACAATTGCACCTCTCACGCTCGTAGTTAATGAACACTTTGCATATAGACTTGCATTTACAAAAAGTGACTGTTTGGTGCGATTTATAGGCTGGCGGCATCTTTTTTCAAAGTGAGGCAGGTCAGGCAGTTACTGTAAATGGTGTTCGCTATTGTGAGATGATAACGCATTTGACTTACTTACCTACTTAGCTGGTACTTCTTTGCAATCCCAGTGGACTATATACCGCACGTAGAAAAATATTATAAGCGCCTCGATCTTCTGCGCTTCTTCTCCAGTTAGTCACACCAAGTTCTGTAAGATTCTCAGTAGCCTGGCCTTTCCAACGGAGTTCATCGAGTTCTTCGTCGAAGACTTTTCGAGCTGGAGCATTTTCGCCTATGCGTATAACAATCGCTGCACCTTAATGCGTCTGACCACGTTAATGTCAGTGTACAGCTCGTACAGCTCATGATCCATACGACGCCGATACTCTCCGTTAACGATGATGGGCCCATATATTTTACGGAGCATTTTTCTCTCGAATACCACCAGAACCGATTCATCCGCTTGCTGATTCGGCTGACATTATTGGCTTTGTTGATGGCAGAGGTAGATAAATATATTTACCACCTTAAAATTATAGTTGTCAAAGTTCACGCAGTTTTCCAAACGAGTAGATTCTTTGTTCGTTGAAAGTAATAACTTCGTTTTGTCCTCGTTCACCGAAAGACCCATTTTCGCTGATTCCTTCTGTATGCCTGAGAAGGCTGCAGTCACATCCCGCAGTTTTCGACCGATTATGTCAGCGTACGCGGTTAGCATGTGGCTTTTGTTGAATATCGTGCCACTCGTATTTACTGCAGATTTCCTCATTATCATCTCCATCACTATATTGATGAGGTCACACGACAGGCCGTCGCCTTGTTTTAGGCCTCGTCTGGTACAGAATGCTCCGTAAGGTCCTTGCCAATCTTCACTGAAGACTTTGTGTCAGTCAACGTCATTCCGCAAAGGCGTATCAACTTCATAGGAATACTAAACTCAGCCATGGCTTCATGTAATTTCTGCCGTATCGGGCTGTCGAAGGCAGCTTTATAATCGACGAAAAGATGGTACGTGTCGATCTGTTTCTCTTGGGTCTTTTCCAGGATTTGCCAAAGTCTTTCTGGTCTGTTGTTGATTTACTAGATTTAAAGCCACACTGATATGGCCCGATCAGGTTGAATAATACTGGCTTCAGTCTTTCACATAGCTCACTCGACAGGACGTTATATGCGATGGGTAAAAGGCTGATGCCGCGGTAGTTGGAGCAGACACTTGGATCACCGTTTTTTCAGCACAGGACATAATACGCTTAATTTCCAATCGTCGCGCATGCACTCTTTAACCAAATCGTGCGCAGGAGCTGGTGCATGCTCTTTATCAGCTCCTCGCCACCGAACTTGAAGATCTCTGCCGGAAGACCGTAGGCACCGGCTGCTTTATTGTTTTTCAGCCGCGATATTGCTTTTCTTACCTCGGCTTGACTTGTGGGTGGGCAATCTAAGCCGTCGTCGACAATTGGCGTGATACTATCACGTGCGCTGCCTTCTGGAACCAGCAGTTGCTGGAAATGTTCTATCCATATATGCAGCACACTCTGCGTATCTGTGAACAGATTTCCATCCTTGTCCTTACAGGAGGAAAGCCCATTATCGTAGCCTTTGGCTTTTACTTTCTGGTAAAATTTTCGGGCCTCACTTTTATCTATGTAGCGCTCTATATACTCGTTCACTCGTTCCTTCTTCTGACGTTTATTTTCGCTTAAATAGCTGTCTCGCCTGTTTTACTGTCTCCTTGTGCCGTTCCGTAACAGCACGGTTACAATAGGATGTAGCGTTGCCCTATAAGAAGCATCCTGTTCCTCAGACGCTATGCGACATTCCTCATCGCACCAGGATTCGTCTGAGCGCCGTTTTTCATATCTTAGCTCGGTTGTGTCGGGAACGTCAGAAGTAGAGGCGTTGTGTCGTAGTAGTTGAAAGAGCTAGTTGGAGTAGGCAGTAGATATCTCTGGGGTTTTCAGCTTCTTTGTGTTTGGTTACGTGCCTTTTTCGCTCTGCTCAATCTTGTGCACACCATGGCTGCAATCAGGTAATGATCCGAGCCAATATTAGCACCACGGATCACACGCACGTCTATGACACTAGATGCATGTCAGCCATCAATTACCACATAAACAATTTGATTTTTGGTGTTTTGATCGGGGGATAGCCAAGCTGCCTTGTGGATATCTTTGTGCTGGAATCTGATTCCACTCACTACCATGTTCCTTCCCGCTGAGAAGCTAACCAGCTTAAACCCGTTGTCCGACGTGTCGGTATGAAGGCTGAATTTACCGATCAGTGGACCAAAAACATCTTCCCTTCCTATTTTTGCATTAAAGTCTCGGCTTAAGTCTAGTATATGGACACAAGCCCGATTGGGTTAAAAGGTATATATATTAGGTATATGTAGACAGTGCTGTCCTGAGTATAATTATTTTTATTGGGGGAAAATTATAGTTTAGGAGATATCGCCCCTTAAAGTTGGAATCTATATATATAAATATCTCCGACATCCGACATAGCGACGGACCGAGACTATATATATATATCATTGGAAAGCCCTCTGTTTGCGTAGCAAAAAAACCCCAAGGATGTGATGCGAGAAAAAAGAATAAATAAAATAAAACACAAGGGATTTAATGTTAAGTAATCAAAAGATTTTCCGCATTATTGGGAAATTCGACAATTCAATGTTGGTATACCTTGCAAGGATTGTTCCGCTTAGGGAGAGTGCTCAACAAGAATTAGATGATTAATAGCTCGATGTAGCGAACAAAGCCTGAAGAGCGCGAAGGATCGCGGCAACTCGTTACTCGTTATATTAGATCTACTGCGATTTTATACAAGCAATACAAATCAAAGTTGTTTAGCAGTAGATCCTTACGCCTATTCGATGGAATAGGGTGGTTCACGAATAGAGTTACGACAAAAGGTGTGAAAACAGCAATTTGTACGTAAACATGCCGGCCACCTTGCAACATCAAGCATTGTTGCAACATGAGAAGTGGACTGTATGACTGATTTTTCAAAAATTAAAATTAATTACAAATTAGAATTATTTAGCAAAACAAAGTAAGAAAAAAAGTGCAAAAATTAACTTTTATCACATTAGCATGTTGATCTCGGCACCGGCACCGAAAGCACGTATCCAATAATACTGTATCGGGCTAGAGGGCGACCGGATCGGGGGTTTTATTAGCCGCCGCTAAATCTGGAGCCGTTAACGAGGATACGTCCATGACTGCCACTACCGTAAAGGGCGCTGTAGTCGTGAATGGAGTTCCAGCCTTCGTAATGGCATCCAAGATAGTTACTGATGCATCGCTGAGCAGCTCCTCCTCCAAAATATCTGCAGGTGCAAATGACAAATTCCGTGCAACTACCAAAAAGGGATTAAAAATAGTGCAAACAAACTACAAAAAAGGTAAAATTCAAATGGTATATCGTCGTACAACAACATTTTCGACAAGAATATTGACGATTCGGATGGGCGATGCGTTCGTCGATCAATCGGTAGTAAGAGTTTCAAATATTTTGAAGCACTTGAAGAATTAACCAAATTGGAAGAAGTTTATGCATTAAACGGTCTTGCAAATCACCGGTATTCGAAAGGTAGTGAACGAAGCTTCTCAGGAGGTGGAGTGGCAATAGTAACGTTTCTTAACGCGAGCCGAAATCAAGTTTGCCAAATGGTGGTTTTAAAACAGCAAAAGTCATAGACACGCCGACTCCTTTAATATGGGTGAGTGTTATGAAATACATTAATATAAAAGCAATCACGTCAGTTAGGAGAAAATTGTGTTGAATTTCGACCGATATTAAAGTAATATGGATTTTCTCCAATCAGCTGGAGACGGTAATATTTTATTGGGCGTTTCTTTAATTCTCGAAAACGAAAGAGTTCTGTTAAAACTTTTCTTGTCAAAAGAATTAACCGTAGTAGTGAAGGCATTAACGGCCGGTGTATTGACCGGGCCAGTTACTATCCACCCGAAAACAGTGCGTTGAGCAAGTAGGGTTTCTAAAACTGGCCGTATTTCACCTTTAACTATACGAGGATAGAGATCAGCGCCAAGTAAGATATCTACAGGACGGTTGTCACATAAGCGTCTATCTGCCAGCTGAAGTTCTGACAATCGTGATGCTAAGTCTTTGCCAATGTGAATAGACGGCAAATTGCCCGAAATATTAGGCAAAATTAGAGCCTCAGTCTCTAATAGCACTGAAGCGTCCATAGGTGAACCAACGGTTAGAAGGCATTTCTGTTTGGCAGTTGCGGTGGCAGATTGATTTATGCCGCTAATATGGGCGTTGGCAGTTAATGTTGCCAATTTCAATTGCCTTTGCAAGCGTGTCGTAACAAAAGATGCTTCTGAAGCCGGGTCGATCAGTGCTCGAACAGGATACGCAGTACCTTGGTGTACTATATTTACCAAAGCGGTTCCTAATAGCACTGGGCGATTTTGCGAACTATGAAAGACCTGTCGATGGTTAACATAGTTAGTTATGGCACCACTAGATGTTGATGGTGAGGAATTCTGCGGTGCGGAACTCAGACCCGACCTGTTAAAAGTCGGATTGGCCGCAATGGATTGGTTGCTCGCAATAGCAGAATTTGGATTTCTACTATCCTCCCTATGCAACAACGTGTGATGCTTTCTATTACATATTAAACAACTGTACCGACTAGTACAGCTGTTGAGGTCATGGCCTCGCGAAAGACAATTAATGCAGACTTTATGACGTTTAACATTGCCGAATCGATCTGCAACGCTAAGTTGTTTAAACTTAGGACATGAGCGAAGTGGGTGATTTTGTTTTGGACACATTATGCAGAACGTGCGCGTAGGCTGAGCAGATGTGTCAAAAGTGGCGTCATTCGTAAAATGAGCTTCCACCCTCTTGTCATTTGACCGATTGGCAGAATTGGGTGTCAGAAGATCGCGTAGGCAATCAAGAGTTTGAATCCTTTCTAAAAGAAAAGCATCCAAATCTTTCCATTTTGACAGAGCCGTTTTGTTTTTAATGGTGTGTTCCCATAATGTAACCGTTCCTTTCGGTAGACGTTGAACACACAAGAATACAATAATCGGATCCCAATTATCCGTCGAAACGTCATATAATGCCATAGACGATAAGCACGCGTTAATGCCGCGCTGCAAAGTTTTTAAACCAGCACTGGATTCAATGTCTAAATTTGGCAAAGCGAAAAGTTTCCTGAGCTGGTCGTTTACAAGGATACGTGAATTATCATAGGTGTCGTATAGAGCACGCCATGCTAAATCAAATCCCCTATTGGTGAGAGGAAATTTGGAAACGATATCCTTGGCCTCCCCACTAGTTTTTCGAATTAAGTGACACATTCGTTCAATGTCACTTAATCTACCATTACGAATGTACACGGCTGTAAATAGATCCCGAAAAGTGGGCCAAGATTGGAAATCGCCCTGAAAAATGTCAACGTCGCACGGTGGTAAATTCATATTATGCATTACTTCGTTGGCAGCTGGAAGTGCCGTTGAAGTGTTGCTAATTAGGACATGGTGTGATCCGTCTGAAGATTCGGAGGCACTCCGATGGGAACGCTCGTCATCAGGGACCGGCACGCATGACCGAATGACATTGGCCGAATGACCATCTCTGGGCGAAACTGGCAAAGTTTGGCCCGGAGAATGAATTACCGAACGTTTCGAGCTAACTGAAGGTGATCGGGGATCTATTTGCTGCGAAGACCGAATATTAAAAACGCGTTTGTTCATGTCGGCTAAACAGCGGACATACGACACGAATGTGGCGTTATATTTTCCCTCGACAGAATCAATATTGTCGGGGTCCGTGGAGTCAGACTCCGCCGCGATACGGGCAAGACATTTGTCGTATGTCGCTTGAACTTTACGCCATAACTTTTTCAATTCCACTATTTGGATTTCCAAGGTGAAAATAGAATGCTGCTCCTCTTTAATAAGGCTAAATATAGCCTCAAATTTGATCAGAGCGTCAGAAGCTCTGATAAACATGTTGAGAGGAGAGCTGGCCATATCTGTTTAGAGAGTAGCGCAAAAATATTTTTCGAAAAAATACGAATATATGACAATGTCAAAAATATTTGTGTTTTATGAAAAAATCGGAAAAATTAAATTTAAGAATGTGACCGAGAAGAAATTTCAACAACTATATCGCGCGAAGTAACGGAGCTACCCGGGATGATTTGTTGAAAAACACGAAAATGTTTTATAATTTCTTTAGCGGCAGAAATTCTATTAAAAATTTTAAAATTTCGATCATTTTTGCGAAAAAATGCTCTAATTGCGATTTACCGAGAGTAGGGTACACAAATACAACGCTTCTACTAATCTGTATTAAAGAAATCAACTTTTCCAAATAAGCAGACTGTAGAGTGTACTAATTAAGACCGCTACTCTAGTAAGTGTCAATATATCTCAAACAAAATTTGAAACAATTGGAAAAATCGCGTTAAAAACACTAATAATTTGATATTCGTAGCTACCGCTCGTAGGGTGTACGTATTTATTATTGGTGAACGATTTCCAAACGTACCGATGTTTCAAAAAACCACGAAAAACCACACTGAATAATAACCAATATTGTTACCGAACTTCACGAACGACCCTCGATGTACGTTTGAGGGTTAACACACACAACTCTGTAATCACCAAAGAAGACAAGAAAAACAAATCAGCTGTATATACGTATGTGTACAATCACCGATCTATCACTGTTGTGGAGTTTGGTTACAAGTGTATTGCAATATTTCTGAATTTTGTTGTGTTATCGCGAAATGGAATTTATCACAAAAAATCGAAAAGCAACCGGCTTAAGGATTCGCGAATACACTTGTGTAATTAAAATTAAAATTATTAGTTTTAATTAATTGTACAACTACACTGATGTTGTTTATTATATACAATTTTAATAAAAAAAATCGCAAAAATATCACTTGTGCTTCTTTTTAATGGCGACCGTGGGTGTATGTGTGTGATTTGTACGGGGATGTCGCTGTGTTTTTGTTATAGTTTCAAGACGACACTAAATGTTTTGTTGTGATATGTAATATCAACAATAATTTCACTTTTTTGTTTAAATTGTTTAATTTGCACTATTTTACGTACCTGTGGTTTTTGGTAGTGATACGAGAATTTGGAAGGAGTGAGGAGATATCAGTTGGTTGATATGCAAGCTGCAGCAAAAGATTTGACAATTAGAAGTAATTTTCAAGTTGGTTTCACTATCCGTGGCTCGTAGGACCAATGTTTGCGTAGCAAAAAAACCCCCAAGGATGTGATGCGAGAAAAAAGAATAAATAAAATAAAACACAAGGGATTTAATGTTAAGTAATCAAAAGATTTTCCGCTTTATTGGGAAATTCGACAATTCAATGTTGGTATACCTTGCAAGGATTGTTCCGCTTAGGGAGAGTGCTCAACAAGAATTAGATGATTAATAGCTCGATGTAGCGAACAAAGCCTGAAGAGCGCGAAGGATCGCGGCAACTCGTTACTCGTTATATTAGATCTACTGCGATTTTATACAAGCAATACAAATCAAAGTTGTTTAGCAGTAGATCCTTACGCCTATTCGATGGAATAGGGTGGTTCACGAATAGAGTTACGACAAAAGGTGTGAAAACAGCAATTTGTACGTAAACACCCTCTGAAAAAGCTTTCCAACTGTATATACACAAATTGTTTTGTTAACCCATTATGTGCTAAAAACCAAATTAACCCATTTTGGACCACGACTTTTTTAATAAAATAATGTTATTTCCAAAAAATGCGTATATAACGGTTTAATTTTTTTGCACCAAACAAAAGAGGATCTTTAATCTTTCCAATGAGGTATCGTACATTGGTCTAGCTTAAGAGGTTCCTAAGATATTGAGCTTCCAAATATGTCGTAGTTAGTTTCTCTATGTCAAACACATTGTAGTGCAAGACGAATGCGGTGGGGGGTACGCCCTGCAGTGCGAGACGAATGTGGTGGGGGGCACGCCAGATGTCGGAGATATTTATATATATATAGATTCCAACTTTAAGGGGCGATATCTCCTAAACTATGTCCGTCCCCAGCAAAATTTTTGTTTTATTCTCATTTTAGCTCAAATCCCTACAACCTCAAAAAATTAAAATCTACGTCGTATGTCCATATACTAGACTTGTTTCAAAGTCTCCCAGAATAATTTTAATGTCATGACCAGGGCATCGGACGTATGTTTCCTCTAGGCGCTCATAAAATGCATCTTTAATCTCATCGACTTTATCTTCATGACCAAACCATCAGGGTTCGTCGCTCACTATCAGCCGCTGTTCATGATAAAAAGTATCATGAATACCGTTGCCCGGGTGCCACCACGAAGGAGGTTGTGAGTCGGCTTGAGATGCAAGATTCACTTTACATCCCCAACGGCACCCTTTGCGGTTATTTGAAAGAAAAGGTGTACGTCGATAAGCCAGCAACAATTCAGGAGCTAAAGGATGAGATAATTCGGCACATTAACGGCATAGAACCTCAATTATGCATCTGCATCATCGAAAATTTGGACCACTGGATGGAGGTGTGCCGCCGAGGTCGCGGCGGCCATTTGGCCAATATTTTGTTCCATACATAAGTGAACTATACCAATATTATCATAGTAAAAATAAATGACAATAATTTCCTAAATAATGTGTGTTTTATTCAAAATCAACATCGGCCCTTAAAATTTAACCACCCTTTATATATATTAAGATTTTCCAGATATGTGTATTTATGGTTTGTATACTGCAAACTAAAATATTATGAAATTTAAAAGACACTAAAACTCAGTTCACCTGACTAAAACTTCTGTACTTGTCTCATGGTTTCCAACCCTAATGATATTGCTCGGGCATTCATGCCGACCACTTATCAGAGTAGTATACAATTGACATAAACTGAATGTCTCAGCATTACCAATACATCGTTTATTCTTCACCAATAATGTGGTGTTGAAAGCGTTTTTAACTTCCAGGATAACCAAATGCACAGTATTTCCTCTTAAGTCCTTTTTCTTCAACCTCCATCCCGTGCTTCTATCATAGTAAGATGCACAGAGTGCATGTAAGGCATCCAAATAACTTTGCAGTCAAACTAATATTAAAAGTCAAAGTCATATTTCCAAAAACTCTGCATAAAATTACAATAAAACCAGTACAGAAATTTCAGTCAGGTAAACTGACTGATAAATACCATCACCCAATATAAGATATTGTTGAAGTCTTGAGTTATTGAAATGAATAGATTTTTAAATTAAATAAAATTACTTATGTATATTTTTTCCCCTGCTTGTGGTGCAAAATCGTCCAAAACTTTACTTATTTGTGTAGGGGGTATAGGTACCGGTTTGGAATTTATGTGAGAAATATTAATATTTCAAAAAGAATTAATATTGATAGAGGGTACCACAAGGGGTGAACCGAAACAGTCCTTATTCATTCCTAACTCAAATTTTCATACGTACAACTTACGAATAATTTGACTGAATTCAGTGCACTTACAAAAAAAGATATGTATGTAAGACTATAGGGGTGAGTTCGGTCCTTTGTGTGGGAGGTACCAGAAGGGGTGCGTCAAATAGTTAGGTTTTCTAGGGTTTTCCCTCATATAATAACATAAATTAATCGACCAATTTTCATTACCCCCCAAGAGTCCGTTTGGAAGTTATAGGAGAAATATTAATTTTCGAAAAATAGGTAATTTTGTATGGGAGGTACCAGAAGGCGTGAACTGATATAGTCCATATTCATACCTTAGTCTAATTTTCTTAAGCAAACATCATACGCAAAATTTGAGTGATCTCAGTTTACTTACAAAAAAGATATGTATGTAAAACTATAAGGGTCAATTCGGTCATTTGTATGGGAGGTACCAGAAGGGGTGTGTCAAATAGTTAGGCTCTCTGAGGTTTCGCCTCCTATCACAACATTAATTTATCGACCAATGTTTATAACCCCCCAAGTGACTGTTTTGAAATTATTGGAGAAATATACAATTTCCAAAAAATAGGTCATTTTGTATGGGAGGTACCAGAAGGCGTGAACCGACATGGTCCATATTCATACCTGAGTCTAATATTTATAAGCAAACATCATACGCAAAATTTGAGTGATCTCAGTTAACTTGCAAAAAAGATATGTATGTAAAACTATAAGGGTCAATTCGGTCATTTGTATGGGAGGTACCAGAATGGGTGGGGCAAAGGTTTCTGTTTTCTTAGGGTTTGTCTACTTTTGCAAGATAAATAAACTGACTAAATTCAAACATCCTCCGGTTGTCCGTTTGGAAGTTATGGAAGAAATATTAATTTTCCAAAAATAGGTAATTTTGTATGGGAGGTACCAGAAGGGGTGGGGCTATTCAGCCCATTTACAATCCCATAAGTTCGTTTTGAAAAATATTGATACTGGTAAATTTTCATACCGATCCGTTAAGGTTTACTCGAGTTATCCTGCTGACCAGCCATCCAGCCAGCCAGCCAGCCAGCCTGCCAGCCAGCCAGCCAGACAGACGGACATAGCTCATTCTTCTTAAAAAGTTCTGAAACGAATTTGATCTTAAGATACTTGGGGTCTAACTCGTCTCCTTTAATGCGTTACACTTTTTTTCGTATCAAATGATATATACCCTCATCCCTAAGGGTGATGGTATAATTATTTTTTTATAACATTAAATTTTTTAGTTCTTGTACTAAAAAAAGTTCATTGCTGTTGCATGAATACTATGGGAGACGGACATTTTCTAAAACTGCAGGCTAGTTATAGAAACTATTTAAATTCATTTTACTTTTGCCTATTAGTGCATGAGTTGCTTATGTAGTAGAAGCTCTTTAAATCGATATATTATAGATTATGATGTTGATGTATAATGGGTATTCACACAGAAAACAAACATAATTTCGGTTCTCCTTAAAGATAATATATTCTTAATGTATGTGTACTATGTACACAAAACTAAACATTTCATAACATACAAGAACTTGCACGTTCTATGCTTAAATAAATAAATTACAGTAAAATTCAGCAGCATATCGACTTGTAGCCATTAAATGAGAGTATGTGTCATATTGGTATTTCCAAAGATAGGTCCACCGTGATCGAAGAAAAAAAGTTTAAATTTTTTTTTTTTTTTGCTTGGATTAGTAATTACAAATACTTAAATTTTATTAAATTAAAATGTCCAAAGCTTATTTTATTTTCATTTAGATAAAATAGTATGCAAAATTGTATTAATGATCTGGTCACCTCTTTGAATTTTTAATAACATATTTAGAGATGATGCAAGTGCATTCTTATCATGAAATATTTGTTCAGAAAATTGTAAAAAATAATATAATATTTCAAATCATATTAAAAAAGGTTTTACCAGAAAGTCCGATTTAATTTGCACTGGTTTGTGTTTTTCTGACAGAAGAACAAACTGACCTCCATTTTTGTCATGTAAGGGCCAGTTCAGAGGATTTCGTCTTTCTTACTAAATATAGAGCTTCTTAAGTATTACACAAAAATATAAAGAAGTAATAAATTGAAATGTATGAATGTCACATATGTGACTATAGTATTGCCCATATGTGAGTTAACCTAGCTTTATACTTCAATACTGCAATAACAGATATTTCCGTACTATATGAAGGAAAATAATGTGTAATATGCTAATAGCATGATACACATATTACCTTTTTTTTGTGAAAAATATAGATACACACCAGGGCAGCCCTTAGTTATATGGGCGAAAAAAAGTGTTCAAATTTAATCTCTCACCCCTTAGAAATATGCGAAAAGGAAAAAAAAAACAAGAAATACAAAGTTTTGGGGAAAGCTAATAAAATTTAGAGGTGGCTCAAAGCAATTGAAATCTTGAAAACCAAGATTTTTTTTGTCTTTTCTATTCTGTTGAAACCTGATTACCATTTATCAGTCTGCTTTTCCCGATTTTCATAATATATAAATAAACTTATATCCTCAAAGCGAAAGCTTAGTTCTAGAATAAGCCCGATCTGTCAAATCCTACTCGCACTTCCTTTTTTGGAGACTGTTCCCTCGATTACAGTCGTAGTTGAAGAGCTATCGAGGTGAAAGTTTGTAGATTGAATTAGAAGATTAGTCCGATCGGTCGACAAATACTCTCACCTAGCATACAAATTGTTCGGCGAGTGTCCGTCTAACTGATACCGCGATTACTGCCGTAGTTAAGGAGCCACAGAACTGGAAGCTTCTATTCTCCATGTTGTGTTCTGAATTGAGTAGTTTCCGAAAAAAAAACCTCCCACCAATAGGGTGTTCCTTATATACGATTTTTGGAAATTTCGTTAAGTTAAAGGTATTAGAAGAAAAGTTAGACATCGAGCTCCACCTTCTGTTTGTTGTTTACCAAATTACAAATATATTCTGCGAAATTTCGCACCGATAACACTGTTCGACAAGGGTATTTTTCTTGTGTTTCAATATTGACAAGGAATATTCAAATACGTTATCAGAATTTTGCTATCAGGCATAGTTTTTTGGTTATTTGCAAATAAGTTTTGTTTTCCATTAAAAATTTTTATGGAGGCGATTGTTTAAAAAATTTAGTAGAAACAGGTGGCAGCATCAGCAACATGCCTTTTCGGCTGTGTTATTCTCTTATTCTCTTTTTAATATTCTACGTAAAATTGGGATGCAACATGTCCTTGAAAGTGCATTTTTGCATTCTAATTTGGATTTCTTTTATAAATGTTGCAGCGACGTATCCGATGAATATGGTGAAAGGTTCCACAAAGAGATTCTAACTTTAGAAAAGCGTTACGAAGGAAAATATATGCCTACTATATTCGCTGACTGCCCCTTGGACATTTTAGGAGACTGCAAGGATATTCAGCATAAAATAAAAAAAAAACTTTGTTAACTGATAGAAAATACATATTTATTCTTCTTATTTTACATGTTTTAAGCTTTACTAGTATCGGTTATTGTACTTAGAAAAGATTCTGTTGGATTAAACAAAATTTGAAAACATGATATTAATAACCATAGGAATCAGAATTCAGACACCCAGAAATATGAAAAATATTTTTTTTTTGGTATAACAACGTAATAAGACGTTAGGGACCGGTCGTGTCATAGTGGTTAGAACACGCGATTGCCATGCCGGAGATCCCGGATTCGATTCCCGCCTCCAGTCATCTACATTTTTTTCATTGCCGGCCCCCTCGATGTTGTCGACAGCACCGTCGCAGTATAAGTGTCAAGATAAACGGCATGTCTGGTGAAAGCTCTTCAAAAAGTAACATTCGCATTCGTCGATAAACAAGTAGGTGCCGTTTGTTGTGAATCTAAAATAGAAAGCGTGTTAATTCACAACAACGCGAGAAGCTACCCCACACCTTTTTCATGGGATGTAAAGGAAAATAAAGTTTTTTAAGTGTCCTCTCCGAGTAGAAATCAGCTAAGAAGGGATTTTTCGTAATCCGAACTTATGGGGATAAAAACCAGTAAGAAAGTTTCAGTCAGGCAACCCGACTAACATATACCCTCACCCTCAGTAGAATATTCAATTTTCTATTATAATCATATTATTACTCGATTTCTAAAGTGGGTGAAGTGGTACATTTGTATGCGAGGTACCAGAAGGGGCGCGGCTAGACTTCAAGTTTTTTTCTCCAAAACTTTGTCCTGATTTAGTTATACTAAATAAAGAACTTGGGCACGATCGCGTTGGGTGTATTATTATATTTACTCCATCTCTAAAGTGGGCGGATAGGAGATTTCTCCATTAATCGATTTCTAAAGTGGGCGGTAAAAGATGGGTATGGGAGGTACCAGATGGGGAGTGGCTAGACTTCCTGTTTTTTTATCCAAACTGTACCCTGCTTAACCAAAATAAGAAATTTGGTCACGATTACGTTTGGTTTATTTATATTATTACTCGTTTTCTAAAGTGGGCGGAGGGGTACATTTATATGGAAGGTATCAGAAGGGGCGTGGCTAGACTTCCTGTTTTGTTCTCCAAAACTGTAACCTGCTATAGCTTTACTAAATAAGAAATTTGGTCACGATCACGTTTTATTATACCATCACCCTTAGGGATGAGGGTATATATCATTTGATACGAAAAAATGTGTAACGCATTATAGAAGACGAGTTAGACCCCAAGTATCTTCAGACCAAATTCGTTTCAGGACTTTTTAAGACGATTGAGCTATGTCCGTCCGTCTGGCTGGCTGGATGGCTGGTCAGCAAGATAACTCGAGTAAACCTTAACGGATCGGTATGAAAATTTACCAGTATTACCCCTTCTGGTACCTTCCATACAAAATTACCTATTTTTGGATAATTTATATTTCTTTCATAACTTCCAAACGGACGATCGTAGGATATTTAAATTTGGTTAGTTTATTTATCTTGCAAAAGTAGACAAACCCTAAGAAAACCGAAACCTTTGCCATACCCCTTCTGGTACCTCCCATACAAATGACCTAATTGACCATTATAGTTTATAATATTTCTCACATAAATTCCAAACCGGCACCTATACCCCCCACACAAATAAGTAAAGTTTTGGACGAATTTGCACCACAAGCAGGGGAAAAATTATACATAAGTAATTTTATTTTAATTAAAAATTTATTCATTTTAATAACTCAAGGCTTCGACAATATCTTATATTGGGTGATGGTATTTATCAGTCAGTTTACCTGACTGAAATTTCTGTACTGGTTTATTTATACTATTACTCGTTTTCTAAAGTGAGCGGAGGGGTACATTTATATGGGAAGTACCAGAAGGGGCGATGCTAGACCAGCAGTTTTTTATCCAAAACTTTATATTGTTTTAACTTAACAAAATACAGAATTTGGACAAGAACGCGTAGGGTGTATTGATATTATTACTCGATTTCTAAAAAGGTCGAAATGGTACATTTGTATGGGAGGTACCAGAAGGAGCGTGGCCATGTAGCCCATTTTCAATACCGTAAGTAGTTTTGGGGAAATATTAACTTGTGCAAAGTTTCAAAACATTTGGTTTTGTCCTTAGAAAGCTATCATGCGCATCAGCCAGACAGACGGACATGGCTCAAACGACTTAAAAAGTCATGAATCGAATTTGGTTCAAAGAAACTTAGCATCTAAAGTGACTCCTTCTATCTGTTACACTCTGTTTTTCTGTTTTTTGTTACAAATGATATATAACCTCCTACCCGTAGGGTTAGGGTATAAAAACACAAATAGGGATAAAAATGTTACAAAAACCGAGGCCAAGCGACTAAAGCTAGAATCGTGAAAATCTATACGGGCATGCTCTCTACGGAATTAGAGAGCTGCACGAAGGGATTTTTCGAAATTCGTACTGTTTGGGTTAAACAAAGGCCCCAGAAGGGATAAAACCGGTAGCATCATCAGCCAAACGGCTTTAGGTGGAATCGCGAAAATCTGTATGGTATTGCATTCTATCGCATTAGAGAGTTCCACGAAAGGATTTTTCGAAATTTGTACTTTTATCCCAACATGAAACATTAAAAATTTCTATACTTAGATTTATGTGCTTCATAATGGAATGAGTTTGGAATCAACTTTGTCATACTCAGTCACCAGCCTAGAAAGTTATATGTCACTTAATCTGCATACAAATTTGGGTTTAGAATATAATCAAAAAGTAAGTATTTAGCAAACCTTGGACGAGGCATTACTGAAACATTTTAGCTATTCTATCAATAATGTATTACAGTCTTTTAGATAGTCATTTTTAGGGCCAGCTAGTTTTGTTGAAACTACTACAATTTTGGAGTAGGGAACAGACTTAATAAACAACTAAACCATTTTGACTGCTCATATAATTTAATGTCATCCTTTAACGTCATGCACCAGCATTTTGAAAACGGACGTAGGGTGAAGGTATTTATCAGTAAGTTCACCTGAATGTTTTTTTAGTGATTGAAGAGTAGGAAAGGTAAAATTCATATTTATGTGGTCATAAAATTTAATGAATTTTAGGAAAATTCCATAATATTGCATCAGCTGAAATATATTTAAAGGGAAATGTTTACCTGTCTAGGTGGGTACAAAGCTTTAAGATTTCTTACTGAGATTTGGAAATGACGTCCCCAAAAATTATAATCTGTGACGAATTTAATATTGTCATTGCATTTTCTCTTTCATTCGCTATTGTTTTATTAGTTACTTTTAACATAAAAATATGTAACTCAAAAATGGCCAATGTGCGTTGAGTGTTCCCTGAAAAAAATAGAAAATATTTATTAAAGTAAGTATTGAAAATTTAAGGTTTCACAAATGTATTATGGGTCCGGCCACAATGTTTTTTTATCTTAAACATTAATGTTGAGTTCTTGTTTGGGTCCATATAGCATCAACTGTATAAAGTTTAAAAAAATGAGTACTATTGCATGTATTATCTCTTAATGACCTTTTTTTTTTGTTATATTTTGTGTTGGTATAAATAAGGCAATAAGCAACACCTTCGAAAGATAACATTTACGACGACCCTTTTTTTTTACCAAATGGTGTCAAATGTGGGTGACATTCATGAGATAAGTGCACAACGTCCTTGGGAATGAAGACAAATACATTAAAGGGTACATTAAACAATGCGTTCGAATATGTTTTGTTTTTCACTCGTATAAAACGGTTCTATTTAGTGTTGAAGACATTGGTATTTGTACTTTGTGTGTTATACAGCAAAGATATATTTTGTGGGGAATATGAAATGTACGAAAACATCACATCATTAGGGTAAACTAGGATTTCTTTTAGCCGGGTCACGCATACAAATCAGAGTGACAAATAAATATTCGTCCTTGATGTCAACTGCAGATATTCAAATCGGGTTTGAAGTTTCAGCATCAATATTCAACCGCAAAGTTCACCACAAAAGTATGTGATTTGTTGGGTTTCAATTAAACCACTAAAAGCGTAGTAATTGATTTAGTTATATTTATTGACAAACACAAATGATATAGAAAAAACTTGCACACTTAATTATCGAAATCAAATTAGTATTATTAATGGGAAACGAGGAGAATTTAACATGCAATGAGTGTCACAAACAGTTAAATCTTTAGATGTGGATTTTTGGCTTTTTGGTCAAAGTTGATTTTGTTGGTACAGATAAAACTGTCTAACTTCATAATATTCTCGAAGTTTCATGGCTTTTTTCTGTTATAGTTGAAATACCTGTTCACAATTTTGTAAAGCTTTTTAATATTAATTTTGTTTGATATTATTTTAATATTAAGTTCAAACTTACAATATTGTAAACTGGACACCAGGGCACAATTAGTAAATATTTTGATAAATAAACAAATATACAAAATATGGCACAAAAAAACTTAAATACTAATATCATAAAACTTAGTAGTTTAAACTATTGCAACGTATTTGTACTCTTTAGTGTTAATTGAGTGTTTTATTATCTGTTTTATTCTAAGGATCTGTAATGTGTATGTGTCTCTTAGTTTCATATATTTTCTTATCTAATATTAGAAGAGCAGTCAGTTGGAAGTTGGGCCCTAATGGAAGGCCGGCACATACAGAAAAAATGACTTACAAATAAAAACAAAACTATGTACTTTTGATACGAAAACCAGTACAGGAATTTCAGTCAGGTAAACTGACTGATAAATACCATCACCCAATATACGATATTGTTTAAGTCTTGAGTTATTAAAATTAATAGATTTTTAAAATAAAATTACTTATGTATTATTTTTTGTCTGCATGTAGAGCAAAAACATACAAAATTTGACCTATTTGTACAGAAGGTACTATTAGGGGTAGCACAACGTGTCTAATTAATTTTTTTTTGTTTGTAAATCCACGTTCAATGATCGCTTACCTTGGCAAAAGGGGAAATATCCCATATATTTATATGGAAGGTACCAGAAGGGATGTGCCACATAGTTAGGCTCTCTGCGGTGTCGCCTCCTATCACAAAATATATTAACCGACCAATTTGCATTACCCCACAAGTTTCCGTTTAAAAGTTATGGGAGAAATATTTATTTTCCAAAAATAGGTAATTTTGCATGGGAGGTACCGGAAGGCGTGAATCGATATAGACCATGTTGATTCCTGAGTCTAATTTTCATAAGCGAACATTATACGCAAAATTTGAATGAATTCAATTTACTTACAAAAAAGATATATATGTAAGATTATGGGGGTGAGTTCGGTCATTTGTATGGGAGGTACCAGAAGGGGTGTGCCAAATAGTTAGGGTCTCTGAGTTCTCGCCTTCTATCACAACATTATTTTATTGACCAATTTTCAAAACCCCCAAGTGTCCGTTTGAAAGTTATGGGAGAAATATTTATTTTCCAAAAATAGGTAATTTTGCATGGGAGGTAACGGAAGGCGTGAATCGATATAGACCATATTCATGCCTGAGTCTAATTTTTATAAGCGAACATCAGACTCAAAATTTGAGTGATCTCAGTTTACTTACCAAAAAGATATGTATGTAAAACTAAAAGGGTCAATTCGGTCATTTGTATGGGAGGTAGCAGAAGGGGTGTGGCAAAGGTTTCGGCTTTCTTAGGGTTTGTCTACTATTGCAAGATAAATAATCTGACCAAATTTAGATATCCTCCGATGGTCTTTTTGGCAACTATGGAAGAAATTTTTTTTATCCAAAAATAGGTAATTTTGTATGGGAGGTACCAGTAGGAGTGGGTCTATTCTGCTCATTCACAATCCCATAAGTTCGTTTCGAAAAATATTAATACTAGTAAATTTTCATACCTATCTGTTAAGGTTTACTCGAGTTATCCTGCTGACCAGCCATCCAGCCAGCCAGACAGACGGACATAGCTCATTCTTCTTAAAAAGTTCTGAAACGAATTTGGTCTTAAGATACTTGGGGTCTAACTCGTCTCCTTAAATGCGTTACACTTTTTTTCGTATCAAATGATATATACCCTCATCCCTAAGGGTGATGGTATAAAAAGTGTAACGCATTAAAGGAGACGAGTTAGACCCCAAGTTTCTTAAGACCAAATTCGTTTCAGGACTTTTTAAGACGACGCATTAAAGGAGACGAGTTAGACCCCAAGTTTCTTAAGACCAAATTCGTTTCAGGACTTTTTAAGACGATTGAGCTATGTCCGTCTGTCTGGCTGGTCAGCAGGATAACTTGAGTAAACTTTAACGGATCAGTATGAAAATTTACCAGTATTAATATTTTTCAAAACGAACTTACGGGATTGAAAAATTACAAAATTACCTATTTTTGGATAATTTATATTTCTTTCATAACTTCCCGGACGATCGTAGGATATTTAAATTTGGTCGGTTTATTTATCTTGCAATAGTAGACAAACCCTAAGAAAGCCGAAACCTTTGTCACACGCCTTCTGGTATCTCCTATACAAAATGACCTATTTTTGCAAATTTAATATTTCTCCCATAACTTCCAAACGGACACTTGAAGGATAATGACAAATGGTCGGTTAATTTATCTTGCGATAGGAAGCAAAACTTCAGAAAACCTTACTATTTGACGCACCCCTTCTGGTACCTCCCATACAAATTCCCGAATTTACCCTCATAGTCCAACATACATATCTTTTTTTGTAAGTACAATTAATTCAGTCAATTTTGGCGTAACTTGTACAGTTACGAAAATTTGAATCAGGAATGAATATGGATTATATCGGATCACCCCTTCTGGTACCTCCCATACAAAAATACCTATTTTTGAAAAATTAACATTTATCCCATAATTTCCAAACGGGCACTTGGGGGGTAATGAAAATTGGTCAATTAATTTATCTTGTGATAGGAAGCAAAACCTTACAAAACATGACTATTTCACGCACCCCTTCTGGTACCTCCCATACAAAATACCGAACATACCCCCATAGTTTTAAATACATATATTTTTGTAAGTACAGTGAATACAGTCGAATTTTGCGTAAGTTGTACAGTTATGATAATTTAAATCAGGAATGAATATGGATTATACCGGATCACCCTCTGGTATCTGCCATACAAAATGACCTTGTTTGGAAAATGAATATTTCTCCCATAATTTCTAAACCGGCACTTGGATGATAATCAAATTTGTTAATTAATTATCTTGTAATAGGAATTATTATTGGGTGATGGTATTTATCAGTCAGTTTACCTGACTGAAATTTCTGTACTGGTTTTCGTATCAAATGATATATTCCCTCATCCCTAAGGGTGATGTTATTAAAATGGATGTGAGAGGTAGACGTTACTTTTATAATGCATAATAAAATAGAATGGTGTCGATTTAAAGGAATGAGAACAAAGTTGAAAAGGCAAGAATATTGATGAGGGTATTGAAATTTAATTACACTAGCAGGATAAGAACTTTGAAAAGAAAAACTAGAATGACCGTATCTGTTGCTTCTGATACATAGTACACAGTGAGTTCAAAGCCATGTGACAGACTCCTCTGATTTTCTTTAAGATTTGGAATAACTTCACTAAGTGTTATAAGCTTTTTCCTCATATCTAATGCTGATTTAAAGATTTATCACTCTGATATGAAATGATTCAGTTTATAACTGGTGTTCACACTCACATTTAAAACATGATTTACATTTTACAACTACTAGTTATATATTCAAACTATACCCTTTACACATCACGACGTCTTAATTCCTATAAAAACAACTCATTATAAAGGTCTTATGCGGATTAAATATGACTGTTATAAATGCTTGCAAAAATTCATGTGAAATGTACATTTGAAGCATCTGTAATCACTTGACATAACTTTTGTCAAGGGAAATGCTTTACATTGGATTAAATCGATGTCTGTTATAATTTCATTTATTGTTTGCGACATTTGCTGCATATTAAATTCTCATAAAATCATTTTCTTTTCGCCCACGCTACATAATATTTGAGTCATTATTATGTTATGCACGATTAAGTACGAAAAGTGAGAGATATGTTATACATATATGTTCATAAATTTAATTGTTGAAAATAAACGACCACGTTCGTTAATGAGATGTAACGTCCTACATTGATACATAATTGTATAATCATGTAATATTTGACATTTTAATGTAATGATGCAGAGAGGAACTGATGTATACATCGATTGCGATGCCTGCTTGTTAAATATTGTAAATTAATACAGAAAACAAGTACAGAAATTTCAGTCAGGTAAACTGACTGATAAATACCATCACCCAATAATAATTCCTATTACAAGATAATTAATTAGGTAGGTAGGTAGGGAGGTACCAGAGGGTGATCCGGTATATTCCATATTCATTCCTGATTCAAATTATCATAACTGTACAACTTACGCAAAATTCGACTGTATTCACTGTACTTACAAAAATATATGTATTTAGAACTATGGGGGTATGTTCGGTATTTTGTATGGGACCAGAAGGGGTGCGTCAAATAGTTATGTTTTGTAAGGTTTTGCTTCCTATCACAAGATAAATTAATTGACCAATTTTCATTACCCCCCAAGTGTCCGTTTGGAAATTATGGGATAAATATTAATTTTTCAAAAATAGTTAATTTTGTATGGGAGGTACCAGAAGGGGTAATCCGATATAATCCATATTCATTCCTGATTCAAATTTTCATAACTGTACAAGTTACGCCAAATTTGACTGAATTCATTGTACTTACAAAAAAAGATATGTATGTAGGACTATGAGGGTGAATTCGGGAATTTGTATGGGAGGTACCAGAAGGGGTGCGTCAAATAGTAAGGTTTTCTGAGGTTTTGCTTCCTATCGCAAGATAAATAAACCGACCATTTGTCATTATCCTCCAAGTGTCCGTGTGGAAGTTATGGGAGAAATATTAAATTTGCAAAAATAGGTCATTTTGTATGGGAGGTACCAGAAGGCATGAACCGATATAGTTTATATTCATTGCTGACCCCAGTTTTCATATGCAAACATCATATGCAAAATTTGAGTTAATTCAGTTTAGTTACAAAAAAGATATGTACGTAAAACTATGAGGGTCAATTAGGTCATTTGTATGGGAGGTACCAGAAGGGGTATGGCAAAGGTTTCGGTTTTCTTAGTGTTTGTCTACTTTTGCAAGATAAATAAACTGACCAAATGTAAATATCCTGCGATCGTCCGTTTGGAAGTTATGAAAGAAATATAAATTATCCAAAAATAGGTAATTTTGTATGGGAGGTACCAGAAAAATATTAATACTGGTAAATTTTCATACTGATCCGTTAAGGTTTACTCAAGTTATACTGCTGACCAGCCATCCAGCCAGCCAGACAGACGGACATAGCTCAATCGTCTTAAAAAGTCCTGAGACGAATTTGGTCTTCTCCTTTAATGTGTTACACTTTTTTTCGTATCAAATGATATATACCCTCATCCCTAAGGGTGATGGTATAAAAATATAAGCACATTTTTAGTGCTAAAAAAGAATTGTTGATGGATAGTCAAAATAAATTTTAACTAAATTAATTAAGTACGATGTTAAAATAAGAAATGAAGAATATAGAAACATTATTGCACAAAAGTTTCCGAACAATTCAGCTACAAACTTAGTACTTAAATATAAACATGGCAAATAACGGGACTGTAGTAAGACTTTCAACGTCGATAATAAAATAGTTTAATTTCTGTCTAATCCAAGACGAATAGACGTCAGAGCACAAAATTATAAACCACCCATTTGCTTAATGTACAAACATTTATGTGTGAAACACTTGACTGTATCAATGTAGTTGAAAACCAGTATAGACATTTCGGTCAGGTGAACTAAATTATAGATATGTATCTCTACCCTCATCTTTTTTCCGGGATCATCTTTTTTTTAGTAAAGAGCAGATAAGAGTTTATATTGGTCTTAGTGGTCTTAGTAATAGTGGTTACATATAAAAAAAAAAAAGAAAATTGTCTAGGACTCAAACTCCAATGCCTAAAATGTTATGCGTTTATAAAATTGATAAAGTATAAAAATCAAATGACAAGATAATGGTTTCTTTCTATGACTGTTATATCGCACTTTTTAGTCAATGTAACAATCTCGATGAAGAGGAAAATATGTGTGTACGTTTTTGTAGAGTTTGACTTGATATATTCAAAATATGGTGGTCAGCTATAACTTAGTTTGTAAAGCAGTTGCAAAAATTTTTGTAAATTTTTTTTTTAAATACCCCTGCTTTTGCATAAAATATTTCGATATCTATAAGAGATATGGTAAGTCACAACATATGCTTTTATAGGTCGTCACTTCACCTATTCAACGGCATATTAACAAAAAATAAAATAATAAATAAATAAACTGAATTGAACACAAAATCGAATTTTGACCTTTTTGCGGCACACTCTAACGTCCAACTATCGATTCCAAATTTCGCACAATATATTCATAATTTTGTAAACAACAAACGAAAGCTGGAGCTCGATGTCCAACTTCGCTACGAATATCTTTTATTTAACGAAATTCCAAAAAATCCCATATAAGGAACACCCTAGTGATGTATGTAAGTCGGGTTTCCCGACTGAAACTTTCTTACTGGTTTTAAAAGCACATTAGATTGATCATATATTACACTGTACGACACGATTTTTCACCCATGATCAAACTGATCAGATTCTGAAAATATAGCTAAAATAAAAACATACGTGTCTCCCAGTTTTTCTAGATCAGCTCATTTAAGTTTTTTACGAGCAATTAAATTTTTGGAGCGAAGCTCCCAAACAACGACTTGAAAGTGACTTCTTGCTGTTCGCAGAACTCTGCGAGTTGTTAACAGATTTTGATGAATTTTTTTTATTGTTTTTCAAAAGGCCGTGGCATAGTGGTTAGAACACGCGACTACCATGCGGGAGATCGCAGGTTCAAACCTGGCTCCAGTCATCTTAAAAAAGAAAAATAAATAAAGAAAATTTTCTTTCATTGTCGGCTCCCCTCGAATGTTGTTGACAGCAACTTCGCAGTATTAATCGTCGTGTCTAGTAAGAGCTTCTCAAACAGTGACGTTCGCATTCGTCGATAAACAAGTAGGTGCCGTTAGTTGTGAATCTAAAAATAGAAAGCGTGTTAATTCACAACAACGCGAGAAGCTATCCCATACCTCATTCATGGGGTGCAAAGGGAAATTAAGTAAGTAAGTAAGTAAATTGAATTGCTCGTAAAAAACTTAAATGAGCTGATCTAGAAAAACTGGGAGATACGTATATTTTTATTTTAGCTATATTTTCAGAATCTGGTCAGTTTGGTCATGGGTGAGGTCAAAAGTTTAGATTTGTCTTACAGTGTTATCGGCATTTGAAAATCCGACTCACTTCGTCGTCACATGGGTTCCAGGACATGGCGACATATATGTATGTTAACCCAAGAGACGATGCATTGGTAATGGCCACCACCATCGTTAATTATGGCGACGTTTACTAGGACACGAGTGAGGCGGCTGCCGAATTAACATAACCATACTTAACCTATTTGGCAAAGTAAGAGAAATTCATCTGTCAGTAGCCGAACGTAGAAAAGAATTCAAAGCGTTTCGTTTTTTGCGCTTCGTTGATAGTTCGTCACATCCAACAAAGTTTTGGTCAACCTTCCTGCGCCGCCCATGTAGTTTATTGCCGAAGACTTTTCGAGCTGGAGCATTTTCATCCATTAGTACAACGTGTCCAAGCAAGCGCATTCGGTGTATTTGAACGCGCTTGACTACGTCGATGTCGTTGTACAGCTCATGGTTAATTTGACGACGCAAATCGCTGTACATCTCAAGACTAACAGAATAAATTGATCCGCTTGTGTCATTACCCAGGATTCTGTGCTGTAGAGCAAGGCAGGTAGGACCAGTGTCTGGTAGAGTTGGGTTTGCGGTTTGCGATCATTACATGTATCTTGATTTAAAGGCAGAAACTATTATTTTAAGGTGGACACGAAGCGTCCCAAACGAGTAAACTCGTTATTAGGTTTTGTCCTTATTTATCACTAGATCCACTTCAGCCGACTTCTTCTCAATTCTCAAAAAGGCCGCAGTAACGTCCCGCAGCCTTCGACCAGTGCTATCTATATCATGCAAATTTTAAGATGGGTACCAGTCGTGTTTACTGCAGCCTTCCGCATAATAATATCTACTATTATCTGTCTGTCTCATCGGAATGTCGACTGCAATGTCCATTTCTTGGTGGTTTTCCAGGATTTTGCCGTAGTGTGAATATCTATGATGAGCTTCAGACTTACTCATAACATGCTAGGCATGACCTTTTATGCGTTGGGTAAAATACTGATCCCGCAATAGTTGGTACATACACTTCGCTCGCCTTTTTTTAAGCACAGGACATATGAGACTTAGCATCCATGCATGCACGTTGCCAGCACAACGCCGCCGACCATAAACAACTATGTCGGCAGTCCATCAGCTCTTACAGCTTTATTATAGTGATCTCGTTTTTTGCGGGTGGTGGACAATCTACTGCGTCGTCGAAGACTGGCATGATTTCGTCAGTTTAATTCCCCCCTATTTGCAGCACACTGCGTGCCCGTGACCAGATTTCCATGTCTATGCATACAGGTGTGAATCCCTGTTCCAAAATCTTTGCTTTCAAACTTTAGCAGTTTTGGCCTGTTCCTCTGACATTCAGCGACATTACTAATCGTTAAGGGGCTTGTCTAAGCGGTGCTTTTTAGCACCAAGTACGGTCGTAGCGGCGGCAGTCGTAGAATTCGCAATATGCTGCCACTGTTTGTCGGGAACATCAGAATTATCGGAGTTTGTATAAAGTAATTGAGAGAGTTGGTTGGAGTAGGCATTGGCTATCTCGGTGTTGTGCATCTTTGTGATGTCTAGCGTTTAATTACGAGCGTTTGTAGCACTACTAAATCGCCTAACGTTTGAGATGTGCCTCCTTTTGTCTTTTGATAAGGGGATATCCAGATTGCCTTGTGGTTATCAATATGCGGGAATCAGGTTTCACTCACTACCATGTTTCTTGCCGATGCGAACCTATTCAGTCTGAATTTGTTACCGGAGGTTTGTAGACTGAATTTTCCGGCTAGTGCATATTCCGTTCCTATTTTAGCGTGAAAATCTCCATGAACAATTTTAATGTCATGGGCAGGGAAGCGCCCATAGAATGCTCCTTAAACGTCCTTCTCTTCCGTCAGGACGTATACAAAAATTAGCGTGTTGTAAAAATATTTCGCCTAGTTGTGAGTAATGGCTATTCCGTCCACGAGACCGGATGTCGATAGCTCTTAACGACTATGAATCCACATTCAAATTCGTATCATTCTCCATGGCAGCTGTAAAAGATGTCACAGTTCTTTCGTTGTTTGCATCCCTGTCCATCGCAATTTCTGGTGATGTCAGCCTTGTATTTGTCGAAGGCATCCGTCAATTGGGTAGTTGCACCATCTCTGTAGAGAGTTCGGACATTCCAGGTACATATACTTAAATCACATGACTTACACACTTATAATAATGCTATTTTGTTTAACTTTTTAATAACACAAGTCGAATTTACATATAAAATTGTCTAATTTACTTACTACTCCTAATGTAAGCCACACCATCTCATTCCAAAATCATTTACTTCAATTTAAAAGTAGCCAATTAGATGAGATTTAAACATCACCGCAGATACCTTATTTGACATGTGATATTTCATATATACATTACATGCTTATATAATACTTAGAAATATATATAAATTATGAATTAACATACACGCACGTGATACCATATGTTGTAGCGCAACCCCCTTAAGAATGATTTGTGTATCGTTCGTTATATATACTTATATTTTACTGATAAATATTGTGTGGGTGTATTTTCCTTTGCATGCATAAATATGTAAATATTTGTGTATATTCATTCATCTGTAGTGACGTTGAGGTTGCTCAAATACTTTTGTGAAATATTTAAAGATGTGCCATGACAAATTAATGGTTTAGAAATATCGAATATACAACTGTCGAAACATTACACCATACATTGAGTGGCTTTACCCAAATGTGGGTTATTAATGAGACGTTTAATAATTTTAAATTATTAGATGGTATAACGTTAAGGAAATTTTAAAAACAAATCAATTATTTCTTCTTAATTTCTTTCACTCCCAGTGTAGCACATGTCAATTAATAATTTATATATGAGTTAACATTAATACGCAGATTTTTGTTGTTTTGTACATATGAGATACAAATTTTATCGCTAGAAATCCGCAGCATGTCCCTAGATGTGAAGAGTACGTCGTAAGTGATCCTTGGTGTACATAGACGTTTTCGGTCTGCAGTGTGGATGTCGAAAAAAATACAAGAGATAACTTCAACCATTGCTGAATAAGATCGAAGCATGAAAATAAACCACACAAGTCGTTACATTTGATAACTAGGGCGACCAATTTTCAGCACGAAAAAACCGGTTTTCAGTACTTAAAAAAGCACGAAAAACCCTTAAAATAAGCAAGATAAATTTTATATTCAGCATTTATTAATTTATTAATTATTTATTGAAAAACAAAACAAAAAACAATTTCACATCTATTAAAGAAGTAATAAAAAACAATAAGTAAAGGGATTGATGCTCCTTTCGCGACAATTTCTTATTAGAGCATGTTCACTCTCGTTCCTGCTTTCCCGTCTTTTAATTGAATCTTTCTGTTTTGTCGAGTCCATATCCTGATTGACATTGGAAAGCCTAGAGCTATTGATCTTTGTGTTGCAATAAACACAAAACAAAATACGGACAACACCACTATACATTCCACTGACTCTTGTGAGAAAATCACTTGATTTTTCTTTTGGCATTGTCAAAAAAAAACTCAACCGCCAATAGCAAGACCTTTTTCGCTAAAGTACAACCAATTCGTCTTTGCATACTTACTTACTTACTTAGCTGGTACTTCTATGCAATCCTAGTGGGTTATATACCGCACGTAGAAAAATATTATAAGCGCCTCGATCTTCTGCGCTTCTTCTCCAGTTAGTCACACCGAGTTCTGTAAGGTTCTCAGTAACCTGGTCTTTCCAACGGAGTTTAGGTCGCCCTCTTCTGCGCCGTCCATCGAGTTCATTGTCGAAGACTTTTCGAGCTGGAGCATTTTCGTCCATGCGTACAACATGACCTAGCCAACGCAACCGTTGCACCTTAATGCGTTTGACCACGTCAATGTCAGTGTACAGCTCGTACAGCTCATGATTCATACGACGCCGATACTCTCCGTTAACGATGATGGGCCCATATATTTTACGGAGTATTTTTCTCTCGAATACCGCCAGAACCGATTCATCCGCTTGTGTCATAACCCAGGATTCTGAGCCATACATTAAGACAGGTAGAATTAGTATCTGGTATAGCTTGAGTTTTGTTCGTCGAGAGAGGGCTCTGTCATTGAATCGCTTGCTTAGTCCGTAGTAGCATTTATTTGCAAGCAGGATTCTTCTCCGGATTTCTAGGCTGACATTATTTGCTTTGTTGATGGCGGAGCCTAGGTAGACAAAATTATCTACCACCTCGAAATTATAGTTGTCAACGTTCACGCAGTTTTCCAAACGAGTAGATTCTTTGTTCGTTGAAACTAATAACTTCGTTTTGTCCTCGTTCACCGTTAGGCCCATTTTCGCTGATTCCTTCTGAATACCTGAGAAGGCTGCAGTCACATCCCGCAGTTTTCGACCGATAATATCTACGTCATCAGCGTACGCGAGTAGCATGTGGCTTTTGTTGAATATAGTGCCACTCGTGTTTACTGCAGCTTTTCTCATTATCATCTCCATCACAATGTTGAAGAGATCGCACGATAGGCCGTCGCCTTGTTTTAGGCCTAGTCTGGTATAGAATGGCTCCGTAAGGTCCTTGCCAATCTTCACTGAAGACTTCGTGTCAGTCAGCGTCATTCCGCAAAGACGTATCAGCTTCGCTGGAATACCAAACTCAGCCATGGCTTCAAGTAATTTCTGCCGTATCGGGCTGTCGAAGGCAGTTTTATAGTCGACAAAAAGATGGTACGTGTCGATCTGTTTCTCTTGGGTCTTTTCCAGGATTTGCCGAAGTGTGAAAATCTGGTCAGTTGTTGATTTTCCAGGTCTAAAGCTACACTGATAAGGCCCGATCAGGTTGGATAACACTGGCTTTAGTCTTTCACATAGCACACTCGACAGGACCTTATATGCGATGGTTAAAAGGCTGATCCCGCGGTAGTTGGAGCACACACTTGGATCACCTTTTTTCAGCACAGGACATAATACGCTTACATTCCAATCGTCGGGCATGCACTCTTTAAGCCAAACCGTGCGCAGGAGCTGGTGCATGCTCGTTATCAACTCCTCGCCACCGGACTTGAAGAGCTCTGCGGGCAGACCATCGGCACCGGCTGCTTTGTTGTTTTTCAGCCTCGATATTGCTCTTCTTACCTCGGCTTGACTTGGTGGTGGGCAATCTAAGCCGTCGTCGACAATTAGCGTGATAACTTCACGTGCGCTGCCTTCTGGGACCAGCAGTTGCTGGAAGTGTTCTCTCCATATGTGCAGCAAACTCTGCGTATCCGTGACCAGATTTCCATCACTGTCCTTACATGTGGGGAGGCCATTACCGTATCCATTTGCTCTTACTTTCTGGTAACATTTTCGGGGCTCACCTCTATCCCTGTAGCGCTCTATATCCTCGTTCTCCCGTTCCTTCATCTGACGTTTTTTTCGCCTAAGTAGCTGTCTCGCCCGTTTTACTTTCTCCTTATGCCGTTCCCTAACAGCACGGGTTACAATTGGCTGTAGCGTTGCCATATAAGCAGCATCCTGTTCCTCAAACGCTATGCGACATTCTTCATCGTACCAGGATTCGTCTAAGCGCCGCTTTTCATATCCTAGCACGGTTGTTGCGGCGGTTGCCATGGAATGCGCAATATGCTGCCACTGTGTATCGGGAACGTCAGAAGTAGAGGCGTTGTGTCGTAAAAGTTGGGAGAGTTGGTCGGAGTAGGC